>JAUNZM010000174.1:0-1200000 GCA_033459285.1 Clamator glandarius
ACTTTTTTATGAAACAGTGTGAAAAATTAGATCTGGTGGTTTTTACTCTGTCGGAAAATGCATTGCTGTTTGTCACTCACAGCGCCGTCAACGGGATGACAGTGCGAAGAGATGCATGCACTCTTCCCTTTCACTTTCCATCTTCACACTTGGGTGAATGGGTTATTTCTCCTTTGCCTTCCACTATCACCAGCGGTTATTTTTAACTCACTGACTGTCATTGTACCTGTTTGGTGACTTTCATTGTTACCAACAGCTCAAAATTGGCTGTTGCAAAGCTGATACTTGCGTTACTACCAACCAATTCAGTTTCTGGTTCCTGCTCAGCAGTGGCGAGCGAGGTGAAAGTGCTGTAACCCATTACCCAGCCCCCGAGTCAGCCCAGGCCATTTTTTTTTGTTTGTTTTCTTTACAGCAATCTCTTGAGTGGTTGCAGAAATGCAAACAGAGAGCACTCCTGACAGATTTAAAACAATTAGGAACGTCTCAGAGTCACTGGAGCAGAGATTTTGTTATGATAATAAAAAATGTTCTTTGCTAGCATATTATTTTAAAAGGAGAAAATTAGTAAGAAATATATCATGAAGGAGCTGACAGTGCTCAAAACCCACATCCTGTTGTTATCCATGGGCCTGGTACTATACTGCTGGCAGCTGTGAGATGAACTTTCCCATTAGGCCCCTTCCAAGCCCTTAACCCTGACCCAAAGGGACCTTCTCTCCCTCCTTTTAAAGGAAGGGAGAGAAATCAATCTCCATGCTGATTCAGCTGTGGGCCTCTTATGTCCAAAGAATATTAGCACTGCAAAAAGAAGAAGGAAAAAAAATGCAGATTGAGGTTTTTTTGATGATGTGGATCGGTGATATTTATGGACTAAGGTTCCTATCCCTGGGACCCATTTGATGCAATCAAGTTACTTTCATAAAGCATCAAAGACAGATTTTAAACTGAAAACCCTTGTTTGGTCTTAATTCCTTCCAGTATGCTTAGAACTAATAATTTCCAAGACCAGATTAAAGTCATGATACGACTACTTCTAGCTCCTGTAAATTTCCTCCTACAGGACTTGAGAACCATAGACACTTGGTTGCTCTCCCTCTTTTGCCTGTTCCTTCTCTGCTTACAAGCTTCTAGGAATATATTAAGCTGTGTTTTTTTAAACAACAGCGTTTCCTTCTTCTTAGCTGCCTTGTTTTAGAAAGAAGAGAGAGAGGATAGATAAAAATGGAGAAAGTCTCAGAAAGTATAAAACCAAAGAGACTAAGAGAGAAGAGAACAAAAAGAAAGGGAGGTGAAAGAGAAGGAGAGAAGGAGGGAGGAGAGGAGAGGAGAGGAGAGGAGAGGAGAGGAGAGGAGAGGAGAGGAGAGGAGAGGAGAGGAGAGGAGAGGAGAGGAGAGGAGAGGAGAGGAGAGGAGAGGAGAGGAGAGGAGAGGAGAGGAGAGGAGAGGAGAGGAGAGGAGAGGAGAGGAGAGGAGAGGAGAGGAGAGGAGAGGAGAGGAGAGGAGAGGAGAGGAGAGGAGAGGAGAGGAGAGGAGAGGAGAGGAGAGGAGAGGAGAGGAGAGGAGAGGAGAGGAGAGGAGAGGAGAGGAGAGGAGAGGAGAGGAGAGGAGAGGAGAGGAGAGGAGAGGAGAGGAGAGGAGAGGAGAGGAGAGGAGAGGAGAGGAGAGGAGAGGAGAGGAGAGGAGAGGAGAGGAGAGGAGAGGGAGAGTCCTGCTACACTTAACCCTGAAACTCAAATCTTTTCAGTCTTTGTAAAGAACTAACAATGCCTCATTTAGAGGCAGAAGTAAAAAGTTCACCAGAAATGCCCCCATCTGGAAACATTTACTGGCTTAAGGTATCTCTGTCTTTTGCCATGTTTCTGTGAAGTCACATTTACAAGCTAAGCCAGCCTTTCTGCTCAGATAGTCAGGATACAGAGGCAAAATAGAGTAACTCGGAGCCTTCAGGATACTCACAGTGCCTTATAAAATGCCACAGTCACAAAAACCCTGTTAGGGCAGCGCTGCCTGCACAACACACTCTGAAAGAAAAGCACACAGTCATTTCAGAAGGTCTTGTACCCAGCCAAAGGTTGGTGTCTAGTCCTGTATACCCCCAGTGACTCTTCTGAAGCTACTTAGCATGGATTTCAATGATCTTTGTGGGGGTACCCTAGCTTCCCCTAGATGAGCCGGAGCAGGTTCAGACAGGGAAGCTGGAGGTGGATAAATAAAGGCAGCTCTCTGGAGAGCTCCAGCTGAGGTGAGCAGCCCTGACAGCTCAGCAAAGATCAGCAGGTTAGCACATCCCAGGCTTGCCACATAGGCAGCTCCTTGGATTCCCCATTCACAGCTCTTGTTCCCAGCATGGTCCCAGGGTAACTCACTTAACTTTGCCTGGTTTCACATGGATTCACAATGGCCTAACTGTATCCAAGCCCCTGTTTCATTTTCCAGATTCATGGCAAATCTGTGTGCAACTGGTGTCCATGAATGGGGTCAACTTTTTAATTGAAGAGCTCTGAGAAGCAGAAGGAGTGAAAGCCTGATGGGGGGTGTCTCTGAAATGATGGTAATGAAGGTTCCAGGATCTCTAATGCTTTTATGATGGTCCTGGACACAGAAAACCAGAAGGAGGGAAGAAGAGAGGGAAGAAAGGAAGATGCTACTTCTTTGTACAGTGAGGAGCCCTCCTTTCACCAGAAAATAGCACATGTGCCTCCTCTTCAGACTTTCAAGGATAATTCAGGTGGGAGCACAGGAGGTGTCTGGTGTTACCAGATCAGAAGTAGGCTACTGAATTCAGCAGTCTGGTTAAATCCAAAATTAATCCTGGTAATCATTTGTAAATGTGACAGTAAAAGGATGGAGAAATACGCTTGTAACCCACTACGTTTTTATGTTATTTCTAGCTTTGGTATCTAACACGAAGTATCCTGGTTGGAAAACTCTGACCTAAAGATTTTCTCCATTTCATCTGTGAATGAACTCAACCAAGGTTTTCCTGGCCTGAGTAGGAAGTGGTGAAATTTAACTCATTCATATGACAAAACCACTTTAAGATCCTTGATGATGAAGCATTAAGGAAGAGCTGAGTGCTCAGAAATTGTGACTCAGCCTTTCCTCTCTCCTGTCCCACCCCCCAAAAATTACAATCAGGAATTGGCTCTAAAAGTGCTAATTTTTCTTTTTTAAATTAATAGCAATGGAGGAGGACAGTATTTTATTGGACTCCTGGGTTTGAAGTGACAGTATTCATCTTCCCAAGTTCTTCTCTGCTCCGGAAAGGGACAACTCTAATTTTTTAATTCCTCTTGGTGAAGATCTAGATGTCATATATAGGATGTGACCTAGGAGGATGACCTAGGAGAATGACCACAGTAGTTCCAGTGACAGGGGAAGGACTGTTCAGTCTGTGTATCTCCTAAAGTATCCCCTTTCATGGTAATGCAACTTCGCAGTTTCTCTTCTTGTCTGTGATCCCTGAGCATGCATGGACCAGGATTGAGCTGTGCCTGAGGCAGGGATCTTAGAGCGGGAGGGAGGCCACAGCAGTTTACCTGTGGCGGCAGAATGGGCTATGGCTGAAGACCTGCACCCTTGAAGCAACCACAGGACTCAAGAACCTAGAGATTAATGTGAGACCATCCTCCAAGGCAAGACTGCTGCTGCAGTCAGTCTAGCTGACAAGCTGCCAAGGATAAGGTGTTATCATCATTCTAATTAGCTGCTGACTTACGATCCCTGATTTCATCATTTTGTGGAGTGCACAAAGAAGACTCTAGGGAGAAGAAGCCTTAGCACAACGTGCACTTTCAACACAAAAACTGGGCTGCCAGGATCACATCATCTTTTGGCTCGCAAACTTACATAGTGGAGGACAGGAATGTGCTGAAAAAGAAAAGCCCCTCTACTTCTGAGTAGCCCCTAATATTAGAGATGTAACAGAAGCTTTGAGGGAAATTAAAAATAAAAAAGAGGGAGCTATTTTTTTTTAAATAAGACAAAGAAAAAAGAATATAACCATGTGTAATTATGAATTTGTGTGAACATTTTTCTGTTGCCATCAGACATAGAATATACAGAGAGGACACTACTGCATGTCACTGGCCTGAAAAAAAATTATTGGAAGAGTGGGTTTCTGTAGGCTTCATATTTGGGAGCAGATCTAGAAGAGAGAGTGAGGAGCTTTTGATAGTCTGGGAATTGGAATTTATAGCCATGCAATGTTGTGACCTTTTAGGCCTTAGACTTCAAACGAACCTTGGAAAAACAAGACTGTCCAGAGGGCCAGGCATGATGGCAACAGGGTCATGTCACATGAAATTTGAGAAAACTCTGTGTTGGACAAATAAGCAGCAGTGAACTCTGCAGCTAGCCTCATCAGCACAGCTTCCCACCCTAGGGCGAGCTCTGCCGTCTGCCACCACCTCCTCAGATCTGCACTCCTGTTTGCAGGCACTCACAGCTCCAGCGAGGACTCAAGAGAGATCTTTGCTCCCCTCTTTGGCATCTTCTTGCCTTATCCCAACTACAACCCATGGTTGGAAAAGAAAAGCTTAACATAATTCATCTTCTCTAATGCCTGCCTCCGAAAGATAATTAGTTTTCCTGAAGTATACAGATATGGCATCTTATCCATCATTCTGTAGACAAACGATTCTTTTAAGCCTATGTGTCTTCCCTCCAAAAATCGCAGTGAGCGTGGGGTGCTGGTGGCTCCACGAAGACAGAGGCACATAGAGTACCTACAGAAAAGTCCTCTGCTCTTCCACCCCACGGTTGCCCCATGCTGAAGAAGAGGTCTCAACAGAAGCTGTTGCTACTACCTATAAGCAACTATGCTAACCACGACCAGGTCAACACCAAAGATATAAGAGGCTCGAATCAAGCGTTTATGATTGCCTTGAGGGTAACAACCCTTCCCGCTATATCAGTGGGAAAACTGAGGCACAGAGAGGCAGGCAGTTGTTTGTGTCCACATTGAGAGAGTGGTCCGACTCCTGGCTTCACCAACATTCTCAGCTGCAATCATCCCTCCAGGCCATGCAGCCTGCCACGAGGAAAAAACAAGAAGCGGGTCTGCAATTTGGGAGCTTACAAGACTATAAATATAGTTCAAGGTTGCAGCGATACAATAATAATCCACAGGAGTGAAACCTGAGCCATTTATGTGTGTGTGTGTGTATAAACAGGGCAGGGATATGTGTTTATAATGCTGCTCAGAGATTTCCTCTCCATTATACATACTTCGAGCAAATGTGCACTGTTCTGAAAACAAAATATTCCCTTCATGTGGCTGTGCTTTCTTGGTCCTTTCTCATCTTCCAGATGCAGTTTTTTTTCTTTCCTTCCCTGCCACTCATCATCCTCCATGCCATGAAAATCCTTTCCTTCCACTCCTACCTTCCCAGTCACCTGGGACAAAAGGAACAGCCAGGCAGCAGATCTGCCCAGCTGGGAATAGTTGAGACACCTCTCTTGCATGCTACAGACAAGTAGGAGGCAAGTGTAAGAGAAGAGAAAAAGTTGAAGGATAGTCTGGCTTCCAGAACACTGCGTAGGAAGTCTCTAAATTGTACAGTTGACGTACTGGTGTACACCAAACTGTTACCAAGAATATGGAGCAAAGATGGCTATCCCTGCCTTCCCAACATGGTTTGGGAGTCAGCTGAGAAGAGAGGCTACTACCTCCTTTCCCTCATGCACTTCCCTGCAGAGATGTCCTTGCAGTTTTCTTTTTTTTTCCTCTCTCCCTGGCTGCCTTGCTTTGCTCAAACCACAAGGCAGAGCCAGAACTGGGGAGAGGCTGCTGGGCCATCATGTCTCTCCCTTTTTTGGTGGACTGTAATCTCATCTTCTTGTGTTTTCAACATACTCACCGATTCCCTTTTCCATAAACAAAACAAGGCTTCACTTACATCCATCTGCAGTTCTGCTTCTCTTGAATTCTTCTCCTGTGAATTCACCCCATGTGTTGTAAGGCTGGATCACATCTAATTTATGCCATTCAATCTTTCCCTCAGACCAGGCTCCGTGGTCAGCAGCCCCAGTCTTGTTGTGCCACTCTCCCAGAACAAGGGGTTGGAAACTGGACCCTTCCCTCTGGAGCTGTCTTAGCATTTCCACTCTTGCTGGCTCAGTTCCTTTACCTCCCAGCTCACCAGCTGTTCTGGGAACAGCAGCTCCACGTGGACCACTACAGGCAAGGACCCAAACTGCTTTGTGCCCTTAGACCAGACAAAGTATGCCCTAGCTTGGGATGCTTTCATGTACAAATCTTGATGTGGACTGACTTCTCAGAGTGCTGAGCAACTCAGGTCAAAGTCAATGTGCAGCAGGCAGGCTCACCATCCCCAGAACTTGCAGCCAGGTATGTGGCAAATACAGTAGCACCCCTACTGAGGGGATAGATCAGACTGCAGAGCCCCATTCAATTCCCAGGGCAATCAGATGAAACCTTTAGGTGAAGGTTATAACTAGTTCCAGTCATGTCAAATAAGTAACTCCCACAAGCACAGTTTGCACCAATTGGTTCAAATGCACCACATTCCTACTCTAATCACTGATTAAAGAGGAGGAAACTGCACATAAATTCTGTTATTGCATGGGCTGGACTTAAACCCCTATCAGTTCCTATCTTGTTGCAACCATAAATTTTCCTCAGTGACAGCACGTTTTTTTATCAAGAAGTAACTATATATTCCTAATATCTGGCAGCTGACCTAAGAATCATAGTTTATAAAAATTGTTTTAAAATAAGCCATAAAATTCATTACATGTATTACTGTTAGCCCCCAGGGTAAAAAAATGCAAGAGCTGGACCACAAAATCATGAGACTGGCTTAGAAAAACAATCTAGGAGATTTAAGAAAGAAAATAATGAAAAGAATCCAACATTTATTCACTACCGTGTTTTGAACCTATAATAAACATTCAGCTAAATGTTCAACTAAATGTTCCATCAGCCATGATGGGGTCAAATATTTTTGAACAAACTTGAGATTTTTACTTTCTCACTTTCTTTCAGGGGCTGCTGGTTTACCAGAGTAATAGTATTATTAGAACTTGCCACCATAAATGTATGAATTCGCTGCACAAACCAAATGAAGTTGGGTCATTATGGAGTAAATCTTTTTGCTAATAATGACACTGACTATGATGGAGTCATGCCAGAGTTCTGATGCCATTAGAACATTATATTGTCCCACAGATACTAGCAGACGTTTGAATAAGCTGTCATAGTTGGCAGTAAAGACAGACCTGCCCAATCCAATACATTCTTCAGCTGACGAAATGGACCAGAATGATACAACGGGATCTTCATGGGCATTAGAAGGAGTTGGAAAGGGTGAGGCGATTTGGCAGGTGTAGAAATGAGATTGGGAAAAACAAGATAAATATTTTCCCTGTGAATAATTGTCCACAAAATCTGCTAGTGAGACAATAAAACCTGGCTTAGTGGAATAACTCTGGTCTGTGAAAGGAAGGCTTTTGGTGAAGTGATGCAGACCAGTAAGTGAGAGCAAAGGAGCATCCTGCACAAATACAGTTGTGAGGCAGCACTATGTGAAGACAGGATGGCTCTGGGAACACCAGTGTCTAGTGGGGACTGTGCTACCCAAATCCTGCCAATTCTGCAAGCAGAATAGCACAGCCAACAGCTTCTTGTGGTTCCTCTGGGAAAGACGAGCAGCTTCTGGTGTTTGCACATGGTGTTTCCGTTAGAAAGGCTACTAATTTTTGATAAAATATTTTTGGCTGCAGTGAGACCACCTCCTGCAGGTACCTAATGTAGCATTCTACCACTTTGGCACTCAAAAAAGAGGCTCCCATTTTTTGCTACTCACATTGCCAGGCTCCTGGCACAACCAATATATAATCTGTTCACATGGTACCTTCTGTCATGATGTCTGAGCTAAGAAACCTACCTGCAGAGTGGTCAGGATTTGGTTGGGTGGTGTTTAGATAGTTCAAGGAATTGAGTGGAGAAAGCTTAAAGCTGCCCAGAAGTAACTGGGACATTTAAATAAGGCACAAAACCACAACTGGTCTCCTGCTATACTACTTCTGCAGACTGTACAAGGAGCTTGAGTAAGCTGACACAACCTAGCAGGTGGTTTGAATCATAACTAAGATAATGCTTGTTGCAGGCAGCCTGAAGATGACCATTTTATTATCTGCTTGTTATTGCTACTGATTATTTTCATGTCAAAACTGATCTCTGAGCCCCCACAATCTCTGGTACAACTGGCATCCAAAGATGGGTAAAGAAGGAAAAGGTTTATACTTGCTGAGAGAAACAGACTTTCACACTTGCAGTTACATCTATGTAACATGAGCAGCATTTCACCCTAAATGGCTGCATGGGGCTCAAAACACTTCTAGAAAACTGCATCAAAATAATCATTTATCTAGACAGGAAGGAGGTAGTTGTGTGGCTTCCCTGAGGGTGCTGTAGCCCTGTAACCAACAAAGGCTTTGTAAGCCCTTCTGGAAAGGCTGAATCCCAAGCTGGAGGTAAATCTGGACCAGTTTTATCTGGAGTAGATGTGCTCAGCCCTCAGCAAGCAGGAGGTCCAGTCTCAAAGAAGGGAGCATTGTCCTGCAGGGGCAGCTCCAGAGAGTACTGTGCATCTTCCCATTCCACTGTTTAAGACCAGCACAGAAAGTCACACAAGCAAAACGAAGGATTTTGTCCCTATAGGAAGCCTTGAAAGCTCTACTGGAAAACTTTCCTGAATATGATACATTTATGAACAAACATATTACAAGAAGCACATGAAGGAAGTAACACTACTTAGTCAAATACAAAGGATCTGGGACTGTCTTGATTTCCTAAGGTATAGAAATATTTACTTTATTCACTGGATGGTGCCAGAGGTCTTGGATATTTGGTCATGCTGAAATTACTTTCCTTTTGTAAATAATTGATAGGACAAGAGGAGAAAAAATGCTTGTAAATGGCTCTGGCAAACACCAATGGTCTCTCCCATGCACTCCAACAACATGCAGGGTGTGACACAAACTGACAAAAGAAAGGAAATTTATGATTGCTGCTGCACCATTAAGCCAACCCAAACATGCCTTTTGTGACAGGCACCTGAAGGAGGTAATTTGCGTATTTTGATTCCCAAAACAACCCAAACTCCCTGCCTAGAGAAGTGCATCCGCCTGCTGATGAGCAAGCCATGGAGTGTCCACGCTTAGACAAATGGAGCAGGTTCCCTATCCAAGTGTGTGGTCCAGTTGTGCCTTGCAGTGGCAGGATCAGCCTGAGCATCCTCCCCCACTGTTCAGAGCTTGGGAGTGGGATGGATAAGGGTTGCCTGGGCTCTCATTACACTGTGGAAGCTGTGAGACTCTCCTGGGCTAAAGGCCAGGATTTTCAAAGGGAACAGAGGGAGCAGGGTAGATAACTCTACTCCCTGAAGCTGCTCTAAATGTCATCCCAATGGATGGCTAAGATTTTGTACTAAGTTATATCCTCTTGGACACTGGTAAGGGCTTCTGGAAGTACCAGGTTACAGTCAGGTGTTCATTACCAAGGTTTATCCCTTTCCCTTCTCCCAGGGAAGATGTTAGAAAGAAACTGTAGGGGTTGAGGTTGGTAATGCAGTTGGTAATGAGGTTGATCTTTCCTCATCCTCCCTTATCTCTGTCCCTCTTCCACAGCTTCATTTTGGCAGATGTGCCTGGTACACAGAATTGCTTGCATTTTCTCTGGCCTTAAAAGAAAACAAACAAACAAACAAACAAACAAGAAAAAAACCCCAGAGGCCCAGCCCTTACAGGAGTATGCACAGAAGGAGAGAAAAATCTCTCATCACCAAAGTACCCAGAGCTTATGCTCATCCATGACCTGTATGGACATATTCTCTCTTCAAGCCAACCCAAACACTCAGGGAACTCCACACTTGTCAACAGTGTAACTGGAAGAACTAGGCTACGTGGCATTTAACAGGCACTCTCTTAGACATGCAGGTTATTATTTTGATGATTGTGCCAACCTGCAACATCTCCTCGTCTCAGGGTATTTTGCTATATGTATTCAAACACATCAGCATTTCTGTTACCTAAACCTCTACTCACCAGGGCTTATGCGCCCGCTACAAATCTTCACTTTGAATTTAGCTGTGCAGTTTATTCCTCTGCATATGCTTTCAATAACTGAAAAGCAGCTATGATCTCCTCAGCTAAGTGGCATTTTGCAGCACATTTGTCCATACTGAGAACTGTGTCTGCTTAATATTTGCAAACCAAGATAAATAGAAACAAAAGAAAAGGAAAAACAATTTACAGCTTTCCAATGCACACATGTCCGGCAACATTTTTCTCCACCAGCAAATACATCACAAACACATTAGGCCAAGAGCGGCAGATGTAAGGAGTGCCAGGACACTGAAACAGTTTATTTTACAACCAATTAGACCAATCATCCGCAACCTAAAAATTCTCTAAGTTGGCAGTCACACTAGGGAAGCAGAGACCTCTGCTAAAATGGCCTACTAAGATGTGGATGTAAACATAATTGTGAAGTCTGTTTCTTTTACACATAAAGAATAACATCTGGTTTATTTATGCACAAAACTCTGTTACTTTTTTTTTCTAAATGTACTCACCTATATTTTCAAACCACGTAGCAAGTTGATCGCTGTGTATGTGTGTCCAGTGAAACATCTGGGGAAGAAACTACCACCTATATGGCCTGCTTGGCCTCTGCGGTTTTTCATGTTTTTCTGTCAGTCAGGGATGTAATAATGGAGCTGCTTTCTCTCATCTGATCGGCATTTCTGGGAAGTGCTTGCTGGAGCCCCACTTTCTGCAGTGTTTTGTCAAGGCCTCCAGACTCGTAGCACTTGGATATCCTGAAACCATCCCCAACCTCACGAACTCCTACCTTTGCTTTTGCATTTTTTTATCATTTTTTATCAGAAAGCTAATTACAGACCAGCAGCCTCCCAGAAATTGTGCTTCTCTTACTATCCTAAAGGCTGTGTGACCTGTTGAATGCACAGTGGCTGAGGACAGGAGGCGCAGGACAAGCAGAAAAACACCATGGCCAGCCAAGTGAAGAGCTGTCTTGGCTCCTTCATGGTTGCTCAGCACTGTCTATGCATCTGCCCAAGACAGTTTTACAGAGAATTGAAGGTAAAGGGAGAAAATACACTTGAAGTTTTGTACCTTTTAAAAATTTCTCCACAAAATTGCAAAGAGACTTCTTCGAAAATTTCATTAGTGGCCAAGGGCCCCACTAAAAAATTCATTTAGCTGGAGCAGAAGAGGAGCAGGTGGGGATTAACCAGAGAGTCCACAAAGCAAAGTAACTTATGACTAGTGGTAGTGAGAAGGGGAAGTCAATCACGAGACAAAAAGACAATGGTGTGTTGAAAAGCAACAAATGAAGAAAATTCTTCTTGACAGCACTTTGAATAAATTCATTTGCCGTTCTGTTCATACTGCCTTTACATTTGGAGGCTTTCTAGAGATGAGTTTTCAGAGTGCACTCTCTGCATTCTCAAATTACAGTAACTATGAAGTACTCCCTTCAGACAGAACTGAGGTTTTGCACAAGATTTTAGACTCATGCCTTTGCCAAGTTCTCTAAAGTCCACTCTCCAGCCCTGAATACGAAATTGTCCCAGTCTGGAAAGCTTGCACCAAGAAATGCTCACCAGCAGGATTCAGGCTGCATAATGAAGTTCAGAATTGTGAAGAAGCATTAAAAAATGAAATCATTCCCCAAGTGCTCATTGTGTGACTTGCACTGATTTTACCAGAAGTTCTGACTTGCTCCCAAGACCAGAAACATTCCCAGGAATGCACATCTAGTGTACATTAGTCACTATTGGGCTAAACAGCAAAACATGCTGTGTATTTAATGAGTTATCCTCGATTTAAGGCCTATTAAGAGTCTACTTTTCCAACAGACCTTTTTTAATTTGGCCTCATTTGCTAAAGATTGTCTATTTAATGCAACACATCATTATGTTTTTATTGTTAGTTTTTATGAACTGTACCAGATTAGCTGCAGAGAATTTACACTAGATGCCCTAATTAGACCTTTATAGGTAGCCATAATTTTCTTTTCATGTGCCCATAAAGACTGATAAATTAATCTGCAGGAACATGAACTCCATCATCCTTTCTCCCTCTTCACCACTGACTCCTTGTTCTGATAAAGCCCTAATGAACTCACTTGTACAATTCCCTTCTGTTTTGTTTTCCTTTAAAGGCTAATTTCAACTAGACAATTCAACTAACTGCAATGTTTTTCCATATATGAGGCCAGAGAATAAAGAGCAAGCATGATCCTTTCTTAAATGATTTAATCATTTCCATTCTGTGCAGAATGGATCCATCAACAATGGCAAACAAAGAGGTGTGATCCATAAGCTTTATCTTTAGATCATTTATTTAAGAAAGGGGAAAAACAGGCCAAGTAATAAACACCTCAGCTGCTAATTGTCAGTTAATTAGCAAAAAAATGTCAAAGTAGGAATAGAATCTCTCAAAAAAACAGTAGCAACAGAAAGAGTTTTCTCATTTACAGTTTTGACGATGACTCTCACACAGAAGATAGCACTCTTAAAGGATCCTGTCTGTGATTCAGAGAAGAACTATTTTTAAGCAGCAAAATCTTTAAAAAGTCCTTTTAAACTCTGCTAACTAAACGTGAATTTGGGGGTGGGGATTGGATAGGGAAGTTTTCCTTTAGCTAGGACGCCAATCTACTCTACCTGCTTCATAGTTGCAGTATCTACATTTAACATTTTTTGTCCTTCTCAAGACAGAAATCAGTGAAGACAAACAGCATGGTGTATTCAAGAGCAATGACATACACTTACAAACTGAAGACCATAACTTTTGCTGTGCTAAGTCCTCACCAATGGTTTGTCTTCTTAAATATTGGTCCAAATTCAGCAGTCGTAGAAAGGATAGTCGATTGCATTTGTGCCTATGAAATGGCTAACTGCACTCCTAAACACACATACAATTTTCTTCTTGGGTATCGAAATGAAAGAAACTGTACTCACAATATCAGCCATCAGCTACAAAAGTGAAAGCAGTGTTCTTACTAAGGAACTATTCATGATACTTCAGGTACAAATGTGACTTTGGCTTATTAAATGAAAATTATATCAGAGGTCTTCATTGATGGAATGTGGTGCTTAAGAGTCTTGGGCATGTTTCAAAAAGGATATTACATCAAAGCATCTGCTGTAGCCCGCTATACCAAATGCTAAGGAAGAAAAATGTAATTAAAAAAACCCCACATATAGGGAGAATTCACCACAGATAGTACCCACAGTGAGTGGTAAAGGAGCTGAGTCACTGCTGATGCTCTGTGAGATTACAGTGGGTGGAGGAATTCAGGATGAGGCCCTCAAGCACCCTGGAACCAGAAAGTTTTCTCCCTAATGCAGGGCACTAGTTTCCCTTGGCCTCCTATTTTACTAAGGCGAGGGGTTTTTGTTTGGTTTTCTAAGGAAAAGAAGCACATGCGTCCTAATCCATGTGTACTTACATATTTACACTTGCATTTGCTTAGCCTTAACCCCTAATTCTTATATTTGCTGGTCAATTTTGACAAAAACTTTGAGATATAAATGAAGCTGTAAACATTATAGGTAACTACATGGCTAATTTCAACAGGCAGACACATAAAGAAAGCAGAAGTGTATTCATGACCCACTGAGGCGAAGGTGCAAGATGAGCGATTCCTTAGTAGGCACCAGTGAATCCATTCAAGGCAGCCAGGACTCACTTGTTCCCAGCCCATGGTACAACTAGACATGTTTCAAGGGGTTGCTTCCTGCACGTCGACTGTGTCAGTGTAAATTGGGCACTGCAGGGTGACATGAGAACCCAAACCTACCCCAGGGTCAGATGCGTAAATGGGAGACACCAAATGGTCTCTAAAACCGTTAAATCTCCCACACCGATCTAGGGCAGGGGGTACCCTCACCGCCACTGTCCCTCTTGCATCTCTCTTCTGACCTCTACATGGAGGAAGAAGAGGTGTCTTACATCACACTGGCACCCTTGTTCATCACAGTGTCTTCAGGTGCTCATTTCCAGCAGATCTCAGTAGAGCTGTTTTTGCCCTCTGCTAAGCAACCAGTAATTTGACTGTTAGCAACACTGAAAAATTTAGACATCCTAAATCTTGCAATTATGGAGTAAGCCATCTTGCTCCTAATTTGTTCCTCCAGCTTAGCGAGATCTGGCAATTTTTATCCAAACAACAAAGGTAAAAGAGACAAACAAAAGAAGTAAATAAAGAAGGGGGTGAGAGTGGAAAATAAAGAGTTCAAACTTCCCCTAGACATAATCATTTCAAGAGTATAATGAATTTTATACCAAGCACCAATCTGGCCAGCCTCATTTAATTACAGGACATATGCATAACCCCATCAAATTAAGTATTCAGGGATACAGTTTGGCTCCTGGACCCAGTCAGTGTCTTTTGATTACATTGGGGTAAAGAATATTGGGCCTTTGGAGCAGCTATAGGCTGTGTGTGATTTTTCACATTACTGCTGGTAAGCACCTAGGACATGTTTTTGCAAATGCATTTGCTCACTGAGTAAATCTGGAAGTCCCGTAGAACTCTCAGCAAGAATAATGCTCCTTAATCCTGTCTTATGGGTAATACTGAAGGAGTTTGCTAGAGTGAGGATATGTTCCCAGTAAATAAAAGAATCATAGAATAATAGAATAACCAGGATGGAAGAGACCCACCGGATCATCAAGTCCAACCATTCCTATCAAACACTAAACCATGACCCTTAATACCTTGTCCACAGGTGCCTTAAACACCTCCAGGGAAGGAGAATTAACCACCTCCCTGGGCAGCCTGTGCCAGTGCCCAATGACCCTTTGTGTGAAAATTTTTTTCCTTATCTCAAGCCTAAATCTCCCCTGGCGGAGCTTGTGGCCATTCCCTCTCGTCCTGTCCCCTGTCACTTGGGAGAAGAGCCCAGCACCCTCCTCTCTACAACCTCCTTTCAGGTGGTTATAGGGAGCAATGAGCTCTCTATAACTCCATTCAGCCTCCTCTTCTCCAGGCTAAACAACCTGAATTTTATAGCGGCTTTCTCAGCTGCTCCTCATAAGGCCTGTTCTCCAGCCCCTTCACCAGCTTCGTTGCTCTTCTCTGGACTCGCTCCAGAGCCTCAACATCCTTCTTGTGGTGAGGGGCCCAGAACTGAACACAGGATTCGAGATGCGGTCTCACCAGTGCCGAGTACAGAGAGAGAATAACCTCCCTGGACCCGCTGGTCACGCCATTTCCGATACAAGCCAAGATGCCATTGGCCTTCTTGGCCACCCGGGCACACTGCTGGCTCATGTTCAGTCAGCTGTCAACCAACTCCCTCTCCTCCAGGTCCCTCTCCTCCAGGCAGCTTTCTAGACAGACTTCTCCTAGACATAAGATATTTTAGTGCTTGCATTCATGGCAGCAGCACCAGAACTACCATGTGTTCTGGACAAATACTGGTGCCATGGTGAATGGCATCATGTACCAGGTGCTGTCACTGTGTGTGTTACAGGGTTCCAGAGGGAGCAGGTTCATTAGCCATGTCCTCTATAACTATCATCTGCCTTTGTTTAAACCCAGAAACTGAAAAATGCTGCCCTAAAAAAGAACAGTTACCACTGCCCACAAAGGCTGGTATTGTTTTCTGCCACCTTAGGTATCACAATGTACTCAACCCTGTCTATGTCCCCAAATGGGATGGTCACAGAGTATCCTTTGGGATGGCCACAGATTTTTAGAAGCAAGGGTCCAATGGGAAATGTTTGGCTTAGAGCCTCGACTAGAACTAAGCCACATAAACGTGAATCACCGCATCCTATAGCAGCAATTCACACTATACCTCTTTCCCTAGGCAGCACTACTGCCTAACCATGACAATGAATTATGCTCCTCGAGAGAAGCATAAACACAGTCTTTATGAAATGCCCTAGCTCTGAAAGGTGCAAAGGGGGCTGCTTAGGAAGTACAAAACCCACAAGAGCTCAGCACCATCCCTAAAGGGACTAAACATTCATGAGATTGGACCTTTTGGTCAAGCCTATATTGTAGTCAACTCAAGTATCCTCTGTGCATAGCAAAAAGCATTACAATTCATCCTTGGGGATTGAATGGGATCTGCTCAATGCCTTTTCTTCTCAGCAGGAACAAAATGAATGCATGATCCATATATTTTTAAAGCAGGATCTGTCCTATACTTCTTACAAATTTAAAACATTCCTTTGCTTCAAAGAGCTAAAGCTTTTTGTGTAAGAAACCCTTCCAAAGAGTTGAAAACATCAACGGTATCCCCAATGCAACAGCACCACTCCCCAAGCATTCAAAAATCATGAGTCAGATGCCCCCCTCCAAAAGAAAAATCACACAATTGGCTTCAAAACATGCACATAAAAATGTAATCAATTCCAAATATGGTTTTGGATTTCTTAGGATATAAGCGAGGTCATGTTTCAACCATTTTTCTGACACCAAATGCTGTAGAAATTTTCTTTGTTTTTCAAATCAGAGCTGAGAGACTCTAACATAATCCATTGTTTCTAGGAGCTGGGGTTTTAAGCAAAATAGCAAACACTGGCTTATGATAAAATCACAAAGCTGGCAACACTGCTAATGTGACACTTTTCTCCTACCATTAAAATCCTGGCAAGGAAGGGAAAAACATCGATGTTCAAAAGGCTCAAAAGAAATTCTCCTTTTGCATAAAATGTACCTTTTCTGCAGCCTCTGCTCTGTGCATTAAATTTGATAGGGATCAAACTAATTTTATTAAAACATTGCTGCTGAGTAGCACAGCAATCTACAGTAAGAGCTACGTTGCACATCTTTTTCTGTGAAGCCTTCAGTACCCTTCTAGAAGTGTCACTGGGATGTGAGGGCATTCAAGTCCAAAGTCCAAGACACTGGGATAAATCCTGAGTACAAGACATGCCATGTGGCCAAACAAAATGGTCGATACATATCCTTGCATCAGGCAAATCAGTCCCTACAGTGACCTCCTTATGGCTAACAGTATTTCAGAATGGGAGCTCCAGGCCATGTCTCCATGCAGTTTCCAGTGTAGTGTAAAGTGCTCTGTGCCATGTTCCATGACAGACTCCCGTCCCTTTGGCTTGCACAGAGCTTGTCTGACCATGTGTGGTGGCATGTTGCACCACAGGCAAGCTCGGGCAGGTAAGATCTCGCAGGTCTTGGAGGATACGATCTAGCTAGGTCCGATCGGCACTGGTGAGACCACTCCTCGAACACTGTGTTCAGCTCTGGGCCCCTCACCACAAGAAGGATGTTGAGGCTCTGGAGCGAGTCCAGAGAAGAGCAACAAAGCTGGTGAAGGGGCTGGAGAACAGGCCTTATGAGGAGCGGCTGAGAGAGCTGGGGGTGTTTAGCCTGGAGAAGAGGAGGCTGAGAGGAGACCTCATTGCTCTCTATAACTACCTGAACGGAGGTTGTAGAGAGGAGGGTGCTGGGCTCTTCTCCCAAGTGACAGGGGACAGGACAAGAGGAAACGGCCTCAAACTCCGCCAGGGGAGGTTTAGGCTGGACATTAGGAAAAAAAATTTCACAGAAAGGGTCATTGGGCACTGGCACAGGCTGCCCAGGGAGGTGGTTGAGTCACCATCCCTGGGGGTGTTTAAAGCATGGGTGGACGGGGTACTAAGGGGCATGGTTTAGTGTTTGATAGGAATGGTTGGACTTGATGATCCGGTGGGTCTCTTCCACCCTGGTTATTCTGTGATTCTATGATCTAGCTGGGTCCATGCGAGCTTGATGTCAGTACAGAGGGTAAATCCCGCAGGCTGCCTTGGGGCTAGTTTGACTTATATTGTGGAAGTACCTCAAAAGCTTTTACCTCTTTCTTAAATGGACTTGTTTGACTTTCTCCTCCTCTGGCAAACACTGAAGGGCAGGGCATATTTCACCTATATATAAAACTATAAGCAGGAGCAATTAACCCTAAACTATTTTCTTTATTCAATGGACAAGTGAAAGCATTTCTTAAGGTACAAATTTCTCTGACCTGTTTTGGATGTTCATAGATGAAATCCTGCCCAAGGTGTTCTTATTTCTCTCCAAAGACCATAAAGGGATACAAAAAGATCAGCTCTGCTGTAGATGTCTAAGACATCTTTTAGAGGTTGGCATTGGAGAACTCATGAGATGTGTGTATGATAAGATCTCCTTATTTAAGCCAAACCTCCTGCAAGGTTTGATGATACCACTGGTACCTGCCTCATTGAGGAACAAAGAGAGATGATTGTTTCCCACATCACAATTTAAACCACACAATCACTCCCTAACCACAGGGAAAACCAAGCCTGTAACCACCAACGAGGCATGCTTTGTATCCAGCTCAGATATAAACTGTTTCTGTACTCAAGAAAACAGCACTATGCCTAAAATATCATTTATAGCATCATACATCTCTTCTCTGACTCTCTGAACAACAAGAAAACCCCTATCCCCAGCCAATTTTTAACAAGAGTTGACTAAACCAGTGAGAATTTGGCCATAGCGGTGCAAATTATGGCCCATAGTTTTTCCTAATGAAAAGATCAAGACATTTTTGATTGTAGCCTCTGCTCCTTGCTGTCCTGGGTATTTTGTTAAAGTTTGTAGGAGTTCTCTACAGATATTAGCAACCTGTGTCACTTCTGGGAGGACTGAATGGACACATAACATGTCCCACTATGCTTCCCAAAAGTGACTCCTTTCCAATACGGTCACATTTAATGCCACTGAGCTTAGTTGAATGGTTGGTTGTACTCACTAGGAATAAAGGTTTTAGAGACGCACTTGGGACTTAGTGGACACATTTCACTTGAGAAAATATATAAATATATATATATGTGCGTGTGTGTATACATATATAATATGCATATGTATATATATGCCTTCTTCAGCATTGTGGTCCTCTTCACGTCTAGAAATAACTACAATAGTCAACTCTGATATGAAGATAATTAATTATTCTGATAGGGCCAAAACTGGGATCTGTGAGACACCAGGAAGATCAAAATATGGATACTCCTGTTTTCCAGAGAGAGCTGGACACAATATCCGTGGGGAACGCCAAGCCAGGCTTTGAATTAAAGGCAGTTGTTGTTATGAATCCCCTATCTCTGAGCTCAACCACGGTGACAAGTGCCCTGCTCAGAAGCTTCATAAAGCATTTGGAGAATTTGGTAGTGGACTGACTAAACTGCCTGAATTTTTCTTAAAGTCAATTTAAAATGGGAAGTAAAGTGAAAAACCAAAGAAAAGCAAGCAAAGTACTGCTTTTTGATCCTG
Source organism: Clamator glandarius (assembly GCA_033459285.1). Taxonomy (NCBI): domain Eukaryota; kingdom Metazoa; phylum Chordata; class Aves; order Cuculiformes; family Cuculidae; genus Clamator; species Clamator glandarius. The sequence goes on from JAUNZM010000174.1 coordinate 19,310, forward strand.
GAGTGATTGTAGTAATTATAATCTTTTATATCTAGCCACTCTTCCCAGTAAAATAATTAAAAAGATGTCACGACATAATGATTTGCTAAACATCTAGAGGGAAAAGGAAATCTAAAAAGTAGGCAACACATATTTAAAATGAGTGTTTACTTTTTTTGTTAAAACACAACACAATTATTAGTGGATAAAATCTTAAAGGAGAAATAATTCAGTCTGCCAGAATAGGGCCACTGTGATGTGGTTTGAAAACTGGCTGAGGGTTCATAACCAAAGGCTAAAGCTTATGTAAATGTAAGGAGTTCTGCCCTGTGAAGCAATGTATGAATCAGCATATTAAGGTGGAATTTTTTTTTAAGTACTTATTAATGATCTGAAAGAAGAAATAAACAGTTAAGGAATAAAATAACCAACTGCTAACTGAATGACATAAACCACGAGAAATCGTGAGAGCAGAGAAATACTGCAAATAGAAAGAAACCGGCAGCTAGAAAGTGTAAGAAGCTGAAATACAATTCAGATACAGAAATAGCAACTGTTTGCCTGTGGAAAGTAATTATTTAGCTTATATACATTCAACAAGGTGGAATCCAAGTGTAAATTCCGAGAAGATACTGAGACTGCAGAGGAAGAGCAGAAAAAATGCCATAAACATTCACACCCAGAGTCTCAGAATTATCCAAGTTCTCAGCTCACACTCCTTTTAACGGGAGGTTGGTACCTCTGTCCTCCTGAGAAATCAGTCCCACAGTACAGTGGTAACAACTGGAGGGCATTAGTCCACAGATGCATTAGCCCAACACACTGACAACGGGCTTCCAAGTCTTGGCATTGCTGTGCTCAGAGAAGACAGGCAGAAGGGGACAGAGTACAGACACATAAAATAGTTTCAAGTGGTCAAATCCCCCCGATGCTGGGTGTCTTAATTCGCTGGCAGCAAGGTGACAGTGCTGTCACAGAATCACAGAATAACCAGGTTGGAAGAGACCCACTGGATTGTCGAGTCCAACCATTCCCACCAGTCCCTAAATCATGCTCCTAAGCACCTCGTCTACCCTAACCTTAAACACCTCCAGGGATGGTGACTCAACCACCTCCCTTGGCAGACTGTTCCAATGCCTAACCACCCTCTCTGTGAAGAACTTTTTCCTAATCTCAAGCCTAAATCTCCCCTGGCGGAGCTTGAGGCCATTCCCTCTCGTCCTGTCCCCTGTCACTTGGCAGAAGAGGCCAGCACCCTCCTCTCCACAACCTCCCTTCAGGTAGTTGTAGAGAGTAATAAGGTCTCCCCTCAGCCTCCTCTTCTCCAGGCTGAGCAACTCCAGCTCTCTCAGCCGCTCCTCATAAGATTTGTTCTCCAGCCCCTTCACCAGCTTTGTTGCTCTTCTCTGAACTCACTCCAGAGCCACAACATCCTTCTTGTGGTGAGGGGCCCAGAACTGAACACAGTACTCGAGGTGCGATCTCACCAGTGCCGAGTACAGGGGGAGAATAACCTCCCTGGACCTGCTGGTCACGCCGTTCCTGATACAAGCCAAGATGCCATTGGCCTTCTTGGCCACCTGGGCACACTGCTGGCTCAAGTTCAGTCGGTTGTCAACTAGCACCCCCAGGTCCTTCTCCTCCTGGCAGCTTTCCAGCCAGGCTTCTCCTAGTCTGTACCTCTGCTTAGGGTTGTTGTGCCCCAAGTGCAGGACCCAGCATTTGGCCTTGTTAAACCTCATGCCGTTGGTCTCAGCCCAGCAGTCCAGCCTGTTCAGGTCCTTTTGCAGAGCCTCCCGACCTGTCCTGCCTGGCGCTGGTATACAACAGGTTTGCTAGGGCTTGGCATGTGTGGGTCCAGCCCTGAGGGCTTCAGGTGGCCAATAAGGTGGTGCTATGCTGGACAGGAGAGATAGGGTGAGAGGAATTGGACTGTTTCTCCCCAAGCAAGCTTAGGATGAAGGTAAGGGATTGTCCCCAGGAGGTGAGACGTGTGATTTGAAGAAAACTGTGGAGCTATATGGGATTCTGGCAAGAAATAAGTAGAAGAGAACATGAGTGATAACAACCTCCAAATGCCTGAAGGGTGTAAAAAACAACCAGAAGGGCAGAAAACTTATGGCTTGCTTTCCAAGAAGTGTTCAGTCTTCTTCAACTATTTACATCTGCCTATGTCTGGTACTCAAAAAGAAATGAGAGCTGAGCCCTTCTGAAAATCAGTTATATAAACCTAATGAGAAATTGAAACAGGAATTAAATCAATGCTGAATCTCAAAAAAAAAAAAAAAAAAAGATACCCTAATGTTGTGTTGCTGTGGGACAGCATCCTGAGAGACATTTCATCACTCAGGCCCTTGTAAACTGGACTGAAGAAAGCATTAGCACTTGACCTGCAGGGGATCTGTGCTTCTGCAGGGAAAGCTGTAAACTGCTTGCACCAGCAGGTGTTTTCCTCGTCAGCCTCAAACTTTTAATTACACAGTGCATGTTCACTCTTGGGCTTGTTACAGGAAAAGAACATTTTGAGCCCAATTCCAGTTTCCCAGCCTCCCTAAGCTCTCACCCATTTGCAAACAATTGCGAAGGTGGAAGAATTCAGGGAACAGATGTAGCCTGCCCCCCTGGTCCCATCTGTTCACATCAGAAAACCACCACACAATCTGGCTTGGAGAGCTATCTCTGCTGAAGATAGATGCTGGCCTGGACTGGGAGGGGAGAGAAAAAGGGGGGCTGGGGAGAGGTGGTGTTCGTGGGTCAGACTCGGGAGGCACTGCCAGCGCTGCGTGGGAAGCTTGCACAGCATCTGCCAGTACCACGTTTGGCTCAGGTTGGAGCAAAATCTTCCAGCAAGGTCTGTCAAAACACAAAGAACCAGCATGAAGCTTGCTGCATTCTGCTGTGTGCACATCTTCTCACAGCGCTGCAGTGACAAAGAAAAGTCTCTCGCTCATCAGTTAATTGAAAGGGGCTTGCAAATTTGGGGATGTAGGCATAAGAGGATGTGCCAATACATGGTGTTGAAGGGAGGGCAGAAGTTAATAGGTGTTTAAAAGTCCAAGCATAAAAGGCAGGGCAGTACAGAGAGCATTTTGATATCTGCTTTCCTGCACTGCCAATTGTTCGCAGTGCTTGGCACCTTTGAATAGGATAAAATCCCAGCAATTCAGTGATATGGCTTTAGATCCTACATATCCAGCCGTCCCTGCTTCTCCCTAGAAGCCTGACTCAGGCTATGGCCCACCCACCCTTCCTTTTTTCATCACCATCTCCTCCCGCAGCCTTTCTCAGAGGCTGGAGCTGCTCCAGCCCACTCAGGAGTACATGAGGCAGTGGTGAGGTGACAGAGCTGCAGCGTGACAGCCACTGGCGCTGTGCAGAGACGGCTGCCAGTTCATGCTCCTCCCAAATATCCTCCTTCTCTGTGTGTGGAAACACGCCGACAGCACTTCACTCCTTCTCAAGGGTGTTGTAAAGATCTAAATACATGAAGCATTCAAATAGTGCACCTTTAGGCAAATAAAGTACCACAGCGCTGCCCTAACAAAGCCATCTTCTGGTTATCCCTATGACAAGAGTAGCATAAAACCAGCACACAGTCAAGGTGCAGCGCTAATGATGAGAAATGTACACAGCCTGCTTCTAAGTAAACAGAGAGATATAACATCAATGAAAAATAGCAAAGCTGTTCTTCCCCCACTGCTGGCATAATTCAGCACTTCGCATGTGCAATCAAAAAATTAATGGGAAAAGGCAAAGCCATAATGCTCTTCTCCTACTGATAGCTGATGTACAAACTATTTTTAATACTTTTTTTTTGTTAATAGATTTTATTGCCTGGGTGTTTGTGGGTGCTTAATATCCTATGGGAAAGATAAACATCAGTGATTATTTTAGGCCTGTATGACCTTGCTGAGGAGTAACATGACTCCGTACAGGACTGAGAGCAGACTTGGCAGACTCTAGTTGTAAGGAAGTCTTCTATTGTGCAGACTTGCTTTGCCTGTGAAGCAATATGTTTTTTTGTCTTGCAGAGTGGAGCTCAAAGAAAAGGCTCAGCCAGCACCAAACTCTTGCAGAAAGTGACTGACTCATTTTCAGAAAACCAAACAGGATCACAGGAGGAAGTAATAACTGGCCTTCAGAGCTGAACACTTTAAAAGCCTTCTCCTGATTCACCCTCCCAATGGCAAATGAAGATAGCAAATGATGGTGGAAAACAAGGCGCATTCTGTTCTTTGATTTGTGACAGATTTCACTAAATCTCTAAAAAATGCCCACCCTAACATCTCTGGTGATGTTTTCTTTTAAACTAACAAAGCAGCATTTAAAATTCCTGACCACATCTTGGTTGGCCAAAAGCAGAGCCTCTTTTCTGAACAAAATGATTTGTTGTAGCACAGAGTGGAGTAAGCCACGACAGCTGTAAATCTGTTCTGCCCAGCCCTGCTGCACCTGCAGATGAACTTTCAGTTCTGAAGCTGAAACAAACAGCCCTCGCAATAAATGAATTTATTATCTGTCACGTGCCCAAACTACTGCAGGGCACTTGAGTCACAGCTGGAATTATGAAGAAGGGACAGGTTATAACCAAAGCAGCACAATTCAATTATTTTGAATGCTGCTTCCACTTAGTCTATTGCTCCTTTTAATTCCTATGCACTTTTGCCAGGGAAGACCAGGGCAAAGTCTTCCCTGTCGTGGTCTGATATCTTCTCCTTCCCTCTCCCTTTCCACTCACACATAGCTGTACATGCTGTGTACACCTGTGCCATGCAGCATGTGGCTGAGACCTACGCACCATCCCTTGCCCCTTCCTACCCAGCTGCTGCACCCAGCCCTTAACGAAAATTCACCCATGTGGGGTAAATAAGTGCAGCTTTGAGCTATCCAAACTGTGCTTAGCTATCAGCACAGTTCAACATCCTTTTTGGATCAATTAAACTTAAGATTGTGCTTCTGGGCTGAGGTCCTGTTTTAATACAGCATAAAAGGAAATACACAGGCCGGACATGACTCTCCCTGAATTCAGCAGTCTCTCTGCAATACCTCAAGTGAAGAATGTGGAAGGATCTGAAAAGCTTTGGTTTATACGTGGGTCAGCCTCTAAGAAAAAGCAGTAACAAACAGCATGAAGAAGAGATTTCCAGGCATCCAGGAGCCTCCAGGTTTGCCACTTTATGAGCTTATCTTTGATTTCTCCTCTACATTAGAGGGATTTAGGTGATCTCAAGGAGGCAGAAAATCTAACTTGCTCAGATGCAGAAGGCTAGGAAAAGGAAGGTGAGCTCCTGCAGCTGTGCTGACATGTAGCACAACTTGTTGTGCCTCTGCAGACCTACCTGGCTGGGACTATGGTAAAGAAACATAGGAATTCACAGCCATGCCAAAATTTGTAGTAGCCATTTGGAGCAGCAAGGCTCTGTTAGGGGGAGGCTGGAGAATATGGAAATCTCTTCATCCCTCATCTCCACAGCCTGTCTGTACTACTGCCAGCATCCTTAGTTAGCCCCTGTAATTAGTCTCTGCCTAACTATGAGCTTTCCTTCTCCCTTGGTTAGTCTGAAATGCTGCTAGCTGGTAAAAGGTACGACTTCAGTGAGAAGGCATCACTAAGACAAATGGAGAAGACTTCAGTGTGTACAGTGGAAGCTCTGTACACCGCTGCCTAGTAGAAAAAGGCATCACGACAAGGATGCCGTTAGGTTTGAAGAGAGTTTACAGCTTTACTCCAACTTCCTCTCTGCCCACTGTGCTGAAGCTCAGACACAGCGAATACCCTAGGGCCAAAGGAATGAGCGTGCAGAGGTCTCCTTCCTTTTTCTGCCCATCTCACCCCAGTTCTGGCAGCTTTTCTTTCCTGATGCTTGCAGATGAACATAAGTACCACTGACACCCATATCAGGGGGGCTTAAATGGCATAAGCTAGATCTGCTGTTGGACATTTCCTTAGCTGGGCCTGGCTCAATAGCTATTAAGACCATTCTTCCCCTGGGGAAGTAAAATAAAACAGGTGCTCTGGAAGCCAGCTTCCAAATATCTCTGACACCACAGCATGCATGACCCCAGAAAATTGCTGCTGCAGTTTACACCAGACAGCTCTTCTCTTCTAGTGGAGGAAAAACTGAGATATATTACAGTCCTTAGAAAAGGAAACATCAGTAGCTCCTGGGATGGAGCAGCGTACAGAAGAACGTGCATTGTCAAGAGGTGGTTCAGTTTAAGGATGACTCCCTGAAAGATAAACAACTTTGTGGATACTTTCACTGAGTTCTCAGTAGAAATTTTTCCTTTGGAAGACAGAGGTAGAGCTGGGTCCAAGTGTCAGCAAGAAGCCCAGCATTCATGTTCACCAACTATTAAAAACAATCCCCTCATTTTGTAAGACTTCACTCCTTTTAGACTCCTCTACATATGCTGTCTCATTTTTTTTTTTTTCTGACAAATTATCTCCTGGAGTAAACCAGTGCATTTCAGCTGATATCAGTAGTGCTGCACCAGTTTGCACCAGTGGCAAATCTGGCCCCAGCCGCAGGAGAATCAGGAAGCTGAGGTTACAGAAAAGGTTATTTGCACTACAGGAATGAATGACAGCGCAGTTTCATTTTCCTGTGTGAGTACATTTCTCACATCCCTCTCTTTTGGTCTTTCTCAAACACTGCATCCCAAGCACAGCATGCTGCGAGGAAAGATTAAAGATGTTGCACATCGCATTAATCTGGAGTGTCCCTGAACACGTAGCTACTACAGTTCTGTGGGGAGGAGACAAATTTCTGTACTGAACCAGCAATGTCAGAAACCAACTAACAGTGAAGAGGAAAAAAGAAGGCAGGATAAAAGTAACTCTTTTGAGCAGATCATTAGCTTTAAAGCAACAATTCTTCAACTCCTAGGGTAAGTCTTCTGCTGCTGTAAATTATCACAGCTCCATCAAGAACAATTTCTTAGACCAGTTGATTTCTCCTGCTGTATTTGTATCACAAGGTTAGTCCACTTCTTGTTGCAGCAGTGGTAAACTTCTTGAGACATCACCAAATAACTAGAAAATCAGCTCCAAATATAAATCCTGTCAAATGTAATGCCATAAAGCAAGGGGGCAGTGGGTTCACTGACAAACCATGGCTGGATCCTATGGTGGCAGACTTCATCTAGATCACAGTGAAGTCAACAGGACTTTCTGTCACCTCCCATGTCGGCAAGATTATTCCTAGGTTCTCAACTAGAGCTCCCAGCTCAATCACAGAATATTGCAAGCCAGCCTCACATCAGAAACTGTGATGGTATCTAGGAAGCCTTTTACCTTTGGAAGTAAACTGGTGATGCTGTTGGCTGAAGTTTCTAGTAGGAGTCTCACATTGACAGAGGTTTCCCAGGATTCACTTCCTGACTAAAATCACCAGAGGACTGCAAGCACTAAAAGTTTATCACTGACTGCTGCAGAGCCAAGATTTCCCTGTGCGTTCCCTGATCAAATCATATAGAAAGTAATTTTGTTTTCCCTTGTTCTTTTAGAAATCAGAGCTTTGCTAGATCATAATTTATGATGAACACTTATAACACCTTTCCCTGAGAAGTGTACGTAAAACAGTATTCCTAGGTGCATCTTTTATAGCACTAAACAGTCAGGTAGGAAGTTCTGATTTAAAAACAAAAATCAGAAAATTACCCCGACAACAGTACTTTCCCATTGAAAATGGATATTTTCAAATATCCAGACATGCTGAAAGCAAAAAGAGTCCAAAACAAAACCCTGCCATTTCCCTCCTCCTCAAATACGTTTCGGGAAGAGACCTGTGCCTCTATCTCAAGTAAATACAATAGGAGGACATGGCATGGCAGCCAGGGTTGTAAGGAAAATCACACACACTTCCAACAAATAAAACTATGTAGCTGTGTTTTAATACTTCAGAATAACAGTGACAACCTCTACCTGCTTTCTGTGGTGAGAAGGCAGCAGCTAACCAGGGATTTGGAGAGGGTCTAGTCTCCTGGATGAGCCCTGTGGCCCCAGTTATTCCTTCTCTAATCTGGGCGTAATGGGACTGGCTGCTTCAGTAAATTGCCTTGAGATCTGCCCATAGAAAGTGATTTGTAGAAAGCATGCATCGCTATTAATTCTACCTCCAGGGAATACTGGCACTACTCAGAATATGGGAAGCTCAGTATGTAGATATTTTTTTTCTGGGCCTGGGCCTTGATTTATTTTTTTCCCTGTTCACTCTATATATTTACTCTTTGCACTTCATTCAGGATAGATAATGAAAATAGTATAGTCTGCTTCCACTTTTGTTTCTGGATCATATCAAAGATTTTAATGGACTCGGACTCAGCAGAACTCTAAATGCTCTTTTCTGTACAGATACAGACAATTAAATGGCCCTGTTGGCTTCCAGAAGGATTACTTGAGATCTCATTATTTGTACTGGTCTGAATTCAGTCTTTTGAAGACAGTGGGATATATTCTGCCAAAAAAAAGAAAAGAAAAAAAACAATATGGAAAACAGCACAGGATTTTTTTTGCATCTCCTTTATTTAATGCAATGAGCCTTAGCAAAGTGTACTACACTCCTTGTTAAAGCAGTCCTGTCTTTTTCTTTCTTTTTTGTTTAATCCTTGCCTTGGAATTGCTACAGCAGGATAAAGTTCTGCATGGCTCACTCACTCACACACTTGTAATAAGTCAGAGCAGGTTGGCTCCCTGCCCGACAAAATACAAACTCCCCTGAAGTCTCCAACTTTTCCATAGCAACACCACAGTCACCAACACAGCAAACAATCACCTTCTACATCTCCCCTCTTAACATAGGGAAGGATAGCATTGCACCCAGCCCATGAACCTGTGCTAATTATCAGGCATGAAAGGAGACAGTGACAGAGATCGCCTTACTCTCTGCATGGAGCTTTAGGTGAGATCAAAAGGAAGAAAAAGCACTGAAACACTCAACGCTTCTCAGTGTACTTTTGCTTAAATGAAAAGATTGGTGCTGCATGTACAAACCATGAAGTGCCAAAAAGTCTAAGCCTAGCAAGACTGACCAGGGGAGCAAACAGCATTATGAAGGAAGAATCAAACACTGAGTGTGTCTTTTAGCCCAACAGAACCACATGTTGCTCCAGAGTATCTGATGGCCTGATCCTTACCATAGTTATGGATGTGCTCTTCAGCCAGTGCCTGGCCTTCAAGGGACAACAGCAGACCGATGGTTCTGCAACTGCAGGATTGTTCCCCAGCTCAGTGCTGTAAGGAGCACTGCTCATGATCTGGGTGGGGCTCGAGCAGTTACAGCACTGGGTCCTGATCTGCCACTGCTTTGCATTGCTGTCCTTCACACCTGTACAAATACGGGGCAGCCCTAGGACTGTACACCACCATCCTCATCTGGTAGCATTTTACTCTCACTTTGCATAGGTATATAAGACCTCACAAGCTGCAAGGTAATAGAAAATGAGGCCCAGAAGGCCCCAAAATATCTTCTTTAAAGTAAGAGCTAGTGGTTTTCAAGCTGTGGTCTGCACACCCACGAGGGTCTAAGGGCTACTTCTGAAGGGTCTGTGGAAGCTTTGCAAGAAAAGCAAATCAATTGCCACAGGCTTAAATTAGTTGTAAATGAACCTTCATATGCACTGGATAACTTTTAGAGGATCTGCAATTTGTAAAAGATTGACAGGTATGTCCACAGGTTTTATATTCCCCTGTAGACATGTCAAGAACCTGCTCTGTGCAAGGAAAGCTACCCTGCTTTCGGATAATTTGAGGGCATATGCGACAGAGTGAATAGAGAGTATGGACAGATCTCTGCCATTAAGGATCACCAATGGAAACTCATGAGAAGATACTGTTTTCCTGGCATAAGCAATATTATTGGTTAATGATTTTTCTTATTTAGTTTTAAGGCCATTGTTAAAGTAAAAAAAGCTTTGTAGACTGGAAGTGCCACATGCTCACTAGCTCCTTGTGGACAAAGTAGCATTCTTAAGGTAAATTGCTCCCAAAATAGTAATTTCCAATTCAAATCCTGGTGCAAAAGAATGTCCTTCAGGCTTTACAAAATTATTTAGCTAGTTTTATAACATGTGAAAAAAAAATTTCTCTGGAAAAAAGTTCAAAAAAGAAATAATACACCACGTATTCAGCTTTAAACAGAGGTTTTCAGAATGCCTGGCCTCAGAGTACACCTGCCAGAAGGTATGAAACTTTGTCACTGAACTAGTGACTTAAGACCGTCTGTCTCAATGGCAAAAACACTGTTAGTCTCCCTTCACTGACACATGTAACGGAGGCACCATGGGCCACAGTCTCTCATACAGAGTCTGCAGACTGCTTTGGTCCAGTACAACCTGCAGGAGAACTTACTTATCCTTTGGGGTGAATGGTGCAAAGTGTAGGGAAACGTGAGAAGGGTTTTGGTGCACTTCAGTTATACAGGTTTCAGGCCAAGTTAGTGTAGAACTGCTCTAAATCATGCCCTCAGCCAGGTTAACCTGTTCAAACCTCCATTAAGAGATATTTTGGTGTGGATAGTAAATAGCTCAAGCAAGAGGGTGAGCTTTCTGCACAACAGACATATATTTGGCTCAGGTAGGATTTGCAGCAACTAACACAAAGCTGGAAATCCTAACTTACATTGAGTTTAAATCTCATTAACATCAACAGTACTTGCATAATTTCCACAGTTTGATGAGGCTCTACTAATACGTTCAATGCCATTTTAAGATTGCTTCACTCTGGCCACTAGGTTACAACTGCACATGTTAGATGCCATTTTAGAATTGCTTCACCCCAGCTGCTGGGTTACATCTGCACATTACAGGTGTCAAAATATAACCCGCTGGTCAGTTTGTGTTATGCATTTGTTTCTGTGGCTCATCCACACAGGAAATGAGTCTCTCAGCTACTACCCTAAAAAAACTGGTTCTTCAGCCCACACTATGATAGCTCATAAATTTAATTCTAGAGATCCCTGACCTCTAGAATTGGATGGTGGTGAAAACAGTGGTTAGCACACAAGTCTTTGTGTGTTAACATGAATAAGGACACAAAAAAGAGGCTACCCTATGATTACGTAGTGATGATCTTAATGAAGCCAGTTAATCCAAATTCTGCTATGAAAATTATTTTTAACTTGATTTTTCCTCAGCTTAAGAACATAATGTTTAACTTCAGGCTTGGGCTTAGTCCTTTTTCTTCAGCGGGAACACGACTACTGTCTTCTCTGTGAACAGGGTCACTAGCACAATCCTGGTGCCTGAGGCTGAGAAACAACACACAGCTCCCTCCTGAGACTCCAAAAACAGTGTGATGCTATGTCACAGTGGTCTCAAAACTTACGAAGGCTGCAGACCCAGAAAAGCAGCCTGGAGCTTTGTATTATTCGGCCCCAGGTAGGTTGCCATTGGTAGGATGGGAAGCTTGAGGACAGACGTGACATTCTCCCTATCATTCCCTAGTGTGCTGCTGCTAACAGCTGCAAACGTGCATCAGGATGCGAGACCCAAGGGGATGCCTCAGCTGGAGGAGATCAGATTGGATTCCAGTGAGGCCCCAAGAGCAAAGATCAAATGGCTTGTTAACCAAAGATGAATTTTCAGCCTTGTTGCTATCAGTATAGTTTCTTCTATCCTACTGAAACCGTCAGCCTCTGGCCTGGACAGGCGCACACTTCCCTGGGTGGAAAACTGGCTGGATGGCCGGGCCCAGAGAGTGGCAGTAAATGGTGTTAAATCCAGCTGGAGGCCAGTTACAAGTGGGGCTCCCCAGGGATCAGTCCAGCCCTGTTCAATGTCTTTATCAATGACCTGGATGAAGGCAACAGGTGCACCCTTAGCGAGTTTGCAGACGACACTAAGCTGGATGGAAATGTGGATCTGCTGGAGGGCAGGGAGGCTCTGCAAAGGGATCTGAACAGGCTGGACCGCTGGGCTGAGACCAACGGCATGAGGTTTAACACGGTCAAATGCCGGGTCCTGCACTTGGGGCACAACAACCCTGAGCAGCTACAGACTAGGAGAAGTCTGTCTAGAAAGCTGCCAGGAGGAGAGGGACCCGGGGGTGTTGGTTGACAGCGACTGAACATGAGCCAGCAATGTGCCCAGGTGGCCAAGAAGGCCAATGGCATCCTGGCTTGTACCAGAAACGGCGTGACCAGGGAGGTTATTCTCTCTCTGTACTCGCACTGGTGAGACCGCTCCTCGAACCCTGTGTTTAGTTCTGGGCCCCTCACCCCAAGAAGGATGTTGAGGCTCTGGAGCGAGTCCAGAGAAGAGCAACGAAGCTGGTGCAGGGGCTGGAGAACAGGCCTTATGAGGAACGGCTGAGAGAGCTGGGGTTGTTTAGCCTGGAGAAGAGGAGGCTGAGAGGAGACCTCATTGCTCTCTACAACTACCTGAAAGGAGGTTGTAGAGAGGAGGGTGCTGGGCTCTTCTCCCAAGTGACAGGGGACTGGACAAGGGGGAATGGCCACAAGCTCCACCAGGGGAGATTTAGGCTGGACATTAGGAAAAAATTTTCAGAGAAAGTGTTATTGGGCACTGGAACAGGCTGCCCAGGGTGGTGGTTGATTCACCTTCCCTGGAGGTGTTTAATGCACTGGTGGACGAGGTGCTGAGTGGCATGGTTTAGTGTTTGATAGGAATGGTTGGACTTGATGATCCGGTGGGTCTCTTCCAACCTGGTCATTCTATGATTCTATGATTCTTCTTTCTCTCACTGATGTTGATCAGAAGGAAATCACAAGACTGGGTATAAAACTGAAGAGTTCTGCCTTATCCAAAGCTCTACCCATTCACTTTCTGCTTCGTGTGCAGCCACTCAAGCACCTTTCCACATGCAAAGGAATTCCCTGTCAGTAAATCACACCAGGTGAACATCAAGCACTCATTCTCTTCACAGAGTGATGAAGCAAAATCTCTCAATCATCTTCCTAGTGTTCCTGTGCAAGCCAAGGAATCACATAGCCCACACTGAAGAAACAAACATGAAGTCCTTCATACCACCATCCTGCTTTACAATGCAACATTGCCGATTCCATATGAAAGGCGCCCCTTGTCATTAGCCACAACAGCCCCAGGTACCACTTGCTCTGGTTTGCACGTCTGCACCCACCACCACAGAACTGTGCTATTACTGGTGGCTCACAGCCTTTACACACCAGTGGGCAGCATCATGTGAGCAAGTTGCAATTGTTATTAAGTAAGAACCAAACACTCCTGCTTAATTTTGTGTTCACTTTTTCAGGACTGTTTTGAGGAATAAGCAGACCTTCTTCCTGCTGTGAGTGGTTTAGTATTTGATAGGAATGGTTGGACTCAGTGACCCGATGGGTCTTTTCCAACCTGGTGATTCTATGATTCTATGATTCTATAAGTGTGGGAAAGGCACTGACTGTATCTTCTCCTGAGCAGCCCATGCTGGCTACTGCATAAAAACCTGGAACTGCTGCATCCCTAACCTCTCTAAGAAGCAGGAAACTTTGCACGTTTGTTCATGTAAGGGCCACTCTTTATTTCTGATGCTGTATCCTAGGAGTAGTCCTCTATTTGAAAGAGCCCGAGAACCTCATACGCATCCCTGGGTGCTGAGATGTCCTGCTTGGTTTGGGAATTACTTGCTATGTAAAGTGAGCATCTTTCTCAATGTTTAATCACTTGAATATCTGCTGGAGTGTATCTAGACAGTCCTTTACCTCAGTAAGTGTGCTACGTAAGAGAATTTGCTGGAAGTGCTTCTGTGATAGAAAAGCATACAAATAAACAGAAAGAAGAGGCAGTAGGGAGGAAGCTTGATTAACTGGAACATCGTAACCATGGGCTACTGAGGAGTGCCACGAGGAAAACTAACTGGGAATAAACAGTCAGTAGCTGTAGCTCATTCCCATCAGGCAAGCCAAATTAAATCCAAGGATGCAGAAACTGAGAGACCTAAAATGACCTCATTAACAATGTTCCTGAGCGAATGATCAGAGGTCTAATGGACATCTATGGCCTTGTATTTCAATTTTGCTGGAGACAAAAGCAAAAGACACAGGAAACCTTTGAACAACTCATTTCTGGGCTCTGGGTTCTCACAGCCTCCCACACCTAACAGGTCCTTACCACCACAAGTTCAGTGGGATGGAGAAGGACAAGAAGGTCTTCTGTTTCAATGCTCAGTGTCATGCTTGTACAGCTCTTTCAACCTTTGTTAAACTGTATGTTTCGGTTTTGCCTCTGCCTCATGCTTTTACTAAGGCTCGTCTCCTTCTCGACATTTTTTGATAACAAAGGAATAAATGTAGTAAAGATACTGATATTAGATAGAGAAGGTTAGAGAGACTGACCAGCACAGTTGCTCATGTAGGACTGAAATGTAACTTGCCATACGCAGCTTTGCTTTGCTTCCACATCCATTGCTTCTGTAATGAGGAATCCTGTAATCCTTTCAGATTGTTTCAGAAGCAGCTAAATCCTGGAAGGTAGCTACTTGCCCCGGTGAGAGGCAGTGGCTCTAGACTCCCCTTCAAAACATTTGCAGTAAGTTGGTACCAACAGGAGCTTCAAAGTAAGCATGTGGAGAGGTTTGTGAGGCAGGAAAAGGTGATTGCTATCGAGGGATTAAGTGTTGACGGAGAAAGCCTCATCTGAGAAGGCAAAACATATAAAGTAAGCACACAAGTTTTAGGCATGTGAATGCTTTGTAATAGGGCTCATAAAACAGAAGATCTGGTCACTTGGTACCTGTTGCACTGCTGTTGTGGAGTTGGTCAAATTGGATCAGAGGGCTTTTTTCCTGGAAAAATGGAAAAAAAAGAACTTGGCAGGAACATGTTCTTTTTTTTCCTCCTTGAAAGAATGGTTATCCTGCTCTGTTCCAATTCATTTTCCTATTCCCAGGGTAATTTTCAAGCTTCCTTTGCTTATGTGTCATAGGATTGTACAGAGAGATACACTCAGGCACTGACAGCAAAATTTCACTCTCCTCCTTTGCCCTCCAGCAATGCTTTTGCACTCAGCTCCTAGCACTGGCCTCCAACACCACACTAAGATCAATGGTTACCACATGCGCTGGGAAGTCCAGGCACCACAGCATGGACCAAGCATCTGTGAGAAACGGGGAGTCTGAGAGACAGAGTTTCAGCATTAACATTGGATTTCCTGGCTGGGACTGGCCTGTGTGTGGTATGCCTACAGTCTTTTACATGTAAATTTCTTTCTAATAAATTATCACCTTCATTTTTGTAATATAGCTACAGTAATATATTTAAAGAATGAAAAACCAAACCAAAAGGAAAGCAGAAACAGATAGATCAGTAGAAAGCAATGATAAAATAATAATTCAGCACTCTCTGAGGGAACAATACTTACATCATCAGCAAGAAAAGAGACTGGAGTCTCTTACTGGCACAATTCAGGATTTTTTCCTAGACCACACATACTAGCAAGGAAGGAAATGGGCCTTTTACATTCGTTCCCTAGTAATTCTAACTTTTAAAGAAACAGCAAGGCCTGTCTTTATACAGGCATTTAAAAATAGTATTTTCACTGTAAAGCAACCCAAAATGTCATGTTAGTACTACAAGCTTAAGTTGAGAAAGTAAATGGGCAACTACTACTTCTTAGGTACATGTGAAGAACACTTTGACCTCTGGCACTGCTGGATGACTCATTGACTGTGCACTGATGTCACATGTTTGGCCTTTTTATGTGAGCTATGTCCCCAGTCTATATTCTTGACTCAAGTAAAATCTCCTAGGGATAAATTTTCCAAAGCACTCCAGAGATTTTAGGCTGAGATCCAATAATCCAATTAGGTGTCCAGTTCCCACTGTTTTCTGTTCAATACAGGGAAGATTAGATGCCTAGATGCTATAGGTCGGAAAGACTTGGACTTCTAGCTGTTCCCAGACTGATCATTGGGATGCAGGAGAGGAATCCAAGGGTCTAAGCATCCAACTCACCATCAAGAACAGTCATAGGAATATTGCTTTGTAAGAACATTTCCTTTCTAAGACTTAATTGCTTTTCATTTAATTGTAATTTCTCTAAATAATCTGTCCATGACCACGCAGCACAATTAAATTACGGAACATTACAGTGGCGTGTAGGCAGCAGCACTACCAAAACATATTTAGAGTCAGGTTCCGGACCTTGAATTGAAATGTAAGAGATGACCACAAGAGCCTCTACAATTTCTGCCTTGGCCACACCACCCTGCCCTATTTAAGTTGTTAAAAATACCAGATAGTAGACATACTTCTGTTGTTAAAAGTTCAGGATACTCATAGTTATTTGCTGAATTAGGCTGAAAAAGCAGCACTCAAACAGAAAAGCATTTAACCATGTTTAACTTCACACATATTCTTTAAGTATTTTTCTGAACTGGAGCCTGAGCACTCACAACAGCATGCCTGGTTTGTGAGAACCCACGGTGTGCAGCGAGAGGTGAGACCCCACAACTGCACTGGAAACTCACAGAAGTTTTTGCTCTAAGTTTCTTGTGACAATGATGCTGGACCTTTGAGCTTGTCCTTTATAAAACTAATGAGAGAAGAATACACTCATGATAATCAGATTTCCATTTGAAGCAAAGAAAGAGAGCTGGAGCAGCAGTACGAGGGAAGATGAGAACATGTGGAAACCATGTGTTCAGCATTGCTCTGTTAGCCTGGCCCCTTGGCCCTTTCTTCCAGGCTAGAAAAACAACATTATGAAGCAGTGTCAGAAGCATGAAAGGAGAGAAGGGAGGGCAAAAGCCCAGGTGAGAGAGGGGTGAATACGGAGGAGGAGGAATGTCTAATAGCTGTGGGCAGTGGAGGAGGGGGATGGCAGAGAAGGACGTTACAAGGGGAAAGGGATGAGTGTGATTTTTGTGACCAAAAGTGGTGTCATGAAGCTGTGGTGAAGAGTCCTTCTGACCTGTGTTGAAGAGGCTGTGCTTTGATGACAGTGTGGGAGACACAAGCACAGACAGTACATCCTGGGAGAGAGCTCCAAGAACCACATAATGGACCGTTTCAGTAAATCGCCCTTTTGACAGACCACTCAGCCAAATACAGTTACCCTTCATGTGCTTGACAGAATGAACACACGTCCAGTACGCTACAGAGGGGGTTACCGACCTCCCTAGCCATCCTGGCTCTATCAGGGCCTCTGAGATGTATTGTGTGTGCTACAAATGCATGTCAAAGGCCTTACATATGGTGGGTATATATAGAAAGTTTTAGAAGTATGTACTGTTTACTCAAGGGACTGGGTTAACTTCTGCAGAGCTATTCTGGTCCACCTGTAAATACATGGACTAAAGGGCCTTATGAAATGCAGTTACTGTGTATTGACAAGTGTCACATTTTAGAACCTGAGTATCTTATGTTATGAATACTGGGGTTTGGTTTTGTTTTTTAAGCACTGGAAATTACAGGATTTAGTTAAGCAACTACTGGAAACCAATTTTTATTATTTTATTTTTCAATTCAAAGCTGTTTTTTTCCCCCAGCCACCCTTGTGCTGAAGAAGTGTGTTTTAAACTTGCAGTTAAACTGCGGCTGAGAACTACCCCTGACCTAGTGTCATTACTTAGATGAATAGTGGGGTCTGTGTAATGACCGACCAAAGCAACAACAGGGGAGAGGACTGTGCAGCTCCCAGCTCTGCTCACACAGCAGCCTCACAGATTTCAGCCTAGGCTGAAATCAGGCGTGTACACAGCTTCGTTAGCTGCCAGTGGCAAAACCAATGGCATTCTAAAGAGCTCAGATGCAGAGGATGGTCATGCGTAGTCTGAGGACTGTGCGCTGCACCTGGGGCTGTCACCATCACAGGCACAGATAGCAGACTGAGACTTGAGGTTGCCTCAGGGCACCCCTGGAAGGACAGTCTAGACGTACCCAAAGGGGTGGCTTAGAATAACTTAGCCTGGAATCTGCAATTTTCTCTGTTCTGTAAACTTATGACTTTGATGGAAAGGAAGAAGATTTTGTAGTAGAAGGAAAAAAAAAAAAAAGGTGGGAGGTTGGGAGGGGATGGTGCCAGTGTGTGTTTGCAGCTGCTGGCCATCAAATTTCAATTAAATTCATTCCAATTCAATTCAATTTCAATTGAGTTCCAACTCATAAGAAAGAGGGTTTTTGATGACATATTGACATAGTCTGCACTACAGTGGTCCAAGTGGCAGTGCTATAATTGTAAGGATTATTTTTAATACTGCACTTGGAAATGAAGGTCTGAAACACTGTGACTCTCTCTCTCTTGAAAAGCTGGCCAAAATCTGTCCTACCACTACCACTATGGTAATATGCAAGGTTGGTAGGAAAAAAAGAAACGTCAGAACTCAAATCATTATGAAAGCAGATCATGTGGCTGGCAGCTCAGGTCTCCTGGGAATTGAGCACTGAGGAGGAAAAATTAGTGTGAAAGGAAGGGCAATTGGATTTGCAGGAAAAATGGAAAGTAGTTTTTACAAGTAGAGAATAAATTGATTTAAGGAAATAAGTCAACTATTAATTAATATGCTACTTACTTTTGAATTTGGTTTCTTTTTTGTAGTGTGTTATGGGCTCTAGCCAGGGTGAGGCCTGTTTGTTAAACAAAGACCAAACCCTGCAAATACTTCTAGACTTGCTTAATTCTACATATCTTAATGTCAGTGCCGTTACCCATGTGTGCACAATTAAATACAGGCATAACTGTTTCCAGGAGCTGGGCCACAGAGGTAAGCAATCCTACATAGAAGACCAAATGCATCTAGCTTGGGAGGATGTCATACCAAAAGCTTTTTAGAGAAGCAGAGAGAATCCATTTCTCTGGGAAACAAAATAATTGACTATAGACTAATATAAGGGGACTATAAGCATAATATAAGGGGAAGGGGAAGGGAAGGAACTGGATTGTCGGGAGGTGGTTTCTAAAGCAACAGAACCCTAAATAAATGGTCTGATTTTCCAAAGCGAAAAACATAAACTGAACAGCCCATGCAGCTTTTTTGCCAACTGTCACTGGGGTGGCATTTCTGAAATCTGGTGGAATGACTCATCCCAAAACAACAACTGTTGCCAGAAAGGTCTTTCCTCCTGGTCTAGTTACTTGAATGAGAGGGCTGTAAAAGCAAAATAAACAGAAATCAGAGGCAACTCCATGTCTTGGGGTTCAAACCTGCAGCTTTCTGTTGAGCCCTTCTCCAAGATGCTTCACCAAACAAGAATCCAGGTGATCCTCTGGGCCAAGGAAGGGACTGGCTCTGCTGCAGTAAACCCCTTGTCCATTAAAACAAGTTCCTCCTTCTGTGCCCAGTCACCACCTCTCACAACACTCATGTACAGGATGCAGCTTCCTGAGCCAATTTTTCTGTCCATGTTATAGATTTCACATGGTGGCAAACATTACCAGGAGAAGCATTACCCTGCTGACAGGTAGCACAGGTCTCAAGCTTGAGATCAACACCCTTAAATTCAATGGGAGTGGATCCAGTCCAGCGAGTACATTGTTGTGCAGTAATTAAACACAGCCCTGTCAGCACAGATAAGCATCCTCCTTTGGCTAGTACAAAATACAACAATTTCAAAGACGCTTTCTGAAGCGGTGTTGTTTTGCTGAATAATTTATGTCCCTGAGTTCCTCTGAAAATGAGCAGCATACACTTCAGCACTGCAACAGCTATTCAGTGGAGACAGCGCACATTGTGTTCAGTAAGCTCATTCCTTAAACACTGTTGCCATGACTATAAGAAAGTGATTATACTATTGTTTACAAGAAACTCAGTAAGTCATTACCACAGTAGTCAGTTCTGCCTGAAGTCAAGATTTTGGGGAAGAATAAAACCATCACAGGTATAATTAGCTTTGTGATTAAGATAATTCCACTGAAAGATTTTGAAAACTGAATACATCATACGGTGAGGAATAAAAATAATAAAGTATCACAAGTGTCTTAGGACTGGTGACTCTGGTTTTCTGACCTTTTCATTGGTAGATTCCATGGAGAAGAAAAGCCCTGCTAACTAAGTAACTGTTGTCTATTGTAAGTCATTTTCAAGGAAGAAATCATTTATAGGGCAAGCACCAATGCAGGAGTTCAACTGTAACTCTGTAAAGGCAACCCACATTGTACACAGTGTAAGGGCAAAAAGACTGACTTATGGAAAAAATATCCAACTTAGAAGTAACATTTTGTACAATGAAATACTGCTTTTCAATGTCATGGAATGAAATCGATACATAGAACACTTAGTTCTGAATCCTTTAGTGCATATGTCCACTACGTGACCTCTTTATCTCAATAGTGTGCTGATGATCAATAGTTTCCAAAACTAAGCAGTAACTCTGAAGCTGTTGGAAAATCATCCTCACATTTCCTATGGACAGCAACAGGCCACAGAACACAAAGCAAAGAGATGATTAATAGAGTGCTGGACTAGGAGTCAGGAAATCTGGGCTCCGTTCCCAGCTCTGCCACTGACCTGCTGTTTGACCGTGGGCAAGATACTTGACCTTTCTGTGCTTCTGTTCCTCCTTCCATTCTTAGTCTATCTTGTCGCTTGAGGCCCTAAGGTATGCAAGGAAGGTCATGATTCTCGCCGGGTGTTTGTGTGACACCTACTCTAGGGAGGAGCCTGCAGAACTGTGCAGTAAAGCCAGGATACCACAGGTATGGCTCCTGCACAACAGCCTGTTTTGTTTCAAAACAGGATAGCCCTGATGAACCTTCTTGGGGTTTCATCTGCTAGCTCAGGAGCTTACCAGGTCCTTCAGTTAGCTGCAGCCTCAGGCAGCAGGTAAACGTGTTTGCAAGATCTGCTTTTTTCACTGTGTCAGAAACACATTCACGACAATTTCTAATTGGTACTGATTTATCTGCACTTTGATTCAGCAGGGTTTCCAAGCACATCAGAACAATAACTGAATGACACCGATAAAAACAGTTACAGGAGCCATTTCTAAACTAAAGGAATTTCTTCAGGGAAATGACAACACCTGTCTGTAAAACCATGGGGGTGAGGTATTTTCAAATTAAAACAAAAATAAATTATAATTTTTTCATTAAATGTGTTAGAATTTTGTCATGCAGTCAAATATTTCAGAGTCTTCCTTCCACCCCAAGTCACAAACACGAACCTTCCTCCATTACTACAGTACAGACATCCTACCAGATGGGAAGCAACACATGCAGGACAAGGTGGCTCCCACCTGCTCGTGCTGGGGTGCAGCTGCAGCCTTGACGGAGAGCAGATGACTTCTGCATATGCTCTCAGTCCAGTCTCATTCTGCTCCTAGTTTGCTGAAGCACCAAGTACATGAAGTGCTTGGACGCTACCGACTTCATTGGGAGACTAATTTGAGTACAAACTGATGCAGAATCAAAAGCAAGTAAAGAAAGAAAATATGAAGCATACATTTGCTATTAGGAATGAAAAGCTGGGAAATGCTTTTTCCCTCCTAAAAAGGAGCACTGACACATCGTGCACTTGTATTGTGAACCCTGGCAATGCAGTGCCATAAAAACCCAGCTCTGGGATTTGTTTGACTGTGTAAGAAACTCATTTGGGTTTGTATGTCCAGTACTCATACCTGTGGGTCAAAGGCTGAAAGGTGATAGAGTGATTTGAGTGCACTTCAAAGGCTCAAAACACAGAAGTCAAATAAGAAGAATCCGTCAACTTATAAACATCGCCTGCAGCTTTGCCAAACCAAATGTTCAAATACCCTGTCTTAGACTCCATCAATAATAAATTTTGCTTCTAGGCCATAAAACTCACCATCAGATCTCAATGCATTTTACAAAGGTAATAAATAGTATTTTCCGTATAGGAAACTGAGGTCCACAGAAGTGACACAACAGGAGTAATCTGTTGAATTACTCCTGGAGTCAGAGTAGAAGCACTGAGGTTTTAGTTTACAGTCCACTCACCTAAGATCTATTGCTTGAGATTTGCAGGTATTCCGTGTTGGTGTTGGCACTCCAGTACAACTATGGATTCATTGCCTTCATCTAATAATACTTTGGAAGAACTTGACAAGGTATGACAAATTCACAAGCTGGCTCTAAGTGCCTATAAGAAGCATTTAATGCAAAATATGGGGCATAAATAGTCTATGTTTTCATCTAAAAAAGCCCCAAACCCAAATAACAGAAAAAAACATCTGCCTCTTAATACTGTTAAGTTTAAAAAAAGTGATGCGAATCTCTCTTGGCACCCACTCCTTCTTTTCTGCAGCCAAGACCACTGCCTCTTTCACTGCTCAAAGTGGTTCCACACTGCCACAGCACGATACAGGTAAGACCCTTTTCAGGTTTACAGCTGCTGATTCAGATTTGTAGAAAGCACAACCCTGTCATTAATCTCATCAACTTCCTCCTGCTGCTGGGAGTACCATCACTGGGAAGTCATACAGGGGAACGCTGACATGTGGACACCAGAGAGGAGTCAAGGCCAGAGACATCATTCCTCTTGTTTTCATTTCTTCTCACAACAGCGAGGTGGCTAAAACTCTCCTGTGTATCACATAGCCGATTGTGTGGCCTCTAAAGTGTTGCACAGTGGTTTCTTCAATCACCTTCCTCAACTCCATGGAAGCGTTGATGTCAGGTCATTATCATGTAGATCTAGGCCTACAGCAGAGACCAGGGTCCTATGTGCTAGGGAGTGAGACAGTCCCACCAGAAGAGCTCAAGCATAGGAGGGAAATAGTGGCACAACAGGGGACATGCACAAGGTCACAAGGAAGCTTGCTGGCAGAACTGGTACCTCTATGCCTGATGGAGTTTGCCAGCTTCAAGTGCCTCCAACATCACATAGTAGGTGCAGTATGAATGGATCAATGGAGCTTATTGCCCTTCCCAAAGTTATCAACGGGACCAGGATGGAGCCCTTCTTTTCCAGTAATTAGACACGGGTGAAGTTTCACTTTCATAAGCCAACAGATTTGATACAAAAGGCAGAATACAATTGGCCTTTGAAGATGACATCCTGGTAGAAAAGATCGTTGACAACAGTTAGGAAGAGGAAGAAAGACATGTTATGGTCTTTCTTAACCTGCTAACTGATTAACCTAGTTGCTGGGGTTTTTTTGGTCACTGCAAGGTAACCAAACCCTGCATATGCCTTCAGCAGGCAGTGTTCTTTGTGAACGGAGAAGTAATAATAGTGAGAGAAGTCAAAGTTTCAGCAAAGCAGCTTCTCTGAACTCAGATGTGCCTTTCTGGGAGCCAGCTAATATACAAAGCAGAGGCTGGGAGAAGGGGTAGTGTAAACTTGGACCAATGATACCAGAGCACAAGCCTTTCTTTTAAAATTCTTGAGGATCTTTAATGCTAGCACAGGAGAGACCAAACCTCAGGAAGCACAGTGTGGATCATAAAAAAAATGTTATTGGGGGAAAAAAGTCAAGGCTTCCATGATCATCTGCATAAACTATCTGCCTAAATTGAGGTTTTAGGAGTCAAACTTGTGTCTTGGTACCAGTCAGGCAACACTGTCTTCTACTGACATCCTCAGGGAACTGAAACAAACCCATTGACTCTTCCAGATTTGTACTGGTCGATGAGAATTTAGGGGAGCAGGAGGAAATAACCCATTACCCTTTTCCTTGGCCACATTATCTTTATGTGACTATTTTCCCTTTTCTTTTTTAGCCTTGCAGACTACATCTGGGGAGCAGGCCACTTTCACAGTCACTCTTCTAATACTTTAAATTAATACTTGCAATGATAAATTCAGCACAACTTCAAGATGGTGAAAGTAGATGAAAGTAGAACAAGTCATTTGTGACTGATGACAAATACCGCTTAACATACTCAGAGCCAATAGTGTGACGGCTGCAATGAAGGAACCTGACCAGAATAATGCAATAATGCACATGATACAGTTCCTAGTTTGCAAAGTGCAAACCGAATGGTGCTCAGCCTATGTTGGAAGAACAAAGGAATGAATCAGCTGCCAGAGATTTGAAACTGCAATGCAAGAACTTTGGTATTACCAGTTAAATGCCTAAGCGAATGAGGAATGCCCTCCAGAACTACCTGTTTACATATAATATAAATAATATAAACAGTTAAGTGCTGGAGGGCATATACATGCATATAGATGTACACATAAAAGAAGGACAGAATATTCTATCTATTCCACTCTGCACCATGAAAAGTAACACCACCACATAAATAAACAAATGTCAGCTCTTGGGAAATGCAGGGAGGCAGGAAGTACAAAAGCTTTTCTAGCCACGTCCTGAAGAATAAATTTCTCCTTGATATGCACCCACTTCCACTGGTCCAGCTAAAAAATCTGTTTTCCAATTAGACAATACTGCTGCCAATGCAAAATCAAAGCAACGCTGCCAAATGAAGTCCAAGCCAACCCCACTAAAAAAATCTCTCTTCTGCCAGTTTTAAACTGTCCACTGGGAAAAGATAATTATCAAATAATAGTATCAACAATGTCAGATAATCATTTCAAGCTCTTCAATAAGTTCAAGTGAACATTGTTTCAAATGTTATCGAGTGTCAAATATTTACTCTTGAGTCCAACTGTGTAAATGACCCATCCTATGCCACTAAACATGGCAGGTGCACTTGTAACAAGAGCAGTGGGACCTGCAAAGCAAAGGAAACAATCCAGCTATTTTCAGGAGAGGAAGCACGGGGACAATCTTGGTTTGGCAGAACAAAGGGCATCCTGATAGCCAGAACTCCCCAAAGAGAGTTATGACTGCCTCAGCACTTATCTGTGTGGAGTTATTTTAACTAGTAGAGCTACAGCAAGGCAGGTGGAGCTTTACAGTCTCCCTGTGGAGTCAGAGATGTGTCCAATCTCACATGCTCAGTGCGAGACTCACAGAAAAGCTACTGTCTTGTGTGTCCTTCTGCCAGAGCTATACCTGCTCAAGCTCAAAGCTGTGCCTTGTTCCAGGACCCTGTGCACCTCAGATCTTCTGCGTTCTCCAGGCATAAAGTCTCTAAGTAGAGGAATAATCATCAGTGCAAATAAAGCTTCCACTTGATTTCCTCTAGGGAAACACCCCATAGAGAATGAATTCTGCTGCCTTAGAGATAGGTCTCTTTCCCAATCCATTTCTAATGAGCAGGACAACAGGGTCAGGCTGCCTTGTAAGTTCCTCTTTCAAGTAACCTTGGAATAACTGCTGGAGCAAATTTGTCCTCCAGCTATGGCCAGAGTGAAAGCAAGACCCTGTTATTTCCTGGCCCATCCCTACCCTCTGAATTTTCAAGAACAGGAGCACAATTCTATGCTATCTGGTGTATGACCCTCAGCCACTTGAATTCATCCCACTCAGACACTGTGTGGTTTGCTGTTCCTTTTTAATATTTGCAACAATGTTCTAAGGAGCTCTTGGTAAGGGGAGCATGTGCCTCTGTGACACAGAGATGTGACTCTGAACCAATGCCTCTCTCTAGTTCTTAATTAGGCAGTCTTACCAGAGCAGCAAATGAGAAATGTCTGTGTCAAGCACAGAGTGGGAGGATCAGCGATGTGCAGTGATACCATTATAATACTGCTTCATGAGCCAGCATTTCTTCAAATGTCAAAACATGGTTCAGGGCCCCAAACATCATGCTCAGTGAAGTCACGTACCTTGTCAGCAGGATTACCAAACACTAGCATGTAAAAATAAGGGGGACTTTGTCAGACTTTTCCCTTGTAAGAGACATTTCTGCAGAGTTATCTGGAAGGTAACACAACACACAATGTGGAGCGAGGGTCGTGCACGGCATTCTCCAGCAAAAAGAATTAAGAATCATTAGTGGTATTTCAGAATTAACAATCATTAGTGCTATTTCAGAAATAAGGACAACCTCTCTGCATTTAAAAGATGAAAATCTTTCAGTATTTTCTTTGGAGTTGTTTCATTTAGCATTTCAAACAGCTGCCTCCAGCTATTTCATAATACTAGTAACAACTAGTAAAAAAAACTCCTGAAAACAAATCAAAAACTATAAAAGGCCTGTTCTCTGATTTCAGAAAGTGGATTTTTCTAGGACGTACATTATTAGACAAAAGCTTTTTTTCCCCCCGTAAGACAAGTGCAAAGCATTTCATTAATACATACTGGAAAAATAAGATAATGGCTTTTCTGATTGTGACAAGGAATGCGGGGAGATTTAATCTGAACACTGAGTCAGATCGAAGTGCCTTAACTCCCCTCAGACACAATGTTATCGCATTAACACTTACATCACCACCCTTGTGAATGATGCTGAGCAACGCAGCCCCGAACGTCGATCCACACATCGCAGCAAACTCCCGTGTAAAAAGGGAGAAACTGTCATGAAGGTTTTGTTTTAGTGTACATGAGGCACTAGGAGAGGTAGGTTTGAACACTGGAGCAGAGGGAGCAATCTGTTTTCAGCTGTTCGAATAGCAGCCACTGGCCTATTAGGATGCAGTCACTCCTCTTAATATTTCGCATGTGAGTCGAGAATTAAGAGCTGGAAGGCAGCACAGCGCAGCATACACTTAAGAAGCACGGTACATGGACTGCTCATAATAAAGTAACAGGAGACAAGGCTTTGCCTCTTTGACACGTTCAAAGCAATTTCCAGTTGAAAAAAGGTCAGCATATCATTTACAAAGTGGCAGTGCCTGGAAAACTCTTGTAACTCTGCTCTGCAAAACACAGGCAGTGATAATAAAAACCCAACCCTTTCTGGTAAAGATGATGCGCTGAAACACATGCACGGGCTCTCCTTCCTCTGCACTGCCCGTTGTGCATCAGCCGAGTTCGAGGGACACAGCCACTAGAGTGAAAATAGCCACCTGAAGTCCTGACGAATGGGATAAAATGGGGCAGGGGAGCAATTGTGGAGGTGAGTGATACTTTGGTGCTACTTTCAGGAATGTATCTCCAGAATTTCAGCTCAGGAGTGTGCTAACAGCCTTTGCCTCAGGAAGGCCACTGTCACCACCTTAGCAGGGCAAAAGCAAAGGCAGGTGATGCACTTTTAGGGATGTGATTTGATTTAAAAAAACAACAAGCCGTCCCTAGATCACTTCAAGGGAGGACACATCCCTCAGCTCCCCTGCTCTGGCCCTGAAGAGGTGACTGAGGGAGGACCTCATAGCACTTTACTGCTTCCTCACAAGGGAAGAAGAAAGAGTTGATGCTGATCTCATTCTCTCTGATGACCAATAGTAGGACCCGAGGGAATGGCAGGAAGATGTGCCAGGGGAGGTTCAGGTTGGATATCAGGAAAAGGTTCTTCACTCAGTGGGTGGTGGAGCACTGGAACAGGCTCCCCAGAGAAGCAGTCATGGCACCAAGTGTAACAATATTCAAGAAGCATTTGGATAATGCCCTCAGACACATGGTGTAAATCTGGGGGTCGTCCTAAGCAGGGACAGGAGTTGTAAAGTTGTGGATGTCCCTTCCCTAGAAGTGATCAAGGACAGGCTGGATGATCTAGTAGGAGGCCCATGGCAGAGGGGTTGGAACGGGATGATTTTCAAGATCCCTTCCAACCTAAATGATTCTGTGATTCTATGATCCTTGTGGATCTCTTTCAACTCATGACATTCTGTGCTTCTGTGGATGAAGCTCTGAGCAGTCTGAACTAGCAGGTGTCCCTGCCCATGGCAGGGGCATTGGAAGAGCATGATCTCTAAGTTCCCCTCCAATTCAAACCGTTCTGTGATCCTTGTGGATCCCTTCCAACTCAAACTACTCTATGATTCTGTGACCCTTGTGGGTCCGTTCCAACTCAGGACATTCTGTGATTCTGTGGATGAAGCTCTGAGCGACCTGATCTAGCAGGAGGTGTCTCTGCTCATGGCAGGGCGGTTGGAACTGGATGCTCTTTAAGATCCCTTACAATTCAAATCATTCTGTGATGCTCGTGCGTCCGTTCCAACTCAGGACATTCTGTGATCCTCTGGATGAAGCTCTGAGCGACTTGACCTAGCAGGTCCCTGCCCTTGGCAGGAGGATTGGAACTGGATGCTCTTTATGGTCCCTTCCATTAAAACTATTCTGCGATTCTACGATCCCCGAGGGTCCCTTCCAGCTCAGATCATTCCGCGTGCGATCCCGATTCCTCGACACCACCGCAGGGCCCATTAACCCGTGGGCCCATCGCGCGGGTCACGCGCGCGGTGCCCGCAGCCCCCCCCGCCACTGCCCCGGCCCCGCCGCCCCCGCCGGCCGCGGCGCCTCCCCGGCGGCAGGGGGCGCTGTGACTCACCGCCAGGAGCGCCGAGGCGCGCTGCTCCCCCGCCGGCTGCTCCCCGTTGATGCCGCCGTTGCTGAGGAGGTGCTGGTGGTAGTCCGGGGGCGCGGCGGGGGCGGCCGCTTTCGGGTGCTTGTTGGCTTTGCGGGCCCCCTGCCCTTGCTGGACGAGGTGGAGGAGCTGCAGGGTGCTCTCCCGCTCGCGGTCGGAGCTCTCGGCGCGGCCGCGCTCGTAGCGGCCCTCGCAGCTGAGGTGGTGCTGGCGGCAGACGGCGATGCGGGCCCGCAGCCGCTCCACGATCGCGCTGTGCACGCGGGGCGCCGCCGGCCCGCCCCCCCCCAGCAGCCCGGCCCCCAGCCCCGCGGCCTGGGGGGGAGCCGTGTCGCCCATGGCTGCCCGGCGGTGCTGGCCCCGCGGTGCTCACTGCCGCATGGAGAGGGGAAAGGCGGAGGGGACGGGGGGGTGGGGGGGGGGGGGAAGGAGAGGCGGGGGCAGCGGCGGGAGCCCGGGGGCTGGCGGCGGGGCGGAGGGCGGTCAGCCCCGCGCCCCCAGCCCACCCCGAGCCGGCCCCCGGGCGGTGACAGAGCCGGGGGGGGGTGTCCGGCGGCAGCTAAGGTTGGGCCAGCATCGGGGGAGGGGGGGGGCGAGGCCGGGCAGCCCCCCCGAGGGGCTCCGCGGGGCAGAAAGGGCACCTGGCGAGGGGAAACCGGGGGGGCTCCGCCGGGAGAGAGAAAAAAAAAAAAATTAAGCGAGCCGCTGCCTCCGAAATGAATCCCTGGACGAAGAAGATCTCCCTCGGGAATGAGTGAGGCTTGGCAGGTTTATTGATTTGATTTTATTTCGGGGGAGCGGGGAGGTTGTTCCTTGAAGTGGAAATTTATGCAAGGAAAGGCATCACTGTGCTCGCGGCTCGGAGAAACCCCCCGGCGGGCCGAAAAGCTGCTAGGTTTGGCGGAGCGGGGTCTGTTGGTTTGGGGTTTGTTGGTTGTTGTGAAAAAGTCTTTAGCAGATGTACAAATAAAGAGCCAGAGAAGGAGAAGGAGGAGGTTCGGGTCAGTTTAGTCTTTGTGCTTTCTCGTTTCTCTCGCCCGCTCTTCGCTGGCCGCTCTCTGGTTTATTACCGTGTTCAATTATCTGCCGCTAAATTGTAGCTTGTCTGAAAATAAGAAAGACGGAGCCCCGGGTCCGAACAACGTCAGTCAGCGGATTTCCACGCTTCGCCTTCAGTTAATCCAGCTACTGGATAAAATCCGTATTGCTTTCAGCGCTTATTTCCCCCCTTAGTAATAAAGCCGCAAGCTACGAACCCAGGCAAAGAACTCCTCTCGCATACTTTCCCTTAGACTCCCAGATATCGAATAGTTTCGAGTACAGTTTCCCGGAAAAAAAAAAAAAAAAAAAAAGAGGTTGGGGGGGGGGGGAAAGACCCAAGCGCCAGCCCTTCTTCAGACAGTAATTACAAACGGAGAGTTCCACTTACAAACTTGAAGCATTTTGCCCCCAGAACAGTCCGGCCACTTTTCCTTTGTGATTTTGTATTTTCCATCACTCCATCCCCGCCCGCGCTGGCTCCGCCGCCGCCGCCGCTGCCGCGGGTGCCCGAGCCGCCCGGCGCCCCTCGGAGCGGAGCGGGGGCGGGAGGCGGGTGTCAGCGCGGACGAGGCGCGGAGCCTCCCCCCAGCGGCCGCGGAGGGAGCCGGGCTCCGCGGGAGGGGTTAGCACGGGAGGGAGCCGAGGAAATCCCCTTTCCCCTCCTCGCTCCGTACCTGGGTGCGCCCTTCCTCCCCCGGCGGCGAGACCTCGAGGCGAGCGGATCGGGGCGCTCCGCTCCTCTTCCAGCTGGATTTCGCTGGAACGGGCGGTAGGAAAAACAAGCGGTGCCTTCTAGGGCTCTTTCGTGCGCGGGATGAGCGTGCGACACGAGGTCAGGCTTGGGATGCGGGAGATCCGGGCTCTGCCGGGAGCTTCTGGGAGTCCTGCGCTGGGATTCCTCCTCGGGAGAGCCGCAGCCCCGGTGCCTCGCTTGCCCGACTCCTCTGTTCAGAGCAAGGGTGGCCGGCTGGGAGATCTGGTCCCTTGCGCTGGCCTTGCAGCAACTGGCAGCCACCAGGTCCTGCGTGTTGCTGAGGGGGATGCAGAACTAGCCGGGAGCTGGTCAGCTTTATTAAGCAGATACGTTGTTGTGCTGCTGTGGCTGCACGATCTCAGTTCCCAAATACCTCG
This sequence comes from Clamator glandarius, assembly GCA_033459285.1. NCBI lineage: Eukaryota > Metazoa > Chordata > Aves > Cuculiformes > Cuculidae > Clamator > Clamator glandarius. The sequence goes on from JAUNZM010000174.1 coordinate 49,652, forward strand.
TTGGAAATAAAAATGGCCCCCAGGCACGTGTAGATACATCCCTGATGGAAAAACTTTAAAGGTCTTTTGGGGCTGTACACCTCCTAGCATGAGGGTTCATCGTTGTGTTTACTTCTGCCGTGGGTCTGGTCAGAAAAATACATGCATTTCATCTCAACATAACCAGAGCATTAAGCTGAGGGTGAGGAGGAACTAAAGATAACCTTCTCTGGTGGTTTTATCCCCTTCCAAGATCACACATGCAAATGCTGTGAATGTTGATGATGAAATATTCCTTTCCTGGAAATTGACCCAAAATACATAAAAGATATGCAGCACTGAACGCATGGGAAATAATAAAGCCCCTGCTTTCATGACCCCCATCTCCTTCACGCTGCAGCAAACATCCATGTGGGTTTCCAGGCTCTGGTGAAGGGGTCTCTGCAAGAGTCTCTGACAGGTTCAGACTTCAATGCCTCGCTGAGGGACAGAGTCTGGGGAAACCGGGTCTGTGGATGTGCTGCCTATGGAGGAAGGCGTTATTACTAACAGGAAAAAGGGATTTTTTTTTTTTGTTTAACCTTGAACAACTGAGGAAGAGTGAGTTGTTATTTGATACACAGCGGTAGCATACATCTGTTGAGAACAATGGCCTGGCACAGTTGGGAAAAAAAAAGATATTTTAATGTTTGTAAAATAATGGACTATTACCTTGGCTTCAGGCCTGGCTAGGGGTTTTATTTGTTCTTTACAGTTCAGGTGCTACTGCAGAGTTTAAGGGGGTCACTCACAGAGCGCAGGTGTAACAGTAACACAGGAACCTCCTGGACGACAAGTGAGGGTGTTGTTAACCAAGTCTTGGCTGGGGTTTCCAGGGTAGCTATGGGAATATGACATTGGCGGTGCTGCTCTGGGAGATACCAGGATAGCTGCAGGAGTTGTTTTTTACAAGATTTTGTAGAACTCGGAGAATGATTTTTCAAAATGAAGGTTTTCAAATTCTAACTTGAGACCTGTAAGAGTCACTTTCGCCGAGCAGCGTCTCTTGCCTTTCGTGGTTTCGTGTGTCGCTCAATATTGCAGCAAATGCTGCCCCTGGTGTTTCAGAGAAGGAAATACCCTAAATTCCGCTTTTCCAGTTTTGTCCCTGAGACCCTAGAGAGTGATACCGACCCCTGTACACCACTGGCAGGGTTGGATTGGTTGGTTGTAGGTGTTCTTAAAAGCAAATGGTCCTCAACATCATCATAACGCCACTTGCGATTCGTGTCATAGGCATTCTAATAAACACACACAATAAAACATTAACATTGCAGGTCCTGAATAATTAATTGCTTTTTGTTTCCTTCTGTAGACATTAATTTGTGACCTTGTTACATGACATTGTAATATCACATTGTAATATCTCTCACCACAGAGATAGCAACAAAGTAGAACAAAAAGACTTTGTTGAACGCATGTTGCTTAAAAACTTGAGTATGTGCTTAAATCCAGGCGCATACTTTGTTCACCTGTGTCTAGAAATCACCTGTCAAGTTACTTGTAAGTTACATTGATTCCACTAGAATGGCACGTACTTAGGACTTTGCAAACTTCTACTTTTCAGCCATTTCCATTACTTAATTTTCAGCGAGGGTTCTTAGCCATACAGGTATTTCCTTGGGGTATTCCCAGCTAGGTGTGTTCATATACCGTGCTGCTCATGGTCTGTGCAGCTCACTCAGTTAAGTGTTTAACTGGGGAGCAGAGTCTGAATGCACCTCAGTCACATTACTTGTCCTTAAATTTTGGGCACAAAATGCATGTGGCTGCTGCTCTGTTAAAGCTGTAAAAAAAAGCCATCTTGAATATACACTGGTTTTTGAAATAAGAATATAACCCCCAGAGCAATCTAAAGAAACTGTGGCAATGTCTTAGTTAATAAACTACGGGAGGGGGACAAAACAAACTGTCCCCATGCCACCACCTTATTATCTAGAAAAATATCAAAATTCACATAAACCATTCGGAGAGTGGAGCCATTGAGGAGGTTGTTATCAGGTTCTTTCAGTACCATTTCACATATTTCTCATGTTATTCCTTTGCCCGTAGGTTACACTTTCTCACATTCTTTTGTCTCACATTTAAATTCAGATTACAATTTGGGATTTCTTGTTTCTCAAAGCAGAATCAGAAAGTCAGCTTTAGAAAAGTCTATTTTGCATGTGCTGGGTATTTCTCTTGGAGTGGTATTGTGTTTACATGTGTTTATCTAACACACCCACTCTGTTTATCCAGACAGACTTAAAGAAGGATAAAACTACAAGACTTTATTTATCCAAATAAAAGTAAATTGGGAGAGTTAAGCATGGGAATTGCCTGTAATTGCCTGCTGAACTGCTAGAAATAGCTGCTTTTTGGAAACAGGAGAAGCCTTCTCTGTCAAAAAGAAAAAAAAAGACAGTAACAGCTTTCTATTATTCACAAAGTTTACCATCCCATTTCATTGACAAATGACTTTCCTTGCAAAACCTGAGCGACATGGGCAGAAAAATCACTTCTTTTTGTACTGCACAACACGAAGGTGACATAGAATATAGATTGAAAGGGCCTTCTCTCTTAGAAGTACCTTGCATTAGAAAACCTGATCCTGTGTATAAATACCTTGTGTGAACTTTATCAGTCTTGAGTTACAGAACTTAAACTAGAGCAGATTATCGGAACACTACAGGAACGAAAGTAATTTCCAAGTATGACCATTAATCACCCAACCAAGGCTAATCACATAGTGAGCTCCCTCCATTGTTCCATTAAGACAGGTACTTCATCTGTGAGCAGCAGTCCAAAATTTCCCAAACAGTTTAAATGTAGGAAAATGAGAAATCAACCACTCATTTTGATAGCAATTTTTTAAATTAAAAATTATACATCCTCAAGTTTTCTGAAAATTCTGAAGGTAGCAGTGCAAAGGATACTGCAAAGGTAGCAGTATCCTTTGCACTTGGCCTTGTTGAACTACCTGAGGTTCTCACAGGCCCACTTCTCCAGCCTGTCCAGGTCCTTGGTGAAAACTCTCCATCTTTATTATAAGCCCCCTTTAGTACCAGAAGGTTGCAATAAGGTCTGTCCAGAACCCTTCTCTTCTCCAGGCTAAACAACCCCAACTCTCTCAGCCTCTCCTCACAGGAAAGGTGCTTCAGCCCTCTGACCAATTCCATGACCCTCCTCTGGACCTGCTCCAACAGGACCATGTCTTTCTTGTATTGGGGGAACCAGAGCTGATTCAACATGCCAGGTGGGGTCTCACAAGAACAGAGTAGAGGGAGAGAATCACCTCCCTGATGAGATGGCCACCCCTCTTTTCACCTAGCTCAGGGCACAACTGGCATTCTGAGAAGCAAGCACACAATGCCATCTCTGTCAAATTTTTCAGAATAGATGATACAGTACTTAACCCTTCCTAACTCCTCAAAAATCCAAAAATCTACTCCAAAGAACTCCAATTTGGGCTTCATACAATTCAGGCAAGACATTTTTTTTAATGATTCTAATTAATTCCTACTTCCCGGTAAATTACACTGGAAGAATTCTTGCTTATCTTGCATGGCCACATTATTCCATTCTCTTATTTTTTTTAGTTACTGCAAGTTGTTGCCATTATGTTTGTACAATGCAATTTGACGTTTAAAATCTCAGCAAATTGCTGCAGATGCGTGTCAGAGACAGCACTGTGGGTCCAAATGTTCGTTTAGGTGGCTAAGTCAGACTCGGTCTATATAATGCCTATAACGTGACTCATCACCTACTCTCTAAAGAGAAGAATGACTTTTGTGTTGCAAATGTAGTCAGGACTGCAGAATACGTCCTCTGTTGCCTTGCAACAGTCTATACTGACTCCTCAGAGAGGAAACAGATCTTTGTATTTGGGTCCTGTTTATCCCAAGTATAATTCTAAATAGTGGGACTTACTTGCATGTAACAAGGAAAGTAAGATACAAATTATATGTTGTCATATAACATTGCCTTACCTTTCCAAATATATCTACTTCAAAAGGTTTCAGCATCTCCTACCTTCCCTATGGTGTAGCTCAGTATAAATAGGTGGAAGTTTTATTTCAAAAGTAAATAAACATTTAGATGTTATTTTTAAGAACAGAAGGAAACTTAAAGTGATGTATGCAGTAAGATTGGAAGGGCTGATTTTGTAAAACTTTGGGTTACTATTGACACAGATGAGAAAAAAAAGATACAGCGTGTTCTGAAACAGTAGTTTAAAGGCATATGGATTTAGGCATAACATAGCCTAAAAAGAATCTTGAAGAGCAAGCAGAGATAAAGTGCATACAGATAAAGCAGGCCATTCAGGTATGTACAAGGCGCCTTTCAAAGAGCTCTATGACCACTTATTGCATTTTCTCTTCTTGGAAATTGTCTGCATCATCCATGTACTCTTCAAGATCATTATATCTCTGCAAATAAAATAATACAGGTTTTATTTTATCAATGTTTAATAACTGAATTACATAAAGACTGCTTTTTCTTTTTCTTCAATACACTAATAAGCATGCCAATAACAATTCCAAAGCAATGACATCTGAAAGCTTGCTAAATGCAACTCTTCTACAAGTTCTCTCAAAATAATTCATAAAGTGTTTCTGAATTAGTCAAAGCATTCAGTGTTGAGTAAAATATTCTTGCTGTGCCTTACATACGTTTCCATTCTTTCTAAGTTACAGCCTGAGTTTGTTTGTGTTGCTGCTTTCAGATGAAACAGGAGCCTGCCCACCACAGCCCAGAGATCATGCAGCTGTCAAAAAGCTTCATGTCAGAAGCTGACACAAACTCTGTGTGAAAGCAGCAGCAGAAAACTGTTTGAGCTGAGTTCCATTGTTGAAGCCCAGTAATTCAGAACTGATCAATTAAATCAGACATATCACCTTACTTTTATCTGCTTGGAAAAGGATACATCAAATAACACAGTCATACCTTCTGAATCCACCCACTGTCTTCCAAATGGCTGAAAAGCCGTTCGACTGTGTCTTTGACTGGTTCATCCTCAACACCTTCTGACTTGGTAATGGAGGTGCAATCAACATACAGTTTGTATTTGAAGTGCTTCAAATTATGGTAAACTCTCGTACGATTTGCACACACCACGCCAACCTTCAAAACCTAGGCCAAAATGAACAAATCATTCTCTCTCTGACAGGAAGAACAGCTCAGTCAGTCCAGTAAGATTTTTTTAATAATTAAACAGAATGACACTACATGCATAAAATCAGTGCAAACCTATGTAGTTTTCATAGCCACAGCAGAATAATTTTAGAGCAAGCAGATATCCAGCAAGTCTATGCAATGACAGCTTATCAGTATGGTTTCCTTGCAGACATAACCATGTTTAAAATTAGTAGTATCTTTCCTACCTCCTGGTGGGACACCACTTTGTTATAGCTAGCATTTCAGACAACCGTCATATTGTGAAAGCAGAGGAAGAGAAATTGACTATTTTGCTTAATATGTAGCACTTCCTAGGGACATGAAACACCAGTTCTAGAATTTTGTAAACTGAGTAAAATTCAATATTTTTTCAATAAATATATATGAATACAAATACACATGCCTAGAAACATATATTTAATAAATACATAAAGTGATTGGAATGAATAATAATAAAATTTGAAAACTGAGTTTATATATAATGCAAACAGGCCATAATGTTGTGCAAATCAAAGCCTCTGCATCTCCCAGTTATTACCAGTCATATTTCAACAATTTCCATGAAGAAAAGACAGAATTCTCTTATTTAAGTTTTCTTCACAGCATTATTTATGGATAAACAAATAGTAAATACACATGTAAATACATAATCAGAGTATGGATTAGAGTAGATTCATTACCATCTACCAGCACTAACATTAAATACAAGCAAGTATTTGCACGTATCTTGAAGTCAGATTTTATAGAAAAATGTCAAGTGGTGAAGGAGTTTACTTGAAAATACTGAATAATATACTGCTTGCAAGATTCTCTGGCAATTCTAAATCTTCACTAAAAGTATATATGAAACCAGAGGTGTGGGCAGAGAGAAAGAGTCAAAGTTAACCTGCATTTAAGGACTTATTGTGTTTCACCAGACTAAGTTTTGTCCCATTTCCACAGGACAAGTAGTTCAAATACATACAAAGGCAAACCAGAAGAGCAATCTAACCCCTGTGAATGACCCACAGGTGCAGTGATTACTACTTTAAACCATGGTGACAAAGCCTATTGGGTAAGAAATCTACCTCTATCTGGTTTTCAGCGGTCAGGTTTTCTGCATAACATAATTAATAACTGTGTAGCGAACTTCAGCTCCTGAAATATACAGGAGAAACTGATTCAGTTTTACTAAAAAAACCCTCCATCAACTTATCTTTCAAGGGCAGCATTTTGGACTGAGGTCTTGCCCCACCTTTGTGAGTGACAAGCAGGTAAATGGCTAAAGGTCAGAGTTCTTAGCATAAGTGATGCAAGCTGCGATTATGTTGCTGTTTCAGATGACAAGCACATATACAAAAAACCCAACCATGTTATATATTGCAAATTATCCCTTCTGAGCCACAACAGTGATACCCGTTACTGCTGCCACTGGTAATAATCTGGATGCTCTTTAAATTATGAGAAGGTTATGTTTTAATCAATACTTAAAACTATATTTTCAGGAAGCTTTTCTGAATGCATGACCAAATATTTGCATCTATGAGCAGTTCCCCCAAACACCTGACCTACTTGTACAACCTAGCATGAGCAGTATCTACTGACAATGAAAGTAAATTTATAAAGACTACATAAACTCAATTTATATATATGTATTCTTTATGTATTTTCTTAAATACATGAATATACATAATTTCCTAAATATATTATCTAGAGGCTCAATGCCTTATGAGGAACGGCTGAGAGAGCTGGGGTTGTTTAGCCTGGAGAAGGAATACGCTAAGGGGAGACCTCATTGCTCTCTACAACTACCTGAATGGAGGTTGTAGAGAGGAGGGTAATGGCCTCTTCTCCCAAGTGACAGGGGACAGGACGAGAGGAAATGGCCTCAAGATCTGCCAGGGGAGGTTTAGGCTGGACATTAGGAAAAAAAAATTCACAGAAAGGGTCACTGGACACTGGAACAGGCTGCCAGGGAGGTGGTTGATTCTCCTTCCCTGGAGGTGTTTAAGGCACGGGTGGACGAGGTGCAAAGGGGCATGGTTTAGTGTTTGATAGGGATGGTTGGACTTGATGATCCGGTGGGTCTCTTCCAACCTGGTTATTCTATGATTCTATGAATTGATATAAGCAGGTGTAATATCGCTGCAGAGATGTACTCATGTAAAAGAACTTTTGATTTGACCTACAGCAGATGGTTAGTAACTGAATTTTTAACCATCTTTTGATAGAAAAATCACCATTACTATATTGCAATTCTCTACTGATCACATACATGTACCTATATGCAGCTCCACTTCCTACTCTTCCCCCAAACTGCAAAGCTAAGACTTGTCTTGATTTAGTCAAATTTCCAAAAGTACAGGAATACTGAAACAATAAAGAACTGAACTGCAGTGTTTCATAGAGCGTTTCATAACTTTTCAAGTATCCCAAGCAATGATGTGCAGTGTCTAGAACACTGTGTTATATAAAATAGGAGATACTATTCTGAATCAAACTGAGGTCCGTTCTTCCCCTAAAAGAACAGCTAGCAGGAGATATTTAGGAAATAAGATGCAGGATGAACACCAGAATGAGCATAACATTACCACACAACTTCTAGCAGTCAACAGTTAAGACAGTCTGTATCACCCAAACTATCATGTTCCACAGTGTGGAAGAAGCTTCCCCAAGAACCTGTCTAATCCCTTTTGGGACCCACTAACATGTTTAACTTCCAAATTATCTTGTCAACAAGTTTTATACTTTATTTATGTGAGAGGTGTAAAGTATTTCTATATTGCAGAAACACCAGAGGAAAATAACTAAACATCATATAATGTCATTATGTATTGTGTTTTTAAAGCAAGAAAGATTGTCTATAAATACAATGCTATTTCAGAATACAGCTTCGGAAAGAATCTCAGCACTGTACTCATTCTATTTTTTTCCTGTTGCAGTTCTCAGTGACTCTGTCCTAATGCTTAGCTTATCTCCTCAAGCCAGCCATATCAGCCAAACTTGTGTTAAATCACTTTGTATGGAATGCAGGAGCATAGCCTGACAATAGCACAATATGTAGTGACTGAACTCATGTCCTCTAAGCATGATTATAAACAAAAGTAGAACACCAAGGCTGAGAGCAGAAAACAGTTTATAATCCAGGTGACACAGGAGGAAAGAAGTGTGGGGGATGCCCATGTCTCTAAACTGTTTGATTTTCCCTGACCATGGAGGAATGAGAATTGGCAGCTACACACAGAACAATCACTGCAAAACTAAGTAGAACTGGAACAGCTGTTTCTCTTCTCTTTCTACTGGCAAAGCAGAATCCTTCAGAGATGAGAGAAGGAAAGTTTTATGCAGAAGAGGGTTGGAGGTCTGTTTTTGTTCTCACCACATCCACTTTTCTCAGGTATTTTCAAACAAAACTTTAGAAAACAGTTCAGCTATGTATTTCCATTCAATCAGATCTGCCAGTGCTGAACTGTATTCCCTTTCAGTCAATTAAGCTTTTGAACTGCCAGTTTTGTCTAGCTCTTGTGCCTTTTTTCTTTTTTTTCCTCCTTTCTTTTTGGCAGGACAAGTTGATCAACACATTGCCAGCAGCTTCAAAGACTCCACAAGAACAATACCTTTAGCAGTTTAAATTACAGGTCTCAAGAACAGGAAAGTTGTATTACAAAGGTACTATCACACATTACTGGGAAGCACTCAATAATTCTTGGTCCTAGGTCTGTTCTACAGCCCCTGAGCTATACCGAGCATGCACATAACAAGCATCTTGCGGGATGCTGGGGTATTTGGGGTAAAAAAAGGTCTCATTCTCTACTGTTAAGCTGAAAAGGACAAAAATGGACTAGTATCTTAGCTGAATATTCAGTAGGCTACGTAAATTTCTTCCAAAGTGAAAAACGGTCATTGTGTTATGTAGGACAATGTTTGGACAGCAGTGAGGGAATTGCTACTATTATTTCCACAGTTAAGATGAAAGTAAAGATTAAATTCTTGAGCTAGTTCATTTATTATTTCTGGTTAGGTAAGGCATACACTTCCTGTTGAAAAAATTAAAAGTTTAAATTGGTGATCTGCATTTAGAGGCCCCTATGTAAGGAGGAATAATGACTGTACAATGGACTGCAGTATCAGTGCTAGTATGACTGTCAAGGACTTACTGTTTTCCGGCAATAAACGAGGGGAAAGGCCTTGCTGGAAAATCCTAGCTCCCTTGACTATCATGCACATACAGACTTATAAAAGCAGTGTATTAACTGCTGCTCAGAAGGCTCTGTAATCTATTTAAGAAAAACTGACATAATAATCATCACAGACACCCCTCAAATCCCTAACAAAGAATATTTGCAAAGATCCAAATGATAATAGGTTTGAGCCTTAGTGAGGGGCACTTCCCAGTTTGATGAGGTCTTAGTTTTGTTTTTACATAGGAAATCCTAATTATACTTCACTTCAAAATATGCTGCAAATACAACTTGTTCTGACACTTTTTTCATTTGAGCAAATACCATGAGGAACTTCAACTGTATTCAAAAATTCTTTCACATTCACCAAGAAAAGGAATATACCTTCAACTTTTCCTGAAAATGAAGAAAAGTGGAACTTGGATATGAGCTTGGCACACTACTGTAGCAATACTTTATTCTTGACAAATGGTGTTCTTTGAGTTTATCAGAAGAAAGTATAGAATCATGGAATGGTTTGGGTTGGAAGGGACCTTAAAGATCATCTAGTTCCAACCCCCCTGCCATGGGCAGGGACATCCCACTACATCAGGCTGCCCAAGGCCCCATCCAACATGTCCTTGAACGCCTCCAGGGAGTGGGAATCCAAAACTTCTCTGGGCAACCTGTGCCAGTGCCTCACCACTCTCATCGTAAAGAATTTCTTCCTAATGTCTAGTATAAATCTGCCCCCCTCCAATTTAAAGCCATTCCTCCTCATCCTATCATTGCATGTCATTTTAAAAAGTCCCTCCCCAGCTTTCTTGTATGCTTCCTTCAGGTACTGGAAGGCTGCTATAAGGTTTCCTTGGAGCCTTCTCTTCTCCAGGCTCCAACCCCAACTCTCTCAGCCCGTCGTCAGAGCAGAGATGCTCCATTCCTCTGACCATCTTCATAGCCCTCCTCTGGACCCACTCCAACAGTTCCGTATCTTTGTACTGAGGGTTCTAGAACTAGACACAATACTCCAGACGAGGTCTCATAATAGAGAAATAGACAGGCAGAATCACCTCTTTTGAGCTACTGGCCACGCTTCTTTTGATGCAGCCCAGGATGCAGTTGGCCTTCTGGGCTGGAAGTGCACACTGCTGGCTCATGTTGAGCTTCTCATCAATGAGCAGCACCAAGTCCTTTCTCTGCAGGGCTGCTCTTAATCACATCATCCCTCATCCTGTATTGAAACTGGGGATTGCCCTGACCCAAGACTGCACTTGGCTTTGTTGAACCTCATGGGGTTCACATCATGAATGTCATGAAGGAGCTGCATTACTTGAATTACATTACTTAATAAGATTACATGCATATCTACTTGTTAACAATTTCTGGTAGCTGTAAATTCTTAAATATTGGGAATACCTAAGTTCTTAACAGTCAAGGGCTTCATAAGTCTCAGCAGTGAAACATAATGGAACTGACTACTCAAGTAATCTAAAATGACTGCTATATCGTTTAACAACATGAAAGGTGTTTCATTCAAAAATATAATTTAATCCAAAATGTCCTAGTACAGACAACTGAGTGAGAAAAGATGCAAGACTACTTAAAATGGAAATGTTTTCTAGTTTGGACAAGTAGTTCTCATAATGCAGTAATGAGAGAAAAGCTCTAATAAACTCTATCGAAGTAGTTGGGAACAAGTCTTCTCAAAAGGAGATCATCAATTTCAAGTCTCAGTGAAACCGACATGTCAAGATACTTTGTCCTGGGTGAAAAGCTACATGGGAAATAGCAGATGTGAAAAAATCTGAAGAAAGAAGCAGTAAATTCTGACTGGGCTGCACTAGGACTTTTAGAATGACAGTGGCACTATTTCATTCAGCATTCAGACTTAGAGTAAACAAGAACGGTTGGGAGTACACACAGACACTCCAAATGTTAGAAGCATAACAGGCACAGAATTAGCAAATTCAGTGACCCAATGTAGAAGAAACCTTACTTGCAATAAAACAGAAAATAATCATTCAATGGATATGATTCTCCATTATACAGAAAGTTACCTTTATCATGTTTCTGAAAGCTAATCAATGCAAGATTGCTGCTAGGAAAGTCTTAAGGCCATGACAGGCACACACAGAGGTAAAGGGCTTTCGAGTGATCCAATTGTAGTGCAAAGGCATTCTGATATTTAGAATATATGTAAATCTGAGGTAAATGTGATCCTTGATTTAAAGCCTCAGACTCCTGGCATATGGAGATAGGATCTATACAAGATTAAAAAAGAAAACAAAACCAAAAGCCATAGTATTTCTCAGGTACTTGGTGAAAACCAGGAATGCCAGGCATGTTCAGATCATCACTCAGTTGTGTAGTTTCTTTACCACTGACTTTCCTTTCCATAGGATATGTATCCACTTTAGACTTTTCAGTCTTCTATTAAATTTTCTCTGACAAAACAAAAAGCTACTTTAGAAATAACTGATCGACTGCTTGTAGTAGAACATTGGTTAGTACTGAAGCTTTGTATGTGCGGTCAGCCTCTTAGACACACTGTTTCAGACTGCCTCCCCCTGCACCACAAAAGACAAGCATGCCAAGCAGCACGTGTAAGATGCCGTGTACCTGGAGTTTCCTTCTTGCCCTGAATGAGACTCAGAATGTAGAGATTTGAAGGAAAGGAAAAATTGAGGCAGATGTCAATTTTGGCTTGAAAGCAAGAGTTATTAATAAACCTTACTGTATGTCTTAGAGCCTTTTCTCTTTTTTTATCATGAAGTCCAGTTCATGGTTGGGTACACTTGCTAGTGCTTACCACAGTATAAGTACACGTGCTGCATCAGGTATTAATAATATTAAGTAGCAAAACCAGGGAGGAAACAGCACACCTGTCATGGTGATGCAGGCAAAACCAAAGGTCACAGAAAACCAGCAGATATATTTTCTTAATAAAAGCTAGGTTTATTTGAGTATACTTGTCATCACCTCCTTCCCAAGATATAAGAAAGGATGGGTGCTGGGCAGGCACCGAGGGGAATGCCACTATCCATCCTTCTAAGTTCCACAGGAACTTCCTTCATAATTCCTAACTAAATCCAAGACTATACTCCTTTAAACTGCAAAATGATCTTCATATTTTAAAAATTAACAGGGTTTAGATATGAAAGTACAGAAGCTAAACTCTTGCCTCTAACATTATAGATAACAGATGCATTGAAGGATTTTTATTCTTTGTGTGTCTAGTGTCTGTAACACTAGATAAAGTTTAAAAATAATTATACTGGGTGCTTGTTTGAAGTTACCTGTGTGTCATCTGACATGAAGTCATCTGCTTCCAAAGTTCTACTATTATAAAGCTTTCCAAAGAGTAGCACATTAAATTTACAATAACGTTTCAATTCACAGGCCTGACAAGACACGTTTTGTTGATTTTTCAAGGTGATGCGAACATCTGGGTAACAATCCACACGCTCCTGAAAAACAGATTTCAATTAACATTAATGAATCTCCATAAACTGAAAGATGCATTAAATGGGGAGCTGAATACTTTATAGTCACAAAATTTAGTGCAAGAGAAACCAAACAGATTATAATCTTAAGTCTTCCACCATTCAGTTGTGAACATATATATATGTTTTCTCAATAATTTTCCAACACTTCACTCAGTTCTAGTTCATTATTCTTTCTTTCAACTTCAGACCTAAAGCATGGGTCCTGCACCGGGCACTCTAATCTACTACTGTATCAGTTGGTCTACTTCTAATAAATACACTGCATCTCTCCACGGACATAATCCATAACTACAGTGATTATTAGATCACCACACCTATCACACTAGTACTATTCTACTAATTCACATACAATGACTAGGTTACTGTATATTTACTTCATTTTTCTTTTTATGAGAAGCAGAAGGCTCATTATAAACATACTGATTTATCTTCTTTTGGGAAGAGGAAGAAATTTTGTTATAAAATTTAGCAAGTGACAAAAAGTCCTGAAGAAATTACCTGCTGAAGTTAGCAGGAGAACCATTCAGGTAACTGAGAACAAATTCAGTTGTTACCTGACTGTTTATCTGAATATAAACAAATAAAACACTTCCAATATTTATAATATCAAAACAAGTTACATAAGGTAAAGAACAATGAGATTCTATTAAAAAGTGTAATTATACCTATTATTGTACTGTAGAATTACAGTATATGTATATATACAAAAAACTGTCAGTAATAATATGATTTGGAGCTCACTTCACTATTTAAAGTAGCAGCTACATACCTTGTATCGATCTTTCCAGCGACTTCTAGCAATTAAATTCTCAAGACGAGGCTGAATGAAGCGATCATCCAAATAATGAAGTGAGAGCAACATATCCTGCGCATACCTTTTTTGTCTTGTTCCATCTGTTCAGTGAGAATCATTACAAATTTGCTGATCACCTTATGTTGTACAAGTTTCTTCAAATAAATGTTCAAGGACATTACGCTTCTGCATACTAAGAACTATGAGTGATTTAATAAATGATTACATTTACTAACGCTATCCAAGAAAGTGATCCATGCATAAAATAATATATTTAATTATTTTAAAAGTCTGTATCACAAGAGGTACATGAATAAATTCTACAATCAAAATTAAAGTGAAAAGCTGTCATCTCAAATAGAGACTCATTCACTCAATCCATTTAAAAGAATGGAAAAGTTGGGGGAAGAAGGGAAGTGTCTTGCTTTTTTTCCAGTTTATGTAACCTGTTCATAAAGTACAAGGGAGGAGGTTGCAATCCATGAAAACAAACTGCTCTGAGCTGCTTCACAGCAGAAACTGACCTTAACACTTCAGCAGCACAGTCAGATGCTTTGAGTTATGCGGTGTAAGTACTTCCAAATACTTAACTCAAGTAAAAGAAATAAGCAATTATGAGGATGAGTAAAACTACCACTATTCCACAACTGCCTCCCAAACATGTGCTGGGCTCCAGGAATTAAAGACAACTTTTAATGGTGCAGCCCAGTTCATACTGTCTTGAGCTTCAGCTCGTACAGACATACAAATGAACTGAGCTACCTTCCCATGTCTTTTATCAATGGTGTTATCAAAGACAGAGCTAAGAAGGACCACTGGCTATCTACTTTTCTATATGAAAAGCTAACTGTCATTATCACTATAGCTACCATAATTACAATTAATTGCTTTCTCACTTCATGCAAACTTTATGCAAACTTTATGCAAACTTTATGCAAACACTGGCATTTTCAGTAAGTCAGTTACACTATAAGCTTGAGGAGCCTGTGCTAGACCAAAAAAAAAATCTCTCACAATAAACCACAAATCTGAACTCTCATACTAAAGCAGCTGCTGTTGATTCAAACTAACTAAAAGATTCACTTCCATTAACTCAGAAAAAAAATCCATTTTGTTTATAAGCACTCCATGCTTATAAAAATGTATCTTTGTAACGCTAGGCTATGTTCATACTACACAATATTGTTCAGAAAGACAGAACAATCTCCAGCTCAGCCGCACAGCTGATTGACTTCATGCACCTTGGCAGTAAGCTCTTTCTTCTGCAGAGCAGATACAACTTGAAATTGAAGGAAGCTATTACAAAATAAACCTAGCAGGGTTTACTTACTACTGTTCATAAGCTTGTTTTCACTCAGTAAAACAAAAACTAAACTAACATGTGAATGAACTAGCAGTGGTAGATAAAAGACATTTTTAGCTCACAGCCTTTATTCTGAAGCCTGTACTTAAATTCCTCTGTTCCCTCTTACTTCCTGATGGCACCAGAACTTCCTCAGCACTTTGCTAACTCCTTCCACAATGTGACACTGACATTCCTCTCATTAATTCAATCTTTACTTCTGAAACTATTTAAGGGGTTGCCATTCAGTCCCACTAGACCAAATGCCAAAAAAGAACCTCCTCGGTGAAAACAAGACATGTAGTATTGACTGCAGTTGAGATTTGTTTTATCTGATGGCACAAGTGTTCAAAAAAAGTAAAACCCCAGGTATGAAGTAATTTCCATAACTAAAATTATTTATTATAAAATTCCTCAGAAAAAGCTATGAAGATGCAACATTTTGACAAATCAGCTGACCTTGCAATGTTTTCATTGAGATATGTACTTCAAAATTACTTTTGCTTTCATGCTGCAACTATTATTACTGATCAGTAACACAGAAACACTTCCCTGGGCTTAGAAGAATGAAGTCTACACAGTTTTTTCCAAGATTATGCTATCCTTTGCAAATAGATTTCCACCTCCTGTGCCCAGAGTTCCAGAGCAGCAAACCCAAGAACAGATCTCAGGACTCACAGTCATATACTTTTAAGTCAGGAGACATATCCTTCCCTACAACAAATGTCTTTATATAACTCTGAATGCACTATTATAATTTTTAAAATTTACTTACCATATAATGAGCTCAGGAAAGTGTCATCAATTGCATTTATGAGGAAAGCTTTTACTATTCTTTTGAAGTGTACATAATGATCACAGCGAGATACTGGGGAGAAAGCAATGTAACCAGAGTTTACAGAAAAAAACCAAAAAGGAACAAAAAAATGTAAGCAACGCTAAAAGTACTGTAAGAATTCTTTTTTCCCATTAGTATAAATTTATTATTTTAAAATCATTTAAATATGGATTTAAAAATAATTTTGACATACAACACCCACACCTTTAAGACCTTGCCTTTAAATAGCACTTCTCATCCCAATTATCTTAATGAACTTTAGCCTCCTAATTCAGCAAAAGGAGCCCATCGTAAGAGCTACAAATGCTAAAAGAAGAGAATGATTTGTTTTGCAGGAAATAATGCAAACTAGCGAAAGCCCAGCTTATGGGGTTTGTTTGTCTGTTTGTTTTTTCTAACTTTCTTTCAAATACATGCAAAACTGCTCAGGTCTTTCTTGGAAAGAAATAAAACAAATACTTATGACCTTTTGCACTAGCACTGACTGCCCAGTGCATACCTGTTTCTGAACAACAAAATACATAAGAACAGACCTGGCATAAAGTTCTGTTTCAAATCTCTATGCTCTATTCAAACACTAGTTTTCATAAAAGATCACCCTGAAAAGTTTCCTAGCTCTGCACATTTTGGCTTAAATCATCCAATGAATGCAGGGACCCCTACAGACCTGTGCTCCCAAGTCTCAGTGACATGAATAAAAATAATAAACCCCAAGCCCCCAAAACCCAAAACTCATAGCAAGAATTTTACGCCACTCTCCAGATCAGACTTCAGACAGAATTAACATAGCTGGTCTTAGCATATATCACAAGGTGGAGGATGATGCTTTTAGGCCTCCACAGGAGTGACTGCATCATAGGTAGCCTACTTCATCCTACATCAGACCAACTTAAAAAGCTGTGCAATAGGGTTTCCCTTCCATCCCCTCAAAATAGAACCTCCCTCTAATAAGATACAGAAAGGCCGTACAGGTTTACTGTGGAAATCAGAATATTTCCACAATAAATTGAAGCCTTTTATGAATCTGCTTTTAAACCATCACATCCCACCTCACAGTATTTGTATTTACAAGCCACTAATATTCATTACAGTACTACAAGTAAGTCATGCATATAAAGTGGTCACTAATTTTCATCTTACACTGTGGAACATAGTATGCCAGCAACTCGCTATTTGATGTATTTAGTTCCTTCTGTTGTGGCTGGTTTTCATTCTCCACGTGCTCTGTGTTGTCATCTTCATCTTCTTCCTCTACTATAAAATCTTTCATGCTGTCACTGTCAGTCTCACTACCTTCTGTTGGTGTGAATGGAAAGTGACACAGTGGTTCCTCTTCCCTTTCTTCTTCACCATTAGAATCCTAATTAATTGTAAAAAAAATATTTAAAACATGAGAATTTTCAGTATTTGCAATGAAGAAATACTACATATGCTGGATAAGATTTTTGATCTCCTAATAACACCATTTGTTCAATTAACAAAAAACAATGCCTTTCAAAAAACACCCACATAGTTCTGTACTAGATGACAATTACTTTCAGCTTTAGATGAGCCATCTCAATGTACCTCTCTTCAGGCTATTTGTAAGAATTAAGCTAACATAGGACATTCCTAAGTTACTTCAGCAGGTATCGTGCTTCTTGATAAAAATCCTTAGATAATCATCTTGTGTTTCTTCTGCACAGAAAAAAAGAACGATAAAGAAGTTTTTCCCTTCTGACTACATAGAGATGACAGACACCTGTATTCTAAGCTGCTTAGCCATGAGAATGCCTGAAAGAGTAAATAAAAGGAAATTCTTAAATCCTCAGTGATTAAAATTAAACTCAAGAGAAAGGCTTTTAGTGGTTGATATTTTTATCTAGTTAATGCAACAACTGTTAAAAGTGTGACAGAACTGACTTGTCATGAATAAAAACCAAAACAAAATAAATAAACCCTCACTGATTTATACGAATTAGTTTTCGCCTTCCTTGACATTCAGTATTTTCTACAATTGAATTTTCAACATAAAATCCAGACCTCACAATGTTCACTACTGCTGGACGTCTGAGTTGTTCTTTGTCTGGCAAGTTCTTTCAATTTTGCATGTATTTTCTCTTTCTTATTAGCAGAAACATTTTCTGTAGGGCAGGTTTTATCAGGTTGCTGGTCTTCAGAACTCTCATCCTCATCCACTATACAGTGGCGTTTAGCAAAAGTGTTTCTAACAAGTATATCACTGTCCTCACTTTCATCACTGTCATACATGACAGAAGTGTTCAACCTTTTACGCTTCCCAGGCACGATGCATTCATCCTCACCATCTTCTATTACTTCCCCACTGCGGGTTTTCTCTTCCTGATCTGAAAGACTCTTCTTCACAACAGTTTCATCTTTGTCATCTACTTCATCTTCTGATCCAGCAGGCTCTTCCTCCTCAGAGGTACCTGAAGATTCGTCATTGCTGTCAAGTAGTACAAGCTCCCTTTTAGTGCGCCTCCAGTCAACTCGGGATTTGGATGATGACAGTTCTGTTCCTGCTGTCTTATGTCTTGTGTCATATCTTCTGACAACTGCTTTTATCTCCATTGGAAGGCTGTGACAACACACTAAAATATAAACTGGTAAAACAAATCACTTATTACACTATGCTATTAAAAAAATAAAGTACAAGGGTATGCACATTTTATTACACATATTTATGACTTAACAATATAATTTTTAAGAGACACATGCAGAAATCAGTGTCAAACAAAAATGAACATGCATACTAACTTCTGAGGAGGATATACCTAACTCAGAAAAATGTAGAAGAGCAGAATTACCCCTGCCTAGCAGGAATGAACTGGAAAAAATAGGTCTAAAGTGCAGCTACACATCTCATCATCCTCTCCAATACTGGAAGCCTACATGCAAGAGGGAGAGCTCCCTCACTCCTCGGGGGCAGGGTACATTGCTCCTTTAGAACAACATAGCAAGCCTCACTGAGGAGCGGCTCAGCACTCACAGCCATGCCTTCATCCCACAGAGGCTATAGGGTGACCCATCTCACACAGGCTAGGGGGTGCCCACTCCACAGAGGCTATAAAGAGCCAACCCCCCAGAGGCCAGAGGTGCCCACCCCACAGAGGCTATAGGGTGGCTGCCCCCCAGAGTCTATAGGGGGGCTCACCCCAGAGTCTAGGAAAGGGCCCATCTCACAGAGCCTATAAGGTGGGCTATGGGGTGGAGGAGGCTATAGGGTAACCCCTCGAGGCTATAGGGTGGCCCAACCCACAGAGGCCAGGGGGGAGGGAACCCCACAGAGGCTGTAGGGCAGGCTAAGGGGGAATCTCACCCCACAGAGGCTGTAGGGCAGGCTAAGGGTAGGGGGGGGGTCTCACCCCCCAGAGGCTGTAGGGCAGGCTAAGGGTAGGGGGGGTCTCACCCCACAGAGGCTGTAGGGCCGGCTAAGGGGGAATCTCACCCCACAGAGGCTGTAGGGCAGGCTAAGGGTAGGGGGGTCTCACCCCACAGAGGCTGTATGGCGGGCTAAGAGGGGATCTCACCCCACGGAAGCCACCCCCGCCTCCCACTCCCCAGCGCCCTGAGGTGAGCTCCCGGCTCCATAAAGCAGATCCCCGCCCGCCCTCAGCACCGCATTCAGCCGCCGCTCCCACCGCTGACGCCCGCATGATCCCGCGCCAGAGCGGCCGAGGCGAGGCCCCGCCCCCCGGCGTCCCGCGCGCCGCGATTGGCCGCCGCCAGCCGTCCCTCAGCCGCCGCCGTGTTTACGGAAGTGCCGGCTGGGCGGGATGGCGGGAAGTGGGTCACGTGGTGTGTCTGGGCGTTGCGGGTTGGCGCGCGGCGCTGGAGGAGCCGAGGTTGCAGGTTCGAGTCCGGTGCGCCTCGCTCCCGGCCCCTCTAGCGCTCCACCAGGCAGGTGTCAGAGCAGCGTCGGAGCGTTCTGGCTTAGTTGTGATCGTATCTTTGCTCGCCCTGACAGAAGAATTAGTTACTATTACAAAAAGTGCAATATTGTTGATTGAAGCTAAAGTAGAGTTTGATTTCACCTAAGTAATTGTGGGGTTTTTTTTGAAAGTTACGCAGAGTGTCCCTCTGAAAGCATGTTTTCTTTCAAGCAGTGTTTTTTCAGACATGGTTTATTCTTTGAAGATGATAACATCTTGTATTCAGTATGACCTGTGCCGAACAGATGTCTGTTCTTCTGTAATCACCTCTCTTTGTGGCCTTTCCCTATCTCAAATGCAAGGTCAGACAGAGCTGGAGCCGGCTCCAAAGTAGCAAGATTTCTGACTGTTATGAAGTTCATAATAACCTTAAAATTAGTCCTTGGAAAGTACTATAATATGCATAAGGTTTCTGGGAAAATTTATACATGTGCATGTTAGTGGGAAAAATATTCTGTAACCAGATCTTGTCTCACTACATGATTGATGGAGATGACTGCCTCACATTGCCCAGGCCTAGCAAAGGATGCTTGCTTTCTAAAACTCCACATATAGTCTTAAAAAGTTTATTTGCTGACATTTTCGGTATCATAGAATCATAGAATAGTTTGGGTTGGAAGGGACATTAAAGATCATCTAGTTCCAACTCCCCTGCCATGGGCAGGGACATCCCACTAGATCAGGCTGTCCAAGGCCTCATCCAACCTGACCTTCAATACCTCCAGGGATGGAGAAGCCACAACTTCCCTGGGCAACCTGTGCCAGTGCCTCACCACTCTCATCGTGAAGAATTTCCTCCTTATGTCTAGTCTAAATCTGCCTCTCTCCAGTTTATACCCATTCCCCATTGTCCTATCACCATAAGCCTTTGTGAACAGTTCCTCTACAGCTTTCTTGTCCCTTCAGGTACTGGAAGGTCACTATCAGATCTTCTTGGAGTCTTCTCTTCTACAGGCTGAACAACCTCAACTCTCTCAGCCTGTCCTCACATGAGAGGTGCTCCAGCCCTTGGATCATCCTTGTAGCCCTCCTCTGGACCCATTCCAACAGTTCCATATCCTTCTTATGCTGAGGATTCCAGAACTGGACACAGTGCTCCAGATGAGGTCTTGCAAGACAGGAATAGAGGGGCAGAATCCCCTCCCTTGACTTGCTGGCCATGCTTCTTTTGATGCAGCCCAGGATACAGTTGGCCTTCTGGGCTGCGAGCATGCACTGCTGGCTCATGTTGAGCTCATCAACCAGCACCCAAGACATATCAGCCCTATGTATGAGGATATATCAGGGTACCACCCCTATATATATTCCTACGGAAAATCAGTGTGGACCTGTGAGGTACGGCATCTCCCCAAAGGGGCTGCCAGTGACCATCACCAGTGGCTGGTCACTGAGGAGCAGCCTGGCCTGAGGTCTGCTCTGCCAAAGCAGCTTTTTTCACAGCCACTAGCATTCCTACTCTCTGTTGCCTTGGGAACGAACCCACTTAACCTCCGAATGATGCAGGACATGAAACTGGGGTAGGGAGGGTTATAGCAGCTGTAATTAAAGGGATGTTTTGGGGGTGCCTGGTTGGAGTCCAGCTGGAGCAGAAATCCCAGTGGTGCTTGGGAAGCCTCTGTCATCTCACATGTCCTCCATGGGCCTCTTAGATGAGGCTGTCTGTAAATCACATTTTGGGTACGGTGCCTGCAGCTTCTCATGGGGCCTCTCGGCCAGAGGCAAGAGCACACTGAGGACTCTGGTCCTCTGTGGTTCATACTATATCCATGTGGAAAATCAACAGCTGTGTGACAGAGAGGTCCTACTAATGCTGGTGCCCAACGAGAAACCTGCCAGCTCAGCACAGGACTCTTTTTCTTGGTAACAGCAACAGCATGCAGTGAATCACTGACTACATGGCCCGCTCTCAGCTGGGGCTGGCCTTCATATGGGGAACTGAGAAATGGAGGTTAGGAGATGAGGAGGTGGCCCTAGTGTTCTCTTTGGCCACAAGAGAAAGTGGGAGTATTGCAGCAGAGGAGTTTGGGAGGTGTAGGGTCAAATAAATTCATAAGGAAGTCAGTTGCACTACTTTTACAGCTTAAGAACAAGACATTTTGTGGATGATTATATGCAGGAAACCATTAACATCTACAATAATGAGCTTCTGTTGTTTTTCTGTCTAAAACGTCCATTGACTAGAATGCTGGATTCTGTTCAGAACTAATACTCCTACAGATGCAGTTTAATAACAAGATTTGTGTCTTACATTGGCTTTACTTTGCTTAGCATGTGGTAGAAAACTACTGCTACCTTGAAACTCATCCTGATGATGTTTTTGTACTGCTTTAACAAGATCTTGTAAAACTCGTGTATTTCTTTAAAAACAGATGATAACGAAACCACACCGAGAAGAAATCTCAAAATGAAAGACAATTATTTCTCATCTTATTTGCATAGCACTGCTATGGATTTCACATGGTGAAAAGGTATGGACAGGTTTTTAAGTAGGTGGTGGGTTGAATATTTATATATTTATATATAAATATACAAATATTTATATTGCAAGGATTAGAGTGGGTATAACTCAAGGATTACATTGCATTAAAGGATTTATAGCCCTGGGCTGACATTTCTTTTAATTGCTTTGAATTTAAAGTCAGTACGTGAATTTTCAAATAAATAAACGGAGCAGAGTTTGCCCGATATTCAATGATTCCTCCGGACTGCGGTGGGAGTTAACGTTCCGGGGGGCTGCTCTGTCCCTGGTTTTCATCGCGTTTCTCGCTGCCAACGCCGCCACCTAGTGATAAGAGGCATGAAGAAAACCTCGTAGCTGTGCTGCTCCAGCACTGCAGATGGGAATAAGGTAATAACAATGGATATATTTTATTAACTCAAGAAAATATATAATAAATACATATTTTTACTTAAATGACACCAAGACTTTCAGTTAGTGGCTTCTGAAGGACAGCAAGGAAGATTTTCTTATGCACAGTGCTGAAAGATCGTGTCTTCATTTTTCTGATGATTTTTCAGGTGAGTCCCAGTCTCAGTGGAATCTGCACTATGGGGTCATGTTAAGTCCTCTGATTTTAAAAGTGGACTTCCAGTCAAGAGACACAAGTTTTCCAAACAGGCTACTTTTCCTCAAAGCAGCTCTCTAAATTTCTTAGAATATTCCCTACACAGTAAGCAAACTCATTGTCACATAAAAAAATAAATGCAGTTGACTTCCACATGTACCATAGCCTTTTTACCGTGCTTGGGAAATCACTTTGCCATGTGATGGCTACAGTGTCTCCCCAGTAATGAGTTTTCTGTTTTACTGGAGTAGCCCAGTCTTGATCCCTATGATTTAGACTAGAGAGAAACGAATATATTGAAAACTTCGATTTATTTTAAGTCGCAGCCCCTACTAGCCACTTCTGTTGCTGGCTGCTTTCAGAGCTGAGTGTTTGCTGTGCTGCTTTCCAAGTGATCTGTTGGTTATCTGGCTACTGCTTTGCTCATGTTGCAGTTTCTCTGAATCTTGAGCTTTTCTGGTATTTGGTAATGTACAGAATTATATGGACATCCCTTCCATTAAATGGACCCTTCCTGCCTGGGGTATTCTCCTTTCCCCAAGGTAAACAATAGGAAGCTCAGAGCCTGCATTTCCCAGGGACAGTTTCCTGCTGCATTCACAACCCCTCTATGACTCCCAGGCATACTGAGCATTAGGCTGGCTCATGCCCAAATAGTAATGCTGGAATTCACCCTCACTAAAAAAAAAAGTAAAAAGGAAAAAAAGAAAAGCTCCTTTTCATTTTTTTAAAGATATGAACCCAAATTTACAGGGAAGTGTGGCCAGCCTGCTGCTGGCACAGCCACTCTGACAGATAGCAACAGCTCAACAGCTTGTTAGATCAGTAATGGGGAGTCACCTCTGAGTTTGATGAGAGGTTTAGTTAAAGGAACCCATGGCAGTGAGCTCTAATGCTTTTGAAATAAATTTTCAGCTAGCCCAAAGAGTTTTAGCATTTTTTTACCGTTCACCAGCTTATGCCAGTAGGGACTCCCTGTCCCTTTGCCAAACACACTGCTCAGTCCATTTATGTCATGCATTAGACAGAGACATAAATTAAACAGACAGTAACTGTTTTATCACCAGAAAGAGCTGCTAGGACTCATAGGGAGGCCCCCAAGTAAGACTATGCCTGGAGCCTAGAAATTGAATACAGGGTCATCATTCTTTCTTTTACTCTTTTGTTCTTTGTCTCTGTCTTTGTTGAACCCTCAACCTCCTACAGGGCACGTGAAGAGAATAATACAGGATACTTGTTATCTTGCATTTCTCTGCCTCCTGTTCCTCATCAATGGAAGACCTTTTTCCTAATTTTAGGGAGAATACCTGCAAATGATAAACCTGTCCAAAAGCTCTGGTAGCTGCTGGCTAACTTTGTTGTAATTCTTGTAATTTTGTTCTATCACTCTTTAGCCAGTAGCAATGGGAGAATTGAACTTAATAGTTAGAATTTCTTAGGAGGAAATATTTTAAGATTCTATTTTAATGCATATTTTAAAGAATGTTCATCTCAATTTAGAAGAAAAGCTTTTCCAAAAATTTAGAGAGTTTTCTAGCGTATAGGTAATTTTCAGACTAGTTCTAAATGCACTTTTTTTGGCATACTTTTGTTAACAGTACAACTTTTCTCAGGGAATGGAATTCATTGTGCACAGAAGCCTTTTTAAGGAATTAAATGGGGTTTATGAGATCCTTAATCCTGATTCTGGCTCATTGTGCAGGGTTGAATTTCATAGAAAGAGTGAATTTCAGACAAAAGAGACCAATGGAGTTAACATCTAATCTCTTTAAAATGCTGAGAGCTTTCTAGTCTCATGAGATTCTGAAATCATGCTCCATATACAGAAGTTTTCTTTGTGTGTCTTGTAGGCTCGATCACCATTTCTAGATGACTTGCATGTTTATGTTGTCTGCAGTGCCTTTGGGAGTTCGTGCTATTGAAAAGTCCCAATAATTGATAAAATGTGTAATTTACTTTGCCATTTCTGTGTAAGTGAAAATCTTTTTATCTTTAGTGTCTGAAGTATATATAGTCTAATATTAGGCAAGTACAAAGCTGAATGTCGTTAAGGTTCTTTATCACTCTTCGAAGATCACCTGAATTTTGCTCCAATTCCACTCCAGTAAAACTCAATTTATTCTATTTTCACTGCCATAAGAGTTCAGAAATACCCTGGTCTTTCACAATCACATGGAGTATGAATTGCATTCTTCTGTTTTGAAGTAGGAGACTGAGGAGTAAACAGGACTTGATGTTTATCTGGTGCTGGTATGAGATCGAGGCATTCCTGTTCAGTGCTGGAAAGGCTCTGTTTGAACGATGTTGAGTTTTAAATAGCATTGGCTGTAACTTGACTATATTGATATGCTGAGTTTTGAGCAAGAGCAGTCCAAGGCATAACTTACTAGCATCCACAAGAACTATGTAACAGAGGTCAGGATTTTTGTGCAATGAGAGAAGTGGTATTTTATCCTGCTGTCACAGTTTTTCACCTTCATTTTATTATTTCTTTAAGAATTTACTTTTAGCTTTTGGGTGGTTTCTTTCCTCTTTGTCACAAACCGCGTATAATCACTTGGCAGCAGTTCTCTAGCTGGAATACAAACCTTTGCCAGGAAGAACTTGATGAGTCATGATGTGTGACCAGAGTAGCTGTGCTATTAAAATTGCTAGGAGCAGATGGAGTCCCATCCATAAAACTGTGGTTAACTCCTCCGATGTATTTAACCTGGGACAGCAGAAATAAAGAATACTTAGAATAAACTGTAATGGCAAAAACGTTTATCTGCTGGTATAAACTGTGTCTGCACTAACTTTTTACCATGATAATATACCAGAATTTCCATACCTGCAAAGATTTTCAGCTGCAAACTTAGCCTTCATTTTTGACCTGGCTTGATTAACAGCTATTAAAACCTATTTTTATGTGTTTCCTTAAATTATATATCAGGAAAAAAAAAATTAAGGTAAGTATTTAAATGATAGTGAAAAGAGCACCTGACTGGTTAACCTAAGCTGTATGTACTACTAAGAGAATACTAAAGTATATGCAAATTAACTGACATCCCTGCAAATAATTTCTTATTGTGTCATTTATTTATTATTTAATAGAGAAAATGAAGGTGAGGCAATCCAGTTTGTAAGGAAGTGGCAGCTGACATATTATAGCTGTAAAGGTTAGACACCTATTAATTTAGTTTGCATTATAACAAAGTCAGAATAATAAAAGATTGTTTGGGTTTTTTTTTTGTCCCAGGGCTAATGGTTCTTCTCCAAGATTTACTATTTGAAAGGTATTAAAACATCCTTTATCTGAAGGTATTGTTTGTATTCGAGTTTTTGGCACCAGAAAAGATACAAATATCAGGATAACTGCAGACAGATTATGATTTTTGGGTATAAACTGCTGCCAACAACAAAAGTTCAGCTGGCTTTAACTCCACAGACACATACCTGGAAAGAACATCACCGGAAAAAGAGGTGCATGAAGACATGCATAAAAGATAAAGTGAATCAAGTTAGCCTGGCTATTCTTTGAAATCTATACATATTATATTTTAAAATATAATTTTAGTTCTAGATTTGCATATTTGGACTATGTGAAAGAAGTAAATTAAATGGAGAGTTCTTTCATTATTAAAATAATTAAAATAGAAGATGGATTTTCAGTTTAGATATTCAACTCTGAAATCCTGATTTTTTTTCCCAATTACTGTGAAATTTGCACATCTGCTCTTGTTCAGTATTTTCCCAGCCTCCCCTTATATTCTTTTGTATCTGCTGATCTCTTATGCAAGAACTGGCCTGTTGTACAACAGCAATGTTGAATTTAGGGGGTGTATTTTTAATCTTTAAAATCTGGGAATCTTTGAGCATAATTGAGGATATATGGACAAAAGAATAGTATTAATGTTATGTATTATGGATTAGAACTACCCAAAAGCAAACCATAGGCAAGATGAACACAAATGCTGGTACCCAGTAAGTAACAGAACATTGCGTTCTTAAGCACAAGTTCTTTATTAAGTACAATAACTTAACAAATTATGTCCGCTCAATGGTCCTTAGTATAGGTATGGTCTTTGCAGAGACCAGATACAGCAGTGAGGGTTTCCCTCTCCCTAACTCTAAAGTTTCCCATTCACTCTACTATATGCTTGTCCTTCCCTCCAGAAATAACCTCTGAATTCACACAAGCTCAGCTACATGATATTGAGGTTGGGATGTGGCCTCTGGTGAGCCAAATTGAAAAGCTGGATGAAAGTACATTACAAAACTCTTCTGTCTTGGAATTTTATCTCAAAATTATCTAAACCACAGGACAGGAGGTAGAGGCCAGTACCGGATCTCAGCTGCTGAGGTAATCCACCTCCTTTGAGGCTACATAGATCAGAAATATCCTAACCTCTGCCACCTTTCCCCACACTTTCAAACAGTATATAGTGCAGAATATCAGCTTTTTAGTCCTGAAAAGGCCACTTACTAAGTAAGCAATTACAGGCTGAATTGCCCCCAAATGCTGCAAATAGTGAAATAACTTGGTCATGTGAAAGGCCTCGAAGACTTGTGCCCTTAGAGGTCTAGGCTAGATTTTTTTCTTAGATTTCTTAGGCTAATGTAGCTTCTAAGTTCCTTTCCCATGACTTTTCTATTTCTGATGTTATCTAAGCATATGTGGCATACTTTCCCATTCAGATCTAGGGGTACATAGTTCATTAACTGGTGTCTAATATAAATTTTAGCTACACAACATGCTTAAGAATTGTCATGGCTACTTTTTAAGCACATGGGGATACTGTGGGAGGGAAAGTAAGTTCTTGGTGGGGAGCGTTGGGAAAGTTGCCTTTATTAGATATGGATGTTTGCCAGTAGTTTGACTTTAAAACTAGTGAGGGCTTTAATTTTTATGTGTTGAAAGACTTTTGCACCCCCTGCTCTACATTTTTTCTTTTGTGTAATTCAGCTAAATAACCCCCCCCAACTTATTAAAAAGCTCTGATTATTACTTTATATAAATTCCCATAAAAAAATCAAACAGCTTGCTTCTGTCTGAAGAGAAATATCTATTTCTATACAAGAGTTGAAAAAGTAGCTATATAACCAATTGTGAGCAAAACTGGTCACAATGGAAAATTTCCTATTACGATTGCTCATACTAAACACTTATGAATTTCTTCCATTTGAATATAATGATATCATGCAATAACATGTTTTTTTACCTTCACATAAGGTACCTTCTTCATTACAAGGGCAGAACATATTTTGTGATTACACTTTTCTTACCGTACTCATTTTTGGTTCCATTAAACATAAGCATGTCACATTCAAAGTTGTTTAAAATGGTGGTTAAATTACGTGCTAAATTCCAAGCATCACATTTACAGTGTTTGATATTATTTGTAAACAGAAGAACACAGAGCAGAACATTAGAATGTAATTGTCTGATTGCTGGGTCTTTTTAGCCCATTTACTAGTATAACTCAAGCCACAATGCTTTTGTGTTAAATATTTGCAGCGGAGGCACAGAAGGGGTATTTCAACTCACTGTTGCTGTGCTGACCATTCATTACTTGTATTAGAGAAGCACCTACTAGTTCACAAATAGTCCTGCTGTGTTAGTTGATTATCGTGAAAAGATGGTCTCAGTTCTATATCATGTACAATTTAAGGATGAAGGAAGAGACAGAAGGTGGATAAAGGAAACTAAAAGAAACAGAGGGACACAGCCAGTTATTTATGATTGCAATGATAAGCAGAGGTCACAGAACCACAGTTTTGTAAACACTGTGAATCAGATCTCAGAGAACTTTGGAATTTCTTTGTTGTTTGGGCTGAAAACACCATTTCTGTAGCCTTAAGTTATTAAATCACTCCCTTCTCCCTCCGACAGCGACAGACAAGTAGGAAACGTGAGCAGTTATCTTAGCATTTTAGCTGGAAAGCTAAAGAAGATAAAAGGAGTTGAGAGAAGCTTCTATAAACTTAACACATACAGGAGACAACTACTATGCTTATAGAGAAGATTTAATGCAAAATAAGCGTGTTTCATGTATGCGTTAAGGCAAACTCAAGGTGACCACGTACTCCACTTGAACATGATTAAATGATTAGTGCTGATAAAATTTACTGCAGCTGGAGAGGTTTATGCTTTAAACTGCCTATTGTTTCTGCCTGCCTTTGGGCCCCTAGAGTATTTTGCTTAGTCAAAATTGACAGCACTGCTTTAGTCAAAAGTATGTTTAAGCAAACAGCAGATTCTTCATAGCACCTTCCTCTAGACCTGCACTTGATCCTGTACCTGAATATTGTTAACATTCATTTAGGTGGTGTTGGTTGGTGGGACTGGTATCTGTTTATTCCTGCTTCCTATGGTTGAGTAGGCAATGAAGGAAATTTTCTCAAGTTTAGGTTAATGAATTCTGCCTGTGACCACCCACCTCCTCATCCCTGATATAATCCCAGAGCTAGTAATATATACCCCTATATAATCCCAGAGCTAGTAATTTCCAAGTACTTTTCTCTGCTTCCTCTCTCTTGCCAAATACCTTGTGGCATTTCAGGTCTTATCGCTCCAAGCCTGGGAGCAAATGTAATGGACATATCTAGTATATAGGTAATAACAACAAAGATGGCCATGAGTCTGTTGGGATATGCTGAGATGACTATTTCCTATCTGCATTTCATAACAGAATAGCTCACACCACAAATAATTCCACCTCAAAAAATCTGTGAATTAGTTATGTAGGAAGAATAACAGTTTTCTGTATTCTTTCTATGGAGGCAAAAGGAATTAAACACATTACAAACATTGTTCCTTATGAATGATCACATAATTTTTTTCTCAACATGGAGTTAATTCCAGAGATGTGAATCCCAGGAATCCATCTTGAAACAACTGAACAGTGTTTAAAAAACCTCTACTTTCACTGCTTTTAACTTCTGAAAAATGAGAGGTTAACGTTATTGGGCATTAAAGGCATGCATTTAGGGACCTTATTTCCCACTGAAATGCTTGTGTATCTGGCCCGAAGTCCTATGTGGGTACTTTACTGTCATTAATTTCAGTAAAAAACACATGCTATAATGCTTCTGATATTCTGAGCTTTGCTTCCAATTGTTTTTTCTAATATTTTGGGGTGGAAAAAAGCCTCTTTTCCAGTGTGAAAAAAAACAGAACTAAATTGTAGCCACAGTGGCATGGTAATCCACCCTAGACTAAACCTTGGTGTGCACAGTGAGGAGACCAGGGGAGCAGAAGGATCATGGTGACCAATGATGGTGGTGGAAGCAGGAGTGATGGATACTTCATAGTGATACAGCATAATAAGATTGTTGTGGAGTGCAAGTTTTCTAGCACGCTCCAGGGATTGCACATCAGAGGTTGCAGGCTCTGGGCCTGAAACCAGAGTGTGTGGAAGGTGGAAGCAGAGGAGAAGTCTTGGAGAATAAGGAAATAAAAAGTTTGTTCCCTTACACATTTATCTATGATTGGGAGTGAGTAACTGCGGATGGGGAGCAGTACTACTTGACTTAAAAGCAAAGCTGCAAAAGTCCCATTGCTGGTAAACACCTGACACACTGGCTGGGGCCAGAGCTCCTGTGAACCTCAAAGTCTGGGACTGTGTCCTCTGCCCCTGTGGCAGTGGTTCAGAGGCACCTGGCAGGTCGCGGCTGCTTCTGCTGTGTCAACAGACAGAGAGAAAATGACCCAGAACAAACCCTTTTCTTACCTGCTAACATAAAGTATTTTTATCTTTCACAATGTATGCAGTTTTATTGCTTTCTCATTAGAATGTGGTTCTAGTGAAAGAATTCGAAGAGTTTTTAGCATGACAAGTTATAGTAGCAGTTTTTTTAAAACAGGCATTTAAAGCAGGTTTTTAAAAGTGATTTTTAAGGAAAGGAGAAAGAACTTGCTACGGGATTATTTAGTGATAACCCTTCCTACTTCGTTGACAGGTGCTGATTTATATTCATCTGGTGCTCTTACTGTAGATTATATAACAGTGATTACAGCTTGGGGCAGAGCTGGATTTCTGGATTTATTCAACATAGTCTCAGGAAACTGCTGTTTTTCTGAGTTTGCTCTTTTATTCTAATTTGATAGAAAAGCAGTGGTTACTAAAGAAGTGTAGTGGTTTAGGAGCTATTTAATAAATGGGTTTATAAAAAAATGATTTTTTTAACAAAACTTTTCATAGAAACAGATTAGTTGAAATTACCTCCTAAATTTCAAAATTCCTCAGAAAAGTTTTCAAAATTGCTAAGGTATTAAACTAATATTTTCAAATTTGAGAAAATCTTGCCTTAAGTTTCAAAATAATTTCGTTTAAAACTATAGGTTATTGATAGTATTATAAAATTTATTAGAAATCACACATTCTAAATTACCCAGACAAAATGGCTTGTACCGTGCATTAGCCCATGCCATTTTGGTTAAGTATTTTGTTCAGATTTTAGGGGTTTTGTAATATTTTGCTGGAGTGTGTGCACTGAAGGGCAACAAAGCTGGTGAAGAGTCTGGAACACAAGTCCTGTGAGCAACAGCTGTGGGAACCGGGGCTGTTTAGCCTGAAGAAAAGAAGGCTCAAGGTAGACTTTAGTGCTCTCTACAACTCCCTGAAAGGAGGTTGTAGTGAGGTGGATGTTGGTCTCTTCTCCCAAGTGATAGGTTGTGGAGACATTTTACAGGAAAGCAGGCCTGGATACTGTGGGACTGATTGATACCGAGCAATTCTAACATGGCCTTGAAACAGACAACTGAAAGTAAAACAAAGGCTGGTTTGGTGAGAATAAGAGACAGCCTTCTGATAAACAAAGGCCAGCTGCAAGGAATACAAGAGCTAGTTTGGTGGGAACAAGTACCAAATGAAAGAAAAACAACAGAAGAGAACTATCAACATAGTTAATTTTAGTGTAACTTGTTTTCTTAGCATGCGCAGTAGTTTAGCCAATAATATGTTAGTAATAGCTTTATGGACAGTTACTTTTAGCCAATAATACACTATAGATACACTCGTAGGCACCCAGTTATGTAACAAAAAAGGGTATATAAAGAAACAGCTAAGATCAATAAAACGTCTTCGATCCATCAGATTGAATTCCATGCCTTTAATCCTTTCAGTAGGTGACAGGATGAGAGGAAATGGCCTCAAAATGCACCAAGGCAGGTTTATACTGTGTATTAGGAAATACTACTTCATGGGAAGGGTTGTCAAGCACTGGAACAGGCTGTCTAGGGAAGTGGTTGAGTCACCATCCCTGGAGGAATTTCAAAGATGTATAGATGTGACACTTAGGGACATGGTTTTGTGGTGGAGTTTTCAGTGTTAGCTTCATGGTTGGACTCAATGATCTTATCAACATAAATGATTCTGTGATTTTGCGTATTTCTCACAATTTCGAATAGGATTTACTTTAAAAAGTTTCAGACTTCTCTCATTAAGTAGGCTACTTCCCATTGGTCCTATTAAAGTGAACCAGCACTGAAAAAAGAATCCCAACAAAAAAAGTGTGATTGTCTATAAATCTACAGCCTTGTGAGATGGGTTAGAAAAAGAAAGGAAGACAAAAAAGGGGAAAGAGAGAGAAAAATGGCCATATGTGTACTCCTGATGCAATATAAGAGAAATTAAACTGCATGGCAGTTTTGCTCTGTAGCAGATCAAAGAAATGGAAAAGGAGCCTGAAAACCAGGACTGCAGCTCACAACAGACTGCTGAATTTGCAGAATAATCAGGATTTTTGCTACCTCAGGATCCAAAAAAGCCAGTTCTACTTATGCTTTGTCCTGAAGTGACCTACTTGCTTGTTCCCCAGGGCTCAGTGCTGGGTCCAGCCCTGTTCAATGTCTTTATCAATGACCTGGATGAAGGCATCGAGTGCACCCTTAGCAAGTTTGCAGATGATACTAAGCTGGGTGGAAGTGTGGATCTGCTGGAGGGTAGGGAGGCTCTGCAAAGGGATCTGAACAGGCTGGACCACTGGGTAGAGTCCAATGGCATGAGGTTTAACATGGCCAAATGCCGGGTCCTGCACTTGGGGCACAACAACCCTATGCAGTGCTACAGACTAGAAGTCTGTCTAGAAAGCTGCCTGGAGGAGCGGGACGTGGGGGTGTTGGTTGACAGCCGACTGAACATGAGCCAGCAGTGTGCCCAGGTGGCCAAGAAGGCCAATGGCATCTTGGCTTGTATCAGAAACGGCGTGACCAGCAGGTCCAGGGAGGTTATTCTTCCTCTGTACTTGGCACTGGTGAGACCGCACCTCGAATCCTGTGTTCATTTCTGGGCCCCTTACCAAAAGAGGGATGTTGAGGCTCTGGAGCGAGTCCAGAGAAGAGCGATGAAGCTGTTGAAGGGGCTGGAGAACAGGCCTTATGAGGAACGGCTGAGAGAGCTGGGGTTGTTTAGCCTGGAAAAGAGGAGGCTGAGAGGAGACCTCATTGCTCTCTGTAACTACCTGAAAGGAGGTTGTAGAGAGGAGGGTGGTGGCCTCCCAAGTGGCAGGGGACAGGACGAGAGGGAATGGCCTCAAGCTCCACCAGGGGAGATTTAGGCTTGAGATAAGGAAAAAATTTTTCACAGAAAGGGTCATTGGGCAGTGGAACAGGCTACCCAGGGAGGTGGTTGAGTCACCTTCCCTGGAGGTGTTTAAGGCACGAGTGGACGAGGTGCTGAGGGGCATGGTTTAGTGTTTGATAAGGATGGTTGGACTCAATGTATCTGGTGGGTCTCTTCCAACCTGGTTATTCTATGATTCTAACTAAGGCCATGTGCTGGGAGCTCCCCAGGTAGGGACTGTTTCTTTATTTAATGGGGACTGATCTTTTCTGGTTCTGGAGCCACGCTGAAACAAAATATTTGGAAAATAGACTTGGAATCATCAAATGTGAAGGACACATACTCAGAAAAGCTGGATAGGGCAATCAGTCACACTTCAGTCCAAAGCTGATGAAGTGGATAGAAAGACTCCTGCTGACTGCAGTGTACTTGCAATGTGTAGCTTGTACTATGAACCAAAATTGTGGAAAAATTGTGTTTTCTTTAGGCTTTTATTTTTTTAATATTCCAAAGTACTGTGACATCTAGTAATTATCTGCCCTTACTACCCAACATATCCTCTTTCAAGGTGTCAAGGTGACCATTTTTTTGGTGCTTGGTAGTGTTTTTCCTGACATGAATCATGTTTGCACTCTGAGCTGTACTTATACTGAAAAATACCTTTCTTTTTACAGAGAACTTCGTGCATCTATTTTTACATTACACCTTTGCATGGGCAACCTGTTCCCCAGCTCAGCAAAGTGAAGCACTTGAGTGATGCACAGATCTTGACCTCTTGAGCCAAACTAAAACGTCTTTTAAAAGTTTTCTGAGGTTGAGCTCACGGTGGAGAAAGTGCCAGGAAAGGAGGGGAGAATGCAAACCTGGGCTCAAGGTGTACTTGCCAGTTTATGGCATGAGATTTGCCCAGTAGATGGCATCTGAAACCCACACGTTGTGAACTGCTCACCCAATTCTGCTGTATCTCACTTTTCCTCTGCTGAAGGGATTTTTAGTTAACCCATACCCTATGTTTTCATTAATAGCGGCCGAATGAGGTTACTTTGACCTTGATTAATAAAATGTATAATCATTTTGGAAATATCTGAAGTTGAAAATCTGCCAACCACTTCTTTATTTTTTATTTTTTAAATTCCCCTGGATTGCACAGTAATCGATACAACAGAATCTAAATTGCTAACAACGCAAAGTGCATTGCACTGCACATTTCTGTCTTAGTCTCCCTTCCTGCCTCCCCCGCATTATTTAATCCCTCATGGAAATGATTTGCAGTTGTCAGTTCAGGGATGAGGCAACGACAAGCCAAACTCGCCCTTTCTTGCTACTTTTCAAGGAGAATAAGTAATGCAAATGCACAGAAAATCATTGCCGCCACCACACCAGGCATTAATCAAGAAGCCTACGGAGAGCAGCGCCTCAGCTCTGGCGCAGGCCCAGCCCGGGGACCTGCAGCCACCTCGGTGGAAAATGTCTGTGCAGCGGCGGAGGGACGAGGGCCTCCCGGGCAGGGCGCGCTCGGCCCGCAGGGGGCGCTGCTGCCCCGCCAGCGGCAGCGCAGGGCTGGGGACGCTGGGCCTGGGGCTCCTGCAAGCGGCCTGCAGGTGCTGCCTGGGGAAAAAAGATCCGAACGAAACAGAGGATGGTTTTGTAAAACAGTAGCCGTTTTTATTTTCTTCCCCGTCCTCTTCCTCCCTTTCCCCTTTCCCCTTTCCCCTTCCCCCCTTCCCCCTTCCCCTTTCCCCTCTCCCCTTCCCCCTCTCCCCTTTCCCCTTTCCCCTTCCCCTCTCCCCTTCCCCCTTTCCTCTCTCCTCTTTCCTCCCTCCCCTTCCCCCTTTCCGTTCCTCCCCTTCCCCTTCCCCTTCCCCTTCCCCTTCCCCTTCCCCTTCCCCTTCCCCTTCCCCTTCCCCTTCCCCTTCCCCTTCCCCTTCCCCTTCCCCTTTCCCTTCCCCTTCCCCTTCCCCTTCCCCTTTCCCTTCCCCTTTCCCTTCCCCTCCCTCCCCTTTCCGTTCCCGTTCCCGATCTCCTTCCCTTTCCCCTTTCCCTTACCCCCTCTCCCCCTTTCCCTCCCCCTCCCCCTCTCTCCCCTTCCCGTTCCTGTTCCCCTTCCCCTTTCCCTTCCCTCCCTCTCCCCTTCCCCTTTTATTCTTCTTCCTCTTCTTCTTCTTCTGCAAAATGTGATTTCTATATGTGTGAGGGGGCAGCAATGACTGACTCCTTCCCTTTTAAAGTTTTCAACATTCTGTAATTTACTTTTAGCACGTGTTTAATACAGACTTTAAATTATTCTGTAGGAAACAGACACATCTTGGGAGCAGCTGAACTGTATTCCTGCTTTGCATGTTGGATCTGTTGTGTTCTTCTATAAAAATGAAATATCCTCTCGACTTGAAATTTGTTCTTTTAAGATGCACCTAAATCCAAGATTTGCTATTACTACCCCAGGAGATGTATTATGCAGTATTTCTGTCATTGTGTCATCTCTGCGTTTCTGATTTTTGCTTTATTTAATGATAATTAACTGATCTGTGAAGCACTTGAGTGCATTATTAACTCTAAGTATACAAGCAGCCCTGCTGAAGTCAACAATTCTGTTCAAGCACTTTACGTTAATCGTGTACTTAAATGCTTGACTATGTCTTCAATCACTGCCTTACAACACTTGCAGAGGAAATGCGAGAAGTGTTAGGATTAAATATGAGCTAGGAGAATCCAGGCTGAGATCAAGCCCTGTGCCTCTGTAAAAAGCTCACACCATGAGGGGTCCCACTGGGTGCAAGGTCTTGGATTAGAGGATCCGAACACAAGATCAGTGCTGATCCAGGGTCCATCTGGAGATTAATGACATTGTTGTGCTGAAGGGGCTGTCACAGCATGTTGTAAATCCACTGTCATGTCATATGTAGACACTAAAAAAGCTGCAAAATGCTTTAGCAGAACCTGGATGTATGCTAATGGCCAACTTTCAGCATGGGATTCCCTGCTTGCACACATTCCTCTCACAGCTTCAAATAGCATCAGACTCTGTAAGCTGATCTGAGTATAAGTCAGCTGACATTGATTTAAAAGGATAATCTCTACAGAAGTATTGACCTGTGCATATGAAAGAACTAAAAAGAACAGCAGGTAACTTGCTGTGTGAATCCAGCTCATGAAGCATTCACAGGCTTTGTATTGCCTAAACCTAACCCCTGCGATGCATTGAGCCCACTCTGGAAAATGACCACCACCTACGTGAACGTTGTATCATCAGTTCTGCAAAGCAGTAACCTGATTTATGGTGTTCATATGCTCAAATCTTGATGAGATAATCAGTATCAGCCAAGTTTGGGGGAAGGTGGAAAAGAAAGAAATTAAGGTATTGGTAAGGTCACACAATATACAAGGAATAGCATTATTTTACATATGGTTTTAAGCAGCATAGTATTGAATGCATTGTGGAGGCAGATAGCTGGGGAACAGCATGAAGAATCTGTTTCCCTCTGATTTAGAGGCAGGTGGAACATGAAGGTCCTCAGCTTTACAGTTGGAGCAGTGACTTACTGTAGGCTAAAGTCCCTCCTTAGTCACTTGAAGGTATTATTGGGATCTTAGCAGTTTCAGTAATAACAGTAAATATTTTCATTATGTACATGAGTTAATGTCCATCTCAGTCTAAATCCAGTCAAATGGCTGGCCTGTGAAATGAAAGCTAAATCAAATAGAGTTAGCCCATTATGTGGCTCAGTATTGGGGCCAGTTCTGTTTAATATCATTATCAGTGCTCTGTATGAGGGGCTGAGTGTACCCTCAGTAAGTTTGCAGATGACACCAAGTTAGATGGGAGCATTGATCTGTTTGAGGGAAGAAAGTGTTTACAGAGGGATGTGGAGAGGCTGGATCGATGGGCCAAGGGTTTGATGGTTGAATGTTGGGTCCTGCACCTTTTCCTTTTTTTTTTTTTCCCCTAGGTTTGAAAAGACGTTTGAGATCATACACTCCAACCATACCTGTCCCTAAGCCCTTCATCTACCTGTCTTTTAAATACCTCCAGGGACAGTGACTCAACTACCTCCCTGGGCAGCCTGTTCCAGTGCTTGATAACCTTTTCAGTGAAGAAAATTTTCCTAATGTCCAATCTGAACCTCCCCTGGCGCAGTTTGAGGCCATTCCCTCTTGTCCTATCACCTGTCATTCAGGAGAAGTGATAGCACTTCCTTCAAGTAGTTGTAGACAGTGGTAAGGTCTCCCTTTGGCCTCGTCTTCTCTAGGCTAAACAACCCCTGTTCCCTGCGCTGCACCTCATAAGACTTGTCCTCCAGCCCCTTCACCAGCTTCGTTGCTCTTCTTTGGACGCACTCCAGGACGTCAATGTCCTTATTGTAGAGAGGGGCCCAAAACTGAACACAGTATTTGAGGTGCGACCTCACCAGTGTTGAGTACAGTGGCAGAATCACTTCCCTGGTCCTGCTGGCCTTGCTGTTTCTGATACAAGCCAAGATACCACTGGACTTCCTGGCCACCTGGGCACACTGCTGGCTCGTGTTCAGCTGGATGTCAGCCAACACCACCAGCTCCTTCTCCTCCTAGCAGCTCTCCAGCCACTATTCCTGAAACCTGTAGTGCTGCATGGGTCGTGTCCCAAGTGCAGGACCCAACATTTGACCTTGTTCAACCTCATCCTGTTGGTCGTAGCCCATCAATCCAGCATGTTGAGATCCCTTTGCAGAGCAGTCCCACCCTCAAGCAGATCGACGCTTCCTCCCAGCTTAGTGTCATCTGTGAACTTACTGAGGGTACATTCAATCCCCTCATCTAGATCATTGGTAAAGACATTGAACAGAACTGGACCCAGCACTGATCCCTGGTGCACACCGCTTGTGAACAGCCTCCAGCTGGAGTTAACTCCATTTACCACAACTCTTCAGGCCCAGCTATCCAGCCAGTTTTTTCACCCA
The DNA here is from genome assembly GCA_033459285.1 of Clamator glandarius. Lineage (NCBI taxonomy): Eukaryota > Metazoa > Chordata > Aves > Cuculiformes > Cuculidae > Clamator > Clamator glandarius. Next base: position 87,920 of record JAUNZM010000174.1, read on the forward strand.
GCAGAGGGTGCACCTGGCCCGCCACAACCCTATGCAGCACTACAGGCTAGGGAAGAATGACTGGAAAGCCGCCTGCTGGAAAAGAACCAGAAGGTATTGGTTGACAGTTGGCTGAATATGAGCCAACAATGTGCCCATGCTGGCTTGTATCAGAAATGTTGTGATCAGCAGGACTATAGAAGTGATTTCTGCCTTGTACTTGGCACTGGTGAGGCTGCACTTAGAATACTGTGTTCAGTTTTGAGCCCCTCACCACAAGAAAGACATTGAGGTGCTGGAATGTGTCCAGAGAAGGGCAACAGAGCTGGTGAAATATCTGGAGCGCAAGTCTTATGAGGAATGGCTGAGGGAACTACAGTTATTTCACCTGGTGAAGAGTAGTTTGAGGGGAGACCTTATTGCTCTCTACAATTCCCTGAAAGGAGCTTGTAGTGAGGTGGATGTTGGTCTCTTCTCCCAAGTAGCAAGAGATAAGGCAAGAGAAAATGGCCTCAAGTTGTGTTAGGGGAGGTTTAGTTTGTATATTAGGAAATACTGCTTCATGGAAAGGGTTGTCAATCAATAGAACAGGCTGCCCAGGGAAGTGATTGACTCACCATCCCTGGTGGCATTTAAAAGATGTGTAGAAGTGGCACTTAGAGACTGGTTTAGTGGTGGAGTTGGCAGTGTTAGGTTTATGGTTGGACTCAATGATCTTAAAGGTCTTTTCCAACATAAATATTTCTATTATTGTATTAGATGGTCTTTAATTTATTCAGAGGCAGGCATGTGGTAAACATCACTAAACTACTTTGGTTATTAGAAAGCAATTTATTGCATGTTGTTTTCTACTACATTAAAGTTAGCTCATAAGGTAAATTAGAAACAGATTTGAAATATTTTGCTTTGTTAGATAAACGGTAAAAATAACAAAAAGGCTAAAAAGCTTTAATGAATAATTTTTTTAGCAAAGTTATTTAGTATAGTCTTCTGATTCAAATGGGTACCTCAGAACTCATGAAGCTCACCTTCCTCTGCTTCTACTATTTTTGGCCTAATATTTTGTTTAGAAAGTACTATCAGATTATTTTCTCTTTCACAGAGCTGATGCGCCAAGCCAGACTCCTAAGGGAGTTCAGTTCAGTTGATGTGTGAAGTGACCAGAGCCTTTTTTCCTCTTTAATTTCAGTGTAGTACAGTATGTAAATTGGCTGGAATACTTTAATACTCTGGAGACTTTCTTCTGGGATTTCTTCTGACACCTGTGATGTCTCACACTTTTGGTTCCCTCCTGTCTGCAAACTGCATGTGCAATGCAGTTCTACAGCCTCTTTCCCACTTTGTAACTGGTATTTTTTAACCTAATTCTGAACACTTACCTTACAGAGATTCTTTTTTTTCTGAGCTCATCTTCCTAGTGTTCTTTTCTAGTCAATGGAAACAAGAAAAAGGCATTTCTAGGGCATGAGTCACCTTACTGTAACATGCACAACTAAAATCAGGTAGAAAACTTCTGATTTAACTGGAAATGTGAAGTGTTCCAGGTTCAATGCATTGACAATCAGGGAAATTAGAATTTCAGCATTCTAATTTCCTTTCTTTCTGCAAAAGGCATGCATTTGACTGCATGCTTCCTTATAGCTGTTGTGAAAACATAATCAATAACTCTGAAGTGTTTGGATAGCGGGGTCACACTGGTTAGGTGAGTATGGGGATATCTAGGCAGCAAAAACATTCAGAATGAATCATGAGTCTGTGCAGCAAAAATAAGGTTCATTAATCTTAGAACTGAAATTAAACTAACGTGCTCAGTGAGTTCTAACAATGTCATTGTCACTCTAAGTTCTTTCTTTGAGGACAGGTAGAAATCCAAGACAGCTCATCTTCCCAAGCCACAGGTAATCAGGGAGATAAAACGCTGCTCTGAGATCCCCAGATTCTCCATCATGCACATTGCGCTGCCAGGCTGTTAGCAAGCCACCATTCCCATGCTGTATTAGAGAAAAATATGTTTCCTTCACATCATTGAGGCATAAGACGAAGGACAGTCTTTTGGGGAAGGTACATGACTAAGTGTCCCACCTCTCCCTCAAGTCTCTGCAGCTTATGTTTTCAGATGTGAGTGCCTAGAGTTAAGTACCTAAAGCTGTAGGCAGAGAATGCAAGCAAATAACTGTATTTTTTTAGGGCTGCTGAGTCACTGAAGCTGTGTTTGAAAATTAGGCCCGTAGCTAGTTAATGTTTAGAACTTGTTATGAAAGCTGAAGGAAAGTACTATGTGAGTACCAAGAATAGCTATTCTGTAAGTGTAGCTATTCTGGTGTCAGAAAAAGAATATTCTCAAAGGTCTGTAGCTTATTTATTTTTTCAAATGTATAGAAAAGCATCAGTAATCACAAAATGCCTCTAAAATCTCCTTGAAGTGTTATAAAGGCATGAAAAGGCATTGCAGTTAAACCTGGAGTGGTTCAGCCAATAAGATATGCAAAGACTGACTTCCAGCAGGTTCAGGTTTATTACAGCCCCAGCTAACTCATCCACTGAGAATCTCACTTTTCTGGCCCACCTGGTAAAGCTGCTGTATGTGGATCACAAAATGTCCCAGATCACATCTCAGTTGTTCTTAATGTGCATTTTGGCTGGCACAGGGGACTGTGCTAATTGGTTAAGTATGTTCTAGTGTCTGGCCACCAGCTGCCAGACACAACATTGCACAGTGCTGCCTTAATGCTGCTTGTTGCAATCAGTTAATTTGTCTGGATTATGAACTCTTCTGCCATCAAGAAGAGAAAAGCACTTTAAGGCTATTTCAATCCGTCTGCTCTGCCTTCCCCTGTCAAAAGTCTAATTTGCAATTAGGAATTTCAGTAGCACTTTCATGTGCTCAGAAAGCAGCACAGCAAAGCTTCCAGAGAGATTTATTTCCCATAGAAATAGAGGTATCAGCAATTCCCAAGAAGCTGGTCTTTACCAGAAGTTAGTAAATTGTTAGTATTGTTGTCGTTTATGGAGCTATAAATGTGCACAGAGCTGAGTTGTCTCATCTTGAGACCAGTGTGATAAGCAGTGCCTCACGTGGCTGGTTCCTTTGTCAGGCTGAGCCCAGCGATGAGGCAGGTGGCACTGGCACTGCCAGGGGGTCAAGAATGAACTCTCTACTGGGAGGCCTCACGCTTGGGGTAGTCCTGTCCTCTGTGATGTCCTAACAATGTGTTGCCTAGTGTAAAATAAGGATGAAATGGATCAGATCCCCCCTTCTTCCTATGGGACTCACTGCCAGGGCTCTCCCTCTGCCCTTTTAGCTGTGCCTTTGCTCTTTAAGTTATGATGTTTGTAGCTGAACTTCCTAATTTTTAAGACCCTAATTCAGGAAGGCACTGAATTACCTCCTGGAAAAATGTTGATTTTCTAATGTTCCCATCTATTTTTTTTATGAAGTCATCAACACTTTTGAAATTACGGCCTTTGTTTATTAGTTCTTTTGTTGTTATTATTGGTACAATGCAAATGCCTCCAAATTAATGATCTGTACTTCTAACAGAGTTGCCTTATAATTAAATCCTGGGGCAGTGCTTTCTGAGGGGTTTCAATCCAGTGAGGGGTTTCAATCTGTAAATAAAGGAAGCAGCTATACTGCATTAACACATAATGTTGGAATTGTATTTGCACAGGTAAAAGTCCTTGTAACTGTCCCTTTCTGAATTAGTTGCCTTGAGCCTTTTTATAGTCAAGAGGGCGAAATGAACTGTTTTAGGGTGCAATTCCTGTCAAGCTAAAGGAGACACCTAAACAGGTAATTCATTCCCTGAAGATACATATTTCACTCTTGTGACTATAATGGGAGACCAGGATTACCAGATCAAATATAGATGTCTCCACAGTAAATGTCTAAAATGAAATGAAATTAATTTTATGGGGAATAAGTTTTGGGGACAAAAAGCCAGCATCTTATGTCCAAACACCACCCACCTGCAAACTGCAAGGTTGGGCTTACAAGGGATGGGGAATGGCAGCAAGTTTCTGCCAGACGAAGGAAACGTGCTCCCCTCAACCAGAGAGCAAAACCCGAGATCCCCCGGTGAACAAGTACCATGTGCTGCAGGTGGAATCCAATCCTGAGGATGATGGCTCCCACAGCCTAGAATTTTTCCCTAGGCCACACCATCCTCAGAAAAAGATAAAAATATCCTCCATTAAGAAGAAGAGGAGGGTGATTGTTGTAGGGGACTCCCTCCTAAAAGGAACGGAGGGACCCATTTGCAGACTGGACACGCTCCACAGAGAAATCTGCTGCTTACCGGGGGCATCAGTGAAGGGGGTAGCTAGAAAACTTCCTTCCCTGATCCATGAGACAGACTACTATCTTCTGATAATAGTCCACACTGGTAATGATGATTTAGTAAGCAGAAAGACCAAAGCCATCAAGAAAGACTTCAGGGCCAGTGGGGAAATGATGGAGGGCTCTGGGTCATAAATAGTATTCTGCTCCATCCCAAGGCTAAATAGAGAGGACCTGGAAGTCAGGAAGAAGAACTCGATTAATGCCTGGCAATCATGGGGTGGCTCACGCACCCCCAAACTTTGTTGCTAAGGTTGGGACACATGTCTTCAAAGGGGCTAAAGTCCTTGCTAAAAACCTAGCTAAGCTCATAAATTGAGCTTTAAACTAGATGTGAAAGGGGAGGGGATTGAGACCAGGCTAGACAGGAGCGAGCCTGGATGTGGAGCACTAGTGATTCGGAGAGGGTGTGCTGGAGAGGACCACCAGTACATCACCACACAGAAAGTGAGGGTGAACACACATAGGGGTGGTAAGGGAGATACAGGCACTCTGGTGCTAGCTACTCCAGTTACCAGGCAATTGGGAATGAGCTGTTTTCTCTAAGAGGGCTGAAGGCTCGGCAGCTCAACTGAAGTGCATTGACACCAATGCACGCAGCGTTGGGTAATAAGAAGGAAGAGCTGGAAACTGTTGTAGGGCAAGGAGCCTATGATGTCTTTGCCATCACGGAAATGTGGTGGGATGACTCATATAACTGGAGTGCAGATATAGTGGGGTACAAACTCTTCAGGAGGGATGGGAAGGGAAGGAGAGGAGGCGGGGTAGCCCTCTTTGTAAGGGAGGACTTGGACACTGTTGAAATGGATTGTGACGATGAGGAGATTGAGTGCCTGTGGGTTAAAATCAGAGGAGCCCATAAGAAGGTAGATTTTGTGATGGGAGTCTGTTACAGGCCACCCAGCCAAGGAGAAGCAGCTGACGAGCTCTTCTATAAACAGCTGGGGTTAATCTCTAGATCAGTGCCTCTCATTCTTGTGGGAGACTTCAATCTTCCTGATATCTGCTGGAAGTACAATAGAGCAGAAAGGAAGCAGTCTAGGAGGTTCCTGGAGTGCGTGGAAGACAAATTCCTTGCACAGCTGGTCAATGAACCAACAAGGGAAGGTGCCCTCCTGGACCTGCTGTTTGTGAGCAGAGAAGGCCTTGTGGGGGATGTGGCAGTAGGAGGACGCCTAGGACTAAGGGATCACGAGATGATAGGGTTTTCTGTTCTAGGCGAAGTGAAGAGGGTGGTTAGCAGGACAGTAGCATTAAATTTCCAGAGGGCAGACTTTGAACTCTTCAGAAGGCTGGTTGGCAAAGTCTCATGGGAGACAGTACTTAAGGGCAAGGGAGTCCATGAGGGCCGAGGGAGCTCTCCAAAAAGTAAATCCTAGCAGCTCAGGAGAAAGCCATGCCCATGTTCCAAAAAAAAAAAGCCAGCAGGGGAAAAAAACACCTTAGTTGAACAGGGAGATCTTGAGTGATATCAAGAAGAAGAGGAATGTTTATGGGCTCTGGAAGAGGGAACAGGCCTCTTGGGTGGACTACAGGAGGGAAGTGAGATTGTGTAGAGAAAAAATCAGAAGGGCAAAGGCTCAACTAGAAATCAGATTGGCAAAGTCTGTGAAAGAGAACAAAAAATCTTTCTATAAATATATAAATAATAACAGGAGGACTAGGGAGACCATACAGTCCCTGTTGGACGGAGAAGGAGCAACAGTGACAGGGGATGAGGAAAAGGCTGAGGTACTTAATGCCTTCTTTGCCTTAGTCTATAATTGTAAAGAAAGTTGTTCCCTCTGTGTACAAACCCCAGAGCTAGAGGAGAAAAATGAGGCTCCCATGGTCCAAGAGGAGGTGGTCAGAGCCTTGCTAGCCGAACTAGACACCCACAAGTCTATGGGGCCAGATGGGATTCACCTGATGGTATTGAAGGAGCTGGTGGGTGTGCTGGCCAAACTCCTTTCCATCATCTTCCAACAGTCCTGGAAGACTGGGGAAGTTCCACTGGATTGGAGGCTGGCTGCTGTTGTGCCCATCTACAAGAAGGGTCACAGGGAGGATCCAGGGAACTACAGGCCTGTCAGTCTGACCTCAGTGCCAGGGAAAGTCATGGAACAGGTGATCCTGAGTGTGATCATGAAGCACGTGCAAGAGAACTGGGTGATCAGGCCCAGTCAACATGGGTTTATGAAAGGCAGGTCTTGACAAACTAACCTGATCACCTTCTATGACAAAGTGACTCGGCTGCTGGATGAGGGAAAGGCTGTGGATGTATCTTCCTGGACCTCAGTAAAGCCTTTGACACAGTTTCTCACAGCATTCTGCTTTGGAAACTGTCAGCCTCTGGCCTGGACGGGCGCACACTCTCCTGGGTGGAAAACTGGTTGGATGGCCGGGCCCAGAGAGTGGTGGGAAACGGTGTTAAATCCAGCTGGAGGCCAGTGACAAGTGGGGTTCCCCAGGGCTCAGTGCTGGGTCCAGCCCTGTTCAATGTCTTTATCAATGACCTGGATGAAGGCATCGAGTGCACCCTTAGCAAGTTTGCAGATGACACTAAACTGGGTGGAAGTGTGGATCTGCTGGAGGGCAGGGAGACTCTGCAAAGGGATGTGAACAGGCTGGACCACTGGGTAGAGTCCAATGGCATGAGGTTTAACACGGCCAAATGCCGGGTCCTGCACTTGGGGCACAACAACCCTATGCAGTGCTACAGACTAGAAGTCTGTCTAGAAAGCTGCCTGGAGGAGCGGGACGTGGGGGTGTTGGTTGACAGCCGACTGAACATGAGCCAGCAGTGTGCCCAGGTGGCCAAGAAGGCCAATGGCATCTTGGCTTGTATCAGAAACAGCGTGACCAGCCGGTCCAGGGAGGTTATTCTCCCTCTGTACTTGGCACTGGTGAGACCGCACCTCGAATCCTGTGTTCATTTCTGGGCCCCTTACCAAAAGAGGGATGTTGAGGCTCTGGAGTGAGTCCAGAGAAGAGCAATGAAGCTAGGGAAGGGGCTGGAGAACAGGCCTTATGAGGAGCGACTGAGAGAGCTGGGGTTGTTTAGCCTGGAAAAGAGGAGGCTGAGAGGAGACCTCATTGCTCTCCTTAACTACCTGAAAGGAGGTTGTGGAGAGGAGGAAGCTGGCCTCTTCTGCCAAGTGACAGGGAACAGGACGAGAGGGAATGCCTCAAGCTCCACCAGGGGAGATTTAGGCTGGATATCAGGAAAAAATTTTTCACAGAAAGGGTCATTGGGCAGTGGAACAGGCTGCCCAGGGAGGTGGTTGAGTCACCTTCCCTGGAGGTGTTTAAGGCACGAGTGGACGAGGTGCTGAGGGGCATGGTTTAGTGTGTGATAGGAATGGTTGGACTCGATGATCTGGTGGGTCTCTTCCAACCTGGTTATTCTGTGATTCTATGATCTTTCTTTCCAGGTTATAGGGCAGTTAGAAAGAAGCCAAGTGTTTAGCCCCAAATCTTATTAACTGCAAAACTGAAGTATCATCCCCTTTTGTCTGGTTTTACTTCATCCTTCCTGTGACCCTCTGGAGACATTGACAGCAGAGGGACTGGAGTGAGTGTCAGCAGCCTCCATTGTCCTTAGTTCCCCCCAGGAGTGGTTTAGTGGCTGGAGGTCTGCTTTGGGTCAGTTTGGATTTATGTTTGTCTGTTTTCTTCACACGGCCTGTATTACATGGGCTCTCTTTTCTTTAGTTCTAAGTTACTCAGTTTTGTGGTTGCTATTATATCTAAACTGATTTAGACAGTTGCATGCCTGCAGTGATCACTGACTGATCAGTTGGATTTATGTTTACAGTATGGGATGTTTGATACCATCCTGTGTTTACATTCTTGCAAACTACATTTTATTTTAGGATTGCAGGTAATATAATCTACACAGAAAATCTATAAACTGGAGCTAACCTGAAGCAAACTGGACAGTTGGACACTTCCTACCCAGGTTACATATAACAAGCTAATTATCTACTTAGGCCAGAACAAACCCAAACAAATCCTGATACCCTTTGCTATCAGGTCAATAAAAAAACTGTGGCCTTTTACTAGGAATGGCAGAAAAAAATCATACTTACTGGGCCACAATAAACACCATCCAGAAACTGTTTGGCTGTGTTTGCACGGTGCTGTGCCTCATCTGTTCTGCCTCAAAAGTTGTGTAGCTGTGTAGACACTGCTGTGCTAATACAGCTATACAACTGCTGAGCAGCATTTAGCTTGCATTTGTCCAACTCAGCACATGGACAGAGGGAGCTTCCATCTGTCTCCATCCGTCTTTATAGGCAGGTCCACAGCCTGTCTGTCCTTTGTGAAAATGCAAGCAAGTAAGTGGACAAAGGTTCTGAAATGTTTCTTAAAGTGATGACTTTGTGTTTAGGAAAGCCATCTAAGTAATTCTAAATGCCTGGATACTTGGCAACAGCTGAGCTTCCAATGTCCTGAGCACCGGCCACCTTGAAAGTGATTCCAGTCAGGCATTGGGTAAGTGAGGAACCACAGATCACTAGTCCCTTAAAAGCCTTGACTGAAATATCATTTCTTCTTCCAGTTATTCATTAGTAAAAATCAAGGAACCATTAAAAAAATAGGTGCACAGCATGTTCTTTAGTAATTTTTAATTCCCAGTGTCCTGGCATGATATCTTCTAAATGCAATTTTAGGTTTGCTGTGCTGACAAATCGGAATCTTACTAATTGTTTAAATGATTCACCACTACCAATCAGAACAGAATATATACTCTATTAAGTTGATAATTGCTATATATTTGAGTTATTTCACAGTCCACTTAGTCTTCTGATAGAGTTCCCTGAATGATCTCCCTCTCACATTTCATCCTGTCTAGCAGATTGTTTTGAGGAATGTTTTAGCACCAAAGTAGGTGATAAAATATTTCTGGTAATCCTTTAAGGTGAATTATGAGCTTCTGGAATGAAGGGTTGACTTTCATTTAAAGGACAAAATATAGCCAAATTCAACAACCATGGAAAAGCAGCAGCTACCTGACAGTATACAGACAGAGACAACTACACTAAAGGGATGGGTAGTTTAATTTGCATTTGTGGGATGCAGTTGCCTACATATATTTCATACAGATGACATCACCTCAGCTGGTTATCTAGGTTCTCTTTCTGTTCAATGTAAAGAAATAGTAGCTTCTAGGATTAGAGTCATCGTGTTGCGAAAAGGGTTTCTAAAACAAACCAGTGAAGTCATGTGTTCCTTCTTTTTTCTCTTCACTGTCATGGGAGGCTCTGATGGGTAGCTTAGATCTAGATGCCTATTTTATTGACATTTAAAGTTAGACAGATAAAGCCTATATGCATCTTGAAGGCACTGCCTCACAGCTAGTGTTTCCAGTGATGAATATGTGCTGAACACATATGGTACCAAAGCTGTGATGTACAGCTTCACTTTAAAGGACTGAAACAGATAAAACCCACCATTGACCCATGATGCAAACACAGAACTGATGCAAGCTCATCCTGCCAGTTCAAATGTAATGCTTTTTCCTTTAGAAGGCATGACTTTGTGCCATTCCAGAGCAGAAAGTGCATCATGTCATTCTCCTCTTACAGTGGGCTGGGTATTGACTATCTTTTCCAAGTGACAAGGAGCTTATATAAGTACCATATCATTTTCTTCTAACGTGACAGAAAGACAGTCACGTACTTTTGTCTGACCCAGATCAAGTTTTTACTGTTCAGTAATGAACATATTAAGTATCGATGAAGGTGGAACCAAGGGTGTGCTGTAAGGACTTTTATACCTGAGCAATAATGTATTGCCATCTGGCTCATCTCCTGACTGATCTGTGCTGGCAGACCACATTTTGAAAAGCAAATAAACCTTATCAGGCACAGATATATTTCTGTTCATTGATCATAGTTACCTGCTTTACTCCCTCATTTGTGCTGTCTAACATGTCTTTTACCCCAAGGAGAGCTCCTTTGAGATGATACATGAAGAATGAGCCTAACGTGCTGACATCTTCCAGTGCTGATGCTGGTTCCATAACAGGTTTCATACGCTGAGATGGCTGCTAGCTTGAAAGCTTTATTGTCCTGATAAACGTTTCTAGCTCATGTTAAATGGGCTGTGAGCTTGATCCAGATGGCCTGCTGGATACAGCTTTAAGGTCAAATGCTGCTGGCACTTGAGACAGTAACATGCATGAACCTCAGCATCTGGGATCAAAATCATAATTCTCCTGTTAATCGAACCAGGTCTGTGTCACTTGTTGGTGGTTTTGTAGTATGATTTTTTCACTTGATATACACTAACCAAGAGATAACTACTTATAAATAATAACATGAGATAATTGATGCAGGGAATACAAACCCTTTTTCAGAAAATATGCTCCTTTCCTTCTTCATTTTCCCTTGCACTCAAGAAGGTACCTGTATCAACAGTAAAGCTGCAGGAACTTCCAATAAATGGGTAGTGCCATTTCTCATTAATTCAGGGACAGATTTCCCAGAGTTATATGCATTTTTAAATCAACTGGGAAATTTGTATTCAGACAGAATAATAAAACAGCACACTTAAAATAAAGGTCAATGTAAAATTGGGCCAGGAGACCCAATGTTGTTTGCTGTCAGGCGTAATTTATTTTAATGGAAAGAGAGATGCCAAACAGAGCTTTGGGGAGGACAGTACAAATATTTTCAGTTGACAGTAAGAGCAGAAATTCTTAGCAAGTTTGCTTTGATAATGGTTGCACCTTTCTTCCAGTAGTTTAACAATGTATAGATAATAAGGGGCATGAGGCAAAACAGTATTTAAATCAAACAACAAAGAACTTCTGCAAAGTACAATTCTTATTCATAATTCTGTGGTTGCATAACAGGAAGCAATTTGGATAGTGCATTATTCCTGTCTGGGAGAAGCAGCTTAGTGATTAGTGAGTTACTAGTTACGTTACACATTTTAAATATGAAAAACTTACTAAGCAGTTTTAATCAAGTGGTCAAATTTCTTGGAAAGATTAGACAGTTGCCAAGGTCTTTGGAAGTGTTGCAAAATCTTGCTCTCTTTTAAAAAGACCTTCTACCACAGTAAAAAAGTCCTTCTTAACTCTGAACTGTACCACCTTTTCCAAGGGCTGTTACCCTTCCAAATACAAAAATACTTCAATAAAATCAGCAAAATAACCAGTCAACCAAGGTATTTGTGTCTCAAATATTAATAGACAGGGGTTCCACAGAGATTATGACAATTTTGCTCTTAGTAGTATTACATGGAGCATGTTTCAAATATTGCACTATGCAGCAATAAGATACAAAAAAATAATTCACTGGATGTAGTTAGCTTTATCTTTCCTCTCTGTTTTAGAAATTCAGAATCTACTTAGGGATGAGAAGTACAGACAAGGCAGTCAAACAAATCATTCATTGGCTATTTTTAAAGAAAACTGAACTAAGCTGATCCTCCACTATTTTCAGAACGTCTATCATTACCGATGTGATCTATGTTATGAAATGTACTTGGATTTGGATACCTGTTATTTGGTGATACTTTTTAGAAAAACTGCCAGTAACAAGCAATGTTCTGTATTTCTTCCTTAAAATTAGTCAAGACACCTAAGCTGATTCACGAAATACGTATAACTGATATCAATGAAAGGTATGTATAAATAAGAGCTTTAAGGTCTGTTTTAGTGCTTTATCATCCTTTTTTTTCATGTTAACGTAACATTGGTTCTATAATGTGTTTTTGAGTGCCTTCCTTCATAGAATCACAGGAAGTTTGAGGTTATAAGGGACCTTTGGAGGTCATCCAGTCTAAGTCTTGTCCTTCAGCAGAGCCATCTAGAGCTGATTGCTCAGGACTGTGTCCAAATGGCTTTTGAATATCTCCAAGGATGGAGACTTCACCATCTCTGTGCAACAATTCTAGTGCTGGTAACTGCCATGGTAAAAAAGTGTTTCCTGATGTTCAGAGAGAACATCCTGTGTTTCAGTTTGTGCCCATTGCCTCTGATCCTGTCACTGGGTACCAGTGAAAAGAGCCTGGCACCCTCCTTTCAAGTATTTATAGATACTGATGAAATTCCCCTGAGTCTTCTCTTCTCCAAAATGAAGAGTCTCAGATCTCTGAGCCTTTCCTCATAGGAGAGATGTACTGGTCTCTTCATCATCTTCATGACCCTTTGTTGGGCTCTCTCCAATATGTCCACATCTCTCTTGTACTGGGAAGCCCAGAACTGGACCCAGTATTCCAGGTGTGGCCTCACCTGTGCTGAGTAGAAGGAGGTATCACCTCCCTTGACCTGCTGGCAATACTTTGCCTAATGAAGCCCATTATACCATTGACCTTCTTTGCAGCAAAGGCTAATTGCTAGCTCATGTTCAACTTGTTGCCCATCAGGACCTCCAGATCATTTTCTGCCAAGGTGTATTCCAGCTGGTTGGCCTCCAGCTTCTCCTGGTGCCTGTGGTTATTCCTCCCCAGGTGCAGGACTTTGCACTTTGCTTTGTTAACCTATCAATTAGCCTTTTCCAAGCTACTTAAGCAATATTTCTATCATTTCCCATGTGGAAACTACTGCATAATTTAACAGATCCCACTGTTTAAAAGTCTTTTCTCACTATTTTGGCGAGACATTAATTCCATAACTAACACTATTGGCAGCAGCTTCAGGATGAAATGGAAAGAGGAGATAAAATGGGAACAGTGAGAAGAGAAAATTGTTTCTTAATTTTGCTCTAGGCAGTCTTTCTGCTTGCTTCTCCTCTAAACAGAAAAGGATTAACCTATGCCCATTCCTTTTTCAGATACAGCAAAGCTAAATTGTGAATTGAACCTATAATGATTTTCCATTTGCTTACCTCCAGACATAATGTTTCTAGCTAAATATCTAACTTGCGACGTAGGGAACAGAATTAACTTGTTTTATACTTAAAATAATAGCTTTTATCAGAGTAGCCAAAAAAAAGAATCATTCCTACCAGCAAAAGGCAGTATGACAGTCCTGTATTATAACCACAAGTAGTTATAGTTGTTTTTTGTGATCTTGTAACAGCAAAGGCATACATTAAATAGCATGTATACACAATGGATGTGTTTTATATGCCTTTTTCTACTGAAATAGATATATTATTCTAACTCCTGCATGTGAATAATCCCACTGAAATCAATAGCATTAGTTCCATGCTTCAGATTAATCTTGATTGTAGGTGAGTTACTACCTTGCGTGATCAAGCTCTCCAGGCAAATCTTGCTTTTTTGAAGGCATTCCGTTAGTATTGACTTCAATGGAAAGGGAAGTGAGAGAATCATATTATACTTATATACAGTGATGAAATAGCTGAGTCTTTAGTTAATAAAACCCTCTAAATATTTGAACTACCCAAACTGTAATGGAGGCTTGATGAGAAATAAGACATTGGGTTGGGGCAATCTGCAGTTTTAATACAGAATGGAGGATGATGTGATTGAGACTGCCTTGCAGAGAAGGATTAGGGGGTGCTGATTGCTGAGAAGCTCAACAGGAGCTGGCAATGTGTGCTCACAGACCAGAAGGCCAACCGTATCCTGGGCTGCATCAGAAGAAACATGGGCTGCATCAAAAGAAGCATGGACAGCAGGACGGGGGAGGTGATTCTGCCCCTCTGTTTGCTCTCATGAGACCTTGCCTGGAGTACTGTGTCCAGTTCTGGTATCTGCAACATAAGAATGATATGAAATTGTTGGAAGAGGTCCAGAGGAGGGCAACGAAAATTATCAGAAGGATGGAGCACCTTTGCTGTGAGGACAGACTGAGAGAGTTGGGCTTGTTCAGCCTGGAGAAGAGAAGGCTCTGAGGAGACCTCACAGCAGTCTTCCAATACCTGAAGGGGGCTACAAGAAAGCTGAAGAGGAACTTTTTACAAGGGCATGTAGTAACAGGATGAGAGGGAATGGCTTTAAATTGGAGGTGGGAAGATTTAAATCAGCTGCTATGAAGAAATTCTTCATGATGAGAGTGGTGAGGCACTGTCATAGGTTGCCCGGGAAGTTGTGGCTGCCCCATCCTTGGAAGTGTTCAAGGCGAGGCTGGATGGGACCTTGAACAGCCTGGTCTAGACCTCAGAGAAAACTCACAGACAAGGGCTACAACATGTACTATTCATTACATATCTCCCTCCAGCAGAAGCACAGAAGTCCTCCTTTCCAATAATTCCACAGCTTTAGTCCTTTAAACTTTGCTCTTGAGTCAGTCATGAGCAACTCAGTTGTTCTGTTACAATACTTCTGTCTTTCCTTAGTGCATGAAATGCAACTTTTTGTCTCTTTATTTGAGTCTTGTGCTTCATAATTTCCAAAAATTTTATCTGTCCTCTGAACTTTTTTTTGAACTTCACATTTCTAACAAATGTGGGTGTCTCCAGATTAAAAAGCCTGTTTGACTTTGTTCCCTTATACCTGATCCTTTACTTGCATACTGAGGGGCAGAAGAGGTGCCAGGTTCTTCCCTCAGGAATCCAAAATTCATACTTGGTTTTATACTTCCTCACTGTAAACTACCGCACTTTTTTTCTCTCAGATAGCCAGATTTTTACTCTTCCATTTTCCTAGCCTTTACCTCAAGAAATGAAGCTTCATATGAGCAACAAAGCACTTTGTCTGTTTCATTCCCCAGAAACACGGATTAAGAGTCTGACAAAAAAATGCCAGTTACCATTTGTCCCTCTGACCTTAATAAACTGTAGTTGTCAGCAATATCACCCTAAGCTTTCCCAGATGTCAGGTACTAAGATTAATTCTTTTCTTAGTGTTTTGAGGGCCCTATCAAAGAGGAACACCAACCTTCTTAGCTCCTTCCTCTGTCCCTAGGTAATCATTCATCCACTTTGATCCTTCCTTTGATCCTTTAAATTGGTCCTTCATTTACCCGTTTAAAGCTGCTTGTTTCCTTTGTTTAGAATGTTTCCATTAGTTTGGAGTGAGGATGATTTTCTATACTACAGATACAGGGTTTTATTTCTCCCATCTTATTGCAGAGGTAACACCTTCTTGGCTGACATTTGAGAACCTCTGTAGGGCTTAAGGACACCTCCTGGGGAAAGCACTTGGCTAGGCAGCAAGGAGGAGATATATGTGTCCAGCATCAATGCCTCAGCTGTTCTAACCAAGCTATGTTAGTCATTAGGATGGTACCAGTCTGTGTCAAAAGCTATAGGAAAACTCAATTCTGCATCTTGGGAAAGAGATTTAATGTTCTTCATACTCCCAGAGTGCTGTCAGCAGCAAAGGATATTACTTCATTAATTTCTGCTTTGTTTAAGTATGTTGCTTGTTCTAATATTCAGCTTTGCTAAGTGAGGGAGCTTGTGTCTAGCAGAGAGGATGGCTAGTGGAAGGAGCCATTCATCTGGTGAAAAGTAAGAATTCTCTGAAAACTGAAGTCTTCTTATAGGAAATTCAACAGCTATGAAATATCATCTCATTTCCAAGTTGAAAAGAAAATCGGTGAAAATAGAAATTTCATGTAAATGAAGTTATCACTTTGGTTTATTTATTTAAATTTTAATGTAGAGACTGTGTTTTATATTATGTTAAAGCATTTTCAAGCAATACTTTCAAAATAATACATTGAAGTTTTTAAAAGAATTTTCTAGGGCTTATTTTTTTCAAAACAAGGATTCAACCTTGTCAGAGAGTTCTCTTGAGATGTATTAGCTTAAAAACCAACATTTTCCAAGGGAGATATGCTTCATTAATTTTCTTGACTAAGTGTAACCACGTATATTTTTATTTCATATGATCTGCATTGTATTACATTAATTTTGAACTACTGTGTTTCTGATTCAGAAGAAATCTTTTGTATTAACAGTCTGTTTTAGTGGGGATTTTTATCTAGATGTCATAGATAGGACGTAAATGTAAGAGGTACTTCAGATGTAAAATAAACATTAATTTAATTCCTACTTACTCTTGGTAGGAACACATTTATATTTCATGGTTTCTAAACTCAAAGTACTGTAATGTCTAGATCTGGTTGGCTGCTTTCAGGGGAGATGATAAACAGCATTGTCCCATGCAGTTAGACAGCAATACTTGAGAACAGTCTGTTCAGCAACAAATCAAAAGATTTATATTAAAGAAGAAAGCCGTATTAATCTTGCCGAGGTTGCATCAATGTATGAAACTTATTTGCAATAGAAGGTAGAAAGAATAACTATGCA
Source organism: Clamator glandarius (assembly GCA_033459285.1). Classification (NCBI taxonomy): domain Eukaryota; kingdom Metazoa; phylum Chordata; class Aves; order Cuculiformes; family Cuculidae; genus Clamator; species Clamator glandarius. Next base: position 104,399 of record JAUNZM010000174.1, read on the forward strand.
AGAAAGTGATTATACTATAGCCTGGAGAAGAAATGATAACATGGTGATAGAAAAGGAACTGTCTGTAACTTGGAACTATTTTTTTCTTCTACATTGAAACAGAAAAATCAGTATCTACAATAACTGACTAAAAGTATGAACTTATCTGATACTAAGCATGTATACTGCTTCATGGAATAGACAGAATACCTGGGAAAAGATGCATTGCAGTGTGTAAAAAGTCTGTCAGATATGGAGTGCTTTTGATCTTAGTATTTTATCTTCTGTAAATTTTTGTATAGTGTGACTTTCATGTATTATATATGGCATAGAATGGTGTTTTTTACTGATAGTGAAGGAAAAATGAATATCTAATGCAGTGTGATAAATGAGGTGGAGATATTTTAATATATACAGCTATTTGTGGACTTAGTGCTTTTTTTAAGGTATGCTTGAGTGCAGAAGAAGAAATAAGAAATTGTAGCTTATAGTTAGATTTTCTTTATATTAAGTCACTGTTTCATAGTAGGAAATACAGAGAACAGCTTTATGATTGTTTTCCTTAGAGGTTCCGATGTTCAGTTAGCGTGAAATATTTTCATAGACTCTATCAATCAGGACTGGTGAGATTTGGGTTAAACTTCCACTTCTGACACAACCAGCCAGTAGGCTTCACAGGCACAATGTGGTCTCCTAATTTTCCATCTATATAACAGAGGAAATGACAGATAGCAGTAGCTGATCAGCCATAAGTGATTCTACCATGCATCTATATATGGATCAGATGACCTCTTGAGAAGTCTTTTGCAGTCTTATTTTCTTTTTCCCCCTGCCTCTTCCACTTAAACTACAGTGCATCTGGTGGGTGAGATCAGTCAGTATCTCTTATCACATAGATATGTAATTCCAGCACAGTGACATCCAGTGCCAGCAAGGTGCTCCCAGCACTATTACAGCAAAAATAATAATAAAAATATACAGCCTTGTTGCAACTTGGTTATTTCTACTCACAAGCAATACAGCACGTTTGTACAAACTATTTTTTATCTCCTAGGAAGAAGTTTTCAACTGAAAGCTGAATTCTTGACTGAGACAAAGGGAGGGGATTATCTCTTAATGAATAAACAACTGCAGAGACTGCAGATAAAAAAAAAAAGAGATTGCAAAAGGCTTTCCAGGAATCAGATAATTTCTTTTGCTAAGTTACTCCAAAATACATTGTGTTCCTTGCCATTGCACCTAGAAAAATATATTTCGTTAGCTATGGAGAAATTTGTTTTTCAACATGGTGAAGTATGATTTTTTTTTTGGAGCTATTATGAATCTTGTGTAGGAAACATGGGAACTATTCTGATCTGCAGATGTAGTGCAACTACTGTGATGAAAACCACCCAAGGAGCTCCTATTTTTTCCTTTCCCCCCTGCTGTGTTCAGAAAACCTTTCAGTGTGTATCATCAGTCTTGAGTTACAGAGCTCCAAAGCTGGGCATCAGAAGATTCAGAAAAACATCACTGTTTCCAGATCATCCCTCATGTAACTCCATGGATTTGGGTGAGATTATACCACGTGTAAGCTGAGCCCAGTGATCTTCATTGAGCCTGCTTGACTTCATGAAATCCAACATGAGGATTTTTAATGCTAAACTGGCAATAGAGTCCAAAGAGTTGTTTATGAAGAGCTAAGAAGTTGAGAAATGGGAAATAGGGAGGTGGAAGAGGAAATAAATGGGAAGGAAAAAGCTGATTTCAGATGATTGTCAGCTCTGCCTATTTCTTTGCTCTTTGTCTTTCTTCTGCTTTTATTTGGTTGCGGGTTTTTTTTGCCATTTTTTTATTCATCTTCACTTTATTTTCATGTTTCAGTTATTTTAGCCAGCCTTTTCTCTTTGATGCTTGATCAGGTTTTTAGCACCATCATTTCAACAGCTTTTAACTGCTACACATATTAACCAAGTTACGGGGACACCCTGAGGGCAGGTGATTCAGTCTTTTAGCAGCATATATGTAAACTACTTTGATCCCCTAGTGCCCTGCAGTAGCAAAATGTAGTTGTGAAAAAGTGAGTAAGTGGACTTCTGTAGCCCTAATGCAGAGTAGGGGGTTATCTTGGTCTCTGGATCCCCTTAAAAAAGATAAACTCTCTCCATGAAGTGAGAAAATCTGGACTGGATGCAGAGTTTACTTAAGTTTGCTACTGTTGTGCTGTTGTGGTTGTTATTTCACTGTTAAGCACATTACGCAGTGCCCAGGAAACACTGCTGTGGACTATGACTTGTGCTTGCTGCACACACTGGCCATAAAGTGGAGCTCCGATTTTGGGGAATGCTCTTCTGGACGAGGATTATCTTTTTGAGGTGGGCAGGAGCAAAAAGAAATAAATAGTAGGTTTGCAATTCTTCTCTGGGTTTCTTTCATCAGCAGGTTCTTGGTGACATTTGCAGGAGCAGATAGGAGAAGTCAATTAGAAAGCAATTTGAGCTTTCCAGTCTACACAGATACTGGATTTAAGCTCTTGACTTAGAGTTATGATTTTACAAGTATTTTAGAGGAAGTACTTTTTTTTAGAGATCACTGTTTACTACTTGAAATGATATTTCGCAAAATAAATCTGTACCAATTTCAAATGAGAACTTTTTACTTCTTCAGTAAGGACTTTCACAAACACAGGGCAAAAGGTGAAGGGTTTTTTGTGTTCTGTTTAGCTTTTTTATCTTTACAAAGATGATGACTGTATGAAAACTCTGTTCCTAGCAATATGAGACAAGCAGAGTGAACAAAAATGGTGACTATATGAAAACTCTGCTCCTAGGAATATGAGACAAGCAGAGTCATCTGTGAAAGACTCTCTTTTTGCTGTGAAGACCAGAGGTTAAACATACCTGAGGAAATAATATTTAATACCATGCAAGGAGATTTGATATACAGTTCCCACTGCAGAGAAGTCTCTGTGTTGTGTTGAGAGCTTATCTAGTTTCCTCTAGGAGGAGGCAGTTTCTGATTATATTCCTAACAAAATAAATGAAATAGCTTGGTAATGTTGGAGACCTTAGATAGTAAATGAATACGTCACCTTTGTCTGTTCATATATCACCTGAATGTTTTCTGTATGAAGGCTGAATAATAACAAAAATAAAATGAAAAGATCTTGCTAGTATTACTGTATTGACTAAAGACACAAAATATTCTGGCTTAGCTGATGCTTGGATTCATTGTGTGTTCAGTCTTTATTCTCTCTGGTTGTGTGTATATAAATATATATTTGCATAAATGCATTTAAAAAAAAATTAAAACCAAGTTATTGATCTATCAACCTGCTTCTGTCAAACTCATTCTCTGTCAAGAGCTTTGTTGATCCACATGTAGCCCAAAGTAGCCAATTTACAAAAGACAGATAATTTAGAAGCAAAGTTGTCATGACAACATAAACTCCAGCTCTGCCTTTTCTTCCATGCGCATGTTATAAATGAAAGAGGTGGAGTGGTTGACAAGGGAACTTAAGCAGAGCACCCTGATTTCTGTGGATTCAGAGTTTAGCATAAGGACTGTCTTTATTTATTTTTAAGGACTACTTTTTATTCAGAATTCTGGTTAGTCCTGTATTTAGACTTTTATGATATTTTTGGATCTTACAGACAAATGACGTGCATAATATGGAAGAAGGGAAAAAAAAGAAAAACCCTCTGGGACTTCTGTTGAAAACTGCATAGAAATCCAGTTAAAAGATTGTGTTAAATCCCTCTTTCAGCAATACTTCCTATGAAGAGAAGGATCTTTCATACCATTATTCTAAATACAGTGTCCTTGGTTTTGATTTCATGGCAGCTTTAACCTGGGATAACACCACAGAGCCAAACTGCACTATTCCGGATACACAGCGGCATAAATAAAACCAAATCCATAGAAAACTACTCTTAAAGAAGCACAAGAGACTTTCCTTCATTTTTGCCTTGTGTAAACAAAGTAAAATAAATACAATAACTTTGACTCTGATCAGTCACTAAGGGACTGGTGGCTGTCTTAAATCCACCCAGGAACCGTCTTCACTTAGTGCTCGGTGTTTGCTGCTGTTAACACAGAAAGCAGCAGAGACGTTGGATGTCCAGCTTGTTTTGTCAGAGCAGAAATTGTTCAAGAATAATTTAAAATAATACCTTACGTTAGAAAGTAATAGGCAGATGGCTCTGTTTCTGGTACTAGCAACAATTAAGCATGTTCACTAGCACTGTTTTGGAGAAAACTAGTGCTGCCTGCCGCCCACAGGGATCTGTAAGCCCACCTGCTCTCCATGCATCCAGCTGACTTTTGGAGGTCCTTTCCAGTCTATTCCTGACTGTGTGTTTCCCAAAGACCCTACCTGGCAGGTTTTCGGCTCTGCTGCTAGGACATGGGGAATCTGGCATAACATCCAAATGCGTGATGTTATAGGTTGGAATTAAATTGATGAACTGTTTAATTTCAGAACAGTGTTCAGGAGAAATTGCCATAGTCTACTGATTCAGCTGGACCTGAACTTTAAGCTTTGGGCCAGATGTTGATACAAGCTGATGTAAGCGATGTGAAACAAAAGCTGCTGGAATGCAGGAGTTTGGTCATGAATTGCAAACTGAAGACATATCAATGAATGGCTTCAGTAATAACTTTTGGCTACAGATACCTAGGGTCCATCTGTGTTAGGAAAATGGTCAGCTGCTGACAACTGTCATTAACAAGAGTGCAACAATGGCAGGAAACTCTCCAGGGCAGGATTAAAGCACAGGCATTAGCAAGAAGCTTTCACTGCTGTTGCCCTGAATGTACCTTTTCTGCGGATGAAGGGCTTCACTCTGCTCTAGTGCCTTGCCAAGGGTACATTTACCGTATTGTTAAAAAGAACTATGCTAAAGGGTAAAGCAGATGGAATCTTGTGCAAAATTATTTAACAACCTAAGAGAAAGTATCACTAAGAAGAAGCAGGTTTTCATTTTGAAATGATCCATTGGGAAAAACTAGTCAAACCTAGACTCATGGACAAATCTGAAAAGCTGCTGCATGAGTCTGCAGGGACGAATGGTTGTGACAATCTGCAGAGTAAACAGCTGTTTCAGGCGAAGTGGAAGAAGTGCAATCTGGAGATTGCAAGCAGAGGCAGCAGTTGTCAGCTGGTAGATGGGATTGATGGATTATAAAATGAAGTCTGTAAATGCTTTGGGCAAACTTCTGTACCTGCTTCTGGTCTGTGGTTGTTCCAATCCCTGTGGCAGATCTCTGCCATACATCCTGTGCGAATCTCACTGACATTGCAGAAGATCAGTTTGGAATAATTTAAGTGAGATCACAAAACATAACTGATCCAAAATGCAGGTAATGCACCTTATTACTTTGATCAAGAAATGTCTGTGCAATGCTGCTGGCTGTGTGTTCTTGTTGGGAGATGTGTAAATGAATTTTAGATGGTTGCAAAGCTATTCATAGTCTAATAACTAAAGGAGAGAGACCTACTACAAAAAATTTTACTGTCTTACACACAGAATGCCTTCTAGAATCTTGTGAAAAATATTTGAATTATATATAAAGTAATTAGACAACTTGCCCAAATATGGGTAGTAGTGGGAGCAAAGCCAAGAAAGCTTCACTGCCTCATTTCCAAACATATGGAACAATTAATAACACACTGAAACTGCAAAATTAGAGCTGGATATCAGGAGTTTTGGGTAGTGTGCATTGGTTCAAGATGAACAGCACTTAAACACCACAGTGACAGATACATACAAGAATATAATAATGCATGCATTCCAGAGACATAAAGGTGAAGAAGTCTGCTGATGCATAGGGGAAATAAGTGAAATTCAGCTATTACTTGTATTGGCTGTGAACACTTCAATAGAGAGGCTTCATTACTTAGCAAGAGCTGGCATGGAAGCCACTTATATTTTTATTGGCTATGTGCATTTTAGGTACAATGGGGACTTGTAATGTCAAGCAAGGGAATTGTTTTGGAGTCTTGGCTCAAGAACTGTGGTCTCCAGGTCATAAATTTTATAATTTCATAGCTCAGTTTGAAAACCCCATTCTTCTTTCTCTGCAGCAAAGTTTGCCAGGAGTTCAAGTGGACCATTTACCCCCTTTCTAAAAAGGGATGTTGAATGATTAGTTTTTCTTGGCATGCGTGGTTTGGGTTGTTCATATTGGGATCCTCGGCAGAACTCCATGGCACATGTGAAAGGCTTCTGTTCATTTAGTGTTTATGGACCTTTCCTTTCAAGGCCAGCATTTCTGATTTATGCTGCTATATATTCTGATTTCTTTATGTCATATTCCGCTACTCTAGAGTCTCTTCTGGTCTCATTCTGCAGATTGTTACTTGTGACTGTCCTTGCTAAATTTAGGGGAAGCGGTTTCATCAGTATGATTATGTGTGCTTGAATAAAAATTTTGGGGAGGGGAGCCTTCCTTTGTTCTCCTTTAAAAATACCACTTGTAAAGGTTAAAGGTCTTGCTCTAGAATAAAAATTAAATGTAAGTTAATATATGACATGAAACTTAAAGATTACATAACTGGGTGAGTGTGTGGGAACTGAGGAAAATGCCTTGTTCAAGTTTGATATACATTATGCACAAATTCTTCCTATATTGTAATGTTTTATATGCTTTATGGATGAAATAAGCACTGCAATTGCAACTCATCTAATCCCACTCTAAACAGTTCATAAACTTGCACAGGAGATCTGTGAAGTCGAGTTGGAAGGACAAGAACTGACTACTCTGTATAATCCAGCTATTTTACTTTGATAACATCTTCTGCCACTAAGCCACTACTGGTATCATGTGCAACCTTTAGTTTCTGTGTGATCAGGCATGCATTTACCCACTAGAAGCTTGGATATGTAGGTTTTTAAAAACAGTTTGATGTTTTTCTTTGCTTCACCTGCTGTTTCCCTGGTTTACTCTAGTGGCTTAGCTACAAGTTGCAGTGCATGCTCTAGGATGAGCATATAGAAATTAATCTATCAGTTTTATTTCTATAGAAGCAACAGAAAGTCTGGAAATATTTTTTTTCTGATTCTAGCTAGCTATAAAGGGTATCTCAAAGTTCCTCCAAGAAATACATCCTTGTTATAATGGGAGAATGAACATTCCTCCAAAGTGATTAGCTCTATCTGATCTTAGACATTACCAGAGTGGAAAAGTAGAAGTGGAGAAGAAAAGAATAAGCAAAAGCCTTTTTCAAGCACACAGTAAAATTCTTTCCCTTCTGAGCAAGACAAAATAGGAATGTGTGAATTCCTCCTGAGGCTCCCTTGTAATGTGGTATAACTAAATATTACCCTTTACTGAGAGCTGTGTCTCAGTGTCATTGTCAAGCCCTAAGGAAAAAAAAACTCAGAAAAACTAAGAAATATTGGCTTTTGTGCCTCCAGATTATAATGTTAATTGCCTGATTTAATACAACACAAGTTAAGAATTTTATCTGGAGACAGCTCTGCTGTCCTCAGTCTGTATCTTAGATTTCTGTTCCTTTTCTGAAATAAAACATCATCTATAACTTTGAATTTTTTTGATTTGTCAGTTTGTTGTAGATCAAACAAAAGAAGTTTTAAATGCATGATTTTTAATAAGTGTCTTCTTATGTCTTATTAAAGTAATCAGCCAGCTCAGGAGAGTGTTCTTTCTTCCTCTCCTCCTTCAAAAAATATAGGTTACGCTTATGAAGGTTAACTGCTTGCTTTGGAAACTGGAGTGATCTATTTTTATGCAGGTGAGGTAAAATATAGACAGCAACTGTTTATGGCTTCTATGTCCCCCGGGGCCTAATTCTGTCAATTTTGGAGCAACATTGCCCCATAAAGCCTGAAGTTGGCACAGGCAGATACCAGGACACCCGGGAGCAAAGTCCAGTAAGAGCGTGGGTCAAGGAAGGAGCTTTGGCTGGCCTGTGGTTCATTTCACATTGTAAGGAGGACACACAGCCTTCCCGAACCTGTTCTTGCCCTCCTCACAGGCAGGAGGGTTGCAAGGACAACTCACAAATCCCACAGGCAGAACAAAATTGTTCACGCTCTGTGGTGATACTTGCAGGGAGGAGAGGGAACGCATCTCTTACTCTACACTGGCTCTCTTTGCTCCAGCTGCCTTTTTGTAATGTGAGCCAGAGCAAACTTATGCTACATAATAAATAACCAACTGGTTTCCTTTTTATTCTATTGGATGTTTTTAGCCTTTGCACAGAAGGTATTGAGACTTGACTATGTATCTTGATAACTGAGCATGCTGAGAACTTGTAGGATGACACCCACACTAAAATATTCCCTCTCTCTGGTTGCAGTGCTGTATGACATGGTTCTGCACCAGTCCAGAGTTTGAACACGCTGTTAACAGACTGACGTGTAAGAGGAAGATATGCAAATGCTGCTTAAAGATGTCTGGTTACTTTTGCTATTAGTCCTTGCTGAAGTGATATTTTCAATGTGTGATAACCCAACCTACATTATAAGCACAGAAGGAATGAGAATTTGATTTTTTGCTTTTGATGTGTAGTACCTTAAAATACATACACTCTGAACTATTTATTAATTGGATTTTACATGCTGAATACCTAAGCCTTGTTTGTAGTGGGAGATGTGAGGATTTGCAGTTTGCAAACCTTGTACATGGTGATTAATTTGTTAAGTCCTATTCAAAACCAGCCTGACTTATTTCTCAGCTGTGAGAGAGATCTTTAGGCAAATGTCCTAATATATTCACCATGTGAGCAGTTTGCAGGTCAGTGACTGTACATTCAAAAGTCTTTTACTCAGCGATAAAATCTTCATCATGGTTTCATTACCATAAACACGTGGTGACAGAAGTACTTCAGAGCTTTGCACCACAGGTTGGCTTTATATTAATTCTTAATTAAGTTCTCCTGGGGTTACCCACAATGTCTCAAGGTCTTGCACTAATTGAACAGGAGGAAAAAATAAAATTAATGGACTGCAAAGGTCAGTATGTGGCTTCTGACTAATATAATGACTTATTGTAAATACATGAGAGTGGCCGTACAAGGCTGCTACCTGTGTAGTCAGATGGCAATCTAAAATGATCTGGCACCTGGGGTCTACTGCCTGTTTTCATTTGAAAAAAAAAATCCTTATTAGTGCTTTGGGTGTTCATGATATCCCTAATATCTCTTGCTTTCCTCCTATGACATATTGAACCTTTTGTCATTTTTGGTCTTTATATTTCTGATCTTGCTTAACAAAATGTATATTGTCTTTGACCAAAGGTCCTTCTAACCCAGTGCTGTGTTCTGAGTAGTGAATGCTTAAATTAGAAGGCACTGAGCAATAATAGTGTGTTTTTTCTCAGTAATCTGTCCTGACTTCCAATTCAAGTTTGCTAGAGGCTGTTGGAGACGTTATGTGTCTGGCAATGCTTGTGACATGAATGTTGTTGGGCTGTTTTGGATTGCGGGGTTCTGACCTCTGTGGCATATGAGAGTTCTTCCAGCCCTTAGACAGACTTGCTGTGGGATGGATGAGGCTTTCTGTAACTACACTGTAAGACTAGTTCTGCGTATTAACAGGGACCACTGGGATTTCCAGATGTTGATTGAGCAGAGAAATCCATACAGGAGACAGAGACATTATAAAATGTCCCAGCTGTGCAAAATGCATTTCGTGTTCTTTTGGATTTTTTTCAGTCTACAATGGTTGAGTTACAAGACAGAAATCTCTAGAAAACTGGATTCAGACATTTAAAACTGCCTTATTTTTTTTTTCCCCAGACTGTTTAATTATTTCCCAGCAATGTTCTAGGAGCTACTTTTGAAAACACCAAGGAAAAAAAAATACAATTTCAAAGCTTGATAGAGAGACTGGCTCAGATATCAGATTGGCAGAAGCACAATCTGGACCTTGTACATCTTCTAGGTCTCTACTGAAATAATTTAGTAATACCAGCAGCAGCAGTGAGTATTTGTCCACTGGAATGAAACCAGTCGTTACGTATTAATGTCTTCTAGTCACTAATGACCTGTTTGAGATTTGAACCAATGATTTACAGGCTAATGATCTTGATTCCTGTTACCAATGTGCATGAGACTAATTGAGAATTGTGGAGCAAGAGGGAGCTGAGGTACTTAGTAACACTCCCTAAAACAGTAAGAAGCATTTTTCTTACATGTGAATTACTTCTCAAATGTTCAAAAGTGCACAAACTTAGGATCCCAATTCTACCCTTGGTGTCCTGAGTATCAGGAGAGTTATGTTTTTCCAAGCTCCCAAAAGTACCACCTGGGGTCAAGAAATGAACAGAATCACGATCAACTAAACTATGCTTGTTCTAAGTCACTAACCATAAGCTTTGAATGTTGCTTGTGAACACCCACAGTGCCTGTGCAACTAATAATTCCAGTGTGACTTGTGTTCCTATGAAATTCCATCTGCTAGTAGAAAATCTAGGCTCATGTCTCTGATTTAACCCCTATTCAGCAGTGTGAGCCATGGCTGGAATGAAAATTGTGCCTTTGAGCTGATGGATAGAGCAATATATCACAAACTCATTCCACTGCACCTATATGGCTTTGCTTGTTCTTACAATGAATGGTTTCCATATCTTGGATCTCCAGTTCCTGTACCAGAAAGCTATGAAAGATGACATGTGGGTGAGAATGTGCTTTTACCCTACATGTTAAGGTGAAACCCCTACTGCTGCTAGTACATGCTTAAGTGTAGAAATTTGTAAATTAAATCTGTCAGCATATAGAGTGTGAACAAGACTCTGCTGGTATAAAGACACCAGAATAAATGTCAAAGTAGTATTTAAAATAATCGTGTATACATTGTAAGTCAAAAGACAGAGAAAAGCAAATCAAAACAGAAGAAGAATTTAAATAAAAGCAAGAGTAAGTGTTGGAAGTAATGATGTTTGCTCTAAGATTACAAATCTCATTACAGATATGGAGCCACACTGCTGCAAAACAGCTCATGTTGGACATGAGCCTTCTTTGGCAAGAGAGACTGTGAAGATTCCAAAGACTAAGCATTTCATCACAGCTCAAGATGAAGTCAGGAGGCTGGACAAGGACTTGCTAGCTGGTGTCTGTCACCCTCTGTGTCATCATAAGTCATTCTGGACAGGCTACTTGGACACACACATCTCAGTGCTTATAACCACAGAAGAATGAGGAAAGTGAGAGAATGGGTGTGAGGTAAGGAAATCTGCTTCTTTGAAAATAAAAGTCTATTTCCCTATCTGTATGGCTTTGCCTTGAGTTTTGATGCTTTATTTACTGTATAGGAACCCTACAAAGTTACCTGAGTCTGTCCTTGTGGTAACCGCCCTTACTAGCCCCACGTTCTGATCTCAGTCCTGAAAGCACTGATGATTTGCTGGAGTTTATAAAAGGAATCAGCAGCAGAGCAGGAAACTCTGGCACAGCCTAGCCAGAGGGTTGTCCTCCTCTAAAATGATGTGAAATAGTCTGGGGTTGGAAGTAAGTGGAATAATAGATGGTCAGGACTTTACTGATCTACTATCAGCAAAGTTACATGTTAACTTAATTTCAAACCCAGACTAATCCTCTGTTGCTGCCTGTTGTGGGATGGCCTTTTCAAGGTGTTATACTAGCTATTTCTTGCTTTGTAACACACCTTTTTGACCAAACTTTTGACACTTTGTATAGAGAAGAAATAAATTAAAGCTTTAGAGATAAAGAATGTATATGGCTTTTTTTTTTTTTATTTTGTACAAATGCAGAACTAACATTATGAAAGGTACTGATAAATTATGGTACTGAAGTTTTATGAAATGTAATTATAGGTCCAAAGATATTTTGTGTGGAAGGAAAAAGCTTACTGTACACTATTAAAGTGTTTTATGTCCAGAGATGACTGACACAATGCATTATGGGGCTAGAATAAGCATAATTGTCCTGGAAGAAATAATTGAAAATAATCCTTTAGATGTCAAAATAAAGCTGTACATCATGTGAGACTGTCAGCAGTTATTACATGTCTTTGGTTAAATAGACAAGCTTCCTGGGGGGACTCACAATTTATGCTTCTAAGTAAACAAAAATGGCATTAGTTATTTAGCTAGGACTTCTGTTTCAGCATGTCCATGTCGGCACCACTAGACAACTTGACTTTCAAGTGACCACATATTTGCCAGTACTCTGCTGTGGTAACTAAACCCTGTGAAGCACGAGGAGACAGGGCCCACCCCGAGACCCCTTCTCTGATGGTGCTGGGTTGCTTCCAGTGTCTTGGCAGCACTGTGGGCCAGGTGGGAGTGGATGGTATTGCTCCCTTGTCACTCAGGAAAGATCATAGAATCATAGAATAACCAGTTTGGAAGAGACCCACCGGATCATTGAGTCCAACCATTCCTATCAAACACTAAACTATGCCCCTCAGCACCTCATCCACCCGTGCCTTAAACACCTCCAGGGAAGGTGACACAACCACCTCCCTGGGCAGCCTGTTCCAGTGCCCAACGACCATTTCTGTGAAAAATTTTTTCCTAATGTTCAGCCTAAACCTCCCCTGCTGGATGTGTTAGTGACTGTGGTAGCACGAGCATTGTGTGTGGATTGGCTGCAGCCCCTGCAGAGCTGGCGTGCACAGCCTTGCTTCTCTGCAAAGACCGCATACATCTACTCTACAGGATATGAAAATACTCTTAAATATGAGAAGTAACAGATCTGGCTTTGGGTTCACTCACATCTCAGGATGGAGGCACAGGACTGCATCTTTAGTGAGCACGTTCAATTGATGTTGTCTCTTAACTGAAAGGATATCCATAAATGTATGCCTATCTTGATCTTTTTAAGGGCTGAGTGTCTTTGAATGAGAATAGTCATGTGTTTTGCGTATAGGTTATGTTAATAACTTCAGACAATTGATGGTAAGTTAGCAAAGTTTGTTTTGCTTCTGAATAGCAATAGCAATGTACCACACAGGAACACTGAAAGTTAATGAATACTGGGAAACCAATTTGATATGCCTTGAATAAAAGCTCTGTACAAGCTGATTATTCTTATTCTTATTCTTATTCTTATTCTTATTCTTATTCTTATTCTTATTCTTATTCTTATTCTTATTCTTATTCTTATTCTTATTCTTATTCTTATTCTTATTCTTATTCTTATTCTTATTCTTATTCTTATTCTTATTCTTATTCTTCAGGAGAGGCTGTGGTACCTTTGCTCACACACAGCAGTGACTTACTTTACAAGAACACCAAATAGCGCTCATTGAACTTCCTTCAGCAGCACTGACAGACACTAATTATGAGCTAGCCCTCCCTTCTCCTGCGTTACCAGTGATTAATACGTATTCAGTACCATGGCAGCAAAGAGGAATCATACTCATTTTATTTGTAAGTTTGTGGCCATATAGTTAAAAAATAAAACACTATATAAAGTTCATCAAAACTATAATCCATATCTATAAATTCATGCTGCTGTAAAAAGTGTGTTCCACTTTAAACTGCAAACCAAATATAGACTGTAGAAGATGAATACTGCTTGGCTGTATGGCAGATGATAGAGAGTTTTTTAGCCATAACAGTAATAATTTCTCAGTGAGGATTATGGCTAGACAAGCTAGAGGAGAAGGAAATGAAAAAGAAGGCCAGTAATGGAAGAGGGCACAGCATTCTGGAAATGCTTTTTAGGAGTTGATCCAGCATGTATCTGATAGCAATTTTGATAGCTGGTTCTGCTGGGTGAGGTAGAATTACAGACCTTTCTGTATATGTGTGTTTACTTGTATAAATACTTGCATGAGATGCAGTCGGTAGAAACTGTGCTTTATATAATAGTTATACACACCAGAGAAAAGGAGGCATCTGTGTGCTTACTTGAATGTCCAGGAAGTCATGGTAGGATTTTTGAGAACAGATGGATGAAACAAATAATAATGAAAGCATAAGGGTGATTCATGAAGAACTTTACAAGAAATGATTGGATTAGGTATGTGGAGTGTGTTTAACAGCATGAGAAGCATTCAAAATCAAGACTGGTAATGATGAAAGCCAGAGAATATAAGTCCCTTGGAAAAAGTAGCCTGGTTGGATGCCTGATACTGAATTGTATGTTTGCAATTTTTTTATTTACTTGTTTTGTTTAAAGTAGACAGAATTATTAATAGAAGTTATGATTCACAATCATAAGGGAAAGAAGAGAAACAGGCGTCCCACCAATCAACTTTACAGATGTGGAGAAACAAGGATGTATAACAAGAAATTTGTGACTGCATTAGAACTTCTTAAAGACCCAAGAGCCAGAGAAAGATACAAAAATTTGCAGCAAATATTTCTGATGATAAATATTTCAAGGCTTGTAGTCAAATTAAGAGAACAGCAGGAGGTAAAGTACAGATGGTAAGAAAAATGATCTAAATATATATTAGAACAACAATCTGACAGGGACTTCAAGAATTTAAAACTAAAATTAATCTTGTCAAAAACATATATAGATAGTTTAAAATCACAAAAGTGGATGTCAATAAAGACCAATCCAAAGACTCTATTTCAGGAAAGAAAAGTCCAGTGCAGAGTGGAGGAATGGTGGTTACTCCACAGTGCTGTGCAAAAGGATGTGGTAGTACTGATAGATCATGGACTGAAGACAGGCCAACAACAGCATATAAAATTGACATAAAAAGTACTTATGCCTCCTCTGAATGCATTGACATGTCCTAAGTGAGATATGATGTTAAGTAGTTTCTTTTATTTCACATTTACAAATTGCCTCCTGGAGTACTGTTTTGGATGTTACATTTTAAGAAAAATGCAGGCGAAAAAGGCTCAATAGGGTAAAATGTGACCCACAAGAAAAATCAAGTAGGGAACAAGACTCGAGTCTTCAACCATGTTGAAGGTTTAGGCATGCTGGTTCTCCATGTCCGTGGAGCATAGGATGATAAGTAATCAACTTAATTTGCAGCAAGGGAGATTTAGCTTGGATATTAGGAGAAACTTTCAAACTATAAAGATAGTTAAACACTGGAACAGATTGCCTTGGGAATCTGTGCAGTCCCAGGCACTGTTGATTTTCAAGAAAAAAAAAAGTCTGCCAGAGGTGGTCTAAGTCTGGCTGAGCTTGTCTAAAAGCTGGAGAAGCTGATGGCCCCTTAAAAGTCTTCCTTTTCCTACAGTACAGTCATATGTATTATGTATATAATATTTAATGAGTAAAATCTCTCATAAAAGTTGAAGCTTTGGCACCTTATTGTCATCATGTTCAGAAGAGATTTTTAAAATCTTACAGTCAGGACCTTCACAGGATGGGGAAAAACATATGCAATTTTAGGAGTTTCTGGAGTTTGGGAGATACCTGGGAAGTAAGAATCTAAACAGCTCACTGTAGAGTTTTATTTCACCAAATTGCATCTCTTCACATTACCTTTGCAGAAATTAGAATGTAGTAAAGCACTGATACTTCATCCATGTGACTTTCTACCTACTGATGGGTGCTCTGCTGCAGTGCTGTTCTTCACAGAAGTGACTAGGAAGTGTTATGCACCATTGCTGGATAATATCTTTTATTTATCTTAAAGTAATTGCGTACTGCCTGAGGGAAGCAAGGCAGTAGAGCCAAAGTGAATAAAAAACTCCTGCAGTCTTAACTGAGGGCTTGATTCTGTAATCTACTGCTTGGGAGCCAACTGTAAAGTGAAGACTTTTTTACAGATGTGCAGAAAGGAAAAAGAGTATGTAATTAAGATAATTTCTTCCCAGATGAGATGGGGTAAGGAATTTGAAAGGATGTTAAACTCTTATATCTCTCCAGCTTGGTAAATTCTTAATCAAAGATGATTTAGCTGTATTCATATTAAAACCAGCTATATTTAGATTAAAAGCCATTTCCTTTATGGTAGTTTTAGAAACATTTGGTCACAGAACCATAGAGCTGTGGAACAACACATGCTGGGAGGAACCTATTCAAGTCCAAAGCGTTGCTCACAGCAGGTCCAGGATCTTGTCTAGTCAAGCTGTGAATATCTCCAAACAGAGATTTCATTACCTCTTTGGTGAGCCTGCTCTGATAACTGACCAGTCTCATGATAAAAAGATTTTCCTGATGTCTAACTGGAATTTCTGATATTGCAGCTATTGACAGTTACCTTTAGCCTTGTTGCTGGTAGCCTCAGCCTCTAAGAAGTCTCTACCTCTGTCTTCTCCACACCTTCCCACCTTCCTATTAGTTATTTCTTTTTAAGGCATCAACAAATTCCCATCCAAGCCTTTTCTTCTCTGGCCTGAATGCATGCACTTCCCTCAGAGGGCAAGAGCTCAAGCCCTTCACTGGACTTGCACCAGTTTATGCTTTCTTCTACACATCTGGTCATAATATTCCAGATATGATCTTGAGAGTGCTGAGTAAAGGGAAAAGATCATCCCTTTTGATCCACTCAGGAGACTGTTGGGCTTATTTTTTTAAATTTTTTTTTAATTTCTTTTGCTGCAAGGACTCATTGCTGGCACTTTTTATCCAAGAAGACCCCCAAGTACTTTTCTGCAAAGCTACTTCCCTATTGGTCATCACTGCTCCTGTACAGTTGTGTAGGGTCGTTGTGTCCCAGGTAAAAGTTTAAAAGCAGATGCTAGATTTGAAATGCCATATCAAGGAGCCACAGGCCTGACCACTGAAGTGTTGTTGCGCACACTGTTAAATTATTAACATGAACTCTGGAAAGATTCTAGCCTTGTCTACTAGTATGATAAATCTTAGGCATGGTCTGGTGTTTGTCACAGATCAGTATCCATTCCCAGTGTCCCCTTCCATCAGTGGCTGGAGAATAGGGTTGTATGCACATGATCAGTACCTCACCTGGTGTCCTCGGTGCAAACACTGCTCCTTGGTTTGTATTGTATTAGTTTAAATGAATCTTTAGAATCCATTATAGTTTTGGGAGAAGGCTACTTCACCTGCTGGTGGATGACTTGTGTGCCTGATAAACTTAGTACGCAGATTGGTAGGGTTTTGGGCTCCCTGTTAAATAGTTACATGGCTTCTGCTTCAATAACTCTAGCTGAGTCTTAATGATCACTTGGTAATTAAATGCTCATAACTGTATGATATTGGGGACATATCTGAAGTTACAAAGTAATATCTATGTGGCCCCCACTGCAAGAAAGACATTGAGGTCCTGGAGCATGTACAGAGAAAGGCAACAAAGCTGGTGAAGGGGCTGGAGGACAGGTCTTATGAGGAGTGGCTGAGGGAACTGGGGTTGTTTAGCCAAGAGAAAAAGAGACTGAGGGAAGACCTTATCACCTGAAGACCTACCTGAAAGGAGATTGTAGTGAGGTGGGTGTTGGTCTCTCCTCCCAAGTGATAGGCAATAGGATGTGAGGAAATGGCCTCAAACTTCACCAGGGGAGGTTCAGATTAGACTTCGGGAAAGAGTTCTTCACTGAAAGGGTTATTGGGCCCTGGAACAGGCTGCCCAGGGTGATGGTGGAGTCACCATGCCTGGAGGAATTTAAAAGACAGGTAGATGAAGTGCTCAGGGATATGGTTTGGAAGTGGACAGGTACAGTTGGACTTGATGATCTCAAAGGTCTTTTACAACCAAGCAATGCTATGACTCTGATTCTGAGGCTTAATTGTAGGAAATGGTGTGTGCATGGTGTCCAAGTGAGTAATTATAGGTCACTGAGGATTGTGGCATGTCAAGTTTAGTACAATACTCAGTTAAAATGTAATAAAAGCTCAAAGAAGTTCAGGAATGCTTAGCTCTGTTTAGGAGCCTTTAGGATCATTCCAGCCATCGTCTTTGCCCAGTCTAGATAGATTAGGTGAAAATGGACAAGGAGCAGAAGTTGTTGCCTTTGTTGCCCTTCATCTGCTGGGGCTTAGGAGCTGAAGAAAGGAGAAACAAGAGTGTACTTTGCCTTTGCTCCACTCTGCACAGAGATATCATCTTTCTGTATGGGATTGGACCATTATTGGACAGCTGGAGCTACATCATCACAGATGGTCTGGCCCCTGTAGGCGGGTGCTAGACACCGTAATCTTGCCTGCATTCAGTGTGGTAAAAGTAAGTGAGAGCGTGTTTGGGGTTCTCAGTTGTCTCTATTTCATCCCTGTTAACCCCTGTGACTGGAAAGGAAATTTAGACATTCATGTGGAGTCTATTCCCTCCCTGAGGTATCCACATGAAAGAGTCAGCAACCTTGATGTTAGTTCTTCAATTTTGCCTTGTAAGCACAACTGCAAGAAAGTTATTTAGTTTTAGAATTATTAGGGGCAGACGTTATACAATGTGGATGTTTAGTAATTACTGAGAGAGGAACAGAAATAATTAATCTTCTGGCTCCTTTTCTGGCTTTTATCCAGTCAGTAAAGTGGGTCTTGTAAGATACAAGCCATAGAAACCTACTGTGGCCACACTCACTGTGCTTCAGGATTGGTCCTTCTGAAGTAAATAGCTGTTTCCACACAGTCCTCTCACAGTGCTCCAGTGAAATCTAGAAGGCTTTTTTATCTGACTAATTCTGACCATTGAGAACAGCAGGAGGGACCTGAGCTGAAAGAGCATGGTAAAATTCTTTCATCCATCCAGGCACTGGATTTCCCTTTGGTATGTATCTTTGGGCAACGTGGTTAATCTCATCCTTTGAGCATGCCTTCATTCTGCCCTTATTATTTTGGTGGAAAATAATATATATCAAAGAGGGCTGCTTTTGTAAGATTATCTAGTAGGACAAAAAGGGAGCATGGAGAAGAGGAGGCTGAGGGGAGACCTCATTGCTCTCTACAAATACCTAAAAGGAGGTTGTGGAGAGGAGGATGCTGGCCTCTTCTCCCAAGTGACAGGGGACAGGATAAGATGAAATGGCCTCAAGCTCCACCAGGGGAGATTTAGGCTGAACATTAGGAAAAAAAAATTCACAGAAAAGGTCACTGGGCACTGCAACAGGCTGCCCAGGGAGGTGGTTGTGTCACCTTCCCTGGATGTGTTTAAGGGATAGGTGGATGAGGCGCTGAGGGGCATGGTTTAGTGTTTGATAGGAATGGTTGGACTCAATGACCCGGTGGATCTTTTCCAACCTGATGATTCTATGATTCTAAAGTCCTGAAACTGGTCCAGCATAATTCTACAAAACCATTGTGTGAACTAGATGGTGTAGACAGCTTCGTTTCTACAGAGATTGTAGAGTCATGGTGGACAACAAGTTGAACAAGAGTCAGAAATATGTCCTTGCAGTGAAGAAGGGTGCTAAACCATGTCCTGGGCTGCATTAGTGAAAACCTCAGCAGCAGGTTGAGGGCCATCATCCTTTCCTTCTATTTGGGATTTATGAGGGTCACTTGGAGCACTGTGTCTGGTTTTGGGTTTCCCAGTAACCTGGAATATACCTATTCACCTCTTGTAGCTCTGTTCTGCAGTTGGCTCCTCTTTTGCCTTCTAGTCATGGTCTGCCTGCACTGAGCAAGCTAGTCACAACCGAGGCTGGGCCAGTGCTCACATGGGCTCACAAAAGGCTGTGTATTTTAAGAGTACAGGTTTCTCTGATTTTTAATGGGAACATTACGCTGCAAATTCCTGTGAGCCCATTTGTGATGATCACATCCATGGTAACTAATGTTCAAAGCAGTCCTTGGGCAGAGACAAAGGGGGGTGTGTGTAAGGTCTGCAGGCAGAGGAGATAAAGGCAGAGAGGCTGGGCCTCATCTTCACAATTATTATCTCCATTAATAATTTTGTTCAGATCTTGATTCACCTGGGGATAATTACAAGAGCTTCCCTGGTGCACTTTGAGCCTTAAATTCACCAACATTTTCTGCAACACCAGGCCTCAAGTGTAAGTTATGAGAAAATAAAGCATACAACAAACTCCTACACAAGCTGTAGGTTTTGGGCTATTTAAATTACAGCTGGGAGAGGGGAAATCGTACTAAATCTTTGGGGGGTACTTGCTCAAAGAGCTGGAAAGATTCAGCACAGTTCCTCTCTCTCTGTTTTATGGCTTCCTCACTCAGATGCAATAATAAAAATGTTCCACTGGATTAGCTTCGTGGCTGAACTGTGATTTCTCTGCAACACTTTTTCACACTCTGAAAGCCTAATGACAAGCAATCAAGAAAATGTTAATTGGGATGATTGCCCCCAGGGGACCTGGGGTCCTGGGAAGTCTAAGGTTTTCATTAATTCTGTAAGGCTGGCTGCAAAAAGTGCTGTTTCTTATCCCCAGGAAATGTCTTCGAAATGTGGTAAAATATGAATTTCCAAGTAAAGGTAAATTCTCCAGACCTTTTTAATTCACCTCCTAGAGAGTCTTTTTTTGTGTATTTTCATCTCCAGGGCTTCCTTGCCTCTTGATGGTTTCCCACAGACAGGTACTGAGTTAGGACCGGGGTCAAGAGGATCATTATGCTGCTCCTCGGTGCCTACCCACCAGTTCAAGTGCATTGAAGAGGAGTGTGTGAGCAGGTCCTATCCTTGCAGACCTGCAGCCGCAGCACTGTTTGTGACCCCAGAGGTAATTCTTCCCTTTACACTGACCAGCTAGGAGGCATATTATGGCTTGTTGGCTTGTTTCCCTCTGTCTTGCTTCAGCCCTGCTCTCATGAAAAGGACAATAATTGTATTGGATTTTTTCCAGTCCTCATTGAAAATAATTGAGTAGCCTGTCAGTTAAACTACCATCAGTAAGCTCATTTCAACAGCTCGTTTAATCGACAGCCTGCTTCGCACATCTTGGAGTTAGTGCCTTGGCTTTTTTGCTTGCCAGACTCCAGGGCTTTGTCTAGATGAGACCTACACTTATCCAAAGTGGGCTGTTGTCTGCTCTGAAGACATTTTGTGGCAGAAACTGCAAAGGTCTAGAAAAGCAGGGCCATGGCATCTGTCTGGGTCAGCAGTAGTTGCCTTTTTTCTTCTGTCCAGCAGGTTTGTAAGATTAATATGGCTTTCCTTAAAGAAGGCACAGCTATTTGCTATCAGTAAAAGTTAATGTACCAGGGGAATTTATAGGAAAAATGCATTTAGTTAAGAGTTCATGGCTGTTGAATCCACCCACCCATCACTCAATGTAAGTGAATTCTGGCAACAGGAGTTTTATTATTGCCATGGCTTTGACAGATGATGATGTTTGTCTAACTAAATGCTTTCTTTCTAAGTGCTTCATTACCATTAGGAGAAGATTCAGCTGCAGAGAGGGAAGGGACTTCCTACCCTCCCAGTGGCGGCAGGTGCCCTGGAGCCAGTGAGCCTGAAGTGACCTCCGTGGTGGGGAATTGCTGAAAAGGGGAGTCAAGCAGCCCTCCTGCACTAAACCTTGGACTCCCACTCTAATAGGCATCTCTCTGGCCTGCAACAAACCACTCTCCCTATCAACTGCACACTGAGGACCACTAATAACCTTTTGCTACATTAAACATTATTATTTTCTGTATCTGGCTGGTGGTTTTATGAATCTTCCAGGAAGCTCAGATACTGCAGTAGCTTCCCTGCAACACAAAGTGTGAGCCTTCTTTGTTATCGTAGCGACTTGTGCTCTTCCAGCAGGCATGCTTTGTGAAAGTGGGGCTCATTTGGCTAAAGCTCTTGGTGCTTTGGATGAAGATCCCTCAGGCTGTGCTACATCTTGCTGAATGTTGCTCTATGTTCCATCTCTCCTCTGGTGTGGGATGGACTCCTCTCTGAAAATCAGTGCAAAGGTGAAGGGTGAACCTCTGTGAATCCTGCAGGGTTTGATTTGTCACTTATTGCTATGTTGTGTTCTTCAACTGTAGCTTTGCCTGCAGGTTTTTAACAGTAAATACAGCAATAAGCTTGCCTGGCTGAAGAGTAGCAAACTAACACGTCACTGGGGTCACCCGAAAGTGGCAAAGTAGGGATAAGAGCTCCTGTCTAGACCACAAAAACTCTTCTCTGGTCCCTGGGCTACTGTGTATGTCACTCTGAGTGACGCAGGAATCATCCCGTTTACCTTTTAACACAATTTTTCATGAAGGCTTGATTTCTAATTTCTTATTTTCCTCCTGTAGCATCCCATGGTATCCTGATGATCCTACTATGTCCCTAGCAGCTGTCACTGGTGACCACTCCTGCACTATCCCATATCTCCCTTACTACCTTGCACTGCTTTCCTAGTCTGAAAATGAAACACATGACAGAAACAGTAAATATGAACTTATGTGTTATTCTTTCTTAAAATGAGTTGCATTAAAATAAGCATAAATCAGGAAATGTATTTCTATATCAGAATTTTCACATGTCTTTTTGTAGCCTGCTTGGTAAAGGCAAACCAATCAAATAAATCAAATATAAGAAAAACATTGTCCTGAAAGGGAATATGGATGTTTTGAATCCTGTGTGAAACACAAAAAAAAAAGAAAGAAACTTCTACTGTGTGCTGGAAAGCATTGGCCAAGAGCTATGATTTATTTTTGAATATATATGCAATTACCATGGTGTCACAGCTGGTAAGATGATTAATTCCACTTTTTATCTGTGCTGATGGTCAGGATGGATGGCTTTTACTTTCATGAAACTACAGATCTCCATCAGTATCTAGATCAGCAACTTGTCTATCCAGTGTTCCCATCTTATGTTGCTGGGAGCGCACGTCAGGAAAGTCAGATAGGAGGGCAATATGACTCTGGGATCCTTGTATAGACAGCAGGATATTTTCTGAGTTATCCCATACCCGAAGGGCTTGATAGATAACTACACAGCACAGTACGGATTTGAGAGATGTAATCTGGGTGAAAGCTTTGCAGCGGTGTTTCCATAACACCAAGGAAAGGTTTTCACAGATGTTTTTGCCCTTGTATTTTATCTCTGAGGATCTCAAAAAAACGTTTTTGAGGGTCTGTTTAGACAAAGGAGGGTTAAAACCAACAGCAAAGCTGTACATTGTAACACAGAATCTAATTCTTTCTGTTGGTTTTGTCCCTTCAACCCCTTTTCTCTGTCACAGTGTCCATTGGCCTCTGAGGCTGCCAGTTTGCACTGCTTGAGGAGTTGACCTGTGGTGTGTGGTTCAGGGCAGCTCACCCGTTGGACTTATGTGTGTTGGCTTGAGCAGGGAGCTGCAAGTTACTGTAAAGCTCCATAACCTCATCGTGTGTCAGGGTAGTCTTTAACCTGGGAGACACATGAACTTGCTCACTGATCTCAAAGGAATTTAAGGATGCTTGGCTGAGCTGCAATATGTCTGTGTTCATGCAGGTGCTTTATTCTCTCAAGTTGCATTCCAAAAAAGTCATTAGCATCCTCTGTGATTCAGAAACGCTTTGTAAATTGGTCTGCAGCCAAGAAATGGTGCAAGCTTAGCACCCTACTGTGTGCACCTGAGCTGTGTGTACGTGAGGGTATCACAGTTGGTGCAGGGCTGTGAGTACAGCAGAGCCATAGTCAGGAAGGATCTTCAAAGTTTTATTGCTTCCTAAACTACAGTTTTCATTGCTCTGTTTAAACTTCACTGCCATTTTTTTTACAATACTCTGACACATATATTAGTGGGGATGTGCTGTATTGGAGCTGCAAAACAGCCTGCAATTCCCCAGGTTCCTCTGTAGTTTTTTATGTTGCCGCATCCATAAAAGAACTCCAATCCTTCCAAGTTTGCCCCATGAGAACAAAGTAACACCTTTCCTCTGGAAATACTGTAATAAAACAAAGGGAATACAACACTCTCATTATGAAGATCCCATGGATGGCCTTTATCATTTATCAAAAGGAAAAGGTGTTCTTGTAATATCTGTAAGAACTGTACACAGGGGAGGCTGCTTGGTAGAGCATATTAATAAAAAGTCAGAATCCTGAAAGATATGTCTTTTTGCAGATTCACAATTGTGCATTAATTTATTTTTGTGGTTTCTTCTCAATAGTCCAGTGGCTTCTGTCATGAAGCAATTTCATTAAAGATTTGTTCATAGTGGTAATATAAAGCCAGCCTTTCTGCAAAGGCTTCATAGCCCTAAAGAGTGTGTAATTGGCCAAATGTCTGAGAAAGTTTTGCTTGGTTTCTCCAGAGCACAAGTAAAAATTAATTACCCCAGTAGTGGCTGCAGTGCCATCGTATAAGGATGTCAAATCTAGTCTTTCCAAATGGCACATTCTAAGAGAGAAATAGATATGAGGCTTGCCATAAACGTGATTTGTGAACATCATTAATGAAGTACTAGACCTAATTGACTTCTCCTGGCTTTATGACAGCATAAAAAAGTTCTGCACTACCAATGATATTTCTCTTAAACTTCTCCAGCTGAATCCCTAATGCTGCAGAGCTCTCTTAAAAGAAATGTTTCAACAATCTTTATTTGGGAAAAAGGAAACTGACTCTTAGACATTTCCAGTTCTTTAGCAATTATAAGGATTTTAGTGTAGTTCTTCCATTGCAGAATGAAGTGAAAATGCTTTGCAATTATCCCTGAAAACTCAAGCTTATTAGAGAAGATCAGCTGAGGGTATTTGCTAGCCTGATCATTTGAGAACTGAGACATGGATGGACAGATTCAGGGTCATATCCCTGTTGTGACTTGGTTCAGGGATTTGCACTTCTGTCTTCTGCATTTCAGGGAGAAGCATTGACTTTTCTGAAGTGATTATGCATTCTTGATCTGAAACCATAGACATTATATTTTTTGCCAATAATTCTTATTCTGTCAAGATATTTTGATGTCCAACCATTTGTTGTTCAGCTATACTGAGATCTGTGACAACAAATACCAACATTCATACTGGCATTTGCAGAACAAATCACAGTAGTTTATATCATTGCTAAAAGTATAAACCTGCCCAGATCCAGCTTTGGCTAGTAATTTTCCAGGATATTTTGCCGTTCTGTTTTATGTGAGGCTTGTGGTCATAGACCTATAGCAAATATTATGAAAGAAAAAGAAATTAACTGCAGTCTACTGAAATAAATTATTTTTTGCTTTTACTTCTGAAAAAAAGAGAAGAACGAAGTTCATATGCTAAATCATATGTTATGGCTATTATTTTGCTCCAAATTAGGCAGGTTAACTTTTCACACGATATTATTACAGTGAACAAAAATCTGAACAGCAAAATCTAGATCTAATGAAACCATTGACCTATTTGCTTGATACATTTGAAAATTAACATTTCATAAATTAAACCTTCATTTACAAAGGAAGTTACTGAAATGTCAGGTATGGTAAACATCCCCAGCTACCACTGGCTTGATAAACATTGAAGGAGGACCTTTGAGTTGATCCTAAATGTCAAATTCATTCGACCTAAACAGTTCATCAAATCCTCTGCTGATTGTTTTTGCTTCCTTTTTGTCTACAGTCTTGGGCAGAGCTGGAAGAGACTTTTTTTGCAGACCTGCTGGGTCAGCTGACCTGGGCTCTGTTTTTCTGTCCAGGGTGCCTCTTATCACCAAATCTGAGCGCTCCCAGAAACATGTAAACAGGTTTGAATTCCTGATCTCTCTTCTTCCCTCTCAAGTTTCATCCTTTAGATTCTCAGTGGTGCCAGAGTTTACAGGACCTGTTGTGTTTTGTTTTGTGGAGAGTGATAAATACAGTCAGATGAAGAGGTGATTGGAAATTCAAAGGTGAGGAATTTTCCAAACATTCAGCATCTGCAATTTACTAATTTCACTGAAACTAACACTGATTGCATTAATATTAATCACAACCCTTTTCTCTTACTTCACTTCATTCCCCCAAATAGTGCATTTAGAGATATGTATGAGGAAGCCGATAAAGGACAATTACAGGGTGACAGCAAGGATATTCTCTGAATAACAAGCACCCTCCTTGCAAAGAGGAGCTGGCTGCAGGCTGCTTGCAAAGATGGATTCTGCTTATGGGGACTGGTGGCACTGGTCAATACATAGAGGTTTGCAGCAGGGTAGAGTATGTTTCTGAATGGATTAGTTCCCAAAATACTAAAAACCAGCAAGCATTCTGAAAGAGTATTCTCCAAGTTCCCCAAATTTTTGAGGTTCATCAATTTACTCCAGAAGGATGAATCCCTGAATCTCACCTTGGGGCCCTCTTTCCTTAGCACCTTTGCTCTTAGGTTTTCAGCATGTCTTTATATCAGCAATAGGGGTGGATCTGCAGAAGTCTTCTCCACAGCTCCACCTCCCACAGAGGTCCTGATTTCGACATTACATGCATTATGTTGGACCAATGCAGCTTCCTGCTTCGCTTTGTGGATGAAGAATCCCCTTCTATCTGGGGATGCTCTGCCACGCATACTTAAGGCTGGAGCTGAAAGTGATTGCTTCAAACATACGTTTTAAATCCAGGCAAAACACTAAATGGATGCAACCTTTGAAATTGTTTAATTAGAATACTCTTAAGCTTTTCTGAGGATAGTTTCTGTTCTTGTATTTCTGCACTCAGAAGAAGAATTCAGTGGCAGCCATGAACTGACGTTTAACATTTGAGACACCTGTGAATTTTTAGCATGATGCAGCAGTTTGTCTTTTGCTTACCGTCCTGCCATATAGTATGATTTACGATGTGAACTTTGTTCTGTCTTTCTAATAATCTGCAGCTTGATTATTCTGAAAGCATTATGTATGCAGCACTCTTGACACTGAACTATGCCATGCTGCTTCCATGGAAACCTCTGACAACATGTTACTGTCGAGCTTCACAGATACACAAAACCTCATTTCCCTTATGTCTGTCATCAGGAAAGCTCTACTATGTCAGATCAAAGGCATGTCTGTCCCATATCTTGTCTCTAATCACAGCAAATTATAAATGACTAGGGAAAAGTGCTAGGACAGGGCAAATACGTATCAATACTAGTATACACCCAAACTTTCATAATTTTGGAACTTGGTGAGTAAAATCCTCAATTCAAAGGCCCTTAAGAGACATTTTTTTCTTGTTTTGTCACTTTTTTGATTTATATAGTAAGCCAGAATTGGATCATAGCATAATTCAATTTATAAGAGATTTCAGGAGGTCTCCAGCCTGACCTCGTGCTCAAAGATGGGTCATCTATGAAATCAAACCAGGTTGCTCAGGTCTTTAGCCTGATGTGTCTTTGCAGCCTCTGAGGATGCATTCTGAGTATCTTTTCTGGGAAACTGGTTTTCTCTTACCCGCCTAGGTGATTATGTGTAAGAAGTCAACTTGCTGGGTAAAAAGTCTGATAAACTCCCTGTCTGGTCAAAGCTAATGACTAAAAGAGAGTCAGTGCCTGACCAAAGTTATCAGTATCTCCCTCAAAGAACAGAGTTTTTGATTTCTATTCGTAAGTCCATTGAAGTTGCTTAATACAGAAAAAACCCACAGTATTAATTAAATGTGCATTTTTATACATAGTAATCAATATTTGGTTAAAAAGAACAAGGAGAATGTTTGGAGAGTACCTGAAATACTTGCCTGTTTCTCCAATGAACGGCGAATGGAGGATAACAGGTCATGGGAGGTCATGGAGTTTGGCAGAAACACCAGAAGATCTTTACCCATGGTCTGCAAGCCGGCACAAACAGTAATGTACCTGTGAAATTTCTCCTTGAATGAGGCTGATTTATGTTTTGGAAACCTGGACGAGGAGCCACCTGGTCAAATGTAAACGCCGAAGTATGAACTTGTCTCCTCTTCCCATATGGCCAGCAAAGAGAAATAGTTGCTTTTAAGCCTCAACTTCTCTCAGTCTGAAGCAGGACTCTATAACAGATGAGATCGGGTGAGTTATATGTTGAAAATGCCTATTGCTTTTCATAGACTGTAGCAGGATAATAGGGTGGCTACTTCAGGTGGTACTTTCAACTGTACAAGTCTGATGGAGTCATCTCCTACTGCCTAGCATAAACCCTCAATATACCTGATGAATGGGAGAATCCTGCAGCTTCTACCTTTATGACTTATTTTCTATGTCTTTTCTCTCTTAAATCTCTAACAACAAATGAAAGAATTGCTTAATGTATTCCGTGTTATATTTTATCATCTAAAAGGCATCTATCTGAAAACTATTCCACTTTAAATAGTAGATTTGAAGAACTGTAGAAGGCAGTATTTTAGGTGGCTTTTGGAAAAGCACATAAGCTGTTGAAGGTGGAAAATCCCCAGCTCCATTTTTTCAGAAATCAGGACATGAGAGAAATAATACTTCTGTAGTTTCTGGTGTGGAAATATACAGATGACACTGAAGTGGCTGGCTGTAGGAAATGAAGAAATCATGCAGTCAGCAAGGTTTTTCTGGGTTGTTCTGGGGATTTGGTGGGAGCCTATATTTTGCCTTCACTAAACGTCAAAACTAGAGGCTGGGAGCTTGTTCTCTGGGTGCAAAGTATGGTCTAAGGTGAGCTCACAGGATTTAGTGATTGCTCAGTGCTGATGGCACCACATGACATTTCCCTTCTTCTGGGTCCAGTTTTAGTTTATTCTGTGTAACTCCAAGAGCCCTGCAACCCAGCCTAGATTCTTCAGTCAAGGGGAAAGGAAGAAAGAGAAGATGTTGAGAGATTTTTTTCCTTTCTACCAAAGAACAACATGACAGTCAAAGCTCTTACTTTAACACATCTGGCAGTGAGAGTTTTGTTCTTAGAACTTCACCTTAGCTGAAGGCAGTCTCTTTCTCTGGTCTCTTCAAGCCCTTTAGGACTTCCAAATAGCTATTGTGCTGGGTGGATTTAGGTTCACCCAATATATTTTTATTCTTTGCTTATGAAACTGGTGTGCATTTCAGTGTTAGAAGACTGAATTGTTTTCTCCCTTCTTTATACTGGACAAAAATTATTGAATTTATCTTGTACCTGCCTAGGTTAGAAGGATTTTAGAGGAAAGTAAATGGACACATTTGGTTTTAATTTCTTGACTTCAGCAAAGATCAAAGATAACATTCACATTCTTCAGCTTTCCTGGTTTTGTTATTCATAATTGGCAAACCCCTTCCTTATGGGATCTTTAATTAAGCTTATTTTGACACTGCTTCTCAGGTTTCCTTTCATTAAGTAATTTCTCTGTGTTGATATTTCAGTTGATATTTTCTTTCTGCTTTTACAGAACAAGGGCTCTGAAAATATTTGTTTAATGACTTAGGAGATACTTACCATACCAGTATTTAATAATATTATCAGACAATCCACCACCATTGGAGTATAATCCTCACAACAAGAGACTTCCGTTTCAAACACTATTACATACAGCTGGATCAATCCTTGATCATAAAAGTATTTACTAGATTGCTTTTTCTTTGCAATTAACTGAATAGTTGATGAGAAGAGTTGAACATGGCTTTGTTATGATCTTTGAAGACCGTTAAATGTTAGCAGTAGAAATATTTTATTATTCATTTATTTTCTAGTTTTATGCTACTTGCTTTTAATCTGTTACAGAGAAGAAATATTAGCAAAGTTGGTATGTGGAAATTGTGTCAATATAGTTTAACTATCTTCTCAAGTGCCTCTTTGAATCATATCCATCATGATAACTACTTTTTTCCCTCCCCATTTAGCTGCTCTGTGACAAAGATGTGATAGTTCTTGGCTATGTCTTTTCCTTAATGCTTTTAACCAATTTAATTCTATGAGAAAAAAAGGTATAACTAATGCAGTTTTACTAGTTCTCATCTTCTTTGTTCATGCAATGGACATCTTCTGGCACTGGTTACCTCTTGAAAAGTGTTGCAACCACTGTAATGTGCACCTCCTTTCCAGGGCTGGCCGTGGCTGTTTTATAGCAAGGCAAGTACTGAGTTAAACTCCACGACTTTCTAACTCAGGTGTCTTTTTAAGTTGTATTTTGAACTACTTCTAATGTCTGTAGTCTCAGGATGCTTTTGTCCCTTCCTTTGACCCTGTATGTACTGACATTTCCCAAATCCTTCCTGCATAATATGGTAATTCTTGGAAGCGTCTATAAATCCTTTGTGTGAATTTGTGTTCACAGGCTCTTTCAGAGACTATTTTCCACCTGCGTACCATCTCTGTTTACACATCTATTTTATACTTTCTGGTTTAAAAATATTTTTTTCGTATATGTCATTTTATATGGAGTGCAGTTCTTTAATACAACTTCAGTTAGCCACCTCTGCTGCTACTGGAAAGCCCTTGAATGCATCAAGTGCTTCAAAAACTTCTGTTGTCAGATATAAAACTACTCTTTTCTGATATAGTTTGTGTGCAGATGCAAAAGTAATTGGCCTTTTAAACCTTCTCCAAGTCTTTTAGATTCTTATAGGGATCATAATAGCCCTTTTCTTCCAATGATATTTCTCTCCCCCGGCCTTCCAGAAACATGTATTGTTTAATTTCTGAAGATCAGAAAGACTGAGAGAGGTGTATTTTTTTCATAGATCTGGGGTTGATGCTTCTAGTAAAGGAAATATAGCTTCCCTTTAGGCAAGGGCTGTGCTTATCTTTTGACCTGACCTTGTCTGTGATCTAGTGGATAACCTCTTCAGAGATAGCATTTGCTTTTGTGACTTTGGGTTACTTTATTAAGAAAGATGTTTTTCTCTGAGAGGCCTCAGCTAACTAACTACTCATCAGGTCACAAAGGTACGATGGTGTCTTCACAGAGCACCTTCATACCATCTACCTCTTCTTTACACCATCAGCCCATCAGAGAGACCTTTGGAGATTCATGAGGAGCTGCAGAAGAAGGGCGACTTGGGAGAAGGGGGGGAAGGCAGAAAGGAAAGTCAGAGAAAGCCTCCAGAAAACCTATTAGAGAACACACTGACTTTCAACAGGAGCTGGAGGGCAGATATTAGGTTAAATGTGATTTATAATGCACATCCACCCAGGGCAGGAGATACTCCCTAAACCAACAATAGGTGACATCTCCTATTCCAGAAAAAGCAGGTTTCTAGCAGGGATGTGACTTCACAAAGCTCAGCTCAGGTAGCTTATCATGTTTGCCACCAATCCATCGTCCCTCTAAAGGCATGGACTCCAGTATAACTGGGGCAACTCTGCCTGGTGGGAGCTGGTGACACTTTAAAGAACATGCTCCATGCTCATGTTGCCATGGGAAGAAAATCCTTCTTCCTCTCTGTAAGGGAACACAATCTTTCTGACTGGCAGGCTTTCAGTTCAGAGTCACAATGTGTGCAAATGCACAAGTGTGCATCCAAACGTCCTCAAAATTTGTTAAGCTAATAGATATTTTCTCTATAGACTCCTAATAACTTAAAGTGATATTTAAAATATTTAAACAAAATAGCTCATCTGTTCTAGGGTAAATACATTCATATGATAATTCTTAAGGTTGCTGCTCTTTGCTTATATTTCATTATTTGGAAAAGGAATGTCTGTCTCATGCCTCATTTAAGATTCAGTGGAATCTTCCTTGCTTCAGTAATTTTCCTATTAAATTACAACTATTAACACTCGTTCCTCACCCTAAAGGAAACCAATAAAATCACCCAAACTAATGAAGTTGTTTTCAGCAGTAAGCATCTCGTTACGGGGGTACTTCTAATTACTGTTAAAATGAACTGGAACACAATGCCTCCAGAATGGGATGTCCCAGAGCTATCAACCCAAACCATAAACATCTGTGCAACTCATAATCTCTTCATTTAACCTTTGTGATAGCAATACAACCTCAACTAATTTTTAAATTCTGGTAGGCATTAAAATAAATAGATAGGAAAATGTCACTGACACATTATAAATAGAATTCTAATTTATGAGTGCTGCTTCCCAGTCAGATATTTGTTTTATGACTTCTAAAAAAATAACTGTGCCACCTGGAGTTTCTTTCTCTTATATTACCTAGTCTGAACTAAATTTTTTCCCTTCTGCACTACTTGTTATATTTACATACTGTTGTGCAGAAAACTATGTTGAGGAGTGACTAGGGTATAACTTACATATCAGAATGCATGAACTAACTAGAAAAGCAAAGCTTCAGATCAGATTTAATTAAGATAGCTTACACTTGCATTTCAGTTTTCTGCCTAAAGCAAGGAAAAAAAATTAAGACTAACAGCCTCTTCCAGAAACATGATACTCCTGGGTCAGGAATTTAGGCCTTCATAAGCACCTGTGAGTAGTCCTCCTAAAATCAGCATGACTAGTTATGTGAGTAATTGGTACTCTGCATAAATGAATAATGTACAATCTGGCCACATAGAAATCCTTGTTCTGGCACAGATTAGTAATTGCCGGTGAGTCATTCAAATAATGAAAAAAGAAAAATAAGTGATATTCATACAAGCAATGGCTTGCAGAGTTTTCCTTTTTAGTTTTCATATATGTAAAACTAAAGCTTTAATACTAAAGTAAATCGAAGTGGGAGTCTTCTGTTGGAGCTTGCTAAAGGGCAGTATCTGCATTCTCTTTTTTACAAGAAGAAAGACGATTTGTCAATACCAGCACCTTAGTCTATAAACAGCATGTTGAAACTTCATGGATAATTGTAATCAACATCAATTTACTGCTCATGTTACAGTGCAGCTAGAAGGCTGGGAGCAGCTGAGATCCATTCCATAAACAGCGGACAAGTAAATAATGTAACTAACTGCATTCCTATGTCTATGTTAACTCTCATTCATAGATCCTCACTAGGTTTTCCATGGATTTTGTGTCTATCTATCTATCTAGATACAGACAGATGTATACATAGGTAAAAATATACCACCCCTTTTTCCTGCTGCTGGGTGCTGAGTACTGCGCTCTGCAGAGCTAACTGAAGTACCAGAGAGAAGAGTATTTTTATAAGCATTGGAAATATTGTGGTCTGATGTCCTTTTTATTTGTATCTTTTGATTGATCCAGGGAAGCGAGATGTGGGAAGTGAGAAAAGAACTTCATCTTATGTCTCTGGGCTGTATTCACAGAATCAAAGTCTCATGGAATCATTTAGGTTGGAAAAGCCCTTTAAGATCACCAAATCCAACCATAAATCTAACAGTGCCAAATCCACCACTAAACCACGTCCCTAAATGCCACATCTACATATCTTTTAAATACTTCCAGGGATGGTGACTTCATTTCTTCCCTGGGCAACCAATTCCAGTGCTTAACAACTCTTTCAGTGAAGTAATATTTCCTAACATCTAGCTTAAACCTCTTCTGGCACATCGTGAGGTACATAACTTCATCCCTGTAAGCCCCTGGACTTCCCTTTAGCTGAAGCAGGAGTGGGATCTCTTCTCTGCTTCTGTCTATCCTTTTGTTTTCAAGAAATTTGTAGAAACCTAATTATCTTTCAGTCTGATGTCAAATTGCATTAAAATCAACCTGTAGTTTCCAAAGATATTGAGAAAAGTGCACAGACAAACACACAGGGTAAACAGCTACCTTTATTTCCACAGGAAAACCAAACGAAAGTACAGAGAAGTTTTTTTCAGTAAATTAGATGGATGACAAAGATTTGGAATCTTTTCAGTTTAGGATTGATACATGAATTGACAAAATTTTATCTTTTTGCATAATCAGGTCTTCAGTGGGAAAATGTGCTACGACATCACAGAAGCCACAGCCAGAGGTGATATGATAGCTCACTATGATAGGTGCTATTCAATTAGTTGGAGAGAGTTCTATTTTCACTGGATTGCTTACGACAGAAGGAAATCCACAGGCAAAAAGGTTGAAATACTAAGAACAAAACTATATTGTTAATTGAAAATTATAAATCTCTATTCTTTCTTTTTTTTGTTCCCTACTATTCTCTGAGACTCACTTATGGCTCTTGACAAAAGAGTATCTGTGTCCTGATAAACTGGTACACAGGGAATTAAAAAAGTGCCTTGCTTTGTAAAGCCTTGTTCTCAAACAGCAGAAAATTATGCCAAAAAAATGATATTCAGAAAAATGTTTAGGAACCTATTTGCGTGACCTGGAAGAAGACACAGGAACTGTTGTGGACAAGGCAGACAAGTGATTGACATCATTTATTGCATGAAGAGAAAAGGGAGACGGAGTAAGTAATAACAGTGCCAACTGGCAGAAATGTACCTTTGTCACAAACAATTCAAAACCTACTCAGGAATATTATCCTCCTGCATATCAACATGTAGTCTGAGCATAAGTGAAGATGTTGTGGGATTTCACAAAGACTTTATCTTTTTTCTCCCTCTTTAGGTATTAAAGCTAGCAGAAATTTTGTTTGGTTTGTATTGCTTTTATTTTAAATCATGGCTGCAAGTTTACAGTCAATTTGCTTTGCAGTTCATGCAAGTTCTTTGAAAGCCTCTGATCCAAAAGGAAACATAGTTAGGGAAAAGGACAAAGTTTCTTAGATATTAAAGAATTCAAGGTCTGTGGGGAAACCAACAGATGAAGCCTGAAAAAATGACACCAGTCCTTTCTCAGCCCAACATGCCAAGGGAGATGGTTGAGTCACCGTCCCTGGAGGTGTTTAAGGTTAGGGTGGATGAGGTACTTAGGAGCATGATTTAGGGATTGGTGGGAATGGTTGGACTCGATGATCCAGTGGGTCTCTTCCAACCTGGTTGTTCTGTGATTCTGTGATTCTGTGATTCTGTGGTTATAAATACATGTCCAAAAGCATGAAACAACTGACCTGGGACAAACACGTGCAAGTGAAAATTTTCTCTGTTGTTTTCAGTCTCTTAGATCTACTGAGAGATACAACTTCCTAAGAATCTTAATTTCATTATACAGACCACCACAGATACATTGCTATCAGTCATCTGCATTAGTAATTTGCAGATACTAATGGAGCCACAGCATATTACAACACAAGCCTCTAGCTTTGTCTTTCTGATATGTGAATGAATCCTTTCCAACAAAGAGAAGAATCTCATTTTTCAGTCCTGCTGGAGTTGGTTACAGCCAACAGCAGTTTTTTGAAGAACTGTTCTCTTGGTGGCTTTGTGATACTTTACCTGTGCAACTGTCTGTCTAAATTAAAAATGAAACAAATAGATGATTGTTGTTGGTATATTTTGGGTAGCTGATCTCAATGAATATCAAAGAATAATGTATATTTTACAACTCGATCACCTAGAGATAGTGTTTTCAGTAGTGAAAGAAAGAGTTTGAGTTGCTCTTCTTTGGAAATGATCTCTTAATTATTTTGTGATTTTGAGGTTTTCTATCCTTCTGTGACCCTGAAGAATTTTAGTTCAATTAACATTGCTGTCGAAGCTCATGGGTTTTTTCTGTATCTTTTTTGGTACTTCAGGTGCTGAAGCCTTCTTGATAAAGTTATTTTGATGTAGTGCTATTGATATTTGTCAACAGCATGAACTGTCCTGCTAATTTATTGCCTTTATACACAATGGACTGTTTCTAAGAAGGATGATTTCCTCTTTCTAAATACAAACTTTTCTCTTGGGAAAAAACATGAGGAAAAACATAACATGCTTTCTGTGGAGTCGTGGCTTGCTTTTCTTTTTCTCCAAAATTCAGAGTGAACTCAAACAAAAGTGTGTCAGAAAGTTGTTAATTTGGCTTAATTGCAAAGATTAATCTTTCTATATGACTGATTATTTTCTCTCTCTTAATCTTCTCTAAATGATGTCCAGATGAGGTACTATGGAATAACAGCATGCTGAAATTTCAGAATATCTCAACTATCATTAGAAGGTGATACAATATGTCAAAAGAACCTCATTTCCCCCCAAATTCCTTTAAAATAAAGTAAAAGTGATATAACATGGCATTTATAGGGAAATGTGAAAACATACCACAAATAACTAGGGGGAAGTCACAGGAGGGCAAGAATATTGGGCAGTTTGCTACCATGGTGCACACATGATTGTCATTAAGGAAATTTATTTACAAAGTGTATTGTTTTCTTACAAGCTTATTATATTAGTTCCTTATTGTGGAGAGATTTATCTGATATTAAAAATTATAACCAGTAATATTATGAACTAATAAGCACATCTAACTTGGATGTTGTTAGAGTATTAAATGGAATTAGTGGCGGCACCATATAATTTCATTTTGGTAAGGTTATTATTGCCTACATACTCCTTCCATGAAATAGGACCATAACTACTTTAGTGGCTATAATAAGAGCACATACAATATTTCTTTGTTTCTGTTTTTAGGCCAGCTATTGCTATTAGATAATGTTCATCATTAGGAAGGCAAAGCGGTCTATTAGAGGGAGGCTTTTTCCTCTGGTGATGCAGGGAACCTTGGATGATTATTTGCTACTTCATATGAAAGCACAAGATACATGAATCAGGTTCTACATGTTGTGATGAATAATTTTCAGGAGTATAGCGCTCATGCCGGGGGAGACAGGGGCAACAAGCCCTCCATTTTGCAAAACTTACATGCCACGTATGACTCAGACTGATGATGGATGTGGTCTCCCGCCTCCCAGTGTTTCAACGACATCTAATCAGGGCAACAGAGACCTGCATGGCTTCCCTTGAGATGGCTTCCCTTCTTCAGGTCTTCATTCACAAATTTGCTTCTGTGCAATGATGCCCAAGACAGTACTAATGAGTTTGCTGAAGTGCTGGAAGCAGAATAGCCATGTTTTTGTGGCACTCTGCCCAGGTTAATAAGCCCTGCTTCTCAGCAGTGCTAATTAGGCGAAGCAGAGATCTCCATGGTGGTGAATATATTCATTCTTGATGGGCAGTTATTTCGGGCAGCTCCACGTGGTATTTCATTGCGCTGGTAGACCTGCCCTCAGCAACAAGGACATTAAAAGGGAACCCTATCCATTCCAGCTCTTTCTTCCTCCAGTAAATGCAGCATTGGCTTTTGTCATAAATTATCTAAGTGATAATCCTTAGAGACAGACTGCTACCTGACTGAAATGCTGCCCTCGGATATGAGTAGAAATACTCTGATTGACTCAAATAGAATGAAATTCTGACGTCAAGTGAGCAGCATGAAGTAGATAAACTTGTTTGAAAATCTGTAAATTAAACAGCTACCTAATAAGTGAGTGTTGGACACTAGCTTACCAGGTGTTGTTGGCTTTTGTCAATAGCCACCAGAGGCAAGGTAGCTTTGCTGGCAAGGGTAAGGAGCTCATTTTATCATTGCTGTGCTATCAGAACCCTACTGTGCCTTGCAGCTGGAGAAGCCTGCACACAGACAGTGTGAAAATGCCATCACTAGTGCAGGGGCATCTGTACTGTGCATCCTTGTGTCAGCTCTGCTGGGCTTGCCAGCATGAGTAGGGAAAGCTGGGGGAGTAGAGGGGTGACCTGAAGAATGCTTGGGGAGGTGAAAGAGATGAGTTGCGCATAAAAAAAATTAGGAGCAAAGAAGAAAGGATAAGAATTACGCACTGAGGAGGGACTTGGGGGACAACTCTCACTTCCACCTGAACGGGGCTTCTTGGGTGCTTTATATTGGGTCCCAACTTCTCTTCTGTACTAGCCCATCCTCTTTGTCTTCTACCATAGTCAACACCGTTATTCTTTAAAGACAACTTCCTTAGTAGAACCTATGCATAACACACAACTTATGGCAGACCACATATCACTTCCCTGAAGTGTGGGAGGAAAACCTCAGCTTCAGAGGTGCACCTGCAAGGGGACTCCTAGTGTCTCCACCAGGTTTGACAGGTGGCCTTGCTATAGCTCGGTATCTCCACTGTTTGCTCTGGTAAATGTTTCTTCTCCTGTCCTTTCCAGATCACACAGGGGCTTCAGTGAGATGGCTCAGGGATCTTGCAGGTCCAGGTCCTGTGAGAGAAGCAGAGGTGGTCTGAAGTGAGGGCTCTGCAGGATGCCAGCCTCTCCCAGGTGATGCAGGAGGGTCCGTTCCTTTTCTGCATCCAGAACTAGGTCTCTGGCTCCCAGGGGCTGAGCCTGAAGCAGTGCAAGGCAGAGTGAATTTAATCCCTTTTCCATGGCCTTTCAGCTCATAGACAGTTCAGTCCAGGGAGGGGACAATGCTGAACCTTACAATCAGTTGTTGGATTTTCTCAAACTGCATTTCCTTCCCTGCTATTCAAATTTAAAAGTTGCTTCTGCTGAGACATAGTTTGCAGCTAGTATTCTGCTACGAACAGTGTGAAAATGAAATAAAAACTAGTTTCCTTTACAAAGGCAGCTGATTATGCCCGACATGATCGAAGCATTACATTGCCTGCTCTCAACTTGTTCCAGGGATGGAGCCTTCTGTTACAGGTATTGATTGCAAAATTAATGTGGTATACAATACAGAGGAACCTGTGAGGGGGCCCAGTAGGAGGCATGTTGTGTGTCAAGAGAGTATCAGGTCATTATTTTGGTTTAACAGAAGTTTAACTTTGCAGTGCCCTACTTGTGAAAGCTCACAGCAATCTAAATGTCATCCTTGCAAAATCAGAGCCAAACAGCACTTCACTCAAAGTGTGCGGCTTTCAGGCAGGATTCTCTCTCTTCTTCTTCTTTTCTTGTTTTTTTTTTTTTTAAAAGCACACTGTGTGGGCCTGCTTGAATCAAAATATACTAATTGGATTATTTATGCTGCATTTGATCAAGTAATTGAAATAAATTGAAGGGCTAATGACAACTCACTATTTTGGTGAGCCTCCATGGAATAAAGAGCTATAACAGGGAATTGGCCTGTTTCATGAAAACATTTTCTGAAGTTATGGTCTTTGATTAGCTCTCCTATGGCAAATTGATGCTGTACCAATGATCATAAAATTGGTGGGACAGAAGTTGGATTTTGTTTCAGTGGAGCAAAGAGCATGCCCTGTAGGCACCATGCACATTTTATATCTTTTCCATGATCATTTTAAACCTTTTGACAGGGTTACAAAAATAATATTCAATATTTCCCTCAAAATGAGATTGTAATGTACTCCCTTCCAACAGCTGTGGCTCATCTCTGAAGAAGGCCTTGACCTGCAAGTTCACCTACGAGCAAGTTCACTGTTTTGCTTGCTTGGTGCCCCAAAGAAATCTACTATGGCTCTGAGGAGCACTGGGTAAATCTCCACTCAAAACCCAAATGTCATGTATCCCCCAAGCACCTCTGGGGAGCTGAAAGCTGAGTCTTAGCTGTAGGGCTAGCCACAAAACAGCAAAAGAAGAGTCCACCTGTCCCTGCTTCCAAAGCTGCCATTCCTTAGCACTGGTCACTGCTCACGGGTGCTGCAGTGTGGGATTAATAGCAGTGGGCTAATGCTCAATGACACATATAAGGTCAGGGTTGAACCCTTCCCCTACTGTGCCTATGAACAGAACAGTGCTAAAGGAGGTCTCATCATTTCATATGATATTATCAGTCTGTCCTGCAAACCATGGTGAACGTAACAATGCAGGGAAATCCACTCCAAAGGCTAAACACACTTTGCAACTGTTGGCTTTAAGGATAACCAGATTCATAGAGGTAGGGAAAAGGTATCAAAATCAAGTCCTCATCTCTCGGATGATGTGATGCATACTGTTTCAAGCAAAAGTACTGATAATCAGGAAACTATTCTACTACATCAATATACTTGACAAGCTAAAAAAATAGCTACAAAATTTCATGAATATTTCTGTGTAAATTGCATTTAAAGTAATGCCAGTGCTTCCCCTTGTAGATTCCAAATTAGCAACTATTCTTCTGTTAATGTAAATTTAACTTGCTGTCGTTGTTTACTTTTGTACCAGCTCTATTCCAGTAGAAACCGAAGCACAAACTTTAGAAGGATGCTTCTCAAAGCATCCAGATGGCAACAATAATTATTTATTATCTTTAGCTACCATGATTATGGTCCTCAATCTGTGATATTGTAAATCAGTTTTCAGATGGTCATAGGAGTTGTACCAAATTTAATGAAAAAAATTTACTCATTATAAGTTTGTTCAGAAGGATTGAAGAGAGAACTACAGCTCTTTCAGCATAAGTTCTGTATGGAAGTTCGGATCTAAAAGGGACTCTGGACATGGAGTGGCTGTTGTGGCAACATGCATACAATGTGGAATACATCACTCTTATGGCATAGAGTCTCGGTTTCTTTGAAATCTACACTCCTAAATTGTGTTCAGTCAAGGGCTGTGTTAATTTCTTTTTCCTGGAGCACAGAGATTCTGAGGTAAGGCTGCAGCCTTGGTGCAGTATTTGAGATCTGTGTGTTTTTATGACAAGTTTGCATAGGCTTTGCCCTCCAGAGTTTATTTTTCCCTGTAACCTAATTCAATCCAATCTGTCATATTTTCTTAGTGATGTTCTGAGGCCACATTTTTTTTTTTGCTGGAAAAATTAGCTCTAACTGTTCTGTATTTCCAGGGTAATGGTGACATTGGAATGGAGGGAATGACACACTGATTTTCAGCAAGGCTTTCATAAATTGTCTGCTTAGATTTATGATGTGTCACTTGATTTACAGCACCCCTTTTATTATGGATGCTGTTGTATGTTAACATTTCTACAATAACACTCTTCTTTTATTGTTTTTTTTTAGCAACATATCTTTACAATTGTATTTTTAACTTTGGGTAACTTGATAGTCACTATTGCTAACTCTTAATAAGAAGAGAGATTCCTTTCCAATATACTGTTTCTTCTTGAGCCCTTGATGCCTTTGCTTCTCCTCTTACAACTACTGCTGAAAAAAATGCATTTTAAATTTTAGAGGTGCTAGAACTTAAGCTGAGAAATATATCTGTCCTTTGGCATGCTCAGAATTGCTCTAAGTTTAATGTATTTTGGACTCCTCGGGGTCTCTAGGTTTTTCTGGAATCTAGTCAGTAGTCAAAGGCACTAAGTTTCTATTTTCTCAAGGCATGAGATCTGAATTTTGTTGATTTTGTAATGAATACACTATAGTATCTTGATTGTAGGGAATTCAAGGAATTTTCCCTCATAGCCATTCAGGTTATGCACTTAAAACAATTAAGAGTTTATTAAGACCTTATTACTCTCTACAACTACCTGAAGGGAGGTTGTGGAGAGGAAGGTGCTGGCCTCTTCTCCCAAGTGACAGGGGACAGGACGAGAGGGAATGGCCTCAAGCTCCGCCAGGAGAGATTTAGGCTTGAGATTAGGAAAAAATTCTTCACGGAGAGGGTGGTTAGGCATTGGAACGGTCTGCCAAGGGAGGTGGTTGAGTCACCGTCCCTGGAGGTGTTTAAGGTTAGGGTGGATGAGGTACTTAGGGGCATGATTTAGGGATTGGTGGGAATGGTTGGACTCGACGATCCAGTTGGTCTCTTCCAACCTGGTTATTCTGTGATTCTGTGATTTATGGTCCAGAGCATAATTTCCTATGCTGTAGTATATAAATGCTGTCCAAGTGAGTTCCTCTTCCTTCCTGGTGCATTACTGGGGGCTGGTCTTGCCACAATCAAGGGTAGCATATTAGTACTGATAGATCAGATTCTTCCTTCAGCTGAAGGGAAGAAAAATGAAGATTCACATAGCTGTTATGAACTCGCAGGTGGCCCTTCAGGTTCCACAAAGCTCTCACTGTCCTTTTGCCCATTATTGGCTAATACTTGTCATTGGAAAACATCTTGTTCTAACTGGCCCCTGGTGTTACCTCTCCCAGCTCATACTGCTCGGTGCAAAAGAAGTTCCCTTGTGGAACTAAAACTTATGTATAAAGTTATAGAGAAAGGCATAAGACTGTTTTCAAAGACTGCTAGGAGGAGGAAAGTAACACTTTGTTTTTTGCCAGTTAATGGTCAATACTTCCAACCACAGAGAAATTTGGAAGTACAAGCATGGCAAGAATGCATTACAACAATATCAACAGTGGGGTTATTTGGTTTAGAAACAGATACACAGAATTAACTGAAAATTCAGCCAACAAGCTACCGGACTGCTGACATGCACTCAGTTTGTACTTTGGGTAAAATCCTCATGTCAGCTGTCGCCTTTACTGTCAGGGACCACCATAGTGGGCTTGCTTGGCCCTCTGTGGATGAACCATCTCCATGGT
The DNA here is from genome assembly GCA_033459285.1 of Clamator glandarius. Classification (NCBI taxonomy): domain Eukaryota; kingdom Metazoa; phylum Chordata; class Aves; order Cuculiformes; family Cuculidae; genus Clamator; species Clamator glandarius. The sequence continues at coordinate 146,061 of JAUNZM010000174.1, forward strand.
TATCTTTGGTACCTGAACTCCCAGCCATCTCCCCAGTGTGCTTAGGTTGGTTCAACACCAGAAATGTGATGTGCTAACCAACAGCTTCACACTTAGTGTTCATTTTGACTTTTGTAGCCAAGGTTCTTGGTTGTCTGGTGGACTTCTTGTTGTTTCTCTCTCTTTCTTTAAGCACGCTGCTATTTTCTCAAACTCTTTACAGAAAGAGTGGATGAGTAGTCAAGCATTGAAATAGGCTGCCCAGGGCAGTGGTGGAGTCACCATCCCTGGAGGTGTTAGAAAAATGTGTAGATGTGGAGCTTTGGGACTTGGTTTAGTGTGTGGAGCTTTGGGACTTGGTTTAGTGGGCATGTTGGTACTGTGTTGGTGGTTGGACTTGATGATCTTAGAGGTCTTCTCCAGCCTTAAGGATTTTATGATTCTATGACTTTTACCTTCTAAATAATAAGGTAGCCATGCTTAGGCTTTCTATGGCATAGCCTAGACTTGCATGCATCTGTGATAGGAGCCAAGGAAGTATGTGAAGTTGGCTATAAGGAATCAAAAAATGTTGTTCATTTTCTCTCTGCTCTTGCAAGGACCAAGACAATTTCCACTGCAGTCTGGGAGCCTGTCTGTCTTGTGAAGATTTCATATGGGGATCAAAACAAGAACAGAACAAAATGCTTCAGACAGCACTGCTGAGGAAAATGAAGAATAAATGCTGTCCAAGACAAGACAGGAAAAACGAGAAAAGTGTATTTCCTATCATCTTGTGACTGTTGACTAGCAGAGCTTACATTTAAGGCCTGGATTATAAAGAAATATAGAAACATCTGCTTTTGCAAAGCATAGTACATATATTTGAGTACAGACAAAGTGAAAAGCTCCTATCCATATGACAACTGGGCTCCATGTATGAAATAACAAGGCTTATTCAGACCATATGAGACATATGGTCTCCTTAACATTAAAAGGGTATGGAACTGTTGGAACGGGCCTAGAGGAGAGCTACAAATACGATCAGAGGGCTGAAGCACCTCCCATATGAGGACATGCTGAGAGAGTTGTGGTTCTTCAGCCTGGAAAAGAGAAGGCTCTAAGGAGATTTTATAGCACTTTTCCAGCTCCTGAAGGGCATGTACAAGAAAACTGTGGAGGGACTGTTTACAAAGGCTTGTAGTGATAGGACTAGGAGGAATGTCTATAAGTTGGAGGGGGGAAGATTTAGACTAGGCATTAGGAAGAAATTCTTCACAATGAAAGTGTGAGGCACTAGAACCTGTTGCCAAGGGAAGCTGTGGCTGCCCCATCCCCAGAGGTGTTAATGACCAGGTAGTATGGGGCCTTGGGCAACTTGATATAGTGGGAGGTATCTCTGCTCGTGGCAGGGAGGTTGGAATTAGATGATCTCTAAGATCCCTTCCATCTCAATAAATTCTATGATTCTATATTATGCATTACTTTACTGAGAAGAGCTATAAATAAAGATGCTGCAAAGAATTTACCACTGAAGATAATAGTTTGTCTAACTTTATTCTTAGAATGTTTTGCTGGAACCTCCTTAAGCTCTGATTTAGGAAGGCAGTGACTTCTTTCTAGACTTTGCTGCTGTTATGCTTTCCAGTTGTCTGCTCTGTCTCTACTGCAAAGCTGGGTAAGATCAGTGAAAGTGATGTTATAAAGCCATGATGATGGCTGTGGCTTTTCCCTCTTTCATGAATAGTTTTCCATGCTATCCATGTGCTAAGTGGGGAGGGAAGGTGGAGATCTCTGTCTTTTCAGTTATCCTAAGAGGTAAGATCATTGAAATAATCAAGGAAAAATGGTGTCTGCATATTGTTTTTAAGACATGCCTATTAAATTTGCCCCTGATCTGTTCTAATTGTCTAATTCTAAAATTTTAATTGTGTAGTACCGTATCAAGGTATCTTCTAAAGCAGAGGAATGTAAATATTCTATAGTGGAAATAAAATCTGGAAGGAGGTCACACCAAATCATCTCTGTTCCTGGATGACTGAGGGTAGTTTGTTCTTCTGCCAGGGTACAAATGATGCACTAAATTCAAAGATTTACCAGCTAGGTCTCAAAAGAACTTTCTTAAGTGAAAGGACAAAGTCTAAAAAAACCCCTTACAACAAGTCTTTTCCTCCTTTACCTAGAGAAAAGTAGCTGAGATGCAGTAATAGCACAGCCTGACACAGCTGAGAATGAGGCTGTACATCCTAATCAGAGGGAAAACACAAGAACTAGGATTGTCTTTTAATTTGTCCATGCCTGAAGATGAAAGGAAGCTCCTATCAGTTACAAATTGCAAAGGAAGATATTCTAGTGTGCTCAGGACTGCAAAAGGGGCTCTGTTATCCCTGTAGTGATTTATGGGTAATTTCTGACCTAAAACTTCCAAGTTGCTTGCAAAGACAATTTGAGAGAGCATGGTAAAAAAACATTTCTTTTAGGAGCTCTGAAGAAAAAAAAAAAGATAAAAAATCCCTTCTACCCTTTATTTTGCCTGGTATTATCTGCTGTACAAATGTCATTAAGTGACATTTCTCTTGCTGAGGCCATGCAGTATATATGAGGATTATTATTCCTTCCTTCTCTCTACCACTGAAAACTAGATAGTGTCTGACAGTTAATGAGGGTGACTCTAATCTGACAGCACTATGAAAGCTGCTGCCAGAAAAGATCTTGATAACGGCATAAGAAATCCCTTCTATCCCAAACTACCACTATGGTGCCTGTCTGCAGCAGGGAAGTCAGGACATTCTCCTCTAATCAAAGCTTTTTAGATCTGTATCCTCCAGTACTTCTGCAACCTGTTTAAGAGGAAAACCCAAAACAGTTGTAGGGAAAATAAAAGAAAATAAAAGCATTCAAAATATAAAGACCTACTGAGATTAAAATTCTCATGGAATTTTGCTGCCATATTTCTCAAAAATTAAGGTGGATTTTTCTTTTAGCTACTGCACTATCCTAGAGTTACTCTGTATATACATGTATAGAAATCGAGATTTCTCTGTTGAGAGGTACTGTGCATTATGTGGGACTTTCTGAACTGGAGAATTTGCTGTCTAAATTTATATTGCAGACAGCTTCCTCACGATCTAGTATGATACAAACTTTTATGGATTACTTGCTCTAGCTTGTAAGGCATAGCTCCTGTGCCCTCAACCCCAGATGACCACTCCGTGGGACAGGGAGTGATGTTTCTCTGAGGTGACCCCAAAGTATTTCAGAATAAAAGTTTGTTTTATCACAGAATCACAGAATAACCAGGTTGGAAGAGACCCACCAGATTGTTGAGTCCAACCATTCCCACCAATCCCTATATCATGCCCTCATCCACCCTCACCTTAAACACCTCCAGGGATGGTGACTCAACCACCTCCCTGGACAGACTGTTCCAATGCCTAACGACCCTTTCTGTGAAGAATTTTTTCCTTATCTCAAGCCTAAATCTCCCCTGGTGGAGCTTGAGGCCATTCCCTCTCGTCCTGTCCCCTGTCACTTGGGAGAAGAGGCCAGCACCCTCCTCTCCACAATCTCCCTTCAGGTAGTTCTAAATAATTAGTAGGTCAGGTTTTTTACTTCAGTATGGTGAGCCCTATGGTTGTAAAGTGCACCCTACGCCTGCACACTATGGTGTCAGGGAGGGACATTTCTGTCTGTTGAAGGACAGAAGATGAGCAACATCCAGTTGGACGCAACTTCTCATTGGGCTCATGGAATGATTTAACTTTTGAGGTCTTTTACTGTGCTTGAAAAAGGGGTTAATGCAGACCTAGGTTGGAGACTATGATAAAAGCAATGATGGGACGTGCAGCAAACACAGTGTGACCAAGGGTTTTAAAAGCAAAGCTTTGTTTTCAGGGAACCACAGCACAGAGGGATTTCAGCATCAGCTTTGCTTATTGTTCAGTCTTTCTTGAAACTTCCCAGAGGTTTGTTCCTTATATGTGTGTTTCCGTAAAAAGAAAAACACCTCTCCTTGATGTTGGCTTTCTTTCTTAGAGAACAGGCCATCCAGCCGTCAATTCTTCCTAAAAGGAAAACTTAAATAAGGCAGTCAGCGTACCCAGCCTGTCCTTTGCATTTTGCAGGATGAAACTTGATGCATTCTTACAAATAGCTCTGATCATTTGTGAAGATGGCACCTATAGGTACATGCTGTGCATTCTGTGTCATTTTCCCCTGGTATATTGTCTGCACACAAAAAGCTGTATTTCTATGTCCTTCTCCAGATAGCCCTGCTCTTTTTTCACTTACATATTCAATTTTAGTGTGCCATCTGCTTTCAACCTGCTTAGCATTATACTCTGGCCTTTAATGACAGTGGACATCAAGTGCCAAGGTCCTTATTTTATTGCAGAGGTGGCATGCAGACCTTCTTTAAATGGTTCCAAATCATCTAAAGCCCCTATCTGGATGCTTTCAAAGGCAGCCTGAGGTTATCAAACTTTTACTGCAGAGCTTGATAGCATATCATCATCTTCTAAGAGGCTAATCTTTTTAAAAGACCTCTCTCTGAGGTTCTTTAGCTTCATAAACGCTCCTATATGTCTACTTCAAAGCTGGGAAAGAATTTTTAACACAAAAAATGCATGCAATGCTGTTTTAATTTGCCTTGACCCATGGAAGCTGTTATGTGACCTAAAATACAGGGAAAAATCCCAAACACTCCCGTACTTTATAGAGCATGTTTTACTTTTTTTATAATTTTTATATACCAGTTGCTGTAAAATCTTGAATCTTTCTTGTTTCTGGAGAAGAGACTGAATCAAAATACTGTAGACCTTCAACTCAGGAATCTGATCTTAAGTGTTCGCTCCTGCTGGAATAGCTGCAATAAGCCCCTCAGTGAGTACGAGCCACCTTTCATTTCTCCATCTTTGGATATGGCAGCTTTTTATGTAAGACAAGTGTCGGAGGCACAGTTAATAACCTCCACAAGTGTCCTAGGGTTGGTCTCCACAGTGGAGGCTTCTCCTTTGATTCCTTGGTGTGCGTAAGGGATTGTGGTGGCCTGGAGACAAACTGCCAGCTGAGGCAGATTGCATGTTACATTTCTTTTCTTTAGTTTAGAGACATGGTCCACATGTGTAGTAGAGCTCCCGTTCAGCAGTGACTGTTGTGTCCCAAGTCACAGTAAGAAGGCCACATAACTTGTGAATAGCAGTAAAAAATGACTACACTGTATTAGGTGATTTCTGTGGCTTTTGTACACACAACAAGCTAGTTTTCTTGAGTGGATTTCTGAATAAATATTTTATTTCCTTAGATTTTAAACTGTGATATCTGCCTGTGTATGGATCTCTTACAAAGGGATAAAATCCCAGTGGGCACCAATCTACATCTTTAGGCACTTTAAGTATCTGTATACTATTGCCCTTCTGTTATCTGTGGGGAGACATCTCTTCAGCAGAAGATAAAATTCTGTTTAGAAATACCTCCACTGTACAGAGAAAATATGTATCTCTCCAAAACATGTTTTGCTGATATTCCCAAATAATTTCTCAGCAAGGATCAAATTCTCTGTTAAAATTTGTACATTTATTCAGAAATCTAAATGAAACTTTTGATTTATTTTTTTTTCTTAGCAGAGAAGTCTAATTGGAATGGATGAAATGACATTATTAAGTACCAGAATGAAGATCACCAGGGAAATAATCTAACTGCTGACAGTCTAATGTTAACTCAGTGCTTCTAAATAATCAGTAATCAGAAGCTTCAATAAAACTAAGATAGATTGAGCTAAGTGCCTGACTATTCAAAGTAAGTGCGAGAGATTTGGTGGAAAGTTCAGTGCAGTAAGGGAAAAAAATTGTACTGCAATAAATATACAGGACTAAAGAAATCATGCTTCTATTTTATTTTAAGTAAACACATTATCTTTTGATATATCTTGGTCTTTCTCCATGTGAATCAAGAAACATGCAGCACTTCAAACCCTGATTAATATTCCTAATTGCTCTCCCTTTTTCATTCTTGCAGCTGGCAGATGGAATGCTGCAGAGCAGACAGTGCTGTTATCAGTAATGTTTGTACTGCTTGTGAACAAGTGATGCTACAGCCTTCATGTTTATTCCCTTTGACTCGTATACAATTGCAACAAGGTGCAATAATCAAGACTCGTTTTTTTTCCAAAAAACCAAGAAAATTTGAAATTAGGCATTGGAATGGTGTGCCAAGGGAGGTGGTTGAGTCACTGTCCCTGGAGGTGTTTAAGGTGAGGGTAGATGAGGTGCTTAGGAGCATGATTTAGGGATTGGTGGGAATGGTTGGACTCGACGATCCAGTGGGTCTCTTCCAACCTGGTTATTCTGTGATTCTGTGATTCCCCCCTCCTTTTTCTTTCCTGTCTCTGCAGTATTATTCCTAAAGGGAGCAGATGATAGGATATGGTCAGTGAGCCAATTTCTGTAATGCCAAACACTTTGTAGCAACAAGGAGGCCTGGAAATCTTACAGAACACACCAAGAGCATGCCTATCTTCCATTAAGTTGAGCTAAACATTCTTTAGTGCAAGTGTTGATTGTTTCTACGTGTTTCTGTGCCAGTGCTAATTAGGATGGACGTGCAGTGAATCCAGAGGAAAGAGCATCATGTTAGTAAGAAGCTGGAATAATGATATCTAATTAGCTGAAAAGTGAATAAAGGATCAATAACACATTTTGTTTTCTACCATGACTTCTCTAAATGAAAGAATCCTAATTACACCAGATATTTCCTATCTTTCTGTTTCTTATGTTTTAGTAGTTACCCGGTCAAGCTATTTCCCAGGTGAAAGACTGACTTTTCTAACTAACATCAATACAAACTCTACTTTGACATGAAAACAAAATTTGTCTTTCTCTGTCATGACTGTTATCAAAACCAGTTAATGAATGAAGCAGAAGAGGGACCAATTCATTTTATAATGTGCACATTGGTTTGTTGATGCTAAAATTAGATGACATACTTTATGTGGCCAGCATTGCTATCATAAGCTACATAGAATCATAGAATCATAGAATAACCAGGTTGGAAGAGACCCACTGGATCATCGAGTCCAACCACACATGTTTGCAATGAAAAAATTAGCCTATGAAGAGCCACTATGCATTGGATAATTCAGTTGACTTTTGGACACTGAAAGGTTTGTGTGCTTTTCAGTTAGATTTGTGGAAAGAGATGTTTTCTCAAGTGTTGTGTAGGACTTGTAATTGCACCATCCCATGAAGGCATCAGTCTGACCAACATAACAGAAGGTGACTGGCTAAAATCTGTGGCTCTGCTTTGAATAGTCCTTTTAATGGAAGAATGAATCAGATGACCTTATGATTTCTTAGTTGTGGTTCTAAAACCAAGAAAAAAGATGTGTCTTATCATAGCTTATAACACCAGCACATAGCACTGAAACAGAGCTCATGAGCTCAGACATAGTAGCTCATTAGCTATTCTGAAATGTTTCGGGACTTTGACATTAAGAAGACTTTGTGATTACAAGAATGATGCCAACTTGCAGGAATTCAAAGAAACGTGTATTAGAGAACATCCAGTGAAACTACTGGATGTGATGCTACAAGATGTTCATTTAATTGCCAGAAATATTCTGAACACTTTTCCATTTAGCACCCATTAATGGATGCTGGCTGCAGCCTTGTGTATCAGTACAAAGAAATGCAAACTTAATTTAGTGATTCTCATACCTTTCAGTGATAAGGTAAAAGTCTAAGGAAATTCCTACACCAGCATACTTATATATAAGACTTCCCTTTTCTTACAGTTTCAGCTTCTTTGGTTTGAAATCACATCTCAGTTTATGTATTCATTCTCACTATTAATAGCTAAAAGGACTCCTGTAAGATGCAAGTATCTGGTTACAATTGCTGAGATGTGCCAATGGCTCTTTCTGTTGCTGTAGCTGTCACTGAGCTTGCATTTTTGCTGCTGTATTTGTCATGATATTAAATTCTTGTAGTTGTTGCATAGTTTTGTGAAATGCTTTATGCATCCTGTGTTGGGAACCAAAGAACTGCAGGGTTGCATGCTGTACCAGCACGTTTTCATTGCAAACAAAACTACCTCATTCTTTTTTTGCTCCATTGCCCATAATAACTATAATTAAAATGCTGAAGTTGGAATAAAATTCTATCCAGATTTTCCTCTACCTAGTGTAGTACTGAGATGCCCCTTTTTGATTTGATTTACTACCTTGATATACTATACAAGGCCCAACTTTTTCTCTGGCGATACAGAACAGTTATAACACAGTTTGCATTCCAGGCAGGATCTAGGATAAAACCAGAGGATTTTTAAAGACAAATAGTCTGATACAAATTGATGCAGTTCTTGCAGGCCATCAAATCAACAAGCTTAACATCTGCAAAAGAGGTTTTGTTCCTCCTTCCAGGTGTCCCATCATTGCTGTTCTTTAGTGTCTGAAGTTGCAGGGAACTGTCTGTTCTAATAGTCTTCATCTTCACTGTGGGATAATACAGTGTATAAGTGTAAATCAGTAATTAGATGGTGATGCTCTTGAAGCATCTTTTATTAGGAGGAAGCTAAATTCTAGTAAAACAAATACTCTTCTACTTGAATACTTACAGAAGATGTATAAAGCATCCTTTAAATATCTGGATGTCTCTTATTTTAAATTTCATTATCATAACAATTACATTTTTTACTTGGCCAGATTAGATAGAGCTTAGGTATTAAGTATGATAGGAAAAAAATTGACTAGAAGAATTATAAAGGTTCTAATACCTCAGCATTTTGTTTGCTTTTATTGATCACTGCAATCTAGCTGATGTGTCAGCAGCCAAAAAGCATTCTAAGTAAGCTGATATATAAAAATGATACAAACTTTTATCTCAATTTATATTAGATACAATCAGGTGACAGACCACTGTGATCTACTTTGTGACATTCAAAATTGGTCAAGTAAAAATCAAAGGAAATTGGACTGAATAATATTCATATTTCAGAGCTAGTTATACTCATTTATTCAGGTATTTACTGTGATATGGTCCCTTACACTCATTCTGAATGAAAACCTACAGACTTATAACTGCAGTAAAAAATGAAGTTTTCCCACAGAAAATTCTGTACATTTAAGAAATGTATATGCTTAGATCATACAAAGCTGTTGAATCACTGGAGCTATCATATTTTCCTTTATACAAGTTTTATTGAATTATGTCCTGAATAATACAGGAAAAAGTTACGGTTAAGAAACCTAACTCTGTTAGGATTTTCTTAAGCCTGACTAGTTTTAATTGGATTTATCTGAAACATCATGAATCATCTAATGATCTGATTGGGATCTTTGTTTAAAACAAACTGATATAATATTGTCTATATTATACATGCTAAAAAGCATTTTTAACTGTTAAAAATGCATATGAGATTAAAAAATTTCATGACAAAACAAGACTGAGGTTTTCAAAACAATATTTAACAAAAAGATAGTTTTGTTTTAGAATAAATCCCAGCTACATCTAAATTAATACTATATCTGATTCTAAATAATTCATTTCTATCTGGCAGAACACAGATAAGGCAGGGAGATGGACAGCCATATAGATGAAACACTTCCCCTTGTGCTGAACAGGATAAGTCACTGAAGCTGAGTGATCCAGAGAGAAGTGAGTCTCAGGGAGAGATGGGCTCAAATTCATATTCTTGCACAAATTTCCTCTCAGGTAAACAGGGAAAGTCTGGCAGCCCTGTATATAAAAAAAACAAAACAAAAAAAAACCACCCCAAAACCCAACCAAAACCACAAGGATTTGTTTTCATTTTCAGTGGATCATAAAGTCCTGAGAGCTGTGGTAGACATAAGGAGAGGCTTGTTCTTTTCATCTCTTACTGTCCTGAATGGGGTTTATCAGGCCCAGTCAACATGGGCTAATGAAAGGCAGGTCCTGTCAAACTCACCAGATCTCCTTCTCTAACAAAGTGACCCACTTTGTTTGTTTTGAGGGAAAGGCTGTGAATATAGTGTACTTGGATTTCAGTAAAGCCTTTGACACCATTTCTCACAGGATTCTCCTTGAGAAATTTGCTGCCTCTGACCTGGACAAGCATACCCTATGCTGGTTCAAAAACTGTTTGGATGGCTGGGCCCAAAGACTAGTGGTAAATGGAGTTAAATCCAGCTGGAGGCCAGTCACAAGTTGTATTTTGCAGGGCTCAGTGCTTGATCCAGTTCTGTTCAATATCTTTATCAATGATCTGGATGAGTGGATTGAATGCAGCCTTAGAAAGCTCACAGACTTCACCAAGCTGGGAGGAAGTGTCGATCTGCTTGAGGGTAGGAAGGGATCTCAACATGCTGGATAGGTGAGCTGAGACCAATGGGATAAGGTTTATCAAGGCCAAGTGTGGATTCCTGCCCTTCAGGTACAACAGCCCTGTGCAGTGCTACAGACTATGGGAAGAATGGCTAGAAAGCTGCCTGGAGGAGAAGGACCGAGAGGTGTTGACCGACATCCAGCTGAACATGAGCCAGCAGTGGCCCAAGTAGCCAGGAAGTCCAATAGAATCTTGGCTTGTATCAGAAACTGTATAGCCAGCAGGACCAGGGAGGTGAATCTGCCCTTGTATGCATCATTGGTGAGGCTGCACCTTGAATACCATGTTCAGTTTTGGGCCCCTTGTCACAAGAAAGACATTGAGGTCCTGGAGTGTGTCCAGAAAAGAGCAATGAACCCTGTGAAGGGGCTGGAGAACAAGTCTTACAAGGAGCAGCTGAGGGAACCGTAGTTTTTTAGCTTAGAGAATAGGAGGCTGAGTGGAGACTATCACAGTTTACAACTACCAGAATGGAGGTTTTATTGAGGTCGGCGTTTGTCTCTTCTCTCATGTGATAGGTAATAGGACAAGACGGAATGGCTTCAAGTTGTGCCAGGGGAGGTTCAGACTGGACATCAAGAAAAATTTCTCCACCAAAATGGTTATTAGGCACTGGCAGAGGCTGCCCAGGGAGATGATTGAGTCACCATCCTTGGAGGTATTTAAAAGATTGGCAGATGAGGTGCTTAGGGATATGGTTTAGGAGTGGACAGATACGGTTGGAATCGATCATCTCAAAGGTCTTTTCCAACCAAGCAATTCTATGGTTACCAAACTTTTCGTATTTCAGCATATTCTGAAGTTACAGAAAACACATTAAGATAATGTTTATTTCCCTTAAGCACCCTTGAAACAAAGATCATTGCACATGGCAACCCAACAGCATCTCTCAGAACTGTCCTGTAAACATCTGAAGGGTTGAAGAAAGTCCAGAAGGGAAACATAGGAACACTCTCTCCTCCCCTCCCCTACCAAAAAAGATATGTTTCCAGGCTGTGTCTCTTTCAAAATGGCACTGTGAGTAAAAGAAGGTAAGGGGAAAAGTGATGATCAAATAGTGAAATGAATGCCAAAAAAAGAAGGTGCCGTCTTACCTAAGACTCACTGGAGGCACTTGCATATTTGATAACTCAAGACACATTGGATCATTCTGCTTCTGTCTTCTTCCTTCATCTTCTGCATTGGTGACACTTCATTTTTTGAGGAAAACCAAACATGATCCTTAAGAAAGCCTGATGTGAGAGGAGTGTGGGGTCTGCATTTTGCTTCTTCACACTCTTGAGGTGGATGCTTTGTTACTTCAGATGTTGCTAGTCTTGCTTTGACATGCACAGGGTTCATTTAGACCTATATCCCTTTGGTCTTTTCTATAGGAAAACTTCAGCAGCAAAGTTGGTCTCAGATTTCTCTGCAAGGCTGCCTGCCTTCCACCTTTACCTCTGAAAATGAATATGCTTAAAACACATTTGACACTCTCTCAGTTCAGCTCTCTTTCCTCTATTGTCCTGGGATTTTAATACGTGTCAAATAATAATCAGAAGCATTCTGTTTTTCCCTGTTGCTGTTGTTAACTGCTCATTTCTTTGTAGGTAAGGATTGTTTTCAAGAAAAAAGTCACTAATGCATTTGAAATGATTTTTTTTTTTACTGCAAGTATATGTCTATAATATCCGTTTCTGGCAGTATTTCAGCAAGGAAAGTGAAGAAATTTAATGTTGCTACCCGGTCCAACTCTCTTTCTGACATCCAGTCTGTCTGTTGTGCTAATGCCTGGTACAGCAGAAACATGCATTAGGTTAACCAGCTCCATCTCTCCCATGCAGCAAGATGAATTTTAATCTAGGGTTTATGTAAGTCCCCCTGCTCTGCAAAAAGACTTTTTTTTTCTGTTATCTCTAATAGCCCATAACATCTCACTGTGCTCCTCTGCTTTTCTTCCCTATTACCATTTCCAGATTGACTGATCTTCAATTGCATGGTCTTCAATTGCATGATCCTGACCACAATATCCTAGTGGCTTTTTTAGCTTCTGTTTCTCCCTCTCTCTTCCTCTCAAGCTGCTGACATATTGCACCTCAAGAACTAGGGGAGAGCAGGGCTGTGCTACACTTCTTCCAAATTTGCCTTTCTTTGAGAGCAGAACAAGTGCTGTCTTCCATTTAGCGCCGCTAGACCTTACCAAATTTTCAGTATTTAGTGGGAGGATTTTTGTATTTGAAAAGTGATGGTTGTGTATGCTGGCAGAATTAAAGACCTTTTTCTATTGAAGGTAGAGCTCAAGCAGTCTCTGTTTAGATACTCCTGCTCTGCCTTACCAATACTTCTCCAGGAGCTACAAGCTGTGCAAGCCCTTTTGTTCCCTGACCTTTACCAAGACAGGAAGACAACCTAGAAATGAAAAAAAATGACCATCATCTTGTTTACAACAAGCAATAAAAGGATAAAAAATATACTCTGTTGAAGCTATATAAAACCTCCAATGGCCAATAAAGCCAATTCACAGAGCTGAAGCCTCTGGCAGTCTCTGCAAGGATATTTGTGTCAGTTCCTGCTGTGAAGAAGTGTGTGTGAAGAGTGGTTTCCATACATGGAGGTAACACTCAGAAGTAGTACAGGTATTTTGCTTTTAAGTAGCCTAGACTGAATAGAAAAGGGCAGAAGGGGTTTCTGAGAAAGTCGTGCATAAGGGATGATTCTCCAGGACTGGCCTTAGGAATACGACCAAACCTCCACACAGTTAGCAGTGACATTGGTGCTTTCCAGATGAATGAGAGATGAAGAGGATACAGGTAGATGTGGAAGACCAGAATAATCTTAAAAACTATCCAGGGAAATATCTTAGTAGTCATTTTCTCTTCTAGGTTGCAGGCCAAGAAGCTTTAGTTGCTACTCTGAAAAAGAGTGGAGCTTTAGAGGGGAAACAGACATCTACAAAGTGGTGTAATAGTTGGAGACCAGAAACAGACACACACAACACATACAGAGAAAGTGAGGACTGTGAATACTGTCTGGAGGGAAAGGTCTAAGTCCAGGTGAAACTGCTTTCATCAATATTTCCTAAATATTTCCTAGACTGCTTTATTCAGTTCTCTAGATTTGTACAGCTGTCTGTAGCACTAGCCACTATTTCCAGCTTTCTCTCAGGTAAGTGAAGGTGGTTTGATTCTGCCCAGGACTAGAGCTATGAAGATTACTCTGTCCTTGGTGTAGGTGAGAGTTGCTCTATATTATTTACACTCCAGGAGATCTTGTTGCAACAGGACATTATAGGGATACCAGACTGCCTGGATGAAACTGCCTTGTAGTTCCCCCATGCACTTTTTTTTTGTTTCAGTTCTGCTGCCCTGCACCATAGTTTTTGCAGATACAGCCCTACGCAGGACTCTGCATTCACCCTAAAAGGCTTCAACATTTATGCTGCTTTCATCGTAGGGGAGAAAGACAGTACAAACATTCCTGTCTTCTCATAGAGGGCAAGTGCAAGGGGACAGGTTTGCTTTTATGGATGTGATTATGGCTGAAAGAGTCTTGTCTTTGTGCTCTGAGGTCCTAGTGCCTTAAGTTTTATATCAGCGAAGCTTTACTGATTGCAACAGTAATTTCTGGATTCACATATTCTTAAAGGAGATCAACAATTGAGATATGCATCACAGACATGAGACATCATCTTCATAGCATTCTGTGTTGCTGAGAAATAGGTTTTATGTTCATGGAATTTCACTGAAATGAGAACAAAGCTTTGGGGATATCAGACCTATGCTCAGCACCTTACACAGGATGGTTCCTTCCTTCCTTCACTCTCAGTGATTTCCAAAGCACAACTACAAACAAAATTTTATTTGCTTGATTTTATAAGGAGATCAAGCATGTATGCATATTACAGTCCTGTGGATGACATCATCATTCATTTAAATTAATGATCTGATTCCAGTAAAATGGGATTTTACCCCTCCCCAGAATGAGAATGGGGATCAGGAAGGATGGTCTTTCATACTGCACAATATGACTAAAACGAAATCCTACTGACACACATTTCTGGGGTCACCCTTCACAGATGAAATTTACTTCTTGTTTTGTTTCAAAACTTTTCTGGAATTAGAGATGAAATATTGTTATTTTGGAAGTTATAGAGAGCCGGAGATTTGTCTACCAGGGCTCCCAGAATCACATTTTTGGCTCATTTCTGTCAGTCCTGCCCTGTTTTGTGTTCTTATTTATGGTCTGTTAACAAAATACTGACTTGGGTTATATATTTTTTCCTTCAAGAGAAAAAGCTTTCACATTTGGGCTGGAAATGAGATTGTTTAAGCTGTTGCTTATTTTTCACTGAAGTGCTGCATTGGCAGCTGAGTCTGTGCTGAATATCTGATGGAAGAGTAAGCAGATAAACTTCTACCCTTTACAAAAGGCATATTACAGAAAAACAAATGGGGATTAAATTAGTGAAGACACTCACTCAGTTGTTTTACATGAAAATGGGGAAATTTCAGACATATCTTTGTACTGGAAACAGTTTTGTGCTCATCTTTTTCTGGTTTTATTTTATTTTGGTGAGAAGAAAAGGAGGAGTTTCTCTGCCCTGATGTTACAATTGCAGGAATGAAAGCATTTGTCATTTTGTTAAAACATCCTTGGTAGAATATTGAGAAAAAAACTTGACTGGAATGTGGATGGTTGGAAATCACTGAAAAGTGTCATGGTTTAACCCAGGTAAACCAGGAGGGTGCTGGCCTCTTCTTCCAAGTGACAGGGGACAGGACGAGAGGGAATGGCCTCAAGCTCCGCCAGGGGAGATTTAGGCTTGAGATTAGGAAAAAATGCTTCATGGAGAGGGTGGTTAGGCATTGGAATGGTCTGCGCAGGGAGGTGGTTGAGTCACTGTCCCTGGAGGTGTTTAAGGTGAGGGTGGATGAGGTACTTAGAGGCACGATTTAGGGATTGGTGGGAATGGTTGGACTCGACGATCCAGTGGGTCTCTTCCAACCTGGTTATTCTGTGATTCTGTGATTCTGTAAACTGCTAAGCACCACTCAGCCTCATCCCAGAAGGGTGAGGGAGAGAATGGGAAGGGTAAAAGTGCAAAAACTTGTAAGCTAAGGAGAAGAGAGTTTAATAGATAAAAGAAAACAGCACAAGCAAAGCAAAAACTGAACACAGTATTGGAGGTGTGGCCTCACCAGTCCAGAGTATAGAGGCAGAATCACTTTCCTGCTCCTGCTGGCCACATCATTTCTGATAAAGCCAAGATGCCACTGGCCTTCTTGGCCACCTGAGCACACTGCTGGCTCATGTTCAGTCTCATGTCAACCAACACTCGCAGGTCCTTCTCTGCCTGGCAGCTTTTCAGCCATTCTTCCCAAAGCCTGTAGCTCTGCAGAGGGTTTTTGTGTCTCAAGTGCAGGATTCCACACTTGGCCTTGATAAACCTTATCCCATTGGTCTCAGGCCATCAATATAGCCTGTTCAGATGCCTTTGTAGAGGCTCCCCACGCTCAGGCAGATAGACACTTTCTCCCAGCTCAGTGACATCTGAGAACTTACTAAGGGTACATTCAATCCCCTCATCCAGATCGTTGATAAAGATATTGAACAGAACTGGACCCAGCACTGAGCCCTGGGAAACGCAACTTGTGACTGGCCTCCAACTGGATTTAGCTCCATTTACCATTAGTCTTTGGGCTCAGTCATCCAGCCATTCTTTTACTCACTATAGAGTATGTTTGTCCAGTTCAGTGGTAGCCAGTTTCTCAAGCAGAATCCTGTGTAGAAACAATGTCAAAGTCCAAGCACACTATATTGACAACCTTTCCCTCATCCATTAAGCGGGTCGCATTGTCACGGAAGATGATCTGATTAGTTTGGGAGGACCTACCTTTCATAAACCCCCATTGACTGGGCTTCATCACCTGGTTCTCTTGCATGTGCTGTGTGATAGCACTTGAGATCACCTGTTTAATGACCTTCTCTGGCACTGAGGTCAGACTGACAGGCCTGTAGTTCCCTGGATCCTCCCTCTGGCCTTTCTTGTAAATAGGTGTAACATCAGCCAGCCTCCAGTGAAGGGAAACTTCCCCAGTTAGCCAGAACTGCTGGTAGATGATGGAAAGGGGTTTGGCAAGCACCTCCACCAGCTCCCTTAATACCTTTGTGTGGATCCCATCTGGCCTCATAGACTTATGAATATCTAATTTGCTAAGCAGTCTCTAAACATTTCCTCATGGATTGAGGGAACTTTGTTCTGCTCTCCCTCCCTCTCTTCTGGCTGATGCAGCTGAGTACCCAGAGTACGTCTTACCTTACTGTTACAGACTAAGGAAAAGAAGGCCTTAAACACCTCAGCCCTATTCTCATCCTTTGTCACTACTGTTTCTTGTGTGTCTAGTAAAGGATGGAGATGCTCCTTGGCCCTCCTTTTGTTGTTAATATATTTGTAGAAACATTTTTTATTATCTTTCACAGAACTGGCCAATCTAATTTCTAGTTGGGCTTTAGTCCTTCTGATTTCCTCTCTACATGATATTACTTCATCCTCGTAGTCCTTCTGTGGTGCATGCACCTTCTTCCATATCCCATGATTTCCTCTTTTTTTTTTCTGAGATTCACCCAGATCTCTCTGCTCATCCAAGCTGGTCACTTTGGGTCAGTGTCTGGCTGTGTCCCACCCCAACCCCTTGTGCACCCTTAGCCTCCTCACTGGGGGGTGGTGTAAGAAGCAGAAAAGGCTTTGACTCTATGAGCATTACTTATAAATGTCAAAAATATCCCTGTATTATCAGTGCTGTTTTGATCACAAATCCAAAACATAGCCCCATACAATCTACTATGAAGAAAACTGACACTTATAGCCAAAACCGGTATGAAAAGAAATCTCGTATGGCCAAAGTGGGAAATGAAGCATGGTTTTTGCCTCATGCATTATAAATGTGATTCAGATGAACAAGTACAGATTCTGTTCTTTAACTTACACTTTTCCTTAAGGTATCATTCTTGACTTTCACATCAGATTTGATATAAGAGATTATTAAGTGACACTTCTTGATCTAAGGTCCAAGTTTGAGGGGTGTTGAATTCCATCTTAGCAGCTCCCATGTTTCACTGGGAATTTTGTTTAGTGCAGGAAAGGATTCATACCCTTCTAAAAAGGGTAGAAAAGAAAACCCTGGGAACTACCGACCTATCAGCCTCACCTCTGTGACTGGGAAGATCATGGAACAGATCCTCCTAGAAGCCCTCCTAAAGCACATGGAGGATGGGTTAGTGATTAATGGCAGCTAGCATGGCTTGACCAGGGGCAAATCCTGTATGACCAACCTAGTAGCTTCCTATGATGGGGTAACCACAACAATGGACATGGGAAAATCAATGTATGTGATCTATCCAGACTTCTGTAAAGCCTTCGACATGGTCCCCCACATCATCTTTCTCTCTATACTAGAGAGAGATGGAATTGATGGGTGGATGGTACAGTGGATAAGCAACTGTTTGGAGAGTAGTGGTCAATGGCTCGAAGATCTGTGACAAGTGGTGTCCCTCAGGGGTCCGTACTGGGACCGGTGCTGTTTAATATCTTCATTAATGATATTGACAGTGAGATTGAGTGCATCCTCAGCAAGTTTGCAAATGACACGAAGCCGAGTGGTGTAGTTGCCACACCGGCAGCATGGGACATCATCCAGAGGGACCTGGACAGGTTAGAGAAGAGGGCCTGTGAGAACCTCATGAGATTCAACAAGGCCAAGTGAAAGGTCCTACTCCTGGGTTGGGGCAATCTGCAGTTTCAGTACATGATGGGGGATGATGTGATTGAGAGCTGCCCTGCAGAGGACTTGAGGGATGCTTATTGATGAGAAGCTCGACATGAGCCACAAAGAGTGCTCGCAGTTGAGAAGGCCAACCATATCCTGGGCTGCATCAAAAGAAGTGTGGCCAGCAGGTTGAGGGAAGTGATTCTGCCCCACTATTCCTCTCTTGTGAGACCTCATCTGGAGTACTGTGTTCAGTTCTGGAATCCTTAAGAAGGATTCCAGAACATAAGAAGGATATGGAGCTGTTTGAGCAAGCCCAGAGGAAGGCTACAAAGATAATCAGTGGGCTTGAGCACCTCCCATATGAGGACAGGCTGAGAGAGTTGGGTTTGTTCAGCCTGGAGAAGAGAAGGCTCCAAGGAGATCTTATGGCAACCTTCCAGTACCAGAAAGGGGTTACAAGAAAGCTGGGGAGGGACTGTTTACAAAGTGATAGGACTAGGAGCACTAGATATATACTGCAGAGGGGCAGATTTAGGCTAGACATAAGGAAGAATTTCTTCATGATGAGGGTGGTGAGACGCTAGCACAGGTTGCCCAGGGAAGTTGTGGCTGCCCCATTGGTGGAGGTGTTGAAGGCCAGGTTGGATGGTGCCTTGGGCAGCCTGATCTAATGGGACATGTCCCTGCCCATGTCAATAGGGTTGGAGCTAGATGATCTTTAAGGTCCCTTCCAACGCAAAATATTCTATGGTTCTACGATACTAAAATTTCAGTGACAACAATATTTTTTAAAAAATATAAATCATACAGTGAAGTTGGAAATGAGGCAAGGTACCTGAAAAAGGAATCTTATTTAGCATCCTGCCTATAAACATTTCTTTAAGGCAGCATATCTCTGCTGATTTTAGTGTCAAGGAAAGTATCTCTTATTCTGGTTTCATGCTGAAAACTGACAGAACTTAGGAGAGGGAGAGAAGCAGGCTCACAAAGATGATAATTTTTAGGTAGGGCATAAGGTAAAAAAAGACATGAAAAGGTACTACTACCAGCACAGAGACTGTTAACAGAAGGAATTAACTACACATTTAGTAAAAATCCTCCAGTGTGTGTTGTATTTAGGTTCAGCGGTGTTACTAATGTGCCTCTGGATAAACTAATACAAAATCTCATTAAAATGTAGCTCCTGGTGATTCTTTTACAGGTTGCATTATCCAAAGCAGATGATAGCAATAACAAAAAAAGTGAACATGTCCATTTCTTTGTCTGATTGGCAGCTCCATAATAAATCCTACATAATATACCAGAAATAATGTGATACTAGGTCACGGAAACACAGCAGTCTTAGTATTTCAGTGAGCTAGGTTCCAACCAGCAATGCACATTTTAAGCACAGACAAAGATAAAGATTAAGTTCAGTTATTAAGGTTATACAGAGGATCAAATAATGATATAGCTACAGGCTGAGGGGGAAATCTAGTCTCAGAGCAAGAAATCTGAAGAGAATATGAGATGCTAAGAATGGTGTGGCTGAAGGGAATATTTTGATTCTTTGAAGGATAAAAGCCCAGAATTGCTGATGAGAGGGAGAGATGATCATATCTATCTTGAGTTTAGCAAGACTTTTTATTTTGTCTCTGACAACTTCCTTGTATCCAAGTTGAGATATTATGGGCTGCCTGGGTAATAAAGTTGGGAAAAGTACTTGTTTGGGTCAGAAATGTGGACTTCCTTGGGGGTCTGTATGGTATTTATTATGTGTGTCA
This sequence comes from Clamator glandarius, assembly GCA_033459285.1. Classification (NCBI taxonomy): domain Eukaryota; kingdom Metazoa; phylum Chordata; class Aves; order Cuculiformes; family Cuculidae; genus Clamator; species Clamator glandarius. Next base: position 165,889 of record JAUNZM010000174.1, read on the forward strand.
GTGATCTGGAATGTGTACCCTTAAAATTGACACAGAAAATTGTGCATCTAGTTGCATTAATCTTATGTGTGAATTTAAGTGCTGAGGATGTCGACAAAGATAGTACTGGTTAGTGAAACTGACCTGGTTAGATTTGCAGTTTTCCAAGCATTACTAAGAGACATTGCATGCTTGGGAATGACGTGTCAAAATAATGAGTAGCCGCAGAAAGTATCTAAGCAATTTGTGATTAGTAATCAGATGAAGTGCAACAAGGCTGGCACCTGAGTGCGTAGCTACTCTCCATCACTGCAAATCTGCAATGAAGGCTGCTGGTTTTGCAAGGATTTGCTCTAGTTCAGCTCTAGCTGCAAGAATTGAAGCAGGGAAGTCCTGGGACTCCTGGCATATACAAATTTAGCTTAGCCTGTCATTATAATCCCTCTACTTATGCTGACCAGGAGAGGTGGGAAGGCATAGCTAATGCATCTTTGAGGAGGCTATAGACAGACAGTTATGGAAAAGAGGCAGATTGTGTGAAAACATGGCAATTACAATATGTTAACTTCCTAACAAGGGAATGTTCAGTTCTTGTCACTGAAGGAAGGGGTAAAAGCAAGGGTACTGTTGTTTACTATTGCCTGAGAGACATCTTAAAGTCACTATTAAATAATTATGTCCCCTTATTCAGTACGTTAAAGGATATATAATTTATAAAAATAGTCTTAGATACTGTATTGATGATAGGATAGCACAGAAAAACTCCTTTTCACAGTTAAACAGCACTTTACAGCTACAATCCATCAAATTATTACAAAGCTCTGTAAGCTTATGCCACATTGCAAATCTACAATGCTGGATTTATTCTTCATCCACAAGACTTTTCTTCACAAATATTCAGAGTGGTTTCTATGGCTTTGCCTATATCTGTAGACAAAACAGTATCAGGTCATGGGCATGTGCAGGGGTGTGTGCTCAGCTTCACTGCTGTTATCCCAGACCTAACAGAACTTTGGCTTCCTGCAAGATGTGCTCTCCAAAAAAATTCTCAGGCAAGGCTGGGAAGACAGTGCAAACCAAGGACAGTGCCCAGTAAACACCTTGAATGCCACCACTGTTTTGTAAGATATGAGAGTTTAGTCAAGAGGATGGAAGATGTTCTACGGCAGTTAGCCTTGCGTCTGGAGAATGGTCTTTAACGTTTACTGGAATAGACATAGCCCTAGTTGATTTGTACATAAATCTGTTCTTAGCAAACTGGGACCCTAGTCATAGTCTCATCTTCTGCTTGGTCACTTCTAGCCCTTGGTACACAAAGTTGCAGTCCTGTGAAGGGCAGATGCTGTGCTGCATATTCTCTTTGTGTAACTTCGTGCTGTTACTGTGCAACAGGATATCCTGAGCTGCCAGCTGTGCAAATGAAAACTTGTTCCAATTAACACATATAGAATGAGCACGATACCAGATAATTACAGGAAGATAATTTTGGAAGGATAAAAAGAAGTATTTTATTTTTGGAAAATCAATATCCTCTTACCCTACCTCTTTAAGGAGTGTTCATACCTGTCATTGCTGCCCTCCCATTGAGACCACATGTCCTCCTCCCCAGGCTGTTGGCTGTCTCTTTTCATTTGTGTTGCCATGCCACAAAAAATGAAAACAAATACTGTGGGATTGCAAATGTGACCATAATTCTTTATCAAGCAATTTAAAGCAGAAGCTAATAACAAGGAAAATGACTAATACTTGAATAGGTTTCTGCATATACAAACGGTCCAATAATTGTCTCTCAGTCTGAACAAAAAGATAATAAAAATGTTTTACAGTACTCCTTAATTGTACCAAAAATTGAAAATCAAGACTTTATTGCAGTAAAAGGAAACATTAATCTGTCTGAGGGCCATTTTGTGGAGACTGCTTCCTGGAGAAGTGTGGTGATACTTACATATCTTTAATTGGTTGTGGAACCAAATTGTGATGGTGAAGGTGGTATAGAGGTTATTTATAAGCCCCTAGGCCATCGTGCTCCATTACATCTCACACCTAATGTGACTTGCAGGTCTGCATTTTCAGCATGCTTTTTGGGTTGTTTTTAGCATCCACCTGTTGCAGGTAGTCGAAGGAAATGTGCTAGCTGAGTCATTCCACAAAGCCACATGAATTTGCTGCTTGCCTCTATGAAACATCCTGATTGTTATTTAGAGTGCAGAAGGGATTGATAAAACACAGTGATGGGCATCGTTTGTGGGAATCAGGTAGGACGGAGGAAGAGTTGCCAAAGAAGATACTGCAGAGCATCACACCAGGGACAATTGTGGCCAGAGTAAGAGAATCAGGCAGGAGCTTGGCTTAAATAAGGTTTAGCAAGGGAAAACTAGTTTAAGGAGAGTAGTGGACAAGACTGAGCTCTTTTCCTCTTTGGAATTAATGGCAGAATTCTCATTGACCTTCAACATCAGGAAGGGATATATTATATAACAGGTTTTGTTCTTGCTAAAGGGTCAGGTTAATCCTTACTGTAAGGTAATTACTGAACAAGATGTTTTAGGTTATATCTAACATAGTTTTATAGAGGTTATCTGCTGCTGCTTTTTAGCAGGACAATAAACTACATCTTCTCTGCTAACTCTTGCCTAACTTAGATCTAGCAAGTAATTTTTCTTTTTCTTGAGATTTCCTACAAGACCTTGCAGGAACATTTTTTTCCTTGGTGGTTATCAGAATTCTGTTTAAATACAGATGTTTAACCTTCTTTCTATGGGTTGTGTTTCGCTTGTAATTATTCTGCATTCTTCAGGGACATACTTATTTCAGATGTACTCATATAAACTGTAAGTTTAGCTGACAGCCCCTAAAAGGGAATGGATGGTGCTAAGAACCTCTCTTCAGTTATTGACACTTAACTCCCTGTCTCGGTGGAATAGAGTTCAGTCTCTCACTGCCAAGTCAAACTGGATAGATTATTTCTCTAATCGGAAAAAGCCTGGTGTACTGAAAATGAAATAGTACTCTAGCAACTCCAGTCTAAAGAGACATGGAATATTACTCTTACATTTTTATTTATCTTTTCTTTACTTTCAGTAAAATTGGATTGACATTTTGGGACATGAGCAGAGTTTGTTGGTATGTTGCTGTAAAATGAAGCAGCTTCAAAAACTGGATTGGCTGCTCTCACTGCTGAGCAATTTCTTGGGTGAGTTTTGGGGTTTCATTTTCTTGCATTCTCTCCACACTTCCTTAATGGATCCTTATATATTGTTCATTATAAGAGATATTTGTATTATGTATTATACAAAATAATGAAAATATAACCATTAATTATTTTACCTGATTATCTCTGTCTTTACATTGTACTAGTTCCTTGACCTCTACGAGGGAGAAAGCAATTGCTTTAATACATGGCATAGTGCAGATGAACGAGGAACGAATACACAAATTTAAGAACAAAATAATAAAAGCAAGACATTTTAGTAGCATCTTCAATGCATGAAATAGTAGGGGTATTTATAAACATTTGCGAAAAGGCTTGTGCCACTATGAACAGATTTTGAATTAGTTAGTATACTATGTAAGTTTGAGGAAAAACTGGCTGTAGAAGCACCGCAGCACACATGTCCACAGCTCAACTCTAAATCCTCCCAGAAATGTGTTGTGAGGCAGATTTTATTTGCTTTTTTTGTTCTTTTTTTGTATTTTTGTCACCCTCCCAGCTATTAAATATTGTCATTTGTCATTGTTAGAAGAAGTACCTAATGGTGCCTTAAAATATAATTTATCATTCAGTCTACAGCAGTGAAAATCCCTTATCAGAAAGTGCAGGTGGGAGGCTGGCATCTTTCAGACTCATCTGTAAAAGAGAGTTTAATGTCAGAACATAGGTTAATTTCAACAGTGTGATTACTAGAGGTGTTTGGCTTACTACGATGGTGATAGTAACTGGAATACTTAAAAGATAAGACTAAAACGTAGCAGCTACCATATTCTATATAATGATATATATCAGTGTCCTTTGCCAAGCCGTGCATGAGTGAGCTGTATGCTAGTATATACTGACTGAATGTGTACAAACCCACGTTTTACTGTGACTGACTAGCTGGCATAAGCAGCTTCTTTCTTTTATGCTTCACTATTTAGAAGTAATCATGTCTTAAAAACGAGTAGCACTTAGGCTCCAGATAAATATCAACTGTCCTTTCATTAAAAGCTAGAGTAACAAACTATGGTGTGCTGTGCTACCCTCCTAATACTTTTCCTTGCTTCCTTCATGGATTTGGAGAGCTTCTGTGAAATGCAGAAGAATTCCAAGGCTGAATACAGGCAGTGCTGATGTGGGCAGAAAGCTGCTGGTGATGGGGAGCGCATTACAAAAGTGACATGGTTCTCAAGACAGGGGGAGGGAGCAGAAGGGGACAGGATCCACTGGAGTCAACATACAGCAGTTTGTATTGAGAAACCTCTAACAGGTATCTGAAATTTCTGAAACACACTATGGAAAAGAATATTAGTGGTTTAATTCCTGTGACCTTGATGATCTGAGATGATACCAAGCACATGGTTAGTGGGTGTGTGCTAATATCCAGAAGATGATTCTCATGGGACACTGTCTTGTCAGGATTGTTTGCAATTGCCCAGTTGTCAACATTTTGCAGCTAGGAGGCCTTGGTATGAAAGATAGAAGAGAAAAAAGATAAATCACTGGGCTTCATGTTGTCAAGTTAAAGGAGAAATGGATTTCCTTTCACATACCTATAGGAATACCTAAGTTAGATTCTTGCAGTAGAGTTTATGACTGCTTTTCTTTTCATATTGGTTTGGCTGTGTCTCCCAGATGTGTGGTGAAGGTTAACAGTTTGGTCTTTACGCATTCATGCCTGAACAAGCATCTCTACAATTTTCCCACTGAATTTCATAAGACCAAGTCTGGGGCACAGATAATTTAATAGATTATGAGAAGACTGTATGATAAAATATATTCAGAAACTCCTTATACACATCAGATGCCTTTTTGACTCCTAGCTGCTGTAACATTGATACTGCATTACAATTAATATTTAATAGCAGTGACAGTGAGACCAATGGTACCTGTAGGATATAAACTGAAACTCTGTGGAAGTTCTGGTGTCTACCTGTTCTCCAAACTGATGGCCTGACCATGGATTTTTAATATTTTCTACTTCTTGTTTAATTTCTTTTTGAATCTAAAAGTCATTAGGGTTATAAAAGTTAGAATCCTTTCCTTCTCTATGCAAACCAGTGCAATAGTATTTTTTTCCATTCAGCTGACATTGCTGATCACAGAAGCTGAGGTTGCTCTGTTTTGCTTAGTTAAGGGCTTATTTGAGACCCTGTAGAGTCCATGCCACTTCCCTAACTCTTGCCAAAAGCAAGTAGCATGCTTGTGCCTTTACCTGCAGCAGAGGAACTGAGAAGGATTTGCACATGTGCAATGGCAGAAAGCTGATAGTGTTCACCAGCTGTGAAGAAAACATCATGCCAGCACGTTTCAACCTGTCCTTGTCACCTCCTACTTCTGCCTTGCTGAAAAATGAATTTGCACTGATTCAATTTTTAACTTGCTTGTATTCATGTTGAATTCACTAGTCTTTCTCTCCTTTAATTAAGCTAAAAATTCTTTTGGGCAAGGATTTGACTTCCCTGTGTAGTTTTATGTCTGGCATAGTCTGACCTTGGTCAAAACTGAGACTTTCTGTCCTTTTATAACTGCTGGTACTGATATTACTACAAAAAAAATCAATGGTAGCATTAGAAAATAAGCCTCCTGTGTGTTTTAGTGCAGCTGACACTCAGCTGATAGATACATAGCTACATTAAGCGACAGTAATATCACACTTACATGTCCTTGTTAGTGCTAGATGAATGACAACATGGACCTAGCTACTCAACTGCTTTTATGAATTTTCCTTGTGAAGTAAGTTTGTTCTTGTTCAGAAATCAGAACAGGTTATCTATAAATGTATGGGCTTGACCTACCACCCCTGCCTTACCAGATTTTAAATTCTGAAATATAACAACCACATCAAATAACTGCACTGTTGACTAAATAGACGTTGTTGGCAACTGGCATCTAATTGTCATAGCAGAAGCATTTAGTAAATGTGCTTGTTCAATTACTGTTTTTATTGCCTTATAACTACAGATTTTAGAGAGAAGAAATTGCATTCTTTTTCAAAATGACTTCAGGGTTTGGATGCCCACAATTTCTTCGCTTACCTGGGGGCTGAAATTGCATCTCATTATATCCACACTGCTTCTTCTGTCCCCAAAGAAGGTAATAGTCGTCTCATATATCTTCCTTTCCCTGTTATCTAATCACAGATATTTTTTGTCCTACTTATTGACAGGGCCATAAACAAAGCTAATTGCTGAATGTAACCTGTTCCTAACCTTCTGTAATAAAAACTGGCAAGAAGAAAGCAGCTAAGTTGAAAGGGAGGCCCTTAAATAAATGGTCTGACTCACAAAGCCTAGACTGCAGTAGTCACTTCTTTAACTATGCAATTCAATTTTTCATTGACAACCTTTAGAAAAAAAATTCTGTTTTTCTTTTTTTAAGTCAGATCTTGGTAGCCATAGTTTTCTGCTCTAAATGTCCCATACACAGCCCACATAGGTCTTTTTCACATCTATGGATTTTTTCCTGCTCTACAGGATTTAAGTGAAGTAAACATGAAGTGTGTGGTCATGATGGGATACACCTGGAAAGGAGGAAGGGGAAAATATTGTATTAGATGGACAAATATTTTATGCTGAAATATATTGAGACTATTGTCTAGAAGTGCATTAGTAAAATTCATGGTTTCCAAAACACTCCTTGCTAGAACAGATTGCTTTCGCTTTGTGGAATTTACTCTCGTATACTATTTCATAGTGTCTTCCAGAACGAAAAAGAAAAAACGAAGATGTGGATAGTTCTGAAGACAAAGAATTTGGCACTAACAATGTTTTTCTCATTGCTTAGTCTTACTGTTTTTGCAGTAGAGTTCTTTTTGAGTAACTTAGATCAGCTGAAACGAATGGGGTGAAAATGCCTGAGTCTGCATATTTCTAGGCTTTGCTAAAATCCTGCGGTTCTTAATATCTCTGAGGAGACTTTCCCCACATCTAATACCAATAGAGGTACTATTGACCACTACCATGTAGTGCTGAATTAAGTTCTCTATCCATTAAGATCGATAGGTGATTTTTTTTTTTAATGACTAATATTCTCATTAGGTTATAATGTTATTTTACTAATGCTGCTTTACATACCTATGTTTTCCCATCAAACTGAACAGGTTTTGATCTGTCAATGTTGGTTTTACTTCCATATTTCTGCTTCCCTTATAAGACCTATATTTGGGATGTGGTTTCTCAAAAATCAGCCCTACAAGTGCAGGTTTGGACATTTCCCTTTCTGCTTCTCTACAGGAAAACAGAATAAGGATGACTTAACCCATGGATGCTCAAAAGGTTCCTGGGTAAGACAGTATTTTCCTTGATAAGCACAGAGTCAAGGGGACCTTTATTCAGTGGATAACCCTACTATAGTCTCAGTGTGTAGCCCTTGTATGGTAGACTTCAGTGGGGCCTTGTTTCATTATGAACCCATCTAGTGACAAACCTACAGCAGCACCAGACCCTGTGCAGGTCAGTGCTTTAATGATGCTTTTGATAAAATGTGAAATGATTTATGAGTGCAAGATCAAGAAAATGTTGGTAGAGAGCAGTGAAGACTACAACACCTCTTCCATCCATGACTGTGGTAGAAAAAATATGTGTGTGTTTGTGTGTATAAACACAAAGATATATTTGTATAGCCCTGTGGTCTGGACTGTTATGCAAAGGACTTTTGTGACAGCATTTGTTGAAGAACTGAAGGCTAACACCTAATGAACATCCATCTTTCACTCAGGTGATAACCATACAGTGAGAATATTGCACATGTTTTGGTAAAAATTCATTGTTGTGAGGAATGGGGTTGTGAAATTTTGCCTCTTAACAAGAAAGATAAAGTAATCTATAGGGCCTGAGAGAAGGGAAGTGGCTGTGTTGAAGAGGGTTTCTCTTTTCTAATTATTGACTTTCAAAATTTAATTTTGTGTTCCATTTCCTTTTCATGAAAACATTTTTGTTTCATACTTAGAACCAGACATGTGAATTGCTGCTGTAAAATCCATGTTTAGGGAAATGTTTGATGTTCTATGATTTCTGGGTAGATGTTCAAGTTATAACATTTTTGCTAATCTTCAAAAGAATTTATCAATATTTGTAGCAGGCTTTATTTTCTGTCAGCACACTTCCCTAAAATGTTGTGTGTGTATCTGCAAATAAATCGAGCCACATAAGAAAAAAACATGAAAAGATTTATACTGACACAGCTAGGCAGGATATGGATGATAACAAGAAGTTGTTCCTGCCCAACATAATCACTATTCAATTTCATAAAAGGCGGTATGAAGATGGAGGGTAGGACTGCCCAATGTCAAAAAATGAAAAAATGACAGAAGGTAGGCAGAAATGATGTGAAGAAGTATTTGGGGTTTGGAGTTCAATCAGGTAAAAATAAAAAGTCAAATATTTGGGAACTGGGCTACCCAGGCTGGCACCAAACCTTGTCACAGAGGAGAAGGAAGTGGTTAATGGAGAGTGTGGGGCTATATGCACTACTACCATTTCAAAATTGCCATTCTTGATACTTAATCTTAGAGATTATAAAATCAATATTTACTTAAATATATGGCCCATTGCTAGCAAATAAAAGTAGAACAGCATTTTTTTCCCTTCTCAATGGGAAGTGACTAGTAATTAGTCATTTGGATGGAATCAGGGGTGGAAAATCTATGACCACAGCTTCTTCAGGCTGAGACTTATGGGTCTCCATAATTAAGTGACAGATAATAACCAAGATTCGTTTCTTCATAGCTTGTGAATCCAATTAGTAAGGGGATTGTGGCATCATCAGCATTCTTCAGAGTCCAGACAGAGAAAAACTCTGCCCAGAGGGGAAGTACCTTTTCTAAATGAAGCACTAATAATATATTCCATGATAAACACATTTTCTTGCTCAGAGAATCTCAGGATAGATTAATTTGTGCTTGTATGTACTTTTAGGGCTATATACTTTTAGTACTGAGTTCACAATAGTTATCATAATCTAATCATAAAAATTTAAATTAGACTTCCAACAGTGAACATTGCAATCCAAGGTAGCTGGAAAATAGCTCCTCTGCAGTATTCTTAATTTGCTTAAATAAATTTGTCATCATTATATATGTACTATGCAATTACTTTATGTAATATATTATCACTATTTCCTTAATATATTATAGTGATATTAGGTGTATTTTTGCACAGTCTTAGCTGTGTATAACAATCATAACAACCACTAAGAAATTGTGTGATAGGACATTGCCTGTCAATGTACATTTCCCATTTGGAGCCAAGAAACGTGGTAACGTAATGGATTTTTTCAGAATTTAGTGAGATCCTGCAAAGTTCAAGGTAAAACACAGAAGGACTGGCACTTGGGTAGCTGAATCTTGCATGTTAGTAGTTTGGACAAGGGAGAATTTTCTGTATACCTACAGAGGCAGGTTCTCTCTAATTCTTTCAGGCTCATATGGAGAAAACAAGGCTTCAAAGGACCTTGCACAGAGCTGAGTTGGGCCTGACAAAAAGAAGAGTGACAACCTATACAGCCAAACCCTGTAGGCCACATAACACTAAGTTACCTGATCTTATTCTTTATTATAGACTCTACCATGTTGAGTAGTGTAGAACTGAGTCACTGGTTGGTAATGCCCATTCCCTCCAGAGATAATTCTCCACCTAGGAGGCACAGAAGCAGACGGTGCACATTACACACCTTGGCAAGTACTTCTGCAATTTCACATTTGAGTTAATCAAGACTTGTGGGTTAACATCATCTTGTCCCAATGATTTACTGAAATCTAACCTGCCTGCTTAGTGTGAAACTTCTGTATATTTACTTCAAATTCATCTCACTCTCCTGACCAATCTGCTGGAAAGGTGTCAGGTCTTGAAAGCTCCCCATCACCTTCAATAGTGAAAAACAATACAAGGAAATTACAGAGCTTCCCTGTTGTTCCCTTATAAACATGTACTCCTTTCACACTTTTACCATCAATCATCTGTGCAGTTCCCTAGTCTGATTCTGACTTTTAATGTATTTTAAAGAAGACGTAACTTAAGGAGAACAAAGCATTATTCAAGGTCTTTTAAAATTATCATATTTCCCCTTCATACGTGACCTGCAGTGTTTTGTGAGCTTTTCTTTAATTCTTATCTAAACCAACTTGCTCTTTCTGAAATACCAACCAGTTTACTAGTCTCCTTACCTGTCCTATTGAACTATACAAGTTATTTTCTCAAACAACTTTTACTTTTTGAATTATGACACATTTAACTGCACTACTTCTTAATGTTCTTCAGGATTCGTGCAGTCTTCCTGCTTTCTGAACTGCTCTCTACCCCTTGAATAGCCTCTACAGCTTGTCTGGCTTTACTCACTTTTTTGTAGTTCCGTCTCTCCAAGCAGAATAACAATGTGCAGCATATTGGTTTTCTGCTTTCTTTGGCTACCTCGTTAAATCTGTTACAGTGTGACTTCTCCATGGGTAACCCTTCGGCCAAGTCCTGTGCAAAACTCAAGATCAAGACCAGAAGAAGTTTGTTGTTTCTTGTGGGTTTTTTTAAGACCACTTGTTCTGCAAAGAGTCTTTTGTTGCTGCCAAAAGAGTTATTTCTACATCAAAGTGAGGTATGGCTGCAGTTCATAGGAGGGCAGCTGAAATCTCCTGCCTTTACTGTCTCCCCTAAACTAACAGTTTCTCTAATCTCATGTAACGCTTCCTGATCCTCACTGTCATCCTGTTTAGGGTGTTGGTTTTGAAATCAAAGAAGTACATGTTACTACTGGGTCTTTGTACATGAGAGAAGTCCATAGGATTTATTTTTTTATAATGTTTTTGTACTGTTAATCTTAATATCATTCATCCCACACAGACTGCTCTCCTGCTTTTACCTTCTACCATATTCTTCACATAAGGCTGATCACTTGATAACATGCTATCCCTCTGGTTTTCCTTCTCCACCATGTGTCTGAGAGGCCTGTTTTACTGGGCTTGCCATTTGATATAAGCATTTTAGTACTATCTTTTTTTTTGTTTGTTTTATCCTTTTAGCGCTGGTGTAGAAACATTTGCAAATTCTGCCCTCGCCCTGTCACCTGAAATTGTCAGGCACCAGTGATGTCGCATTGTAAGTGGTCTAATTCACTTTCTTTATTTATTGTGTTTGTGCTGCAATTATACTACCGTTTTCCTCAGAGGTACACTGAGCATTATCCACAACCAGCCCTTAGGTCACATAAGTCTGAAACAGGTGCTTTTAATGCTGTCAGATTTTCCTCTGCTCTGACTGTAAGCACTCCTCCCTGCTGCATTGAATTTTAGTGCCAGCAGCGTGGCTCTATTATGATCAAGGTACATCTAATTGTTATTGTAAAGGTTTTGCCACTTCCTAAAGGGCCTGTGTCCCTTACTGCTATATTATCATCTTATTCATTCACTCACATAGATTGCAGATGTTTGCCTGTGGCTTTGGTCTCTTGCCTGGAGTTGGCAGGGTTTCAGGGAATGCTTTCGATAAGATCCTGGGTTTTTGTGTCTTACTTGGCATCCCAAATCAAGCTTCCAGAACGCTTCCTTTGGGCCCTCCTGCATCAATGCTAACAACATAGACCAAGACAGTTTGTTTTGTGCACCCTGAGTACATGTGAGAACCCCATGGGATCTGCTAAAGTTGCACTCCCATATCAACATGTCAGCACAAGGAGTGACAGAGCCAAGGTGGCTCCACAGGCTTCATACAGGAAACAAAGTTGTGTATGTTGCCCCAGTTCAACCCTCCTCACCTCAAGAAAACAGATTTGTCAGAACAAGTCACTGCTTACACGATGTGAATAAAATTTGGGCAGAAAATCCCTGTTCATCTATGCTACAAAGAGGGAATAGGGTTGATTTTGGAAGCTTGTTATTAGTTTAGCTTCCCTTTTGAAGGAGTGATTAATATTGTTCTTCCTCTTATGTTAGTGAAACTGGTTAACTGTATGTTAGAAATACCCAAGAACATGAAAGAAAACAACTAAAACCCCACAAAACAAGCAGTGAGGTGATATGCTGCTCCTTGTGCTCAGTGCAGTGCAGTTCCTAAGAGCAAACTGCTGTTCACTGCATTTCTTTAGACCCTCAACAACTACCTCTTAACCTCACCTGGCTATTAGCAAGCATTGCCTCCTCATCAGAATGAAAAAGTGTGCCATGCTAGTCCAGTCTGCACTCTGCTAACCTTCCTTTGAATAGCAGATACACAGCAAATCCTCAATGTAGCCTCAGCTGTTCCAGGCTGCGCTCACAAACATGCCCGAAGTCCTGGGAAGCCACTGAAAGAGGAGCCCTAATCATACAACCTAAAGCTTTCTAAACTTATCCTGCTTCCCAGGAGCTAGTTCCCAACAGCTCTTCTTCCTCCTGCCTCTCTCAGAAAAATGTGCTGTCCCGTATTTCCTACACGCTGCCATCTGTTTTCTGTGCCTACCCATTTGTTCTGCTACTACAAGTATGACATCTGCTTAGGATCAATGCAATGGCACTTGTATGGATCTCTGTATTTACATTCCAATTTCTTATATGTTCTGGAAAACAAAAGCTTTCTTGTTATCAGCAGTATTAAGCCTTTGTTTATTTACCTTATGTTCATAGATGCTAGACATCTTTAAATCCAGGCTCTTGTGAACATCTATCTTTGATTCAGAATTATTGCTCAACATCTTGACGTGAGGTTCTTGTTTTTGAAACATGAGCATATCCCAATAGTGCCATCTGACTGGACTGCCAGGACTGTGTAGGGCTCCACATACCACCTGCACTATACATATGTAGGTAAACTTAGTGTCATGAGACAGAAAAAGAAATGCAGAATTAATTTTGCTTGAAAATTACTTCCTAAATATGAATCTAGGCAATTCAGTCGATTGCCTGTGTTAATGAATATATTAAATAAGCCATCAAGGAGATAAATACACAGAGAAGAGGACTGCAATGACCCTTTGCAGTCTCTTCTTCTGCCTGTTCTTTAAACATGCACCACTGTTTCTTTTCACAGCCTTCATTAAATTAGTTCTTCGTTAATTGTGAAATTTCCTTCCTTATTGTCTGTTTCAGCCTTGTGGCTACATAACCCATAGTGCTTTCAGTGCTGACACAATCACCTAATAATAGAAATGTTGATCACTGTCATCTCAGGTGCTGGAAAATTCCCACAGGTCAAATTCACCTTTACTGTAACCCTAGAGTAAGTTTCTCAGGACAAATTTGACACCTTGAATACCAGTTGATCCAGTTATCATCCCTGCACGTTGCTGTTTAAAGGGAAATCTGATTGTTTAGATAATGGGTTAGAGAAGTGTTACAGTAAGTTGCCTCTTCTTTCTCGAGCTACACCTTCAGCGTCTCCCAACCAGTATAGCTGTTCTGTCATTAAAAAAGCAGGTGAAGCAGGTAGTTTTTATCGTGCATCCTAATGCTGTTTTAAAAAAGCTATATTTATTTACTGGATGTTCTCTCTGGTTCTGAGATAGTGAGCCTGCATAATAATATGAGGATGAATGTTTCAAAATCCACATCTGAGATGGTTTACATAATCAAAACAAAGTAGGCAGTTTTTTCCTTCTCTTCAAATTTTGACACTGTAAAAACCAGTCAGGTTTAAAGTATGTGCCAAATTATAACATTTTTTTTCATAATGTTCTTAGTAATTGTATTTGATCTGAATTATAGTCTGTCATTGCTGCCTATATTCATATAACACCAAATTTTATAGTATTTTCATATGTTTTGCTAAACCAAAACATTATGCATTAATAATCCAAATTTTGAGGCTAGGCACATGTTCTTGATAATGGTTAAAAGGATAACCTAAGCTGGTTTCAATGAAGAAGTAACTTTTTCTTAACAGATTTGAAAGAAGGAGTAGCTGCTGTCCAATATGAGCCACAATAAGAAAATTTCAAGACAAAATACCATGAATCTGATTAACCCCTTCTTCCACTTCCAGGCATATAGAGGAAAGGATTAGCACTTCATGAATTAGATACCTAAAAGTTAGATTTGTACAAGATTCTTCATTTTCTGTGAAGAGAAATCAATATCTTGGTGACTTGTCTTATCAAGAGATAGAGATCTAAAATAGACCAATATTGCCCATTAAAGGTGATTTTTTTTCCATTCACTTACTATGCAGAATCTGGGACAGCCGGTTTGACTTGTTCTGGTTTGAGCTAAAGCAGAACGAATTTTCTTGCTTCTCAATTAAGCTGCTTCTAAGTGATTTCACTTTCTGAAAGTTAGCAATGTTATTCAGACAATGTCTATATCTAGAAGTGGTCATGCTTAGTACTTACAATTCTGACAAAAGTAATTGAGCACCGGAATGCAGAAAAGCCATTGCTTATACTTATTATAGAAATCAAGGCCATTCTTGAACTGGTCAGAGTGAAAAAGGGTTGCAACCACAAGGAGGAGCAGCCTGGACAAATGACCCAAAACTAACCAACACAGTGTTCCATATACATCATACTCGATATAAAACTGAGGTATCAAAAGTGTAAAGCCCTGTTCTTTGATGGCTGGTATCTAGTGAGGACATCGTATATGCAACTGCTCCCAATCCTGATCCATGTGTTCCTGAATAAAATTCCTGAATTCAGTTCCTTAATCTAGCTCCCATCTGCCAGAGTCCAGCCTGAATCTTTTTCCATGGTTGCCCTGTGGTGTCAGGGCTGATGTCTAGTCATTGAGGAGTCAGGTTTTGTATGTTTGTAAATAGGATATAATTTGTTATTAATATTATTTTCCTTTTCCTTATTATTATTTCATTAAAGCTGTTTTATTTTAAGTTTCCAACCCACAAGTCTCTCATTTCTCTTTCCTTTCTCCCTGGAGCTTGGGGAACCACAATTGCCCCATGTTTAGCTGGAGATGAGCTACATCATGACACCATTTTAGATATCTAATATGTAGACTTCTATTGTGGAATGAGATTAAGATACCCTCAGGTCTCTGAGGGTACCAACAGGTCCCACAACTTCTACCTAATTGGGGTTTGTTGCTCTGCTCAAGGCCAAGTCTGGCATGGTGCAGAAAAACTTGGAGTCTGGCTGCTGTCCCTTGCCCTTTCTGGCATCACCTCAGACCTGCCCATAGCTGTTGGCTCGTCTGGCCATCCCTGGGCTATAGGTGACCCTGTTTGCCATCCCCGTCCCCTGTTCTGCTCATCTGGCTAAGTGCCGTGGGACGATGTTATATTGACAAGAGTCATCACCCTTGGCTCCTGGCATGGCTACCCTTGGCTCACTGTGGCACCTCTGTACCTACCTAGGTTTCCAAAACACATTATTAAGTGTGTATGATGCAAAATCCCTGTTCATATGAAGTAGGGAAAAATAATTCAACTGTAATGCTAAAATATTTTTAAAATCCTAACATATACTTCAGAGATCCAAGATTTTAAGAAAATATTAAAGAAAAAAGGTTAAAAACTTTGGATACCTGGTCTGGTACAACTTAGATACGCCTGGTTAGAAATGGCTAATGCTTGTCCTTGGAAATCTGACCCTTGAGCATCTCACAGAAGTTGGACTTGGCTAACAGATGCAAAGAAATAAAGTTACTAGCAGTAGCAAGTGGTTAATGCATTTAAAAGAAAAAAAACCCAACACTGCTGATGCTTATGCTCACATATGTATTTCTGTTCCTAAATTTAGACAGCCATTTTTGAAAATGTTGGCTAATATCCATATGACCTAAATAAATGCCCTGATTTTCAGAGATGCTGAGACTTTTGGCTCTCATTAGAATCAATACATTGAATAATAACTGCTACTGTTTTCAGAATGCTTTTGGATGCTGAAACATGTATTTGTGTCTTTAAATGTAGGGCATATAATCATGCTCTTATGTGTGCTATATATTCACAGGCTTGTGAATATGTGAGTTTTTGACTTGAAGGTCTTAGACTGTGACCTATTAAATATGTCTGACCTAGGGCAAATGAATTGAATCTAAGCAGAAAGACAGGAGAGAGAGAATCTATATGGGATGGAACTTTAATTTTCTGACTTAGGTACCCCAAGCAATACTAAACAAAATTTAAAAATTCCTTAGAAACGTTAGTTTTGCTATTGATTTGAATGGAAACAGGAGCTTCACTGAGTCTTTAAACAAAATGGAGGGGCAAAGCTGAACCTTTCTTTCTCAAAACTCTTTAACACGCTACCTATACATTTTATACATTCAGAAGTCTTTACAATACTAATTGAGTGTACATACAATGGGAACAGCATAGACTGGACACTAGGAAGCATTTCTGTACTGAGAGGGTGATCAGACCCAGGAACTGGCTTCCTAGAGAGGTGGTCAATGTCCCAAGCTTGTCAGTGTTTCAGAGGCATTTGGACAATGTCCTTAACAGTATGTTTTAACTTTTGGTCAGCCCTAAACTGGTCAGGCAGTTGGACTAGATGATCATTGTAGATCCCTTCCAACCAAGAGTCTGTGCTCTGCTCTGCTATTCTATTATACCCTACTCTACTCCACTCTACTCATAGATTAAAAGAATATGCCACTCTTTATTTTAACTTTCCTATTTAGTCTATTAGCTAAACTAAAAAAAACAAAAAAAATTAACTTTACCATTTTTTTAAGACCAAATCAAGGTCTGAAAGCTGAAATGCTGAAAGACCTTTATTGTTACAATGCCAACATGAACAGTGACAGTTCAATATTTGTAATATTCAATTTTTGCTAGATAAACACTAAAAGAAACCAGGAGATAAAAACATCTGTTACTGCCTAGGGATATACAGTGAAGCTGTTTAGTGTTACTGCTGGCATATCAACTAATCATATAGACGTTGTTAAAACAAAGCTTATTTTTTAATCCTATAGAAGCATAGTATAATAAAAGCTTAAATTGCCTGCAAACATATTTGACATTGACATACAATTCCAATAAATAAGAGCTGTACAATAGACTGTGAGCTGCAGATGGTTGAACAGAAATGGATCTCTGTAGTTTTCTAAGAGCACCTGCTATTTTTGAAGTAGGAAACAATAAAAACAATGTAGTGTTTTATTATCTGCAGCAAAAGAAGTCTTCTTTGGATACTTAAAAAAAGTATTATGGAGAAATTAATATTTCATCTTCATACTATTTGCGACTCACAGAGCTCAGATGGATTAGTACTTATGGTGCATCAACTTTGATTTGAAAGGTCCTTGAAGATGAACTGTGGGTATAATCTAACACTGATAAGATTAGCTATTTTGGACAATATTGAATACCCTGTCCTTTATAGTTAAAATTGGTTTTGTTCCTCAGTCCATGAAAGACCCTACAATTGGTATGCAAGTACTGCAAAGCATGGACACAATAAATTATTTTCATTAAATACTTGGGACTAATCAAACCTATTGTCTTCAGTGACACCAGCTAACTATGTTTGGATACATTCATTCCAAGATTTCATGTTAAGGCATCCTGATTACAGTAACTTCTACAATTGCCTCTTGGAAAGCTAACTATATTTCTAGTAGTCTATCGGAGCGATAGGTACTCCCTAGATCACAGAATCACAGAATAACCAGGTTGGAAGAGACGCACCGGATCGTTGAGTCCAACCATTCCCACCAATCCCTAAATCATGCCCCTAAGTACCTCATCCACCCTCACCTTAAACACCTCCAGGGACGGTGACTCAACCACCTCCCTGGGCAGCCTGTTCCAATGCCTAACCACCCTCTCCGTGAAGAATTTTTTCCTAATCTCAAGCCTAAATGTCCCCTGGCGGAGCTTGAGGCCATTCCCTCTGGTCCTGTCCCCTGTCACTTGGGAGAAGAGGCGAGCTCCCTCCTCTCTACAACCTCCCTTCAGGTAGTTGTAGAGAGCAATGAGATCTCCTCTCAGCCTCCTCTTCTCCAGGCTAAACAACCCCAGCTCTCTCAGCCATTCCTCATAAGGCCAGTTCTGCAGACCCCTCATCAGCTTCATTGCTCTTCTCTGGACTCGCTTCAGAGCCTCAACATCCTTCTTGTGGTGAGGGGCCCAGAACTGAACACAGTACTCGAGGTGCGGTCTCACTAGTGCCGAGTACAGAGGGAGAATAACCTCCCTGGACCTGCTGGTCACCCCGTTTCTGATACAAGCCAAGATGCCATTGGCCTTCTTGGCCACCTGGGCACACTGCTGGCTCATGTTCAGTCGCTGTCAAAAAACACCCCCAGGTCCTTCCCCTGAAAAAAGTTTGCTAGCATTAAACCGAGTTATTCAATAACACCTGTAGGACTCTTCTCTCAATGACATCACCTATTGGCAGCTTTAACTAGTATAAGTTTAAATACCAGAAGACTTCAATTTGGGATAGACATGAAATTAATTCAGTGGGAACTAGGAAAAAAAAAGGCCTCATTTTTTATGATCTGAGGAAAGAACACTCTCTCCTACTCCTTCCCAAGATCTCTTTTGCCCCTGTACAAACAAAAGCTCAAAGTTGGGTTATTTCTGTTATATATAAATATTTTTTTTGTGGAATTTCTTAGGAGGAGTGTGGAAAAAGATTGTGTGCAAATCATTTTACCAAACCCTTGCTAACGGATACTAGCACTTATTAACAAACCTCCTAAGCCAATTATTTTCCAGTGATTATGACTTTTATCTTTCCAAAGATTAGAAAGCAGCCAGTCCTGCAGTAGTAGGTCTATGGCTGGATGCTGAAGACCTTGATTGTCTCACAGGAGCATCCCAGATCCTGCACAGATCAGGCTCATGTCCTCCAGCAGTGCCATGGGCATGCATCCCTGGGACAATTCTGGCTAAGAGTAAATGAACAGGAATACAGTCTGTCTTGCAAACCCTAGATATGTGCTGTATAGCACTCTGTGTTGTGCATCCTGATAGCTTTCTTTGCAGGTCCCTATCTCTTTTTTAAATCTGCAATAAGATTGTGTAAGCATGTAGTGCTTTCTACTGTATCACAGTGAATTACATGGGCAGAGGGATTCAGGTACTGTAAGACCGTATGCACAGCCTTTACTATAGCACAAAACACTGTGAAATATTGTGGTAGTGATGACCATGGATTACACTCTCCTTTTTTTTAATGATTTTTTTTTTTTTGCTAATAGTCGGAGCAGAAAAATATAAGATTGCAAGTTAATGGAGAAATAATTTTGCAGAGCAAAATATTTCTTTTTTGCTTTCAAATTAAAAGATATTTAGACAATTTCACAACATAAACTAATGAATCAGACCATTTGAGGTCACTGCTAATTGTTTTATTCAGACAAATGTGCTTACTGTTTAAATCATAGAAATGCTAGAGGAACTTGACTGCACTCTGCTTTCTTTCATTGTCAAAACCTGGAACAAAATACACAAAAGGAGCAGAGCAGGCTTACTTTCCACATCTTCTCTAAGAACTTTATATTTTGTTATTATGAGTGTTGGAATTGCCTTGAAAATTTTTAAGAAGTACAAAATTGTGAGTCAAGGTCATATTTCCATGTTGCTGGTTTGTAATGTGATGAATTTGACCATTTTAGATGGTATTTATGCAAGGATTCAGACCTGCCTTTCTCTTTCATGCAATTCAAGACTAAGCATAGAAAAGCAGGGCTGGCCGATTGTGAATCAGTTCCACCCTGCACTGAATTTGATCAGAATTATAGATCTTGGAAAGTGATCACATTGAAAAACACATAGAGATTTCGGTGGTGCCTTTCTGCTGAGTGGGTGTACAAAATAAAACAGCAAAGTACACCTTCCTCCTACGTGCCCAAGAGACAAATCTATTCCCAATTATTGCATTGCTTCAAGTGTCAGGATCATTCCTTCTCCTTGTTCTGTGACAGTCAAAAGATCACTTGCAAAATAAATGCTACATGGAAGCTCCTAAATCCTTCTTTGTCCCATTCAGAGATGTGGTGGATTTGCATGACTGAGTTTTTGCTCTGAGCAACAATGGTTTCCTCGGAAGTATTTCCAGGACAGTATAACCAATTATTCTTTATCTCTAGACTCCGCTTTCCTAACTGAAATAAAAAAAAAAAAATCAGTAGGTTAGATGTGTAACAGTATCAGCCTAGCTCCACTGACTACTGCAGCATTTCAATGACTTAAACTGATCACCCACGCTTCGTTCTATAAGTCAGCTAGTGTATGTGATGTAAAAAAAAGAAGTTCGACATAGACTTCATCAAACCAGCTATTCTGAAGTGCCTTTATCTTTTCTTAAACAATTCAAAACACAATTGTTGAGAGGAATCCTGTTTTCTCTTGTCAGCAAGTATGCTATATGAGATGCAAAGACATCTAATAAAATGTCCTCTGTCCGCCTGAGAGCTGGAGTAACATGCATGTGATTTAATTGTATCCTGTCTGGTAAGTTAATTTACAAATAGTTTAGTCCTGTGTGTTGCTCAGTGAATCCAACTCCAACAGATTTTAGATTAATGCCATTGCAGTATGTTATACCACTGGAGATCCTCGCAGTGATATGTCTACAGTCATTCTTTTTTTTCATTTTATTATAGGTTATGATTTTGTACTCTTGGATAAATATTTAGCCACATTGAGTCCTTCTGTATGAGACTTAATGAGAATTATAGAAGGTCCAGGAATATATTTCTATTTAATTTTTTAATAAAAAATTGATATTAAACACTAATAGCTCATGTCATTGTACTTATGTGAGTAAATGTGTATTTAGGAGTGTAAGAAACACATAAGCAGAGTGAAAGGCCTGGAGCATCTTCCCTACGAGGACAGGCTGAGAGAGTTGGGGTTGTTCAGCCTGGACAAGAGAAGACTCCAAGGAGATCTTATAGCAACCTTCTAGTACCTGAAAGGAGCCTACAAGAAAGGTGGAGAAGGACTGTTCATAAAGGCTTGTGGTGACAGGACAAAGGGGAATGGCTATAAACTGGAGAAGGACAGATTTCTATTAGACATTAGGAAGAATTTCTGCACCATGAGAGTGGTGAAATACTGGCACAGGTTGCCCAGGGAAGTCGTGGCTGCCCCATCCCTGGAGGTGTTTAAGGTCAGGTTGGATGGGGCCTTGGGTAACCTGATCTAGTGGGATGTCCCTGTCTGTGGCAAGGGGATTGGAACTAGATGATCTTTAAAGTCCCTTCCAAACTTAACTATTCTATGATTCTATAATTTTTGAAATATCCTCAGAGTCTCTGTAAGTTAAAATAAATCTTTGGGGAAACAGTTCTTGGGAACACATTGCAAAAAAGTGCCGGTTGTGTCTTTCGCCATCTAGAATTTCAAAAAGTGACTTTCTATGATATGGTTACAGTGTTAGTGGATTTGGGAAGAGAAACTGACATCATCTATCTGAAATTCTGCAAGGCATTTGACATGGTCACCCACACCATCCTTGTCTCTAAGTTGGAGATACAGGGAATTGGTGGATGGACTACTTAGTGAATAAGGAATAGACTGGATGATCTCATTCAAAAAGTTGTGGTCAATGACTAGATGTCCAAGTGAAGACCAGTGATGAGTGGTGTCCCTCAAGGGTTGGTATTAGGACCAGCACTATTTAACATCTTTGTTGGTGACATAGACAGTGGGATTGAGTGCACCCTCTGCAAGTTTGCTGACAACACATCTGTGTGGTGTGGGCAACATGCTGGAGGGAAGGGGAGCCATCCAGAGGGACCTTAACAGGACTGAGATATGGCCTATATGAATGTCATAAAATTCAGCAAGGACAAGTGCGTGGGTAGAGGCAATCCCAAGAACAATTACAGGCTGAATGGAGCAACCCTGAGAAGGTCTCTGAGGGACTGGCTGATGAGAAGCTCACCATGACCCAGCAATGTGTGCTTGCATCCCAGGAGGCCAGCTGTATCCTGAGCTGCATCAAAAGAAGTGTGAACAGCAGGTTGAGGGAGGTGATCCTCTCTCTTGACTCCATTCTTGTGAGACCTCACCTGGAGTACTGCATTCAGCCATGGGTCTCCCAAAATAAGAGGTACATGGACCTATTAAAGCAAGTTCAGAGGAAGGCTGTGAAGATGATCAGAGTACTGGAGCACCTTTACTATGAAGACAGGCCAAGACAGTTGGGATTGTTCAGATTGAAGAAGAGAAGGCTCCAGGGTGACCTTATAGCAGCCTTCCAGCACTTAAAGGGGACCTACAGGAAAGATGAGGAGGGACTTTATACAAGGGCATGTGGTGATAGGACAAGAGGTGATGGCTTTAAACTGAAAGAAGGTAGAACTAGACTAGATATGAGGAAGAAATTCTTTACTGTGGGGGTGGTGAGACACTGGAACAAATTGACTGGAGAAGTCATGAATGCCCCATCCCTGGAAGTGTTTAAGACCAGGCTGGATGGGGCTTTGAGCAACGCGATCTTGTGGAAGATGTCCCTGCCCATGACAGGGGAGTTGGAACTGGATGATCTTTAAGATCCCTTACAATCCAAACTATTCAATGATTCTATGATTATTTCCCTGGCTGAGGATGCTGAATACTGTTACAAGGAAAACCTGAATGACACTGTTATTCAAGTTGTATATCCATAGTACCATAGTACTTATAGTGGAACTGAGTCTGAACTTCTCCCTGGGGCAAAATTCCTTTTGGAAGAAGCAAGTGCTGCTGACCTTTATTCTTTAAGAAGTTATATTGCCAAAATAATCGCATGTTCTAGGAAAAATACTGAACTGAGTGGATAAAACATTTAAAAATATGTAATTAATTCAACCTTAGAAATTTTAGCTGCATGCTTACTCATAGTAGAGTAACACACAAGACTGGAGATTAAAAAAATGTCTTTCTTTCCTCTGTTAATGTGACTGAGGAGGATGAGGGTTCTGGAAACATAAATAGAATGATTACTACCAAGGCACGCAGTTCATGCTAATACTGCTAGAATGCATCCACCTGGGTTTGCAAAACGTAGCAGCAGAAGACAAAGTTAGTGTTACTTGTGACTTGGTCACCTTTCAGGTCTTCTGGAGGCTAAACTGAAGGTAATAGAACTCTAATCTACCTTCATACTCTTTCAAAATTTCTCAGTTGTAAGGCAACAGGTGAAAGCAGATAAATGAAAGTAACAGGAAACCACTTCAGCCTGAATATATTATTGGAGGCTTTTTCTAAGATACGGCTGCTAAAGTTGAGAGACAGTATAAAACATGTCTCCCCAAACAAAGACAAACACAACTCCCTGAATAGTAACCCAGGAATAAATTGCAGTATCTGCAAATCCTGCCTCAGTGCCTTCATTGACATGATGAATATTTGTTTCTTGAGACATGACAAAAAAACCCCAAACCAAAACAAAAACCCAAATACCAATGTGGATCGCTAGATTGAGAGCCCTAAATCCTCCTGGAGATGTTCCACATCATGTCCTATGGGTGATGCTGAAGGTTTTTTGAATGAGTTCTTCTGTAAATTCTTTAATCCAAGTACTGCTAAAACCGCAGTACTGCTGAAACAACTTTAGGTGGGGAATTTTGCCAGTAAGAAGATTTTTGCTGAATTTAAGTACAGAAGATTTTGATGGCTGAGCCTGTTTTTCACCCTAAGCTCTTTTCATTTGGTCTGTTTGAGATTCAGTTTTAGGATAAGACTGACAGATTGAATCAGTAGCCTTCATGTTAGGCACTTAGTGCCCCATTAGGTGCACGAAGTTCTGCTGCCAAGGGACAAATCTACAAGTCATGTCAGAGATTCCCATAATTTTGTGGGTATCCCTGATATCTTTGAAGGAATCAGGTAGCACCAGGCACTTATTTGTGGATGTCTAAAACATAATCCATATCTCAAGCCTAACATAAAACCAGTCAGGAATGAATAGGTGAAACATTGCTGTCCATCAATCAGATGTCTAAATTGGAGATAAAAATACCCAACCCTGTCTCCTAGAAGACTGGTTTAAGTAAGACCTTGATATGAAAACTAAGCCTATTGAGTCAGGATTTGTTTTAATTGATAGTGTCTTGCCTATATCCTTTTGAAAATCTAAATGCTATTGATTTAAGTGGATTTAATTTATCGCTGGTGCAACATAATTCTTTTCAAGTGATCCTCTGCTGCTCTCTCACAAGCCTGACAAACCAGCTGACAGAAAATCATTTAGTTGAGAAAGAGCATATTTAGTATTGCTTAAAGAGTCAACTCAGTTGTTTATTTTAATACTTTTTTTTAATACTAACAGTGATTGTTAAAGGGAGTTTGAAGCAGCTTTAGGGCTGCTGAATATGGGCCACATTTGAGAAAAAGCATTTGTTTGGTGACAGCTCTGAAGGTCTCATGTACTGAAGGGAGTAGATAGGAAAGCTGAATTGCTGGCGATTGAACTTAGATGATTTCTTTTCCATTCTTTAATGCAATGGCATTTACTTCCCCCTCCTCTCCTATTTGCTGGAACTGGTGTAGCTCAGACAGTTTCAAAGAGCTGAAAAATCGATGCAAGGTGCAATATCTGTGAAAGGTCAGAAGTGAGAAAGAGTTCAGTGTAATAATATTTTAAAGTCCTATGGAAAGGATATTTTATTAAATATTATAAAATCAATTGAATGTTCATAAAACTTCAGTTTAGTATCAATACTGAACAGAAGATAACTTATCAGAGCAGGAGGAGATGAGGGTTGAGCATTCAGATTGTACTGCATTTTGCCTCACCCTGAAAAGTTTGCCTTGAACTGACTGTGGAAGAAAATTGTCCTGGAGAGCTAAAGAGATCCCAGCTCCCTTCCTGATAGAAATGTCTCTTTCTAATTTATTTGTTGTATGCATGCTGCAGTAATTTAAAACTCTGCAGTCTGCACAAGAAGGCTTCCTGCTGTCTCATCTTCCTTCACTTTGAATGAAGTACATCAGCCCAAGAATAGAAAATTACACACTACTTGATCCATTGTTTATATCTGGCTTCATAAAATTACTTTATATTGCTCAAAAATAGTATATTTGATTACAAATGCAGTTCTGATTGTTTAAAAAATAATGACTAGAGGATCAGAAAATACTTTGCTTAATTTCCAATCTAAAAACCCTAATAGCCATTGCGTGTGCAGATTTGTAGCCTTTATATCATGGCAGTGATTTTCACAAACCACAAATCTCTCAAGTTTGGATTTTATTCCTTTAGTTATTTGTCTGTTAATAGAACAATCAAGGCAGCTGGTGTTCATTCCATTGGCTTCATTTTTTTTAGTGATTCATTCATTATTTTCTCAGGCTTTGGCAAAAAATACTTTTCCATGCTATCTAGGCCAGTGTTGGATTCATTCTCTGAAGAATCCTTCAGGCACTTTTTCATCCTTTGGAAATAGATCATTGTTAGAAAAATCTTGATTTCATCAGGAATTTTGCATGTGGAGGCTTACAGAAATAGTACTTTAAAATGTTTGGGAGTACAAACAGGCACATAACTTTTTTAACTGAGCATCTTTTCTAATGGACCATCAGTCATAATGGGATTGCTGCAGGTCATAACATGATCACCCAAAAATTTCAGTAAAATCCAGTTTTATTCAGGCTTTAAGTCTTGCAGATTGCTTGGCATGTTTTCAGCCAGTCAGAATTCATGGCTTTAGTCTGAAAAATACGATCTGCAAAACTCTTGTTTAATCCTTTAGATATATACCTGGAAAGTTGTAAAACTTCATTTTTCATAAGTTGAATTCCCCAAACAGATCAAAATCCATGCTGTCAGAGCTGAACATCAGTGTCTGTCTTTCATCTCCATTCAAGTACCACAGACTACATACAATTTTACTAAGTAGTGCAAATGGGAGTAGTCCTAGAGGCAAACTGCATGTACCCGAGAACTGACAGGAGTAACTGCAACAGAAAACTCAGTAGTGTTGGCTGTTATCACTGGAAAATGGGAATGGTGGTGGCCTTGATTCTGGGAATGATTTGTCTCAGCTGGGATATTCCAACTGATTTCCCTTGTCTGCTTTAATGGGTCCAAATTCACATTACTTTACCAAGCTGTGGGAGGAACAACTGGAAATGCCTAACCACCTGTTACCTCTTCAGGGGATTAAAATACTAAACAGACTTCTTTTGACCAATGCCTGTTCAGGAGAATTTGAGTGAATTAGACCTGAGTTAAAAACAAATTAAATAATCAGTAACTCTATCTGAAATGTAACGATGCTTGTTCTGTGAGCCAAGTCCAGACTATTTGAGGGGCCCAACACAAACACCCAGGTCAGTCAGGAAGATCCAGATTTTCTCACAGAGGCAATCTATGAGGTATCGTGGGCATGACACCAACTATATCGTGCACACCATCACTTTTCCAGTCTGGTATAGATACTCTGCATAATCCTGTAGGACTGTTCCCAGAATTATATCATTATTCAGGGTGAGTAAGGATGCTAGACTCCAAAGTTAATTCAAGTCCAGATCTCACCTTATTATTATCAGCAGTTGTTGCCATGTCTGTGTTTTCTTATCATATAGACTAATAATTACAGTCACTTGTCTGTTACTATTTCCTAAAATTCAACGACTTACTGATAATATATTTAATGCTTGTTTTCTCTTAAATATTCAAAAGAGATAAAGGACAATTAGGAAGTCCTAATAGTCTAATTATTGCTCTGTGGTTTCTATTAGCTCCTTTTTTAGTGTACTCTTCATCTTATATTAGTGTCCACAAATCAATGTGTATAGTATTTCAGATAGCATAGAGTAGGCAATCAAACAGTAGTAAATGTGATTGACATAGGATATAAAATGGGGAATTAGCTAATGGTTTAATTTAATTTATACTTTGGAAATGTCATTAAAAAGAGAATGTTTCAACCATTAGTGAATGAGCAAATATTTATTATATTTTAACGGGGAAACTGATAGTAACTTACTCATTGATGCTTCACTTCCTGAATAATATTGTAATTTCTTTATTTTTCTTTTTTCCAAGTCCTAGAACCCAGATAATAGAGTTAAGTGATTTCATTTCAGAGATTTAAATCCTAAAAAAAGATCAAAGATCAGATTCCAGTGCCTTTCTGGGTTACCTTTCCGGAGATGCTTGGAAAAGTGTCCCTGAGAAGATGGAATGCCATAATCAAAAGCAGAAATTATGAAATGTCTGGGAAATTTACCTTGTGGGAAGATGTTCACTATATCTGGTCTGTAGATGGCAGGAAGAACTCAGCCACTTTCCAAGAAGACAGTGAGGTGACTGCTGTTCCCATCCTGCCTCCACAATACTGAGCCGTGTAAGTGTAAGCCTGCAATATTCTGCAATGCGGTGAAACTGAATTTCACACTTTTAATTAGCTCCAGATATCAGCTATTTCAAAGTATGGAAAAAAATGTGATTTATGCCATTTACTGCAGAAAGTGTTTGTGTTTCAGACAGCACTGCCTTTAGTAAAAAAGTCTGACATCTGCCTGCTCTTCTATGGAGTTTTGTAACTGGAATACCTGCCTATGTTTGTGATCATTACCCCGTGGTGAAAAGCAGATGGAAGTCCTTTCATAAGCATATATCATGAACAACATTGACATTCTAAAGATGGTTGACACTCCTTGCAGATGAATCCCAGCCACACTTGTCTTGATCTCCTTTGCATAATCAACTAAGATATTAACTTAGATAATAGCACCATCTATTGAGGCTTTACAATAGTATTAGGAGTAGATTTTTAAATACCATTTGCTATCTCACTCTTATAGGTACTACAAATCTAAATATATGTTACATTCATAACTTTAGCATTGTATCTAGCATCTGCTTGTAATTTATTAACCATGTTTAATTAAGAGTATCTGCTGGTTATTAATAAGTTTCCCATATTGGAAAGCAGACACTCTTCCTTACTGGCCAGCAGACACTCTTCCTTATGAAGCACTCCTTTTGTTTTTCTCTGTTTACTAAGAAAGTAAGTTTCCTCTTTCCATGCTTTGGTTGGGCAAATAAAGCAGCCCTTTTATAATATATCATAAGTCTAACAGCACTCAGTTTCTATAAATATATAATCTTTATTTGCAGCAGTCATGCTGTAGCCACAGCAAAATAATGTGTTCTCTGTTTTTGAATGGTTCCTAATGTTTGTGTTAAAATTATCACAGATTTATAGTCAGGAACTTAAAAGTCTATTAGTGATGTTGGCAATAAATGTTCATATTTAAAAATTCTTTGTCAGAAAAAAGCAGAATAACCGGCATGTGAGAAAGATTGATATTGTTGCGGTAAGTTGTAAAGTTAAGAACATGTGGGTAAAACCTTATACCTTAGGCTTTCTCTGGAGATTTCTGAGAAGTTATTTTTTCTTCTTATCTATAAAATGGAGCTAGGAAGCTTGGAAGAGTCCTCATGATACTTGTGTTTCTATACTGTCTAAATTGTTCAAGGCAGGGGTATAGTATTTCACTGGTCTTCCAAATTATCTGCCCCTGGATTTGTTTGGTTTCTTGACAATTAACAGATGCAGCACATTGTTTATATGAGCTTCCTTCTTTCAGATATATTTTTCTTGCATTTCAGTGAGTTTGTTTTTATAAAGCATATTTACCTGAGCTGATTGTCTTTATGGAACAGGAAAGCAAGTCTAAAATGCGATTTTGCTTTCAGTACGGATTTTTAAGAAAAGCCAGTCTTCAAAGCCATCCACAGCATCTTTCCCTGCAAGCTCTTGTTTATCTCATGACCAGCTCTGTTTTGGAGTGACATCAGGAGTGAGAGAGCATTCCAGGAGCTACTTTTTAAACAGCCCTTTAAACTGGATGAAGTCTTGAATGTATTTCAATGCTGAGCTTGGAGATCACTCTTTTTCATATTACTAACTCACAGGCCAAGAAAACTACCCTGAGACTCATAAAGATATTTATAAGGAGCAACATTGTTAAACCGAACATGATTACAATCAGCAGCAACTTCCAAAAGTTTATCCCATCCATAACAGGGTTTCCTGACCTTGTCTTAATATGTGTGCAAAATGCATTGTGATACAGCTAATCAGTGAAGGGGTTTTATTTTTATTGAAGGACAATAATCAATGTTTGCAGACAATCTGATTTGTATAAGTCTTCCAAATGCTGCTTCTATAAGCCTACTATTGTTAAAGCAATAAAAGCAACAAGTGACATTTCTGCATGCTTAGTCTCTTGTTTCTGCAAGGCAGGCACATCTTAAATTTATTCTGGACTAGGAGAAATCTGTTGTCAGATATTGTTGTAAAATATTTGCAGCACGCCATGGCTGTTCTCTTTATCTTTCTGGACACTGAAGTTCACCAAGTATAAAAAAGGAAAGCACACAACAAGAAAAATATAACTGCTATTTTTTTCAGATTTCTCAAACCAAATCTAAAACTGCTGGAAAAATGCTTACTAGCAACTTGTCAGTGAAAAAGTTAGTTCTTCAGTGTTTTGTGCTATTTCTTGCCAATTTCATATTCCTTTTGCCTAGTCTCCCCTCTCTCATACTGAACCATCTCATCATTTTAATGAACTTGAGAGAGTGAGAGCTATTCCACATTGCACATGAGTACAGTTGTCAGGCAATTCAGAGAAGTTTTTTTAGTTATACTTGCAATGTAATATGCAGTAGATGCTAGACTAGATATTTCTATGTATCTGTGTGTGAAAGATTGACAATGAGACCCTTTATAGCCGACATAGCTGAAATTCCCAGCTACAGACCAAGGGAAACAATGTTGTTTTGACAGTGCAGCATATTCGAGACCTTTTATAGATTTTCATTAAACTTTATCTCCTTTCAGAATCCCACATCCTCAAAACAAATAAAGGCAGTCCTACATACCTGCATCAGTACTAAAATTGCCCTACGTTCAATATCTCTATGTGACCAAGCACTTAAAATACAAAGCTGTTTGATAAGCCTGGAGACAACCTCAGCTTTGGTCCTTTCTAGGACATGTTACTTATTGCTTTAATTTCAGCATCTGTCCCTATTCAGCATGGCATATAAGGACATCCTTGCAGCTTCATGTGCATTTAAGTGCGGGTTTGAGTAAAATGAACTGAAAGGTTCAATTCAGAGACTGGTTGAATCCAGGCCTAATTGAATCTAGGTGTAAACAAGAAATGAGTTTAGTATATTATCAAACAGGGTAGCTTTATCCACTACCTTGCTCTAGCCAAATTTTGTTCTTTTCACCTTCAATCACAGATTTCATGCATGATTTTTGTGCTATTTTAAGTAAGTTAAAAGAAATTACTTGGATTTTCTGCCTTCCCGTACCTCAGTTTATCTGTAAAGCCTAAGGCATATGAAGATAGTGAAGATGCAGTGGTCATTGAAGGTTTCTTGTAATGCTGGAATCAGGAGTACAAATAAAACACAGCAGATTTAAAATCAAGCAAAATGAAACACACAGTTAGGCTCTAGAAACTATTGCCGCAAATTGTCATGACGATCAAATCCCACATGAGTTTCAGAAGTGACTGGACAGATTTATGGTTCATTAAAATCTATTAAGCTTAGATTTGTTGGTACAGCTGAAGACTTAGTATATTCTCTCACAACAAAAGCTTGGTAACAGGAGTAGGAAAATGATCACTTAATGTTTCCTTCCTCCTTAATTTCATTTGCTGCTTCTGATTACTGCCAAATTCAGACATTCTGATCAGACCTGCAGTGCCTGTCCCCATGTTTTTTAAGATTAAAACTTCAGGGACAGGAATCCAGCTTTCTATTTCCCAGTTTGGACTGTCTCATTATTCTGCCTCCAATCTGCCAGAACTTATACCTGCCTGACTGGGCATTCTGTGAGCGGCACTATTAAACTAAAAGGGCTCCTTATTCTGTGTAGTTGTCATATATACATGCTGTGGTCGACCTGAGGGTCTTTGAAAAGCAAAGCCTTCTACTATTTTTATTTTCTCAGGCACCCAGAGTAGTGAAGGCATGAGTTTGGCTAGGACTTCTTGATGGTACTTTGGTATCAATAATTGATGCTAATGGTAAGTAATAGTAATGGGATAATTAACCTTTACTAGGAAAAATGTACTGTCACTGGGCAATAGCAACATTTTATATCTGAGTTTTGAAAAGAAAACTTGATATCTGTGTTAGCCTTGCTGATTCTTATTTATTAGAGAAAAAATTATTCTATTCCACTACAAAATTGTGCTACATTGGAGTATAGAATTGAAAAGGACCTGCTAGGCAGAGTTTACTGCTGTTTCAAATAAATGTTACATTATGTCTTTTATAAACTGATTAAGGTAGGCTTCTTCCACCCACTATTCCTCTTTGAAGGATGCTCTATTCTCATTTTTCTCCTGGTTCTTCCAGAATACATTAATACCATTTTGTTTGGAGCTTGCATTGCACCTTCACTTAAATAGTTTTTTTCTAGTATTTATGTCCCTGGTACATTTATGAAGAGTTCTCATTTCCCTTCTCAGGTCTTATTTCATTAGGCTAAACACATCAAGCATGTCTAGTGTTCAGTAAAGGGATGGTGTCTCTGTTCTGCAGTAACCACTGCCTAAACCTGGCCCTATATCTTTGATGAATATTTTACATACTTTTCCAAATGAGACTTCTTCGTTAACTCATTGCTCACCTACCCCATGGTATATATCACTGCTATGGAGAGAATATTCTGTCCTCATACATTTAGGGGTTGAATAAAAGATCTACAGCTGTTAAAAATACTTCACCTGACTCATACAGCTAAAACATTTTTATTTTCCAGGGTCATGAGATTGTTGGTGTGTGGACATTGCGTGATGAACAGATGAAGCAAGGCCTTGCTCTGCCATTTACAACTGATGAACACCCATTATATAGCTAAAATTCAAGTGATGGTCCCTAGGGGGATGACCTTGCTCATGGTATTATTAGATCTCTTCTTATTACTATTATTCTAGTTCACAAGGTCACACAATGCTACTTCATGAGTAGCATAATTTTATATTGACAGTGACTCCCAACTTTCCTGCCCTCAAGTTTCATGATCACCTCTCTATCTAATTCATGAATCAGAATACTATTTAATATTTCATGTAAGTGGGTTTTTTTGTGGCTATTTCTTATTATAAATAAGTAAAATAAACCAATAATATTTTCCAGGGCTAATCTTTGATGAACTGTAGTAACAACTCACTTCAGCCTCATGTGATCATTCTCTCTTTCTAGCTCCTTTCTCATGCTATCTGCAATGTTTTGTGCTAATTTCTAGTTCAATTTCCACTTTTCCATGTATCATCATAGAAAATGCTTTACTCAGCTTCCATTAGATGGGGTTTCTATCACTTCTTTGTCTTGACAGCCAGTTACTTTATCCAAGAAATGTAAGCAAACAGTCTTGAAAAGTACACCTTTGAAAAAGCTTGTGTTGTGTCCTATTCTCCTTGTACTAGTGTGTCCTTAATTATTTTGTCTTAGAGAACTGTCTGAAAGCCTTGCTTGTTATTGAATCTAAATAAGGGGTGTCTAGGTACCTGTTTCACTCCTTTCCTTCCTTCACTGCCACCATAAGTGTGGACACAGCATTTATTGGGCTAATATTAGTCACAGGAAAGAAAAATTCTTAAAAATAACTCTGGATGACTAAACTAACATACAAGAATAAAAAATATAAGAAATTGCTGAAGACCATGCTAAATGTCTGTCCTTTGTGATAAATGACTTAACAACACACAGGCACTGAGAACTGGTATCACTGCATCTTTACAGATATTATCAGTTTAGGGCATCAGAGCTTAAGCCTTCCTAGAATCTATAGTGAGTAGACTGTGATACTTAAAAAAAAATCACAAAAATCCTTAGGATCTGATTATCTGAAGGAGGCTTTTTTACATTTTGAAGAGATCAGTAGAATCTATAAATTCCTAGGGCTTTAAAGGAACGTTCTAAAAACGTGTGTGTCTTCCTCCTGGATGACCAAAATTAAAGCATTCTAAGGACACAGGAATGGAGGTAGAAACAGTGCACAGAAACCTTATACCTAACGTTGGCAAGCCTGGACAGGATAGAACAGTAAGACACCCCTGATAATGTTAACTTTAAAAAGTCAAGCTGCTGATTGCTTCTTTGTTTCTGAGTGTTGTGAACAAAGATGCCAGTAATCTGGTGCAACTAAATGAATGTGTGATAGCCACCCCGCTTGCCAGGAGCACAAAGACACTGGCAAATAAATCCTGTTGAAGAAAAGTGTGCAAAGAGCTCTATCAAAGCATGCCAAGCTGTCAAGGCGTCTTCTTTATTTCCAGGATTCTTCTTGTATAAAAGATGAGCAAAGGAGTGAATCCGTGAAAGGGTTCTCTGCTTGCTGATGTTTTTCAGAGCTTCACAAGAATTCAGGATGAAAAGGAACGCTGTAACTGGCAGTTTTGTAACAATTTGCCCTACTGGTTAAAAACCCCAAACCTCTTGAGAAGATCATGAATATTAAGTTATTCTTTATTTTGGAATAAAAATGATGGAACAGATCAGCTTTTATTCAACCTCTAGGCAGGATATCCACATGTAGTCCTTGGCACAAGGCACTAACATGACCCTTCCTTTCAGTCACTTAAGCCAGGTTTAGAACAAGCTGACCTATTTATATGAAGTGGAATTTAACTTTAGTTAATATCACCAAATCCTTGCATGAACCACACCTCTGAAAACTGGCTACCCACAGAAACTAAAGACAGAAGCTCTTTAACGTTTCTCTGCATATGTTGCTGCCCATTAGAAAGCAGTCAAACACCCCAAAATGTTACTCTGTCTGTTACCATTATTAAAGAGATGCTGAATACTACTTTCAGCTCTATCTATATTGAGTACCAGTTCAGCCTCACATGGACTTTCAAAGGTGGAGTTGCTCTTATGAATACATTTCAGTTTATTCCTGCGACATTGTGTCTCCTACCACTTATGAATTTGTTTAGGTGAATGACTTTAAACTTGCAGTTCAGACTCATGCTCTTCAAAAGCCCAGGCAAAGGAAGAGGACTGAAACAAATCACTTAAAGCTGCTGTAGATATATTTCATTTATGTAATCAAGAATTGATGTTGCAATGAAACTGCACAGAGTAAGTGTCTTTCTCTCTAGATTAGTGAGTAACAGTTATATAAGGTACCATGTGAAGAACTGTTAGCTATAAATGGCATCTGGAGGACACCAGATAAGTGACAGGAGTCTGTATAAATGTGATTTGGGAATGAACCATCATTACCAAGGGGAGTAGTGAGTATACCCTCAGGCTGTCAACACAAGCATCGATTCCCTGACAGCAGAGTATTTCTTGTCTGGTAGCAGCCTTAATACAAAGCTAATAGTGCTTTGAAGGAGATAAAAAAGAGACAAAATTCTTCTTCAGTTTCTTACTACAAGTACTGTTGCATACTCTACAAGCAACTACAATAAATGAAGTAGTTGTAGTACAGAAATACTGAAAATTATGGACAGTAAGTGTTTCCTTATTGACATAAGACATAAAAGTTGCATCATGTCATGACCTAATATCTAGTACTCAGAATATGTCTTAATCTTTTAGCAGAATATAAAATTTACATTAAGCTAGGCAACATGTCCTATAACTGTCAAAAGACTTAATGTTGACATCATAGCAGGTTTCAAATCTCCTTAGCTGGAGGCTGGTCTCCTTGCCTCAAAACTTGAGGATCTCAGAGCAGATGCAGATTTTTTTTATATGAACAGAGAATTTAATTATTATAATTTTCTGTGACTCCTAGAAATGTTCCAAATGTGGTAAACTTCAGATTATCAATCATCCTCATCAAGACCGTAGAGTATACTCTTATACTAGAGATGTATAAGGGGCTCTTCAGGCTTCCCTGGGCTTTGCTGGATGGTTTGAACAGTTTAGTACAAATTTATAGGTTTTTATTTTCTTTAAATTTGAATGCAATAGAAGAGAAGGGCATAGAGTGAGAGCAAGAAGAAGAGTAAAAGAATATTTATTAGACTCTGGTTCTACTCCCAACTTACATCATAAAAGTTGTATAGGTGCAGGAAGAGATCTCCAGAGGTCTTCATCCCTGCTCAGACAAGATTCAGTACCCTCCCCCATGGCTCATAAGTGACTCTGTAGTGTGTTAATTAAATGTGTGTGAGACGAAGAGTCAGTAGAAAGCTTTTCCTACTCTCCAACATGAAAAAACATGTGAAACTTCAGAGGTTTATTTCTTCTCAAATGTACAATCAGCATAAAGGAAAAATTTTGTTGCCTTCCTCACAATAGTTTTTTTCACAGCAAGAGATCTGTTACCATGTTTCAGCTTTGCTGTCCAATTCCTGGTAAAAGCAAAGTGGATTCCTTCAGATTTTCCTTAGAGCTCACATTTCCTAGACTTATCGATACCATTTCTCACCCAGTAGAGAATGTAGTATGCTTAACAAAGCTCCTGACTGTCTCTAGATTGTCAGCATTATTCCTGATGTGAGGCCCACAAGAGGACACAGTCTAACAGCACTTGGTGAGATAATCATATTTCTGCAGGTATAAAGTGTTTTCTAAACACTACTAGGATTGAGAGACGTTTTTGCATTGTCAACTGGTGGAGTTTATGGTCCACTATGACCCTGCTGAGAGATTTATTAAAAAATTTTATGGCAGATGCCAATTCTCTACCAATTGTGGGTTGGAAGATCAACTTCCTCCTAAAATGCTTCTTGCTTTCTCTTTGTTGAAGTAATTTCTGCTTGCTTACCGTCATCTCCATTTCCTCCCATTATTCTAACTGAA
Source organism: Clamator glandarius (assembly GCA_033459285.1). Classification (NCBI taxonomy): domain Eukaryota; kingdom Metazoa; phylum Chordata; class Aves; order Cuculiformes; family Cuculidae; genus Clamator; species Clamator glandarius. Next base: position 201,671 of record JAUNZM010000174.1, read on the forward strand.
AACTGAAGCAAAGCACAAATTTTGTTTTGGACAGTTCCAGGCTATCTGGCTAACAGGCTAACATTTACCTGTAACAAGATGCTTTTTATTAATTGTCATTTTGTTCCTATAGAGAAAAAAAATGAGGCTTTTGTTTAATATTCTTTGAATAAATAACTTAAAGACTTGGCCTAAATTAGATTAAGAAAAACATGACACAATGCTTGCTAGGTTACTTATTTTACAGATATTGATTTAAGAGTAATCAGCTATGTTGGTAGAAAAGGTTGGCATAAAATATCAGTGTTTCAATGGATTGATGTTTTGGCTTTTTCTAGAGTGCTGCAAGGTAATCCTATAACTAAGAATCCATTAACTAAAAATCCATTAACTTACATTAGCTGTAATCTTTGTGTAGTACTCTGTGATACATGATTTATGGATCTTTTTATTGTAAGCAGTTTAAATGTAGTACAGAACTCTTACCACACTCACAAATACATGTTCAATAAGAAATTATGTTTTTTATTAGTCATTTTACAGCTCAGACTACTGCAGTATCAATGTAAACTTTTCAACTTCAAACTTTAAAGTAGTTATTTATAAATATTAAACTTCCTAATATTTTCAGACATAAATTACTTAAGTGGAGGCAATGGGTAGAAAAGATTCTTGTTATAATATTAGTTGCAGCTGCTATGACTAGCATCAGCATTTTAGAGAAATGGAATAATTACGCATCTTAAAACAGTAATTTTCTGTAAGTTACACTGGTTGCAGACACATTTCCTACTGTGAAAGGGTCTTGTACTTGAAATTGTTCAAAATGGGGGAAGTATAACTCAGTCTATCCTGCAGTTGTTGGTAAGAGTAAGAAAAAAAAAAAAGATAGAAGGGCTGAATTAGTTCAGACATAAAAGTCTATTCGTTCCACAGGAAGATTGTGTTGAGACCATGTCTGCTCAGTAAGAGGAACTTAGGACTGGAAATCACGATTAAATATCATTGTGCTAGAAATAAGGTCTAAGTCATTAACAATGACTGATGACTAATTCATTAACGTTTTTACTCACCCATCCCTGTTAGGGCTTGTGGTGAAACACTGATACCATGAGATTTAGACTGAAGGGAGAAATATTTATCTTTGTGACTCTTTTTCTTATTTTCTTATTGGTCTTCAGAGATACCAAACCACAGTTTGCTTGAACCAAATTTTTGCCATCCTGATCACAGTGAAGGAGAGGATCATTATCTTCTGTATCATACTGGAAATGGGTGTACCAATTCCTCCAGTTGTGTCTTCCTCCCCACTCTCAAAATCCCTTTTCTCTCTCTTGCTCACTCTCTTTCTCTTTTCATATATTTTTGAGCAGGTTTTGTCATAGCCAGGAGTGTGGCAGATTCTGTACTACAGCCATAACAAAGAAGGAGGTACAAGCAGTATCTGAAATAGCCCAAGCTCACTGAAGTTTGGCTTTCAGTAGGGCTGACAACATATTTGCTGTGTTTGTTTTGGTTCTTTTTTTTTTTTCTCTAGCTATTATAGGCAGAAGGCCTAAGAGTATTATTTATGGCTTGTAGGTTATGCATTTTCCATTATGTTTTTTTTCCCTTGTTTTGTCTACAGGAGAAAGGCCTGGGTTCTACTAATGACAATCCCAATGCATCAGCTGACACTTTTTCTTACCCTCAAAGTATTTTTATGTAATCTAAAATAATGGACAAAGGATGCTGAGACAGGTTTACATGCACAAAAATTTACTATGGTTTCTGTAGCTGATGGCAGACATAAATTCTGACTGTGAAAGTTAGAGTCCAGCAGGTGATGACAATAAAGATGATACGGTGAATTTTCACTGTGCTTTTTCTCTAGCACTGAATACTTCAATTGGGAAAGTGTAAACTATAAAGGAAGGGGGTATGAAAATTGAGAGAAAGGAGAGGTGAGTTTCATGTGTTGCCTCTCATGAGAAATCTGATATAACAAGTATATTGGGTTTTGCACATGCAGGAGCACAAGAGTAGCAACCTGGAAAAAAACAGTCTGAGAACAAGACAAAACCCCTGCCCTGGGAAAAACCCTGCCCCAGAAAAAACCTGCCACAGCAGCTCAGGTGAAAGGCACAGAGCTGCAAGTTAAAGAGGAGACAGAACTGCAAATGCTAACCTTTCCTTTTCTCCACGTCAGACAGTGTGCAACAAAAAGTATTGCAGGTGTGTTTTCTCTGCAGCTCAGTGGACGGGGAAGAAGGGTGTTGAAGATGAGTGCCTTACCTGCTATTTTGGTGCCTAAATAGAAGACTCATAAAAATAGAAATTATAAACCTTGTTAAACAAGGTTTAAAATAATTTACTTAAATTTTAGCCCCTCACAATGGAGCCAGAAAAAGCACCTTCTGTATTCCATGTTTTCCAAGTCTTTTTAACTTCTAAATACTGTTTATTTCCCTATGTGCTTACTTAAATGTCCCCTGAAATTTGACCTGGATCTGCTGCATAGAAATGAATCTGATTACGCTTAGTCCTACAGCAGATTTAATTATTTCCTTGCATCATCCTTGTAGTGGACTTTTATATGTCTGAAGACTGCTGTCAGCCTTCTTATTTCTGGACTGCAGTTCAGGTCTTTTAACCTTTCATCACTGCTACTGGTTTTTATCCCACAGCAAACAATCTCAATGATCTTGTTCATTCTTTTCATTTTTCTCTTCATTTCTTTTAGGGTAAGTCCCCTAACAAAATGCAGCTTTCATCTTGTGTCTCACACAGAACCAGTAGTTGTCTCTTGTCTTTTACACTGTAAATTCCTCCATCATTATGCTGAGAATTAGGTTTATCCTCTTTTGCAGCTGCATTGTATTCTTGACTCACTTAATTTGAGTCTACTATGCTGATATATTTGTGCAGTTTTTCTGCATAGATAGATATTCTCTATTATTTATTTGCACATTTACATATTTGTCTTTGAATAATTTTACATTTGTGCTTTATTCAAGATACTTTTCAAGACTAATCTGGTCTTATTGCTCACAGCTCTCTATAGCTCTGTAGTGCTAGCAAACACATTCATCCAAATTGCTGGTGAAAATACCAGTAGTACTATGAATAACACCAGCCAGGCTCATTTGCCCGAGGACTTACTGAGAGCCCTTGCTCTCCAATTCAGTAGCAAACTTGTGTCTGATTACAAATTTTCAATTAAATGTCTGCCTATCTTATTCAGATCTTGTTTCCTTAGTTTGCTTTTAGAATTATTTTATGGTGTATTGTCCAAGGTTTACTTAAGTCCAGGTGTTTCACAGCCTGGATTTCCCTTTTCACTGGGCCACCAAAGAAAATTAATTCAGTTATGCTTGTTTTTTTCTTCGTAATTCTATCTTTTCTGCTTCGTATAATACATGCTGTTTCTAAATTGATGGCTTCAAAACTTTAATGCAATAATTTTTGAGAATTCCTGTTAGATTAACTAGGCCATGATTCTCTAGATCTCCTTTCTTGTATATACAGATGGGTACTGTGATAGCTAATATGCTTTCTTCTGGATTTGTCTCCACTTTTCTAGCATTTTCAAAGATAATTATTAATAACTCGGAGATTACATTGGCTGTATTCCTAAGCATCCTAGGGTGAATTTCAATAATTCCTGCTGACTCAGGTACACCTAATTTATCTTAGCATTCATTAACCTGCTCTTCCTTTGGCTTGTACTTCTGCCCCCTCATTTGCACTAGTACAGTTAACTGTCTGTCCATACTTAATAATTTCTGGTGAAGACTGAAGACAATAAGGACAATGCTGTTTTTCTTGTGTCTGTTATAGCTGATGCAGCTATAACAGGATTTTTTTGCTATATATCTTTCTTTCTTCTAGAATAATAATGTTATTCTGCTTTTTCAGAGATAAATGAAAATGATTATACTTTAAAGCTGGTCCAAATTTTAGAACTGTTTCCTTGCTAGAAGGCAATACTTCAGCTATTTTCTTGTTTTTTAAATAGATTTTTAAAAAAAGAATTTTTAAGTACTGTCGTTGCAAGTTCTAAGCAGGCTAAAGTACTACTACTGGACTTGTTAGTGTGAATACAATATGAGACACTCATATGAACAGCTGATGCTCAATGATCCAGTCTATGTTGTCAAATGAACTCCCCTCACTTACCACTTAATAAGAATTTGAGATTTGGGGATTTTTTCCCTACGGAAAGTTTCATTTCCTTAGCAGATGTCTGAATACTGAAGAAAACAGTCCTACCAAAATAATTTTAAGATAAAATACTACAGTGTTATCTTGTGCTCCCAATTTTTGTGGTAAATTGGTGTCACTGACTTGACTTCATCTGTTGTGATGGGCCACAGGATCCTTATTTAAATAGTTCACTATCACTATCATGTGAGAAATAGATTATGCTTGCAGTTATAAAAAGTGAAGAAATCAATAAATCATGTGTCACAGAAAACTGGGGATGGGGGAGAAATATTCTTTTATTGAAACCACAGTAGTCTAATTTAATCAACGATAGGATTAGCTGGAATCAACCACCCCTAACCTTGGCACTTGCAGCTTGTCTTCTGTTCCCCCTTTACTGAGACATACATCGGTGCTGCTGAATTTGCTGAGGCTGCCTCTTCCCCAGAAACAAAATAGCCCTTCAGTCTGGAGTAGACGATGACTCAGCTGGAGATGTATTTGTAGTGCTATAATTATGATGCTATGTAATGTTCCACTGATTGCTTATTTGATAATCTTCATTCTGACATACCATTGACAATGGACAATCCATAGGTGAAAGCTAAACTGGTCTTTGAGGATTTCTGGAAGTCTGTGATGGACAACACTTTTCAGAGGAACAGTAGAAATCTTTGGTGTTATTTTCCAGCAGGACTCATTTTGTTGTGGGCACAAACCAAGACTCTTCTGTCACTGGGTAAGCAATGCTTTCATATGACAGCTGAGGGGGGAAAGACAGAGGTGGCTGATCTTTCCCAAGCCCCATATTTTGTGCCACTGACTATCAATAAAAAGTTCAACACTTTTATTAGACTTTCTGATGAACATGGTTAGGATGTGAAATCAATGAAGGCCAAACTTTGATCAAGCTGACAAGTAAAACGATTGGAATTGTTGGAGATTGAAAGGAGAAGGAGAAAACCAGTCCCATAAAGGAAAATAAATAGGTAAAAGGTTCCTTCTTCAATTGGAATGATACAAAGGTAAAACAGAGATATTAATTTAAATTAATCAATTTACTTTTGGTAACCAGGAGTGTTTCCCGGATATAACTAATTATGATGTGTGGTTTTGGTTTACAATAAAAGCTTATTTTCTGTAAAACCCACCCCCTTCTCCTTCCTCTTCCACATAATGATGTTAGAAAACTATAACCTGCTATGACTGCTATTTTCAAAAGAGTTTATTATGGCAACATATATGGATTAATGGAGGTTTTGCCTGAATAAGAATTGTACAGTTTGACCCTTGAGATTTCATTAAATGGAGCCAGAAAAGGGAGAACTAATTACAAAAGGGGAAAGATTTCTATACTTTTAAACACATATGTTGCTGGGAACTGTGTCTTTATTTTAGAACAAACACCAACAGCATAGCAACAAAAATATCAAAGAAAGCGAAAAGCAATGTACATGTGCAAAAAGCTATTTCAGAAATTATTTGTCTTCATTCAATATGATACAAAGTGCTTTCAAGACAGTATAAAATGTGTTTAGAAATACAGAGCCAAATTTCTTTCCCCACAGAAAAATTAAGGCATATGAGTTTTATTCTTGGGAAAACATCTCTGTTTTTTTAGAAGAATGGAGGAACAGAGAGGTGTTTTTTATAAGGGTCTAGTGATTCTAGTTGCCTCGGTTGTTGAATAAGTAAAGACTCCTTAAAGAAATTGTTTTCCTGCAGACTTCATGATGAGCTTTTGTAAAAAGTGAACCCATAGAGGGAATGTTCAGTTTGGCATCTAAAAACAGACTTTTGCAACTGAGCCCCTTTTGTCACTGCAGATAACTGTCCATTTTGGATCAGATCTCCATATTTTGTTTCTAGAGGGCGAAGAAAGTTATTTCTTACCCCCTTTAGAGAATTATCAAAGATTTCTGACGATTGTTTTAAAACAACAGCAATGCTCCCATACCTGTATCAAAAACATGTAAAAGTTACATAAATCTTTTCAGATTTGGACCTGTGAAAATATGAGTGTCTTTCTTTTATATGGACAGGGTTGAACCTAAACAATTTCAGACTGAGTTTCTAACAAAACTAAAAGGAAAAAAATACTTCCCACCCTTATAAAGTAGTTGAAAGAGTTCAGTAATACCTGGGCACATGTGGCAGTAATTTTGTGTTCACTGTCATGTTCTGTCAATTTAAAGTGATGCTTCTGTGCTATGCGTGGGGAGCAATGATAAATACAATAGGCACCCCAAGTACCTTGACACTGCTATACAGTCAGACTGCAGGACCTCACCAATTACAGGGCTGCTTTTCCTTGGCCGACCTGTGTGTTAATTCATGTGTACAAAACTGTCAGCACAGGTTGTGTTGTGGCACTAACACCAGATCTGTTACACGGAGACAACTTCCCCCCCAAAAGCAAACATCACACTCACGGGGTTTTTTTAAGTGGCATCTCACAACATACCTACAGCACTGGTGAGCTCATACAATAAAGAAATAAATAAAATAAATCCAAGGTTTGGGACATGGATATTAAAAATGCAGAGGACTAAGTGTTATTGAACATATCTTTGTGAAGGGAGAGGGAAAATGAAGAATAATGTTGAGCTCTGGATGTCTGATCACTTAGACATACCCCTTGCTCTTGTGATGGACCTTGGCAGTAGCACAAATTCCATAGTAACTGTAATGCTGTAGAAATAAATACACGAGAAAAAGAGGAATGGAGAAAACTAGAGAAACCTTAGGAATGTGGAAGACTGACTGGAGAGTGAAGGAGACCTTGAATACAGGAGGTTCAGGCTGGAAAGGTTCTTTTTGAATAGAGGGTATAATGGTCCAAAGTGTTAGGCTCTGGAAGGTAACAAACAAATTCACTTAGACAAACACTTTGACAGAGATTTCTGTATTCTTAAAATACCACCTCATTCTTTCAAATTTATGAGAGCCTCCCTACAACTTCATTCTGAGCTGTAAGATATCTAGTCAGCACTGGGTTAATCCAGAAGAGATGTGCTACTGAATCACTTCAGAAGGCCACAAGAAGAGGTGGCAATTGAAAAAGAAATTAGAGAAAAGAAATCTGACTTATGGATTTTCCCCTGTTAATTTATTAAAAACCTTATTAATAATTAATATATAAACTAAGCATTTAATTCTGAATTATTTATTTTAATTATGATTTTAAAAAATCCTAAAAATGATTCAGCAACCTGTACAAAACCCCCTGTGAATTCAGTCCAACTGTTGCCATTGAAGGAGTTGTGTGGTGGAATTGTGACTTCCCCACTGTCATCTTGTGCAGACACAGATGCAGACTGGGATGAACTACTGGCTCAGTCAGGCTTGCTGGTGGTTCAGTGAAGAGCTAGTTTCTGGACCACAGAATTTTTCTGGATGTGCTGTTCCCTATCAGCAGGAATTTTGAACCTCCTCTTCCATTTGCTTCCACAGTGATTTGCTGCCCAAGCACCACAAGCACCAAGGTGGACTCGGGGGCTCCTTTCGGAGCTGTTGACTCCAGTGAGAAAGCTCAGGCACTTCATCAGTTTATCTTTTCTTCAGACATTTTCTGATACACAGAGTCACTCCAAACCATTTTTACTGGTTTGTGGAGCATGAAGTGAGTTCTCCCTGTGTAACATGATGTGGGGGAAGGTGGCACTGTGGGTTGCACAGCCCTGCAGTTGTGTGCTGCATCCATGGCAGTCAACTTCCAGTCAGCTGGAAGTATTTCTTAACTTATTTCTTCTGCTGCTTTTTTTCCCTCCTCTCACTGTCCAAGGCTAGAGCTTTTTGGGTAGAAACCATCCCAGGCTTCAACGTTATTGTTCACCACTCTGCACAATGCCTTGTTTCAAAAGTTCTTTGCATCAGCAAAAAATAAGGTTATTGAACTGAAAGGCTTTATATGTAAAGAAAGAGCTAGTAAGAATTTAAAATGACATATTGAGTGTCCTCAAAATCTTGGCTTTTTGGCCTGGCTTGCTTCCAGAGCTCCTGGAGGCAGTTTCACTGTTTGCCTTGAGCTGATGCAAGCCTGACTGGCACCCTGAGAGACAGCCTTGTCCTCCACATATGACAGTATGATTGTCACCACCTCAATCTTTGTGCCAGCTCCAGCTCTGGTTTGACAGGGTGATGAGTCTGTTTAGGGATCTAACACTAATGAAAATCAGCTTTTTTCTTTTTTTTCCCTGCAAGGTTACTATCTCCCTGAGCCATCACGTGCAGGGTCTCATGATCACCAGCACTGGCTTTCAGGAAGAATAAGGAGTATGGTGTGCACATCAACTGCCATGAAAGTGTGCACTGTTTTGAAATAGCTCTTGCAGACAACAACTTTATATTTGAGGAACACCAGATACCGTGAATTAAATCATTCCAGAACAGCTGCTTGCAGGAATGCTCCAATCTAGTTTTATCACATCTAACTTTAGACACCTAAGCTATAAGTGTTCTCCATAGCTCATATGAAAATAGGTTTCTCTAGAGAGAAAACTATGCCTTGTATTAGGACCATGCTGACAGTAAGATGTTTTCTCTTTCCCCATGTTAACTGTCTGGGAAGCCTAACATTACCAACCTGCTAACTTAGATGGCTGATATAAGGACATAAAAGAATCTCTCTTAACAAGAACTTTTGCTCTCCTTTAGGACTATTGTTAGTATTTTGAAAGTGGCTTGCTGAAATCCAGAAGAAAGTGGATGTAATTCATGATTCACAAAGATATTTTAGGACTTTTTTTCTGCAATATGTATTCTGGGCAATTTCCATCTGTTGACAAGCCCAAAATTGTACTGTTCTGATGGTCAAAAAAACCCCTCAAATAATTGGAAATATATGCTACATTTTCAAAATAGAGAATAAAAGTGGCTATAAGGCCCAATTTATCAATGGGAAACATATACAGACTTCTTGGAAAAAAACTCTAAACTTAGAGAGTTTGAACGCTTCTTCTCTCCTTTTGTAAATTCCTACCTACCAAGCTGTCTGTAATGCCGTCACTGCTGACACATCTGCTGTTATTTCTTATTATAAAGCATCCACCACTAGGGTCCTGAAGCATTGCCAAGGTAAACTCAACCTTGTGTCTGGAAGTCAAGCCAGGTTTTCCTTGGGTCCTGTTTCACTGTTGGCAATAAAAGTTCCAGAGGACACACTCTGGGTTCAGCTGTAGTCAACTTGTTTTCTTCATGGGAACTACAAGGCATAACTGCAAGCAGAATCTGACTTTGTAATTGCAGCATAAATTCTGTTTATGTTGCACAAAATGGAGCAGGATTGAGAGTCGTCTCTCTTAACTGCATTGGAGCAGCAGGATAACAGGAACAAAAAGCAATAAAAAAAAATTTAGTTACTGAAGTAAGCAGATGACTGCAACCATATTCAGTAAGTGGAACTGTTCAGTAAGAAATTGCCATATTTGTCTGTTTGCTTTTAGAGGCAGAAACACTCAATTTTTTTCCTCTTAGAAAGAGTTTCTCTAATGCCTTTTGAACTATGTGGAGGGTTACATGCTGTTGTGTTGCAAGAAAGAGTACATGGTTTGTTAACATCAGACCCTTATGGGAAAAGCAATAAAACAAGTTAATTGCTTCTTCAGAGGGCTGAAAGATTCAGAAATCTTTTTAGTGCACATGCACATAACACTCATCTATGCTGCAGCAAGTCTTGGCTTTTCAGGTAAGAATTAAAAAATATATTTATTAGTTAATATTCTTGTAAGTCACAACCAACAGAGAACAGGTGTTTGAGCAGCTACACCTGGCAGTGAACTCCTTTTGTCCCCTTCTTTCTGTAATGAATATGCCATTGCCTGACACAAATTCTTCTGTCACATCATCTGCCTCTAAGGGCACAAAACATTGTGAGGAATCTGTAAAAACTCTGCAAGTTAAAGCCCTAGGAAGCACACAGGCTTCCGACTGTTCTTGCATCTATATTGTCTGTTTGATAGCTGTTCAGACAGGCAAATAGCGACAGCATGTGCCAGCTCACTCTCATTTCTATTTCAGTTCTGCACCAGTGTGTCTGTGGGCTTCAGTGGAGTCTCTACATATTTGCACTTGTCAGAGATCAGAATAAGGACCTTAAAAGATGACCTTAAAAGAGTAATTACTTAAGTCTATATGTCTGGCAATGTGAGGCAGACCCTCTCTGCAGTGGTTCACTTGTTTAAATCAAATTTGGTAATGGTGGAAAGTCACTACCCTTTGACAGCTACTCATTATTTGACTTTAAATTAGATGACAATTTCAGCTGTTTTCTGCCTTGTTTGAGTTGAAGAGTACAGACTTCTTGGGGAATGGCATTGTGTTGTGAGATGTATGTGTATGTGTATATGTATGTGTATGTATATATGTATATACAAAGTTATTGGGCCAATACTGAGGGAAAAATTGATCTAATTATACCCACAGGAACATATATGGAATTTCCTGGGTGCTAATCCTGCCAGCTGCAGTTACCTCTGGATATGAAAGATAACGCCTGGCCACCCAGTAGTTTCCCAGGATGGTAAAGGACTTCAGTGACAGTGACCCTTGACTCCTGAATTTTTTCTTCAGAATAAGAGTAGCTGGACTTTTGGGTAGGCAAGTGCTGGGCTGTTAGCAGGGACAGACTTGAAGAAAGCCGCATGAACCAGATAACCTCTAGAAGACCTCTTCAACCTCAACCAGTGTGTGATTCTCTCAACAAAATGTCTCTATTCTAATTACCCAAAAGGAACAAAGATCACCCTTTAGGGCTACTTCATTTGCACAGGATGAAGTTCCAGGATCTTAGCAGAAACCAGGCCACCTTCTAATCATTATGTAAAAGGCAAAATCTGAAGTCTTTAGATAAGCACTAGGATAAGCTTGCTGATCTTCAGTCTATTGAGCTTTCAACTCCGGAATGTATAATGCACTTGCTGAAATCAGAAGATATTCAGCTTCCTCAGGAACCTTAAGGATTATAAATGGGTTTTTGATGGACTCTCCATCTAAATGTTGAATAAATATGAATTTAAATACACCTGGTTTTAAAGAACACAGTGTTGTTTAGGGGTTTTTTTGCATTATCTGATGGCCTTCAACAGTATTACAGCTGATCTTCTGGTGAAAAGTGATCTCTGCAAACATCATAAATAAAAGTCAGGAAACAAATGCTAGGAAAAAAGTTTTCAACATATAAGTAATGCAGAGATGTCAAATGCATAAATTTATGCATTTATACATGAATGTGCATGAATAAAGATAATATTTGGAATATATCTGAATTTATGCATTTTATAGGTCTGTTAAAGGTATGTGTGCTAGATAACTTGTAGCTCCACCTGATATACAAAGCTTTCACAGGCACTTGGATTACTAAGACTCCAAACAAGAACTTTTTAGTAGGATTTCGCTGGATTTGGTGTAACATATTAGTCTTCAGTTCTTTGCTCACTTAAAGGAAATCAGCAGTTCTGTTGGCTTCAAAATTCAGGTCATGTTTCTACACGCATTTTTACAACTTCTAAAAGGTTGGTTATGCTATTTTCCTCTTCTGAATGTTAAACATGAGGGTTTTACTGTTATCTTGTGCATTGTTCTAATAATAGCCAAAAATGAAAAACCTTTCTTTGATGTGTTGATAATTCACGTGAAAGAATATGAGGTTTTTTTGTAAAAAAACACTATTCCTGAGTTCTTTACTGAGCAAAATCAGAAATTATTTTTCAGTCACGAGACTTGAATTATTTCTCATCCTCTCCACAATGGAAATTCTTCCACTCAGTGTTTATTCATTTTCCCTCAAAAGTTGATTTAAAGATCTTTTCTTGAAGAATGCATAAGAAGACTTTTTTATCTGTTCAGAAAACTGGCAGCAGAAAATATAGTAACAAAATAATTCACACCCAGTCTTTAGAAAGTCTATTTCAAATTATTATTTTATGAACTAGAAACAGATTTTCATTTACCGTAAAAATATTCAAATCCAGGAGGTTTATAAACTAGAAAAAAACTACTTTCTTCCCAAAATTGCCTATCTGACAATATTATTAACATATGAGGACAGGGTATTGTAACAGCATTTATTTATTTATTTAAAATATTGTGTGAATTATTTTTGAAAGAAGTTTATAAACATGGCTGTGGCTGACAGTTTTCTTAATTCATTTTGCAGAGCACTTATTTTAGTTGTGTCTGAAACTTGCAAGTATTTAGGAAGAGCAATCTTTCTTCTCTTTCAGAGGCAAATCCTAAATTCCTTTTGCTTAAGATATGTGCTGACTGTAGAAAATATTAAGCCTAAGATGACTTCTCTCTATTTTATTTTGTTTATGTGGAGAAAAAAGAATCATAGAATCATAGAATCATAGAATAACCAGATTGGAAGAGACCCACTGGATCATCAAGTCCAACCATTCCTATCAAACACTAAACCATGCTCCTTAGCACCTTGTCCACTCGTGCCTTAAACACCTCCAGGGAAAGTGACTCAACCACTTCCCTGGGCAGCCTGTTCCAGTGCCCAATGACCCTTTCTGTGAAAAATTTTTTCCTAATGTCCAGCCTAAATTCTCCCCTAGCGGAGCTTGAGGCCATTCCCTCTTGTCCTGTCCCCTGTCACTTGGGAGAAGAGCCCAGCACCCTCCTCTCTACAACCTCCTTTCAGGTAGTTATAGAGAGCAATAAGCCTCCTCTTCTCCAGGCTAAACAACCCCAGCTCTCTCAGCCGCTCCTCATAAGGCCTGTTCTTCAGCCCCTTCACCAGCTTTGTTGCTCTTCTCTGGACTCGCTCCAGAGCCTCAACATCCTTCTTGTGGTGAGGGGCCCAGATCTGAACACAGTACTCAAGGTATGGTCTCACTAGTGCCGAGTACAGAGGGAGAATAACCTCTCTGGACCTGCTGGTCATGCCGTTTCTGATACAAGCCAAGAAGCCACTGGCCTTCTTGGCCACCTGGGCACACTGCTGGCTCATGTTCAGTCGGCTGTCAACCAACACCCCCAGGTCCTTCTCCTCCTGGCAGCTTTCTAGACAGACTACTCCTAGTCTGTAGCACTGCACAGGGTTGTTGTGCCCGAAGTGCAGAACACGGCATTTGACTGTGTTAAACCTCATGCCGTTGGACTCTGCCCAGTGGTCCAGCCTGTTCAGATCCCTTTGCAGAGCCTCCCTACCCTCCAGCAGATCCACACTTCCACCCAGCTTAGTGTCATCCGCAATCTTGCTAAGGGTGCACTCAATGCCTTCATCCAGGTCATTGATAAAGACATTGAACAGGGCTGGACCCAGCACTGAGCCCTGGGGAACCCCACTTGTCACTGGCCTCCAGCTGGATTTAACACCATTTCCCACCACTCTCTGGGCCCGGCCATGCAACCAGTTTTCCACCAGGAGAGTGTGTGCCTGTCCAGGCCAGAGGCCGACAGTTTCCGTAGCAGAATGCTGTGAGAAACTGTGTCAAAGGCTTTACTGAGGTCCAGGAAGATACATCCACAGCCTTTCCCTTGTCCAGCAGCCGAGTCACTTTGTCACAGAAGGTGATCAGGTTAGTTTGGCAAGACCTGCCTTTTGTGAACCCATGTTGACTGGGCCTGATCACCCAGTTCTCTTGCATGTGCTTCATGATAGCACTCAAGATCACCTGTTCCATGACTTTCCCTGGCACTGAGGTCAGACTGACAGGCCTGTAGTTCCCTGGATCCTCCCTGCGACTCTTCTTGTAGATGGGCACAACATCAGCCAGCCTCCAGTCCAGTGGAACTTCCCCAGTCTTCCAGGACTGTTGGAAGATGATGGAAAGGGGTTTGGCCAGCACATCCTCCAGCTCCTTCAATACCCTTGGGTGAATCCCATCTGGCCCCATAGACTTGTGGGTGTCTAGTTGGGCTAGCAAGGCTCTGACCACCTCCTCTTGGACCATGGGAGCCTCATTTTTCTCCTCTAGCTCCTGTGTTTGTACACAGAGGGAACAACTTTCTTTACAATAAAGACTGAGGCAAAGAAGGCATTAAGTACCTCAGCCTTTTGCTCATCCCCTGTCACTGTTGTTCCTTCTGTGTCCAATAGTGACTTTATGGTCTCCCTAGTCCTCCTGTTATTATTTATATGTTTATAGAAAGATTTTTTCTTATCTTTCACAGACTTTGCCAATCTGATTTCTAGTTGAGCCTTAGCCCTTCTGATTTTTTCTCTACACAATCTCCCTTCCCTCCTGTAGTCCACCCAAGAGGCCTGTTCCCTCTTCCAGAGCCCATAAACATTCCTCTTCTTCCTGATATCACTCAAGATCTCACTGTTCAACCAAGCTGTTTTTCTCCCCTGGCGGCTTTTTTTTCTAGAAATTGGTGATGGAATCATCACTAAAAGAGAGAAATAGAGGTAGAGATAATTTAAAAAGTGTTAAATTAAATTATAGTAAAATAGAGATCTTTTTAATACCTACAAAACTGGTAACTTTCCAAAATTCACACAAAAGATAAAGTCTAATAGAATATGCTGCTGTCTTTCTCCTAGAATACAATGGCCTTTGAATATTCAACATATGGGTAGATATTGACAAAATATTAAAACAATTTACAAATTCAATATTGCTTCTATGAAAGATAGAGAGAAAAAATGTTATTATTCTGTACATTAGAAGTATGATACATAGACAATTCTATCCAACAAATATTTATCCATACCTTAAATATCTGTTGCTGAGAATAGATGATGATTGAACCAGAGTTCATTTCAGCAGCCTTTCAGAGTTTCTTTTGAGTTACAAAGAAGATGCATTTTTGCTATTCACTGGATAAAGACAGTATTTACTGAGTTGTAATGTCTCTAATGTTTCGTTGTATGATAAGTGCAGCACAGTGTAAGAAGACTCTCCATGTGTCATCAGATCTAAGTCTTGTAAACTTTGGAAGATGGTGCTATAGTTGCCCTCTTGACCACTTTTCCTAATGTCCCGCATACTGGTGAAGTGAGTCACATGTGCATTTGGGGCTGTAGCAGTCTGATGAAAGGCTCTAGCCTATAAAGAATACTGGTCTTTGAGGTGGGAGCTGCATGTGGGATTTGGCTCTACTTTACTCCTGTTAGTCCAAATTTACAAGGTTACAAAAGTGTCTTCAACCATGCATACTCTTTCCTTTTGCAAGGTTTAAAATGGAAGCTACATAAGTTAGAGGTGCAGTACTAAGTTAATCCTTGCGTTTCTGCTAATTCTCTAGTTCAGAAAAGACAAGTAACTCTTTCTGGCTTTCAGTCATGTAAGGTGTCACTTAAACACTTGATTAGTCTTAACTTCTATTTAAGATCCAGTGACTTCAAGCTGAAGTTCTAAGCGCATGATTAAACACTTTCCTGATTAGGAATGCTTATATGATTCAGAGCCTAAGAGCAATTGGTTCAGGGCACAATGGTTTGGTTAATAATAGGTGGTTCCCTTTACACTATTGTAAAAAATTAGGAGAGGAGAAAAAATTAGTTCTAAATGAGAATACTTAATCAGACCCCAAAAGAATCCTGACAGACCTCAGCTGAACCTTTCACAAAAGCCCATCTCTTTTTAGGAATAGTAATAGTCTGTGTTTATGAAATACTAAAGCAGTTTTGGAAAAAAATAACTAAGTCTGCCATTATGAGAGGGAACAGCTCTGCAAATCCATCATCCTTGTTTTCACGTTAAGATGATCTGGATAAAACCAGGAAAAATAAGGAGCTGTGGGCATCAGAGAAATTCAGTAGGCTACTCTTTAAGCGGAGATGGCGAAAGCAGTGATACTTTTGGCAGAGCTAAACAACAAGCTAGTAGCATAAAACCTTTGATTGCAAAAGGCACCTATGTAATTGTTCCTAAAATTTTTTCTTATTACATGTGCCTTCAGCTTCAGGCACAGTTGCTGTCTTGGGAGGAAAACTTCTGACATACAACTGGATACCCTAACCCTATCAGCAGTGGCACTAATAGCAAAACAGAAACACAGAATCGTTTAGGTTGTAAAAGACCTGTAAGATCAAGTCCAAGTCTAAACCTAACAGTACCAACTCCATCACTAAACCATGACCCCAAGTTCCATGTCTACACATCTTACAAATGCCTTCAGGGATGGTGATTGCACCACTTTCCTGGGTGGCCTGATCCAGTACTTGACTACATGAAGTAATATTTACTAATATTTACCTTAAACTTTCCTTGGTGCAACCTGAGGACATTTTCTCTCATTCTATGACTTGTTACCTGAAGCTATATCATTTTTTTTTCCAGGAGAGGACCTAAAACCTATGGAATTTCTTCAATTTTAATTTAATAAGTTTGTATTATGTTGTTTTCTAGAAGAAAGGAAGCCTTTTCTGGTGAGCATTTTGAGTTGAAATCATTAAACAAAACAAAAGAGGAAGGGAGCAATCAACATAGAGCAAAATGTTATGCTGGACAAAGTTAGGGTGCAGCCAAGGTTTTTAACTCTGCACTTTTATTCAAGACATCAGTTGTAAATATTTCTGTCATATAAAGTAAAAATAAAAAATCCATATAATCCACTCCCCCAAATTTTACAATTACATAACCAAAGTTATTAGTGAATCTGCAAGAAAAGTTTTGAATAAGCAAATGACAGATTCAGCTTTTGAATTTTTTTAAGTCCTATGGTTTATTTTTGAAATTGTTCTTGGCACTGTAAAGTATTTCTGAAGATCGTGAAAGGGTTTAAAATAAGAGAATCAGGCATATCTGCTGATATTTTCCTAGTCTAAATTGGGCATTAATCTTGTGATTGGAACCCTATCATCTTATGTACAAACAACAGGTGGTGAGAGACAGCAAGTTCTTCAATTAGAATAACATCTCTCTTTCCTTCTCTACAATTTCATAGATATTCTTGAGCAGTCAATTAAGTCTGTAAGCTAAAATAGCATAAGAATTATGCAACAGAACAGAGAAATGCTGCATCTAGACTGGCATCCTGTCTCTGATGGTGGTGCAGATGACTGCATCATTCAGACATTCATGACAGGCAGAAAGGTCTGACTATCATGGAAGATTTACAGAATCAGAGGCTATTGATTCTTACTGCTGAGCTGTTCTAGCAAAACTGATTTTTAATCCCAGTATGAAGATGTGTTTATTGGTTTTTAAATAGAATGTTCCAGTGTTAATGAACTCATCAATATAAAAATATATTGACTCTTGTGCAATCAGTTGGTTTTATTAAACAGGCATTTGTCTCTCCTTAAATCTATTATATTTCCTATATATATCAGCATGAATGAATATACTAAGGAATAACCTATACAACTTCATTGGAAGACATATATTGTTGTTGGAGCACCTATACATAATTTAATTACATGCAAGTTAGTAGAGTAAACAAAAACAGTGAAACACTGCTTTGTTTCTTTTTTCATTTTTTTAAAACTTTCTTTAAAGAAGTCTAGCAAATCATTGACTACTCTGAATCTGGTGTACTTACTGCTTTGCAAGCTTTGCAAACAGTCAGCAGTTCAAATGTTTCTTGATTTCAGTAGGGTTTTATTACTTAATTTCTCTGACATTAGTTACAGAAAAAAGCAAAAAGCTCACGTGCAGTGAGTCTGAAAAACTGCATGGCATCAAAGTTGGTTTGATTTAAACATATACAGGGATTGTAGATGAATAATTCAGAAGTGTCCTTAATGTGTCTGTTAATTTTTCATTAACAGTTGAAAAATGTCTATCAAATCAAGCTTCTCCTACATCCTGTTATAAAGTATTACGTTGTAGGTCATGATGTACCATATCATGAAGGTGTTACGTCTGATTACGACAAATGCTTATGATTAGCTACCGTGAACTAGGATATGAAATGCTGGTCTCAGAGATGTCTTTTCCTAGTCCTGATTTTCCCCATGGAAAACTGTGCTGAAAACAGGGATGTCTTGCCAGCAAGAAAATAAAGACCTTTCTTGTTGAAACACTGGAACCAATCTTTTGCTTTTAAAACTGCTGTAGCCTAAAAATACACCAGCTTTTTTTCTGAAACTGATTTTTTAGCCTTTATGATTTCAGTTTCTCATAAGAAAAGCAATATTATCTAAAGAAACATTTAATTATATTATGTTGTATAAATATATTATATTGTATATTTATATGCATCACTATATATAATTATTTATAATATCTAAAGAAACATCTTTTGAATATGTGATTTTCCATTAAAATATTATTCTATTGAATAAAAATGTAAATAATGACACATATGAATGGAATATTCTCATTTAACTAAAAATATAACTTTAAGTGCTCCATAATCTTCCTTTGTGTAGATGTGTTTCCCTCAAATAAATACCATCCATCTGAAAGTTATTATTTTATTTCTTTTATACATGCTCATAAGATTTCAAAAGTAGTTTTTTATTCTTGCCTACAGTTCACCAATTTCTTATTAAGTTCCTATGTAGCTTTTTGTTACAAAAACAATCATACCCTCTTCTAATTTTCAGTATCTTAGTGATCGTTAAAATAATTTACAGTGAAATATTTATGAATGAATACTAATCAGACCTAGGGGATTTATGTTTGTAGTTGTGAGGTGTGCATGTGGGCATGAACACATGTGTACATGTGCATTAAAGCCAACTGACATGCCCAGAAAGTCAGATATCAAATAAATGTAAGAAAATTTTGAAAAAAAAATCTATATATGAATTTTTCACTTTCACTTTATTTTTCCAAGGAATTAGTTAGAAAGTACCTTCTGGAATTTTATATGCAGATTTCTGGTGTCTGATGAAATATGAAGCCAGATTTTTAACTAATTGGCGTGTACTGTAGTCACAGGCAGGGACAGGTAAAGCTGTGATATTCAGGGAAAATAAAGGAAACCACTGGTGGTTCAGCACCTTCTGCTACAGAATATTTGCTGCACTGAGCACTGCTAAAAAAAAGCTATTACAGCCCTTACATCTTCCCATGGTAAACATTCTTCTGAATCAAAATAGCTGTGGTAAGTCTCTTTAAGTGTTTGATTGATTGCTCATTTAGTCTGTAACAGAAAAGGCAATCTTGCTCCTCTTATTAGAAAGGACCAAAAGCCTTTTCTTTCAAGCCAGGAAAAGAAGTATTTCCCTCTAGTTTTGATGGAAAGAGAGGTCCTGCACTTCCATGCGCTTTAATTTCTACTAATTTTTCTTTAAATCACTTTTCACAAACATAAATCATTGCTCAGCGCTGGCCTTGAAGCAAGTTAAAGACGACAGAGCTCCACTGACAGCAGTAGGCTAAGCTGATTTGCACCAGCTCCGAATATAGACAAAAAGGCAAAAAAAAATCAATAGTCAATCAGACCCTTTATTATTTTTTAATCTGTGATATCAGTCATATGTTACAAGACAATGTCCGGTTATTTCTTTTCTAAGATCAAACTTCAATATGGACATTCAGTTCAGCATCAAAAGTTGATATGAGAGGCCTTGAGGTCCTTCACCTCAACCTTTCTGAAGCACAAGTTTAATTGAAAGGGACCAGTGCTAACCTTCTTTCATGTGTTTCATTTTACATGGCAATGCTTTGTTCTCCTTTATTGAGATGTCAAATTGAGTACATCTGGAGATTTCCCCATGTGGTACTTTCAAAGCGTATGATTTAAAATTCCTCATTTTTCACCTGAGATGAAACATTTTCAATTCTCCTGTCTACTGTAACTAAAATTTCCTAAAGCCTGTCAAACTTCATGTGAAGATCCAAGCTTCTAGAAACCACAGATTTAAGTTTGAAAAGATAGACTCTGTGGTGCCGCTGAAATTGAAGGATATCTTTTTCCAAGGGGGTGAGGCTATTCTGGGCTTGAAGAAATCCATTTAAGATAAACCATTACTAAGCAAACCATAGGGGGAAACCTACCTTGTACTGTTCTCTCCTCAGTCATCCTTCTTTTCTGTCTTTTGTCTCAATTGGATACAGAGCAGCTACAAGGGACAGTAACTCATCTTGTAGAATTGTAGAATTCCAGTAGAATTCTAATAAAACGGTGGGTATAAAGTGCACGAAGTTATAGAGGAAATATATTTTGTGGAAATTACATGAAAAATGTGAAACAAAAGCCTTAATGAAAAGGATGATTCACTGCACTGTCCACTCCTGGTAGCTGTACCACAACTGAAAGCAATAATAAATGTATTAGGAATGCAAATATCGATTATTTAGATAACTTCAGGTAATTGGGAATAAAGAGAAGGCCATTATAAAAATAAGGACTGACATCTCCCCCACGTTGGACCACATCCTTGCAGAAGTGCTGAAGTTAGAGAGCACATGCTGCAGTGCCTGACCTCCTTGTTTTATCCTTTAGAAAATGCTCCCTCAAAAAAATCTTCAAAGGTAGATGCATCATTTCCATGAAGGGTGATATTAGAGAAAGTGAGGACTTCTGGGTTACTCCCTCCTTTTGAATATCAGATAAGGCAGTTTCAATAATAATATCAATAGGGATCAAAGGAGCAGGTGAGAAAGGTCTTGTGGGTGGATGTGGTTTCATTTAATTCATACTAAAGGAATTAAGGAAATTAATTAAATACTAAAGGATTGGAATTTCAAAGGCCAGTACAAGCTTATTTAATCAATTCCACTAAGTATTGGTTTTGAAGAGCACAGAACCTGTTCCTGAGACTATACAATGAAGACATGGTATTGGAAAAAGTTAAATTAATGGTAAGAATATAATCTTTACCTTAATAGCAAATATTCGAGCTTGACTACTACAGGAAGACAAAAACAAGTAAATTATCCTCTGCTTTTTGTTTTTTCAAATTAGACGTGGAACTGGACGTTGAGTAACCTGGTTGCCGGTAACAGTGTGGAAATACAGGAGACTAGGTTTATATCAAATAGAATGCAGCACCTGGGTTTTGCTGGTGACTTTATGTATGTGCTGAAACGACAGGTGCCCGAAGAAGATAGAGAAGGCTGAAGGGTTGGTTGTTTCTAATGGTTATGGAAGGTCAGTGAGAAGGACTTCAAAGGAATAAAACTAGAGATGCAAACTGAAAATACGGACTTGAAACCAGTGAAATATATATGGTTTAGAAGCCACAATTTCTGTGATAGACATAAGTACTGCTTGTGTAGTTTATCAGCTCATAGACTTAACAACAGAGCAACATTTTTCAGGTTCTGTAAAATCTGGAAATTTGTTAACATCACTGTAAAAATGAAGATGAGAATATGTAACAGTGAATTTTGAAGTGTGCCATGTGCTGTGGAAACAGATTGTGAGCTGAAAGGATGCTTACAAGCCACTGAAATAGATTCATCTTTGACAAAAAGATCACAAAAGTGAATTGAGAAGGCATCTTTTTCAAATCTGAAAAGGAGAAAAAAGCGTTAAGAGCAAATCATTTCTCATGGTGCTATATTATGAACAAATGAGAAGATCATGTGGGAAGAGTGGGAATGTAAAGATCTCAAAGAGTGTCTTACAAAGATACTGAAGAATAGACCCATAGAGCATCCTTCAGACTGTGTGAGGGAATGGAATAGGGTGATATTTCTGCTTAAGGGCTCACCATGGACCAAGCAAAGTTCATCCCTATACTGGAATCCCTTTTACTGAGATATGGCATGAAATGACACAGCAAAGATCTGTTTGAAACTGGTGACTTGATGAACTGATAGAAAAATAGCATTCAGGAATTTGAGCACATTTCTGTAAGAAATGGGTGGGACATGATGTGTTGGCTCAAGATCCCAGATGCTTTTGCCATCCTGCTGTAAGTCTTGGCAGAGAAGTTCTGTTTGTGCAATGAATTCCTTATGTTCTGAGATGGAACTTACCACTCAACAGGATGACATCTGTACCCAGCAGGTCCATGGGTTTTATTTCATGTAACAAGAAGGACCTGTTGGTTATAGTGCATGACCAAAATGCGAGCTATGAGAGGTCATCTCCCTCTACATCTCCACCTCAATTATTTTTTTGGAGGGTATAAGCAGCTTTGTGTCTAGTTCTAACCTTTACAAACCAGTAAAATCTCAGGCACTTTGTTGCTTTTTGCTGTATTTTTTGCAAACACAAAAATTCTTTCACTATCTTTCTGTACAATTTGTCAATAGCCTCTCAGAAAATAACAAGAATATCCCCCTTTATAAGTTAATATATCACAGCAACTTTATTACACAGTTATTTTTAAAGTTCTTTTTACTTGGTTGACTTTATAATTCCCTGAAACAAATTTTTTTGAATGCAATTTTTTTAAGCGTTCCTTTACTTTTTAAAATATTAACAACTTGTTTTTAATGAAGTTATTTGATTATATTTTATACTAGTGTCTGTGAAGCATTTAGGCAGAAACTTTAGGCAGAATTGAATTCCCAATGAAAAACTCCGGCTTGTTTTTTCTAGAAGTCATGAGTTTGATTCTGCCTTCCACTAGTGATTTGTTTTAATTTTGATGAGATCTTACATATGCTTAGTACATTTCTGAAATGCAGTAGAAACAAGGATTCAAGTCACCCAGTCTACTGCAATTGGGTTTAATACTCTTGAACTCTGATTCTTTAGTCAAAATGAAATCTACATACAGCTAAGAGGCGTAAAATGCTTGTCCTTCTAGCTGAAAGAGAGCACTTAGTAGAGTCTGAGCTTCTGTTTATGCTGTAGCCTGCAACTTTACACCAATAAGTCCTACACAAAGGAAATGCCATCTTGAATGAAAGCAGAGTATTTCTCTGTAATTGCTTCAGAATTGTGAGCCTGGCTGGATGAAATGCTCTCCCTGAGACAAGGAGTCCACTTACCAAAGCTGTGTTTGACTTCTGAACACTTCAGATCTGGGCACCTTCTCATTCTGATTTATCCCACTATAAAGAAAGAAGCTCCTTGGATTTATTTTTTCCACCCTATTCAATAGGGTAGGATTTATTTCATCATCTCATATTAAAAATGGAGACTGTATGAGGACCTGGGATGACTTTGTTCTCCAGTGACAGAAAAGATGTTGTTTTCATTCAGCCACTGCCACTGCCTTCCTCCAAGACCTTAAGCAATCCTTTGTGTCTTTGCTAAAAAATGATACTTAATTCTCATTTGATAATGATTCATAATTGTAAGATGGGGATGGAGAGGAGCTTTGGGCCACTGATGACAAGAATGACATTGAGGTGGTAAAGCATGTGCAAATCAGGGCAATGGAGGTGGTGAACTGTCTGGAGAACGAGCCTTATGAGGAGTGGCTGAGGGAACTGGAATTGTTTAACCTGGAGAAGAGGAACCTAAAAGGAGACCTTATTGCTCTCTGCAACTACCTGAAAGTGCTGGACGCTTCTCCCAAGTAACAAGTGATACGACAAGAGGAAATGGCCTCAAGTTAGGCCAGGGGAGATTTAGATTGGATATTAGAAAAAATTCTTTGCTGAAATAGTGGTGAAGGTTTGGACCAAGCTGCTCAGGGAAGTGGTGGATTCTCCATTTCTGGGGCTGTTCAGAAATATGTAGGTGGGGCAGTTCATAACATGATTTAGTAGGCATTGTGGTGTTGGTCTGATGATTATACTTGCTGGTCTTAGCGGTCTTTTCCAGCCTTAATGATTCCATGATTCTATGATTCTGTAGTCATTCTTTTAAGAGTTCTTTGGTTATACTTGCAGATGGTTGATCTAGCTTTTTAATTGTTGTGCTGATTTTGTGAGGAATTTTAGATCAATGGTTTTGATCAAATGTAATTCTGTTAAAATCCTTTAAGGTTAAGTGTAGCAAAGGGATTGTTGGTGACCTGATGAAGGGAAACACAAATCAATAAAAGGTGCTCAATACCTGACAGGGAAGAAAAGGGATGACTCTGCTAACTTAATATTCACAAAAATTTCTGGAGGCAATTGGGTTCTCAGCATTTTGGAAATAAAGACTTGCATATCTTTCCTAACTACGAATTTAGGAATTTAGTTTAGGGATTCTGTTTGCAAAATTTCTGCTGAGACTTTGGTTTGAAGCTGGCACACTAGCATGAAGCTTGGATACTAGCATGTAAAAGACCCATCATCCCTGGATTACAAAATCTTATTTGAAGCACAGTGCTCAAACAACAGCATAAACACCCCGGTCTTGGCAACAAACCAAGACTGATGTGCAAATGAACTGTATTCTTAGTGTCTCTCTGCACCCACTGCAGAGTGGATGCTTCTGTCTAGCATGGCACATGCTGTGGCCCCTCCCTGCTCAGCTGATGGCCTAAGGAGCTCTAGGCCGGTCTTAATATCACAAATTTCCAAAGTCATCAAGTTCACCTCTGGATTGCAGAGAGAAGGAAGGGATAAGCAGTTATGTCTCTGCTGTTTCTGTTTCAAAGAGCCTCTGGAGATAGATTTAAGCTGGTAGCTGTAAACTACCTTTGCTTTCCTCCACCTACTGCTCACTTTATTAATTTTTATATGTTTACCATCAACTCTCACAGTTGGTATCTGTTTTTAAGGATAAGATTTTGGTTCTTTTCTCTGTTCTTTTGCCTTGTAGATGACTCCCTATTAATAAAATCCTAAATAATGTGACTTTACAAAGACACGTTTACTATTACCATTTATAATGTCACACTGAAAATACATTTCTGTCTGTTTTTGTAGCTCCTTGAAGTCCCATTCTACGGGAGAAATTTTTGTGTTGGAAAGAATCAGTGTTCAGTGAGAAAGTGTTTCTCTAGCCCTATTTTAAACCTGAAGAGTCATCCTAATTCAATTAACAGTATTTGGGAAAGATTAGGTACCCAGGAAGGAATATATACAACAAAATAATATGCTCTAGCCTGAAAATACATGGATATGAGTTAGAAACATAGATTTTTCTTTCTTTGTGCTGAGGACTACGAGTCACAGGAGATACCATAGGGAGCTAAGGAACATATTACAGACAGGTGACATATATTACTGACAAGTACTTTTAATCAGCCATTTCTCATGACAGATGGGTGAACTTAGTCTGTCCGCCCAGCCAGAATGAAATACTGTGTGAATACTGGTAGGATTTAAAAGCTGCACAAAGAACTTCAAAGTCCAGCTATTTCGAATATTCCATACATTCCTTAAAATCTTGTTTGTTTAAAGTGGCAACTCTCATCAGGTCTATTCTTACACCTGACATGTGTTGTCAGTCTGCTTTGCTTCCCATGTCTACTCCATTTTGTCCATCTCTATCCATGCTGTTCACATCTATTGTTCGTTTGCAGAAAATGATTGTGTTCAGAAACAGGCAAACATGAGGATTCCAAATCTTTTTCAGTATAATAACTCACAAAGATGATTCTGTTTTTTTCCTTCTCTGTTCCTGTCTTTTTTTCACTGGTAAACTAACCAGGTTTTCTTAGAATAATTCGGTTATCTTAGGAACAGTTGGTTTTAGAAAAGTTTTATTTAAATATTCACAAAGGCATGTGCAAAACTTCAATTTTCAAGTCCTCTTATATTTAATTATTATTTTATATGTACTCATCTTAGAAATGGCCCCTCACTTTCTAAAGCTGAGGCACACCACAAGTGTGAAGGAGGAGCTTTGTGTTGCTCTTGTCCAGCATACCTTTGTAAAAGCAATTTGCCTTTCTTGGATAGAGACCTTCCATTTCCAGAGGTATCAAATTTCTACTTTTTATGGTTTTATGAAAGTCAGAAAGTAATCTTTCAGCTGGAGAATGGCTATTCCAGAGGGGATAGCTTAGTCATCTAAACATACAGGATCAAATTAAGCCTTGATGCAAGAGAAAGTCACCTGTCTGACTTCAGTGGAACTGTGCTCATTTACATCAGAGATGAATTTGTCCTGAAAGACAGCATGGACATAAATTCCAATCCCAGCATCCAGGGAGAAGTTAAGAGTTATCAACTCAGCAGTATGAGAGAATGTTTCTCATGAATGCTAGGTTAGGAAGGGCTATCATGAATAAAAGTGGAATCTGTATTTTCCTGAAAGACACAGCACACCTAGAGATGATGAAGGCTTGGCTAGGGAAAGTTTTGTCAAGTATATAGCATATCACACAGAAAAACCCGAATTAGAAATTAAAGCAATCTTTATGCAGATGGAATAATTGCACATCCAGGAGCCTGGTAAATAAGGCAGCTGATTAGCGAAGTGATTACATGAATCTATCTGTGTTGCTGAAATTACAGACATCAGAAAGCCTCTGAATGAGTTAAAATCTAAGTCTAGCTATTAATATTAGTCTTTTAATCAGTGTATTATCATCACATATGTAAGTCTTTGCAATCTCCTCTATGACAGGTATAATAGAGGTCAGGAGACAGGCATTGCTTTATAAAAAAAGGATGACGCAATCCTAACCTACACATACTGGAAATGCTACCAGTACTGCTCAATAGTGCTTCTAAGGATTGTTGCTGTATGTAGCCTCAGAGGAGAAGATGATGAAACAATCATCACCTAGCATAATGGGATCCATTGTACTGTGCATAACTCAACACCACCTGGCTCAAACTGTGGAGCAAAGGGTGTCTGCTTGCTTCTAGAGGATTCAAAACACACAAAAGGTTCATTTCAGCTGTCTGTCTGCATATTCAAACTGCAAAACTGCACCAAGGAAAACACTGCAACTCACTACATTCATGCTGTGGAGAAAGGAGGAAAATCATAGAATCATAGAATAACCAGGTTGGAAGAGACCCACTGGATCATCAAGTCCAACCATTCCTATCAAACACTAAACCATGCCCCTTAGCACCTCGTCCACTCGTGCCTTAAACACCTCCAGGGAAGGTGACTCAACCACTTCTTGGGCAGCCTGTTCCAGTGCTCAATGACCCTTTCTGTGAATTTTTTTTTCCTAATGTCCAGCCTAAACATCCCCTGGTGGAGCTTGTGGCCATTTCATCTTGTCCTATCTCCTGTCACTTGGGAGAAGAGCCCAGCACCCTCCTCTCTACAACCTCCTTTCAGGTAGTTATAGAGAGCAATGAGGTCTCCTCTCAGCCTCCTCTTCTCCAGGCTAAACAACCCCAGCTCTCTCAGCCGCTCCTCATAAGGCCTGTTCTTCAGCCCCTTCACCAGCTTTGTTGCTCTTCTCTGGACTCGCTCCAGAGCCACAACATCCTTCTTGTGGTGAGGGGCCCAGAACCGAACACAGGATTCGAGGAGCGGTCACACCAACGCCAAGTACAGAGGGAGAATAACCTCCCTGGACCTGCTGGTCACGCCGTTCCTGATACAAGCCAGGATGCCATTGGCCTTCTTGGCCACCTAGGCACACTGCTGGCTCATATTCAGTCGGCTGTCAACCAACACCCCCAGGTCCCTCTCCTCCAGGCAGCTTTCTAGACAGACTTCTCCTAGTCTGTAGCTCTGCTTAGGGTTGTTGTGCCCCAAGTGCAGAACCCGGCATTTGGCCTTGTTAAACCTCATGCCGTTGGTCTCAGCCCAGCAGTCCAGCCTGTTCAGATCCCTTTGCAGAGCCTCACGACCCTCCAGCAGATCCACACTTCCTCCCAGCTTAGTGTTGTTGTCTGCAAACTTGCTAAGGGTACACTCGATGCCTTCATCCAGGTCATTGATAAAGACATTGAACAGGGCTGGACCCAGCACTGAGCCCTGGGGAACCCCACTTGTCACTGGCCTCCAGCTGGATCATTTCCCACCACTCTCTGGGCCCGGCCATCCAGCCAGTTTTCTACCCAGGAGAGTGTGCACCTGTCCAGGCCAGAGGCTGACAGTTTCCAAAGCAGAATGCTGTGAGAAACTGTGTCAAAGGCTTTACTGAGGTGCAGAAAGATACATTCACAGCCTTTCCCTCATCCAGCAGCTGAGTCAGTTTGTCATAGAAGGCGATCAGATTAGTTTGTCAAGACCTGCCTTTTGTGAACCCTTGTTGACTGGGCCTGATCACCCGGTCCAGGAAGACCTCATCCACAGCAAACAGGCAGTTTGCTGTGAATGTGTTTAAACAGAGCTTCTGCTTCAGGGTCATGGTCTCACCTTTTGCTTTGGGCTTCCTGGAATCTCACACTTGTCTGTTTACAGCTGCTATTTTGCATTGTTAAGTGTCTGTTTTTCTTCAGGAGTGTCTGTATTTCAGTGGCATGTGAAATGATCCTGACAATATGGGTCTAATATATACAGACACTTGTAATCAGAGCTAGAGTGTTGGAGTTTAGTGGGCTCATTCAAAGTCATGCTGTGCTTAGTACAAAGGAAATTGTTTCCACTAACATGTACCAGAAGGATATTTTTTCCTAACTTTTGCCCTTTCAGGAATTTGATTTGAATATTTAGGCTTATAGTTTATAAGATTAACTAACTAATACAGTATAAAACACTAGTCATGATTGGATCCAATTGGAAAATTATGTTCTTTCAGAATTACCATTTCTCATTGCTGCATCTAAAGGACAAACAAGAAGTTTGCATCCTTTGAGCCAGCACTGTGAATTTGCTCACTCCCTTACTTTCGCTGATCCTTCTGCCACTTTTACTTAAGGGACCACTTGAAAAACATTTTCAAGATCAGTGAGTGATCCTTGCATGGCAACTGTGGTAGACTCCAGTTTAAGCAGAAAATATCATCAATGTTGTCTGTTTTTTGTTGTATGTATTGAGCAATACAGAGCATTTTCAAGGGGAATAATTTTAAAGTAATTGTGTTAAGCAATTGCACTGTCTGTAGTACGCAATGTGAAAGGGATCAGAGGACAGCATTTTTGCAACTGTTCTATATTAATTGTTCAGTCCAAATACAAAAATACATTTGGATATGTATTTTTGGCATCTTTTGACTTAATCTGTTTATGTACTACTCAGGCCTAAATTTAAGGATTGGCACGCTGAGTATAAAATATGGTAGATGAAAGCACAACACAGGTGATGAAAGTAGTGAGAGAATCAAGATGTACCAGGGTAAAATTAACAGCTGATAGATTAGAAATATGCAGGAAAAAACCAGATAGTGACACACACCTTTTTACATTTTTCAGGCAATACCAAGTTGCACAACATTATTGATCTTCTTGAAGGAAGAAAGGATCTGGACTGTCTGGATTGATGGGCTGAGGACAGTTCTATGAAATTCAACAAGGTTAAGTGCCAGGTCATGCCGTTACGCCACAACAATGCCATGCAACACTATATGGCATTGGAGAAGAGTGATTGGAAAGCTGCCTGGTGGGCAAAGGACCTGAGGGTGTTGGTTGACAGCTAGCTGAACATGAACCAGTGTGTTCCCAGGTGGCAAAGACAGCATATGGTAGCATCCTGGCTTATATCAGAAATACTGTGGACAGCATGTGCAGTGATTGTCCCCTTGTACTTGGCACTGGTGAGGCTGCAACTTGCATACTGTGTTCACTTTTGGTCCCCTCATGACAAGATGGATATTGAGGTGGTGGAGTGTGTGCAAACAAGGGCAACAAAGCTGGTGAAAGGTCTGGAGCACAAGTCTTATGAGGAATGGCTGAGGGAACCAGAGTTGTTTATTCTGGAGAAAAGGAGGCTGAGGTGAGATCTTATAATGCTCTACAGCTATCAGCAAGGATTGGGGTGGTTGTTGGTCTCCTTTCCCAAGTTACAAGCAAAACTGGCCTCAAGTTGTGCCAGGGGAGGTTGAGATTGGATATTAGGAAAAATTTCTTCATGAAAAGGGTTATCAAGCACTGGAAGAGACTGCCCAGGGAAGTGTCTGAATAACCATCCCTGGAGATACTTAGAAGATGTGTAGGTGTTGTGCTTAGTGACACAGTTCATTGGTGGAGTCAGCAGTGTTAGTTTTATAGTTGGACTTGAGGATCTTGAAGGTGTTTTCTAGCCTAAATGATTCTGTGATTCCATAAGCTCTTATTCAATGGATCTAGAAGATCAACAGAAATAGAAAAGCCATGCAAACCCTGAACAAAAGCAATAATCTTTCATGGACAAAGAAAGCACCATATCTTACAGACTGCCATGGCTGGAGAGCAAGAACATGACTTCCAGTCCTGATCACTCCCTCTTTTGGGACCAGAGACCATGCTGCAGCTATGCTCCAGTCTTCACAGTTTTTATTGGGATAAATAGCGAGGTTGCTGCATGCAGATGTAACCAATGTTTATCCCATTACTTTTGCCGGTGTGTCCATAGGTGGCAAAATAGATTTGAGAAGATCTCATGCCTGTCAGTAGACATGTCTTCCAAGCTATTTGCATCTTTGACAGGACAAACGAACACATTCTTTCAAACTGTTTCTCCAAAGCTCAAAGTTCTTGAGCTAACTGTTGCCTCTCACAGAAAATGAGCTTAGTGTGTTGTGAGGACCTTTCACAACAGCTTTATATACATCAGATCAAGGAACTGGAAAGCTGTACAGGGAACAGATTAATTTAGAGCCTGTGGAGTAAGGTAATCATCAATAATGTGTTCTTCATCCCCTAATAATCCATGTAGCCAAAAATGAACTTTAGGAGGTAAGAGGTGACTCATTGAAGATGTTGCTGTGTCCCTGGGGACAAAGTCATGGTCTGCCAGAGGCAAAGTAACAAGGACCACCTCATAGCAGGAGTTAGGGTGCAAAATTATGTCCTCCTGGCAGTCAATACTGGTGTATCAGTAAGCTTTCCTTGTGCTAGTTTCTCCTTTTCCACTTAGAAACAACTCAATTATTACCCTTCTAGGGCCTGGCATGAAGTAATTTTTCCTTTGCTCACATTAATGTCTATCATCTGCCCTTTTGTCTCACTAATAATTCTCAATCAGTCTGCTGAAGCGGCTTTTGATATGCTAACTGATCCTGCCCTAGTAGGTAATACTGGAAGGTAACATACCGGTAATGTGATTCATTAGGAAAACTTCATGTAGATATAGCTTAAATATGAGATTTAAAAGCTAGACATGCTGGCCAGCCTTGTCACAAATAAAATACTGTTCTTATTTCTGCAGGCTAGACTGCAGTTGGATTAAATATCTCTGCAAAAGTGTAAGTGAGAATAAAACTTGATTTGACATTCTGAGTTTTCCTGTGGGCCTGAATGGGCAAAAAGGGCAGGGGGGAGTAGCTGCAGTTTTCTTCCGCCCCAGAAGAAACCCTGTTTTACAAAGGACCCATGTTTAATGTGAACATATAGGCTTGGTTTGGAATAACTGTCTATGCCAAAATCAAACCATTCATTCAGAGAGAGGGCCTTTTTTATTTTTTTTATTACAGAGTCAGAAGAAAACAGTTATTCAGCAAAGCAAGGGGAAGTAAGCTTCAATGCGCCCCAGTCCTCTCCATGGATTGATCTAACACTAGTGTGACTCCAAGTAATTTTATCCCTTTGGGACACAATCTGACCTTTACCAATTAACCAACCACAAATCATGATAGATAAGTCATCTTACTGCCTTACATTTAAAACTAACTTGCTTCTGAATATTGAAAAATCAGGCTCACCCACATCTTAATTTCCTTAATTTTTCAATTGATTTGCATATGATACATTATGAAAAAGCAAGTTTATTCACCTTGTTTTTCAGCCTGCTTTCACATAAACTTTTTTTTTTTGTTTGTGGTCTGCTTGGCTTATTTGAGTTAACTTGGAAATTCATGTAGCTTTTCATCCTCTGAATGATATATTATCTCTCTCTCTCACCCCTGTCAGTCTCTGCAGGCAAGGACTGGTTGCCATAGTAGTCTGTATTAAAGCCATGGTTCTGGATGGTGAACCCTCTAAAGTGTGAGCTTTTTTTTTTAATGCCACAACAGATTCTCAAATTGTATTCTGCTTGTGACTGAGGTACCAAATGCATCTTTTTGAATAATATCTTCAGGGTATACAGCTGTTGAAGCTTCAAAAAGTGTGACAGTCCATTCAGCTTCTTTCAATCACTGATGGATCTGACCTTTCTTCGGTTGACCGAAGCAAGAATCCTCTTGTAAGCGCTTTTCCATATCTCAAGGGAATAAGGCTTCTTCCCCCTGCTTTGGCTTTTAGTGGGACCCAGAGACTCTTCAAACCTTCCTTCAGCTAAAGTAATTAATCACAAACACCTCGGAAGGCAAAGGTGAACACTTTTTTTTTTTCTTCTTTTTCTTTTCTTGAAAGGTAGATGTTTCATTGTTATGGGATTTGTGCTTTTCCTTCCACAACCACATTGGTTTTCACTTTCCTATCCCAAATGTCAGCCAGTGGGAAAGTTATTTCCTTTTTGTTTTCTGTCTTCTTCTTACTACTAAGTAACAAGTGACAGGATGAGAGGAAATGACCTCAAGTTGCACTATGGGAGGATTAGATTGGGTAGTAGGAAAAATTTCTTTACTGAAAGAGTGGTAAAGCATTAGAACAGGCTGCCCATGGAAGTGATGGAGTCATCACGTTTAAAAAACATGTAGACACAGCAGTTAATTACATGGTTTAGTAGGCATGTTGGTGGTGTGTTGGTAGTTGTACTTGACGATCTTGGAGGTCTTTTTCAGCCTTAATGATTCTATGATTCTATGAATTTTCCTTTTTTGTAGAACTGGTTAGCATTCACTTATTTTTGTTTCTTTATGATTTTTTAATAACAAATTTATTCATGTAGATGAAGAATCATGGGAAACATGTATCTTTCTATAGTGCAAAGATGGGTTGGGGAACAAAGTAAAGGTCAATATTTAGAAGGCAGGAGAAATGTCCAGGAAGTCTTTTTAAGAGACATATAATCTGCAAATTATATTTTTAACAGAATTAATAGAAGTATATCAATACCCAAATTCACAGGAAACCCACACCCACAACCACAAATCTTCCAAAACAGTTTACAGGAGACATCTTCCATGGTGCTAAAGTCTGGTCTTTAAATACCACTCAGCGCTTCAAAACATCCAGTGCTGTAATATTACAAATGGAATGTTTATGCATGATAAGAGGAAAAAGCATCTAAGTTGCAGGTTTCTTGCCAATCTGAAAGGCTTATAAATAGTCTCACAAATGGTGTTTTCAATGTCCATTGCACCCTGATATAGGGTAGGTGGAAATGTTATGAGTGTAAGACCTTCAGTTCTGTGCTGTCTCATGTTTTATCCAGAACTTGAAAGTATGAAGGGCTTATAAAATAAACATGAAAGAGAAGCAACCTGTCATGCTTTTGCCCTGTACTCCCTTTCCTTCATTTGAAGGGGTCTGTGTTGGGTGTTGTATTTTCTGATTTACAAGCCTTCCTCTAAATTTATATTTATCCAAGGTGATTTCTGATCATACACTGGAAAGCCCAAATCTCAGTGGGACAGAAAAGGTTCTTTTAGCCCCAGGGTTTCTTGAGTAAATAAGTGTGTAAAATGTATATTTGGCTAGTCTGTGACATTTTACAGTCTTATGTCAGGTTTTGTCAAACTGTTCTTCTCAATCATCTCGTTCCCCTGAAGAGATACTCTGAAATAACAGAAATACTTTACATGCAATATTATTTAAAATATTATAGAATTATAGAATGATAGAATGGCTTTTGTTGGAAGGGGCCTTAAAGATCATCATCCTGTGGGATGATCCCTTCAACTGGATCAGAAGGCCACTCAAGACCCCATGCAATCTGGACTTGAACACCTCCAGGGCTGGGACATCCACAGCTTCCCTGGGCAAACTGTTCAAGGGCCTCACCACCCTCATAGTAAAAAATTTGTTCCTAATATCTAATCTACATCTCCTCTCTTTCAGCTTAAAATTTTTACTCCTCAACCTATTGCTGCACTCCATCATATAGAACCCCTCCCTAGCTTTTCTCTGGGCGCCTTTTAAGTATTGGGAGGCTGCTCTAAGGTCTCCCTGGAGCCTACACTTCTCTAGGCTGAACAACCCCAACTCTCTCAGTTGTGTTTTTTTTTCTTTTCTAAAGGTCCCTCTGCTTTTATTCTAAACAACATAGTAACATGATAACTGAAATGCAAACCAAAACATTTCTTCTTGAATTGAACAAAACGTTTGATCTGACCCAGAGCAGTTTATTTTAACATTTTTCTAGGGGTGCCTATGAACTGACATTGCAGTTACTCATGCATCTTTCCTCTGAGTTTTTTTCTCAGTGTCTTTGGACACTATATAGTGCCACCATTAATTTTTCTTTTTTTTTCTTTTTTTTTTTCTTTTTTTTTTCTTTTTTTTTCCAGAGAGGAATTATGGGTATGGGAGTGGAGCTGGGTAGCTCAGACTGTTCTATTAACTTAACAGTTTTTTTCTTGTTATCCCTTTTGGTTGTGTAACTCATTTGCAAATAATAAAAAGACTTTCCTTACTTCCAGCAAAGGTGTTTGATTTAATTGAAAGCAACCAGCAGGTGGTTCATGTAAAATCTCATTAGCATATGATTGGTTTTGACACCTTTTTGAAGGAATGCTACCTTACCTCACAACTGGAAATAGACCCTATGTCCAGGTTAATTGTCATGGATTATAATACATAAAACACTAACTTTTCCAAGATTTTTATTTTTAAAGTGAGGATATTTTCACAATCTAAGGTAGTTTTGTAGTCTCCCATACAAAGCATATTTCAACTTTGCTTTATTCCCTGTGTTCTTCTGCTCTGGGGAAGAATCATAAACTGATGCAGCAGAGTGAAAACCAAGGCCAGAGATTAGAGTCAAGCAACTGTAAAGTAACTTAGTCTTTGGTTCTCTGATGCCTAGAAAGTCTGGATAGGTCAAACACATTTTCCAGTTGAGACACAGGCATTGAGCACATTTCCTAAAATGGTATCTAGGTTAGAACATGAAGATAAAGATTTTCATGAGTCTGATCACATGCCAAAGATCAGTTTTAATATTCCATGGAGAGGAACAAAGGAGGACAAAGAAATTAAACAAGATATCTACTTGGATGATGATGTGGTGAGAGGAAAAATATTCATATTCAGTTGTTCTTCAGTGTCTGCTCCTGGGTTGTTTTTTTAACTATTTTTAAAACTGTGGAAATCCTAATCTGCTGGCATAATGCATAATTTTTAACCAGAGAACCAATGATGAGAGATCAAAAAATCTGTGCAGATGTGGTAGGACCCTGAAACACCTTCTGAGCACTTCTGAAAGTGTGCAGGTCAGGACTGTGGCACTTGATTGCAACAGTACTGCAGTACCAATAGTGAAGGAAATTTTTGGAATCTATTGTTTCAATGTAGATGTAGGGGGCTGGTTTTAGTCTAAAAGTATTGAGAGAAGTGATTATTGTGATTCTCTCAGAGAGATTAATGTGGATGTATGGCCCAGAAGAGTAGTTATCTTTTGTTTTCCTTTCACATGTACTTATATTCTCACTTGCAATTGTTGCAATCTCCTAAAGTTTTGGAGAGATACTGTATGCATTTACATAAACAAATTCATATTCAAGGAGTAACAGAAAAAATATATAAAATGGTTAACATAATTTTCAACTGTCAATGTAATGTTTATATTCTGGCTTTTCCTCATACATACAAAATGAAACATGTACAAGTAAATACGAGAAGTCTGAACAAAGAAGTGGAATGGGTGTGGCTATATGCTCATGCCCAAAATGGCAAGAAAAAGAAAATTGAAATAGTCAAGTCATTCTGGCTTGTGAGGAAAATCTTTTTTGTGGAGAGTCATACAAACTCACCATGCAACAAAAATTATTCCTTGAAGTCAATAAGTTTCCTATTTATTCATTACATTTTTTTTTCCAAAAGATTTAACTGTATCACTAGAGGGATTAGCACATCTTCATATTGTCGAGTTCTGATTCTGCTTTCACTAACTCCAGTAAAACAGATTCTTAATTAAGGATAACCAGTGTATGTATAATGTGATTTTCACAGTCAATTGTCTGTTAAGAGCAACAAGGATTTATTTTGTCAGCTTTCCCTCTATATCCATAAAATATTGTTTCACCTTGAAATAATTTTCACAAAGTTTCCCTTCTGAAAAATAACTGCACTCAAATATAGTTTCTTCTGTCATTAAAGAAATAGTGAAATTACTCTGCTTCATTTTTAACTTCCTTTACAGACTAGAGTGAAAGATATCTCAGAAAAATCATTCTAGTTCTGTCTCCTGGGCTTTTGAAATCCATTTCCCAACAGGGGGAAACAGAGAATGAATTTTTGGAAAATGAGAACAGCAACACAGTTAACCTCATCTAGCTGTAAAGTATGTGTCTTTACAGCTGCGTCACCAGATTTGGTAAGTTATTTGCAAAATAGGCATATACAGGGTAATTTCAAAGAGTGACTGTTTTATTTGTTATTTCAAGTGATTTGACAGAGTACAATGCTTTTGTTTGCCATGTGAGAATGATAGCCACTTCTCTGCAGTGAAGACAAGGAAATACAAATACAATTCTTTTCTGAAAAAAAAAAAAAAAAACATGGCTAAAAATTAATGGGGAACGTAAGTAATTGTTGTGTCTGTATTGCTATGCTGATGAAAAGTGCCCAGCACATCCTCATCAGTCTCTGAGGAAGTTGGAGTGACAGAGTCCAAGAGCTAAGGAATTGCAAGTATAAAATATGCTGAGTGCTGTGCTGAGCTGGGGAGGAAGTAAGAGATGTTTTAAAAGAGGTACATCACCTATGAAAAAGATGTCTTGTGTCAGCAAACCAGATATTACCTAGGTGAGACAGAATACTTAAGATACCATTGTATGAGATACAATGAGATACAGAGAAATGTAGATAACAGCTTGAGGGTGATAATGGGATTCTGAGACTCAGAGCTTGTCTCATCTTTTAAATTTTTTTCTTTGATTTCTTTTTCTTTTTCTGGCTGTATCAAGTGTCCCTGTAATCCCAGCATCTTTATATCCTGAATACTATAACTTTTCTGCACTAAAGCTGTAGCTTCAATAAGAGAGAGGTAAGTGGAAGCATTACAGCAAACGAGAGACAACTCCAGAAGTGTTTAAAACCAGTGAAGACAGAGGCCACAATAAGAAACAAGTGAAATCCCAAGAGACATTAAAACTCTTGAAGCTGAGTTTTGTTGCCTGTCCTTGTGGAATACATTCAGCACATGAACAGGGTACCAGAGCATCTTGAGTTGATTCTGTTTTTAATAGTCAGTCACTTAAAATTATATTACAACTCTGATAAATGTGCCTAAATGTGCCTGGAGAAACAGCAGGTTATGTTGTAGCATTTAGCATAAGGTTTTATTAAAGGCATGTTTAAATGATTCACTGAGATGATGTAGTCACAGATATTGTTGTCATTTAAAGAGGCAATAAAAGAATTTTTAAGTCTGCTGAGACTACTACATCTTCATTATGGTCCAGAGACGAAGATGTGGATTCTGTTCCTGTATGCGTACTCTGACTATAGAACCTGTGGCATCTGGATACAACAGATCTGATGCTGTGGAGAAACACATCAGTTACTACTCCCTCAAAATGTCATGCTTCAGCATCAGTGCCCTGAACTTAGTAGCCTTTTTTGCTGATGCTGGACTATCACATGTACTGTGTACAAGGAAAATAAACAAATGCAAATTTCACTGCCCTAATCACAGTGATTGGACATTTCTACCTGGGACAATGTGGCAGGTGAAATGAAATCAGTTTTCACAGGGAGCTTTCCAGTGTTTATATTAGGAATTCATTCAGATTGACCCAGAGCAATAGTTGGCAAAATGCTTGTGAGAAATATTACCACTATACACATTAAATACAGAGAAATATATATTGATTTTCATTCATGCAAAATTAGAAATCTCCCTGAGCTTGCCAAAGCCGTTATGCAGTTAGAACTGTCAGAGCATGCATCATCTGGAAAACATCATCCTTACAAAATGTTTGCCACATTCAGATTAATAATGATTCTTAGATCTCATGACTTGGTGACTAGTGGAAATGATTTTGAATAATTCTTAGAGGGTTTTATGAGGATGCTGTTGACTTGAAGAGAGTTTCAAGTGGCACATATCTAAAACAATAAAAATAACTGAATCATTAGGTATATAGAACTAAACTTGTCACAAGATCTGGAATAATCAGCGCTGAATTAAATAGAGTTTTTTCCTCTCGAAGAGCAGTTCGAATAATGGCAAAACTGGATTTCAGCCAATATTTGGGTTAAGTTTAAATAATCACTAATAGTGTATGTTTTGGTTTTGAAAGATACTAGGGGAAGGGCAGGGGCATGAAGGCAGAAATCTTGTATGTAGAAAATGACAGGTATTAGATTTCTTTTCTGAGTAAGAGAGACAAAGTGAACTCACTGCAAATAATTCTGTATTTCAAAGAACTGCATCTTGCAAGATGACAAGTACCAATAAGCAGCTTGTTGGTGGCTTTTGCCTACAACAAAAACAAGGGCTCACCAGATGTCTCATTCCAGTCAGCGGAAGCTGTATTTTGTTGGGATCTTTCATATGAACAAAACAACACAAAGTTGTTACTGAGGCTTGGGTAGTTCCAATCACATTTCTTGGAAGGTGAATCAGCTTCAAATATCCCACAGAATCTTGAAAATGTGTAAAAAAATGAGCAAAGATGACAAAAACTGAATGAGAAGTATTATAACATTACTTCTGAGTACCATGTGGTAAATCAGTTCTAGAAATGCTAAGGGAACTTCGTATTTACTTTTATCAGGAAGGAATGGAGAGAAAGTAATAACAGAAAGTATGGATGAAATGGTTCCCAAATTAACACCCTGCTCCAAAGAATGGCCAGCTATAGGTGAACTTCACAGATACTTGTCTAATGTATTTTTAAAAGCTTTCTGCAAAGATTTTAGAACCAGCTTCCATCTTCCCTCCATAAGCAATTTTTTCCACTAGACAAGTTTTCTTCAAAACTACCTTAAATGTTTTTGATTAATTTTATACTTTTAAACTTGGAACTATTCACAGTCATTTTCTTTCACCATTGTTGCTATGTGGTTGATGAATAGTGTGTCATCTGTCCCTTCAGTCTTGTAGTCTTCTACATCTACATCTACATCTACATCTATGCATATAAAAGATGTGTTCCAAAGAAAAACATTGAATAAATGTTGAAGTATCTTTGTGTTTTCCCAGCAGTGGGAACACATCCCTAATTACTCTAGGTATTATTTGAACTCAACTGTTAAGAGTTTTGCCTTTCAGGAAATACTGCTCCATGTGGGTGTCTGGAATGTCGTGGGGATGGAGGATAAATCCCACTTCCCACCCATCCTAATATGATAAAATATGTAGGAATCAGTGATGGAAATTGGCTAATGAAATAACATATTCTCCTAAGTGTTTCCTGTTAAATGCTGTGACAGACAAAATCATTAGCTCAGTATTTTCCAAATCCAAGAAATCCAAACTGGTGTTACTTATGTGGACAAGAAGATCAGCTAAGAGCTACCACAAATTTAACTGCAAAGGAATAAAGACTGACAATATCTTTTATCTGATGGACTTATCCTAAGGTGGATCTTTTTAGGGGAAAACACTGAATTAGAAGCTACTTGGTGAGCCATCTTGTTGTAGAATTGCCTGAACAGCTGA
Source organism: Clamator glandarius (assembly GCA_033459285.1). Lineage (NCBI taxonomy): Eukaryota > Metazoa > Chordata > Aves > Cuculiformes > Cuculidae > Clamator > Clamator glandarius. Next base: position 241,178 of record JAUNZM010000174.1, read on the forward strand.
AAACTATGCCATATTCAACCACATTAGGACTCAGAAATCTACCTAGGTTGATCTTCTGTGTAGATAGAGGGGAACCTCAAATAAGACAATGATGGTGTAGATAAAGGGTATGAGCACACTTAATCTCTCTAAATGAATTACCCCTCGTTGCCAGAAAGGAGATTTTTTTTTGTCCTGACAGGTCTTAGAAGACTAAACTGATAAAATATATCAGTCATTGATACCATCTATAAGTCCTGAGATAGATCACATTTTCCTTTGAGAAATACTTAGCTCAAAAGAACTTGCTACCTGGCTTAGTGAGAAAATGATTGTCCTATTAAACATGGGATTTAATACTGACTCAAAATGGAAGCCTGAAAACTTCTATTCTGTTTAGAGAAAATCAAAGAATTTGTACCATGAGAAAGTAAATATATGAAGGGATCCTTTCTTATCTAATGGGGTTACTGGTGGTTTGTGGGAGCCTTCACTAGTTGACTGAAGCATCAGATTTTTTATGTGCAATGTCCATGAAGTTACAAGGGGTGCTGGCCAAACCCCTTTCCATCATCTTCCAGCGGTCCTGGATGACTGGGGAGGTTCCGCTGGACTGGAGGCTGGCTGATGTCGTGCCCATCTATAAGAAGGGGCGCAGGGAGGATCCGGGGAACTACAGGCCTGTCAGCCTGACCTCGGTACTGGGGAAAGTCATGGAGCGGGTGATCCTGAGCGCGATCATGAAGCACTTGCAAGAGAACCGGGTGATCAGGCCCAGTCAACACGGGTTCATGAAAGGCAGGTCTTGCCAGAGTAATCTGATCACCTTCTATGACCAAGTAACTAAACTCTTGGACGAGGGAAAGGCTGTGGATGTATCTTCCTGGACTTCAGTAAAGCCTTTTGATACAGTTTCTCACAGCATTCTGCTTCGGAAACTGTCAGCCTCTGGTCTGGACGGGTGCACACTCTCCTGGGTGAAAAACTGGTTGAATGACCGGGCCCAGAGGGTGGCGGGAAATGGAGTTAAATCCAGCTGGAGGCCAGTGACAAGTGGGGTTCCCCGGGGCTCAGTCCTGGGTCCAGTCCTGTTTAATGTCTTTATCAATGACCTGGATGAAGGCATCGAGTGCTCCCTTAGCAAGTTTGCAGATGACACCAAGCTGGGTGGAAGTGTGGATCTGCTGGAGGGTCGGGAGGCTCTGCAAAGGGACCTGAACAGGCTGGACTGCTGGGCTGAGACCAGCGGCATGAGGTTTAACAAGGCCAAATGCCGGGTCCTGCACTTGGGGCACAACAACCCTAAGTAGAGCTACAAACTAGGAGAAACCTGGCTGGAAAGCTGCCAGGAGGAGAAGGACCTGGGGGTGCTGGTTGACAACCGACTGAACATGAGCCAGCAGTGTGCCCAGGTGGCCAAGAAGGCCAATGGCATCCTGGCTTGTATCAGGAACGGCGTGACCAGCAGGTCCAGGGAGGTTATTCTCCCTCTGTACTCGGCACTGGTGAGACCACACCTCAAATCCTGTGTTCAGTTCTGGGCCCCTCACCACAAGAGGGATGTTGTGGCTCTAGAGCGAGTCCAGAGAAGGGCAACAAAGCTGGTGAAGGGGCTGGAGAACAAATCTTATGAGGAGTGACTGAGAGAGCTGGGGTTGTTCAGCCTGGAGAAGAGGAGGCTGAGGGGAGACCTTATTACTCTCTACAACTACCTGAAGGGAGGTTGTGGAGAGGAGGGAGCTGGCCTCTTCTCCCAAGTGACAGGGGACAGGATGAGAGGGAATGGCCTCAAGCTCTGCCAGGGGAGATTTAGGCTTGAGATTAGGAAAAAGTTCTTAACGGAGAGGGTGGTTAGGCATTGGAACTGTCTGCCCAGGGAGGTGGTTGAGTCACCGTCTCTGGAGGTGTTTAAGGTTAGGGTAGATGAGGTGCTTAGGAGCATGATTTAGGGATTGGTGGGAATGGTTGGACTTGACGATCCGGTGGGTCTCTTCCAACCTGGTCATTCTGTGATTCTGTGATTCTGTGAAGGGGTCTTGTCCTTAGAGCTGATGAAATGAAAATGGTTAGAAAAAGCCTCCCTAGCTTTTCAGGCATAAAATGTACTCACTCATTATCAAAACCAATAAATCTTGTGAGGAAAAGAGTCAGGCATTTGCTCCTAGCTATCATATAAACTTTTTTCCTCAAATCAATAGCACATTATGCAGCAATGGCAGTGAGCAGTTATATTGAGTAGTTATTAAATTAGACCTTCATTCATCCACATCTATTTGTAGTTCATTCTCTATCTTATTCCTTATGCAGGGGTAAAAAGTAATGAAATTGGGGGAGCTTTTGCTGGAACTTTCAAAGGCAGCTATAAGCATTACTTGTGACCAAGGACTGTCTTTTAGTGAGACACAAATAATCTGGCTTTTCATTTTTTTTGGAACTGGAGTGACAAAATTTAGATCTGTTTCTGAGAACTATCTAAGAATATTTCCTTAGTTTTCCTTTGTTCTTCCTATTAAAAGGCAGCACTAGAATTGTTTAAAAAGCCATCTTACTTCTAGAAGTGAATCTCTAACTATCAGAAGTCATTTAAGTTATCTGAACTATCCCAGTTTCCTGATTCTGCAAATTTGGGATGAACATGTCAAATAGAATATCTTTTTCCCCATACACTTACATTTTAATTTAAGGCTCAGAGTATGTTTAAAAGTTCATATTTTTAAAAATATATACTTAAGTATATTTATTTAAGAGCTATATTTTCCTGTGTTAAGAGTTTTTCTTGTTGGAGAAATATTGAAGAATACTTTTCATCTGAGATATCAATGAGAAGTTACTGGATTTTGGATAGCAGAATTCAGGCAAGTATTAAATTTCTTATGGAAAGTAAATATAAAAACAAGAAAAAGAAAAATCCAAGAGGCAGAAACAAATGAAATGCATATGTAGAAGATGCTGAGATTCCCCTGCAATTCAATAAGAAATTACAGAACTCATAACATCCTTTAGGTTTCCAGGATCTTTCTAGATCAAAGATGTTACGTGAGAAATGAAAGGAAGGGAATATATACTTATGCAACATAAAAAGACTAATTTAGAGGCATAGAAACTATCAAACCTTTGTTCTCAAAGTATTTGCTAGTATTAGATATTAACAGAACGCTGACCAGTAATCCATTTTGAATAGCACCAATTGTAAAAACAGACAATGATCAAAATCATATAAACAATTAATACATAAGAAAGAAAAATACAGATTACTCTCAGGGTCAGATCACTGCATAAAGTGTAACAGATCTATTGAGTTAAGAGAGAGGTCATGATTTACAATAACCAATGACTTCCCCTGTACGCCTTGCACTCTGACCTTCACCAGTGTCTGGGACTCTTTTTTCTCTGAGGCACTAATTTCACTGGGAAATTGTGCCCATGAAATCAGGGCAGAATGGGACCCTTTCACTCTGTGTTTCTATTTCATGGCTGTGGAAGTACAGTGTATTAATCAGAGCAATCAATAGTCCCCTGACCCTCAACTAATCCCATTCAAGTAAAAAGACATCACTTCTCTTTTTGATTAATCAGCACTAATTATTCATTTCCGGAAAATGTCCATCAGAGAAATAGTTACATTAGGAGATTCAGGACAGGGTTTGCACTCCACTCAAGAGAATTTCTAGACAAAGAAGTTCTTCTGAAGTGCACAGGAGTCTCAAATTCCAGGAGAATATTTGCATGGTGTCCAATGATATGTGATTCTGCCCCTTCAAGAATCTGCTCTCAGTCTTTTCATCACTCAGCCTGTACTGATATTGGTGACTGTGCTGACCCAGGTGTAGGATTTTGCAGGTGCAGTATCAGTACAGGCTGAGCAATGAACAGGTTGTTTGACAGCATCCCAGCAGAGGAGGATTTAGGGATAGTGATGGATAAAAAACTGGATACAAGGCTACAGTGTGCATTGGCAGCCCAGAATGCCAACTGTATCCTGGCAAAAGAAATGTGGCCTGCAGATTGAGGGAGATGATTCTCCCCCTCTACTCTGCATTTGAGAGACCCCACCTGGAGTGCTTCATCTGGTTTTGGGGTACAAGAAAGAACATTAACCTGTTTAGGCGGGTCCAGAGGAGGGCCACAAAAATGATCAAAAGGCCACAAATATCATCAGAGTGTTGGAAGACCTCTCCTGTGAAGGAAAGCTGAGTGAGTTGTGGTTGTTCAGCCTGGAGAAGAGAAGGCTCTAGGGAGACCTTACTGCAGCCTTTCAATATATAAAATGGTCTTATAAGAATGATGGATGAAGAGTTTTTACCAAGGTCTGTAGTTAAAGAACTAGGGGTAATGATTTTAAACAGGAATAGGTTGCCCAGAAAAGTTGTGTATGCCTCACCATTATACTCAGGGTCAGGCTGGATGGCACTTGATCCACCTGGTCAAGTGAAAAATGTCTCTACTCATGGCAAGGGGGACAGACTAGATAAACTTTGAAAGTTCCTTCCAATCCAAACTATTCCATGATTCTATAATCTTGCCCTTTCTTTCTTTCTGAAAGTCTCTACTTGAAATAATTCTGGTATGAGTCAGTGGCTTTCCTAAACTGTGATGGAGAAAACTAATAAAATGTTAGCATGCTGGAGGGATGAGAGAGAGATGAGCTCTGAAAAGTAAGGCTGTATGGGCATGTCTGCTTCGAAGTTTTGAATGATCGATGTGTACTTTCTGGAGACTCACACAGCAGTCAGCACTTGCCAGTTATTCCCCTGTTACTTACTCAATGAATCATTTTAATGAGAGCAAGAAAAGTTCAAAATTTCAACAAATTCTTTCATACAGCACTTCTGAAACATGCCCTGTCACCCATTTAAATTGTGTTGTCCTTATTTTATCTCAGACTTATAGAGAAAGAATTAAATTTTCTCCTTTTTGAACATTGCTATTTACTTTTTTACCTGTCGGTCATTTAAATGAAAGTACATATTTTAGGCTTCTCCCTTATCTTAATGAATCTACCTCCCAGAGAGGATGCGCATGATAAAAATAGAACATTTGTAGTGCTTTGTGTTACTGGGGTTTTATTTTTTAAGATGAAATTATTCCATTTTAATAGGGTTTTTTATAGAGCATTTATTTACCTTAGGAAACCAAAAACATGTTAATCCAGATGTCATCAAGAATGCCATAAAGATTAATTCTGGTATTTAATTAAATTAAGTTTGGACAATATGGTTACAACTTTGTTTTTGTTTGTTTTTGTTCTTTCTTTTCTTCTGTGAAATTTTTGCATTAGAGTAAATCCAACGGTTTGGACACTTTAAATAGTTCCAAAGTGTCATGTGAGAAAGTAAATCAGACTTTTTTTGGTTCAGCTAATGATTGCTGGAACAAAGACCAGGATGCAGAATCACAGTGTGCTGTCATTAGATGAGTTTTTCTGTGAATTTCTCTGATTCAAGTGAAGAAAATACACTCCTGTCCTGGTGCAAAGCAGTTTCTTTATTCATTTTAACTAGCTCTGCAAGAAAATGGCAGTATATTGAGATGCCCCAATTAAATTTTGTTGATGCAGTGAAGTTCTTTATGGCTCAGCAGTGACACTGCTGGCAATTAGACTAACAGCATAGCATCCATCACTCAGAAATAATCAGTTGACTTTTGCATGGCAATATGAGGGAGTTTCAGATGTTAGGCACTGTACCAGATAACCCTTTTTCAATTATTCCACAGCTTTTCAAGGGGCATGCCCATCCTTATTTATTTATTTATTTTAATCAAAGAAGTGAAAGACCTCTATTAGAATATTTCATTATATGCAAAAGCATGTAGAAATCATGTAAGCAGATGTTAAAGAATAGATATACTTATCTAGAGAATACAAGAAAGACATAAAAAGTCACCATTATTAAAATTATTTTTTTAAAAAATATAGTGCTTACTAAGTCATTTTCGTATCTTCAGTGATTGTCCTAATTCCATATAGAAACTGTACTGCCTTAGTTAGAACTGTATAGTTTTAGGGTGATATGCTCAGTGTGATAGGAAGATCAAGAGGGGATTGGAAAATGCGAGGAAAAGGGAAACGGTTCCTTATTTTTTGATAAAGTTAAATCAAAAGAATAAATCCTATTTGTGCTTATCAGACCATTCTATGACTAAAAGGCAAAGTTTGCCCAGTGTCTGATCTCAATAAGTAATGATTGGTACCTCCTCCTCTATACTGCACAGTTTTTGTACATGATGTTGCAACCCCTGCTGATATGTATTTTTTAAACTCAGGAAAGGCTTTGGGAAATCTCCTGACTGTTTAATACCTTACCTGTATGTACAGGTATATATAAAGACTGCAAGGTTTTCCTTACTCCCATCCAAGAACTGCCTCAGTTCGTAGGATTCAACAGTTATTGGGAAAAGCTTTCTAGGGAAACTACATCCCCTTGGCATAAAAGTATGATCTTAAACTTATCATTAGATCTATATTCTTAGTTATCCATGCTGTTGTTTAAGCAAATTGTTATTTAGTAAATAACCTGTAGACACTGCTCAAGATGGCCCTTTTTGTGGGACCAACATACTCTACTGTCCTGCCATGGAAATGGTCCCTCTGAACCAGGGAGTTGCTCTTGTCAGAGATGTGATTCTGGGAGAGATTGGCTAGGGACAGGCACAGTCCAGGCAAGGGACAGTGTCTCAGAGCACAATGACTTACGATCTACAGGTTCAGTTCTGAAAAAATTCAATTACTATTCAACTCTTCTAGGTATCTGATGAGAAAGGGCAAGAGTGACGGTGCTTAATTTTAGTCACTTATAGTGGAGTCATTCCAGAATAAACTGCTACTGTCTGGGCATCTGCTTTAAATATCTGTTTCAGGTGAGGTGGTAGCGACTTAAAGGAGGTTATTTCTCTTTTCTGATTATAAAAGAAATCTAGAAGCCTAGGTTATCTCTAAATGCATTGCTGACTTCTACATTTGATTAGATGAATCGTGCTCTAAATTTTTTCAGAAAATCTACTTCTTTTGAATGCACAGATATCTCAAGAAATCCAATAATCAGCTCATCATTGTCTTTTTCTTCTTTTAAGAATCATCAGACTGTGTTTGAATGACTTCTGAAATAGCAGTAGATCTTGAATTGCAATGTTCAGCTGACTCATCTTATACAGAGATGTGATTCTGCTGATGAAACCTTTGTATTTAAGTGAATGTATCATTAGAAGTAGAAACTATCAGAGCCTCAAACTTCCTTGTTCAAGGTGGACCTAAAGCTGAGAGATGTGCTGAACTGTTTTTGAACAGCATCAGTGCACTGATAGTTTTTTTCTGAGGGTTTTTTTTTCTTTACGCTTTTCCTCAAGTCCTCACTCAGTTTTTCCTTAGTTAACTTTACTGAATGTCTGCCAAACTTGGCACATCCCTAGATTTCTGGGCTGTTTTGTATTATTCTCCTGAGTCGTGTGAAGGGGAGAACATTATTGCATTGCCCTAGTGGCAAGGAGAGAAAAAGCTGTCATTTAAGGGCACACCAGTATTAGGAAGACCAAAGCTGTTGGTGGACCCATCTGTCCTATTGCTTGTTATTCCTTCTCTTCAAGTACCCCCAACCCTGTCCCCGTCCCCCTGTGCCCACCCATCCCCAAATCCAGGGACCATTCACGCCTCTTTCAAATGAGACTTGGGCGATGCTGAGAGAACAGCATGTTGCATGGCATGTGTGGATGTGCATGCGTTAGCGGGGGTAGGATACTCAATCCTCAGCATTTGCCTGCAATCAGAAGAAAACAGAATATGCTCATAGCTGCATCTGTGGACAGCCTTATTTGATTCAGACAGGAGTCAGGGCTACCTTAGGATTCTGGTGCTTTATGAGGGCTAGTTAATTACATTTTTTTCCTGCTGATGCGTCTTCAATCTGTTTCTTTAGGACAACAGATGTTAAGGAGGAAAGAACCTCCCTCTTGCAGAAAGGTTTGAGTGTCCCCTATTACTTTGTGGATGTCTGCTTATCTGGATACCTCTGGACAAAGAGGCTAACAGGCCACACGTAGCAAAGCCTCTATCTCACATGTTACATTCCCAGGAAGTAGAGAGGTTTCTCGTCTTTCATTTTTCATTATCATTCACGTATGTGGCAACCAAACTTTCTTCAAACCAAACTTCAACTCTTGCCTTGTGACTCAACCTCTTATCTGCCAGAAGGACAATACCCAGGTACCCTCTTCCCCAAAGCACTGATTGGAGGAAATGTTAGTCGCCTCAAATCTGCAACTGAGACCAAGCTGCACTTTCTGAGATGAGTTTTTATCTGACATAAAGTTTTCCAGAACATTGTTCCCTTTAGTAATAACATAAGTTTTCCTATTAGTATATAGGTCACTGGTGAAACTGAAGCGTGAAGTCAGACAAAATCTTGCTCATTCCTTTCCGTCTTCCACTAGTACATTTGAAGGTCCTTGAAACAGTTTCTGATACACAAGTAGTTAGCAGACTCCTGGATTTCAAAATCACTGAGGTAATAAGTGTTGAACATAAGAAACTGCAAAACAATGGGATGAGGATAAAAATAGATTCAGAAGGTATTTTAAATCGCATAGAAAAAAAACCTCTGCCCCGATTTACTAGTTACTATCTCAATCAAAATCTGTTTATCCACTCACGCCTGTAATGGTGCTGTACAGAGAGAGGACTCCCATAGTCTTATCATTATTCATTACTCTCATTACAATAATGACTTAGGGTGAATTCTTCTGCCCGTGGAAAGAAGGCTGATGTACTATACATGGCTTAAAGGTAGATACTGAAACAATGCTGTAATTACCTTGTCTTGCTCTTCCTCTCTTACATTACCTGTCCCCTCCATTTTTTGGCCTGTTTTTTTGCTCCTTGTCTAGTTTTAGGGTAAATTATAAAATTAACAACACTCAGCCTGTTTTCAATGTAAGATTCTGAAAATTGCCACTTCCTTAAAAGAAAAACAAAACAGATTGCTTATTTTATTCTAACAAGTGCCACAGGAAATCAGGGCTGGAAACATGGGAACTCTTACATACCCTGTTGCCTTTTCTTCCTTCCCATTCACCACCCATTTACTTTGAAATCAAAATTAAGTTGGCACTATTCAGGAGGCAATGCTTGAATGTTCCCTGATCATTTCATATCATGCTCTTGTCATCATTCCAAGATTCATGTGGCTCTCTGCTATCAGTCCAAATCAGTCCAAAGGGATTTTTTTCTTCAGATAGATAAGCAAAATCACACTAGCAGAGGGATGTCCTTATATCTTCAGTGAGCCAAAGTCAATTTTCCAGGAGGTTGCTTTGTGTGAAGAACAAGATTTCTACAACTGCAGGTATCAGGCACTATATGTAAAAATCCATACTGGTCACTTTTTTCCTACTCCTTACTCTCTGTCATCCTTTATTCAGGTCCCATAGTGGAAATCTGGAACCCTAAATTCCTCTCCCAAGAACATGGAGCATGCTCACGAACTGCTCCGTGCTTCAACTTTATCTTCATGCAAACTGAAAATACATGGTATTAATTTCCCACATGCAGCTATTATGACCTGGCACAATAAGCTCTGAAAATTACTTTGAAATTAAGGATTGAAAGGCATACTAATGGTGTTTTGATATTACAAACATATTGTTATAACAACACGTTTCAAGATTATTTGGCCTAAGTACACAGCAAATTCACTGTCTAATAAAAGTAATGAGCTTTCCTTCCCTTTATCCCATTACTCTCTCCACCCTTGGGTGCATGCCCTATATTGGCTGGTAGAAACATACTTAAATGGGCCAAATTTTATGCTGTCGTACAAAAATGGAGTTGCCTCAGGGATTAATTTTCCCCCAAGTGTTTTCTTATGTCAGATCATAAACTACTCAAAAGCATGACTAATTGCAAATCCTCAGAGATTCTCCTAGGAAGAAATCTTGTGCTTTGTCTAAGATTGGCAGTTCTTGGTTTGGCCTCACAAAAATGCACACTGAATAAATAAGATGTCCTTTATTCTCGTGCTAATCTTCTAAAGGTCAGTTTAAGCAGACTGACACAGCAATAACTATGAAAATTTCTCAAACTGATCGCTCATTTTCTTTGGAGAAGGGTGTTTAGTCAACAGATAAGACAATATTAAGAACTCTGTACAACATCACGTAACTGACAGCACAAAACACTGTTGGAATTGATGCTTTCACAGACTATCCCCTCTGCCCCCAAGAAGTGTGTCTTTATGTTGATTTCTCATTTCTTTTGTCCTTACAAGTTGTAATTCTACTTTATTTTTAATTCTCAGTGCAGTTTTTTTACTTCTATTTGCACAATTGCAAGCAATTTGCATAGTATAATATTTCTCAAGCTGATTCACAGTGACTGCTCAGATGCCCAATCTCAGCTGGCTTTGCCTGAGTGAGGGAGTTTAAACCACTTCTGCAGCATTCAGCACAAATTAGAATCTAAATGGGTGGTTTAAGTTGACCTTTTTACTGTGAGGATGAGCCAAAATATAGAACAGTGGTCACTTCCTATAGCATAAGCAGTAATTTCTTAATAATTGTTATCATAATTGCTGTGATCATCTTCACTGTTATAATAGTGTCTTGAAGGGGATGAATGAAGCCTAGATAAAATTATATTATATATTCTGACTATAAAAACAATTGTTATTATTGATTTTTTGGTTCTTTTTCCCCCCAAAACTGGTGATATTTTTGATTTGCCCCTGGTGGCAATTTTTGTTTTGTTTAATTTTATTTTTTTTAATGGAGGTATTTTTTTTTCCCAGTGAGAACTGGGAACTGGCAGAAAGCATGGTCTTGCTCACAGTTAAAGGCTGGCTTAGGTTATATCACAAAGCACGGTTTCAATAGTAGCTCTTAGACCAGGAAATTCTTCCAGTGTTATGACGAGTAAACAGCATCTAGGTTATATCAGAGCTACACAAATCCTGGTTTTGCTTCCATTTAGTTATTTTATAAGTGTACATTGTTATTAGAAAAAGATTTCCTCTTCCAGAACATTCTCAAGTATTACTTACTGAAAAAATTTGTTTGAACATACCTAAAAAATAAGTTCTTGATGTTTCTTTTCATAGAAATAACTAGTGAAAAAGAAAGAGATTCTTTTATTCCATTGATGAACATATTGATTCATTCCGTTGCTCATTGATGGGAAGCTCGACATGAGCTGGCAATGTGTGCTGACAGCCCAGAAGGTCGACCGTATCCTGGGCTGCATCAAAAGAAATGTGACCAGCAGGTTGAGGGAGGTGATTCTGCCCCTCTGTTCCTGTCTTGTGGGACCTCATCTGGAGTACTGTGTCCAGTTCTGGAATCCTTAATATAAGAAGGACATGGAACTGTTGGAACGGGTCCAGAGGGGAGCCACAAAGTTGATCAGAGGGCCAAAGCACCTCTGCTATGAGGACAGGGCTGAGAGAGATGGATTTGTTCAGGTCGGAGAAGAGAAGGCTTGGGGGAAACCTTATAAACCTGAATTGGGTGTACAAGAAAGCTGAGGAGGGACTGTTTACAAAGGCATTTAGTGATAGGACTAGGGGGAATGGCTATAAATTGGAGAGAGGAAGATTTAGACTAGACGTTAGGAAGAAATTCTCCACGATGAGGGTGGTGAGGCACTGGAACAGGTTGCCCGGGGAAGCTGTGGCTGCCCCATCCCTGGAGGTGTTCAAGGCCAGGCCTGGAAGGGGCCTTCGGCAGCCTGGTCTGGTGGTAGGTCCTTTTCAACACAAACCGTTCTATGATTCTATGATTCCATGTGGACTTCTTTACTATTTCAGTTTGCTGTGCTTCTGTTTAAATAGCCTAAGTCCTAAAATGTCTGAAATTTGGAAATAAAGGGTAAACATACTTGACTTCCTACACAAAGAGCAAGCAATTACTTTAGCAGCAGCAAAGGCATGGAAAAAAGTGCAATCTCTTTTTTGTTTACTAGTAACAGAACAAATTTTTGAGTGTTTTGGAGGGAGAATTTTAATTTTACTTTTTTAAACACACAGGTAGGACTGAAAACATGAAAGTCATAAATATCATAACCTACTTTTTAATGATTCTGATCAAAGAGGAATTTAGAATTGTTTGGCATCTGAAAACCAAAGGAAAATATACATAAATGAGAAATGTGATCAAAACTTTCTGTTTTGAATCCCCTTGGGTCTGCACATTTAAACCTGCTTTTCATAGTTTAACATTTTGAGCTGTTTCAGATAGTTTTCAGTTCTTATGCTAGTGCTTTATTTTTTTGGAAGTGATACATGAGTGGATACACTTCATTTACCATCCCAGCCATTAGGACCACATCTTTCAGGCCTGTCAGATCCATACAGCCCATGGAAATCACTAGCAGTAAACCCTCTCCTGTAAACTTAACGTTTTCTGGTCTTACTTTTACAGAACAACACTTTTGGATATGGCTTGTTGTAGCCCTTGTTGGTTCTCAGCTTGGCAAGATCTCTCTCTCATGTAAGAGAACTCAATTAACTGTCCTTGTGTTTCTTTCACAGAATCACAGAATAACCAGGTTGGAAGAGACCCACTGGATCATCAAGTCCAACCATTCCCACCAATCCCTAAATCATGCTCCTAAGCACCTCATCTACCCTAACCTTAAACACCTCCAGGGACAGTGACTCAACCACCTCCCTGGGCAGACTGTTCCAGCGCCCAATGACCCTTTCTGTGAAAAATGTTTTCCTAATGTCCAGTCTAAATCTCCCCTGGCAGAGCTTGAGGCCATTCCCTCTTGTCCTGTCCCCTGTCATTTGGGAGAAGAGCCCAGCACTCTCCTCTCTACAACCTCCTTTCAGGTAGTTGTAGAGAGCAATGAAGTCTCCTCTCAGCCTCCTCTTCTCCAGGCTAAACAACCCCAGCTCTTTCAGCCACTCCTCATAAGATTTGTTCTCCAGCCCCTTCACCAGCTTTGTTGCTCTTCTCTGAACTCACTCCAGAGCCTCAACATCCTTCTTGTGGTGAGGGGCCCAGAACTGAACACAGTACGCGAGGTGCCGTCTCACTAGTGCCGAGTACAGAGGGAGAATAACCTCCCTGGACCTGCTGGTCACCCCGTTTCTGATACAAGCCAAGATGCCATTGGCCTTCTTGGCCACCTGGGCACACTGCTGGCTCATGTTCAGTCGGCTGTCGACCAACACCCCCAGGTCCCTCTCCTCCAGGCAGCTTTCTAGACAGACTTCTCCTAGTCTGTAGCACTGCACACTTTATTCGATAAGTGTCAGCTTGGTAGACTCCCACAGGGCTCAACTCAACAAGAGAACAAAAAGTGGCCAAAGGTCAATCTGCCTCCAACAGTGACAAGAAGAGAAGCTTTTTAGGGACAAAATGCAAGTCCAGCTGCTTTACTTGATCAATTCATGCTCACCAGCACCCACAAGATTTACAATTGGAATAGTGGCAGTCAGTATATAGCTGCCCAGCACTTCAGCATCTTCCATTCATGAATTTGTCTGATCCCTTTGTGAGTCTGCTGTTGCTATCACCTCATCCTTTTGTTGCAGTAAATTTTACAAATTTACTCCCTGTTGTGTGTAGAAATACTTTCTTTTGGCTGATCTAAACTGATGTTTTTTAAACTAGTTTCAGCAAGTGACTCTTGCATTTGCAGGATTTGATAAACACCTGTTCTGCATTCAATTTATCCACTGTCTTCAAGAATTTGTAAGAGTGAGTCATGGTCTTCCTGCCCAAGCTGACAAGCCCTAGCACTAGCAAGAAGAGGCATATAATTTCTCCCCTCTTTTTGGCACTTCTAAGTCACATTTGTGACCAGTTTGAGGACTGCAGTGTAGAAAAGACATTGATGAGCTGGAGAGAGTTCAGGGGAGGTCCTGTAAAGAAAGGCTGGAGGAGCTGAGCTTGGTGAGGCTGGAGCAGAGTTGGCTTTGGGGGGACATGGGAGTTTTCTGCACATATTTAAGGAGAGATTTTGATTTATGAGAAACAACAAACAAAAAAAAGCAATACAGGAAACATGACAAGATGTAAGGAAGACAGGTAGGGAGATCAGAAACTGGAATGGGCCCCAGAGATGCTGTGGAGCATCCATCCTCATGGGTGATCAAGACTCAGACAGGCACAGGCATGCAAAACCCAAAGTGACTTTGAAATTGGTCCTGCTTTGAGCAGGGTTGGGCCAGATAACCCTGGAGAACCCTTCCAGACTCTGATCTGTCATCTTATTTTCTTGAACATTTGAGCACTCTTAGAAGTTTTTTAAACATTGTGGATGATAGCTTGGAGGAGTGAATCAGGCAGATCTAGTGAAAGGAGAGATGCCTAGGTGAAATACCACCAGACAGAGCATATCGTATGCTTGTAATATATTTTAGCCCCTGTCATCTTTGAAATTTCAAGAGTTACAAGGCTGGACACAAAGTAGCTTGAAGGACCAAAATCCTGGACCTGCCTGCAGAGATTTTCAGTTTTCTTTGATCTTCAGAAGAAAGCAGAAGCCTTTCCTATCTGAAGGCTGGAGTAGTTTTATCAATGGAACAGGATTTATTTCATCATGATGGTTTGTGTTGATCAGGAAAATGAAGGAATACATCAGGAAGTCATTCAAGAAAATATCTTTCTGGTTATTTCATTAGTGGTAAGTAAAGGCTAATGTTTTTGTGAAATCCATTTAGGTCCTTTACTATCTTTTTCTTACATGAAGAGCTAAAAAGTCACCAGTACAGAAGCACTATTCCTTCCCACTTAGTGTGAATTTCTGTTTGCCTTTCATTTTCCTGCTTCACTGGTAACTTCCTTTCACATGGTCACTACATTTGGTTTCCAGAAGCCTTGGCAGTGACCCTGCTTCACTTTAACTTGGCTGCCTGTAGCCCCAGCTGCTATGTTACTGCTTTCTGATTTGTATTCAGATTGGGTCTGGTGTGTCCCCAGAGATAAGCTGTTCCAATGAATGTACAAAAGGGCTAAGTTATGTTCCCCTGTGGTCTGCTAATAAGCTTTGTTTTTTTCATTTGTGTTCGTAGAATCATACAATAGTTAGGGTTGGAAAGGACTCTAAAGTTCATTTAGTTGCAACCTTACAGGTGTTCACCTGTAAGCCTCATGCAGCGTTCCTAGGAGTCTGAGAATTCAGGAAAGAAATTCTCACCTTGCTGTTTAGACTGAGGCATCCCCAGGAGGCCCCAGCAGAGATAAGAATCTGCTGTCCAAGGGCTGTGAGGGTGTCTGTTGGATGAACAGAGGTTCCTCAGAACACTATCACTTGTGCTCATACTGAATGATAACTGTTACATCTAAGCTAGAAGTTATGGTGGGAACTGAGGAGCTAGAGGGCAGGTATCAGCTGAGTAGGAACAATGGTCTTGGCATATCAGCTAGTATTTCTACATTTCATACTCACTGTAGTGTGCGGATGCAGTCAAACAACCCATTGTGGGCTTGAGGGTCTCTGCAGTATGCTCCACTGGGCGATGTGAACATGATAACTGTCCCTGCCTGACAGGCAGAAGCTGCAGGAGAACTTATTTCTGTATTATTTCCACGTTTATTTTTAAGTGGGAATCAAAAGATATCTTTAGCATGGCTTCACTTCATTGTTTTGTTTAGATCTGTGGGAAATGAAACATCCAGGGAGACTGAAGGCCAGATCCTGCACACATTTACACCTCTGCCAGATAAGCATCTTGGCATCAGATATTAGGGACCTGAAGGTTTGAACATGACTGAACCTCCATTGTCAGGGGATACTCAGAGCAGTGTTTTATTCATACAGTACCCTTTCCTTCTGATCATCAAGAAGTTTAGAAGAAAACTGCCTTCAAGCCTCAAGGTATTTGTCTTGCCAAATAAATATACAGTGTAAAAGTGCCCAGTTTTAAAAATACCTTTATAAGCAATGGTTTATGCTGAAAACAAACACAGAGAAAATCTCAGTTGTGTAATCTTTGCTATAGAAAGGGCTAAACAGATAACCATTTCATAGTAAAACCTTTTTCCAGGCTTGCTGATGTGCACCCATGTAGAAGATGCTTAAATATCTCTCACAGTCCGATTAGCCTAGGGCTGGTGACAAGATTTTTTGTGGTTTGAAGGTGAGGAGATGAAATAACACAATAAAACCTGAATCCCTTCCCCCACAATTTTGCATTTCTCTGGCTTTCCAGTGAGAGCTTCTGGCAGAATACTTTTTCCTCAAGGAGAAAGAATAAATCACTGAAGTAGGTTAAGGATAGAAAGAACAGCACAGTGTTCAGGATGATTTTGGGTTCAGAGAAAGTGAGAAAATTTTCAGGCACAGCACTTGTTTGCTTGCCTGAACTGGTTTTGCTGAGAACTGCCTGCTGAACACATTTGTGTTTACTGTACCTAATTGATAATCAACCAACATAACATTTATTCCAGGCTTATGTCTGAAGTGTCACATTAGTTTGCTGTGTTTCTTTGACCTTAATTTTAATTAAATGTAATTGTTCTGGCTGCTGCTTAAATATAGCTTGCATGTTCCAATAAATCACTTTTAGGTATTTCATTAGTGGTGAGTACTGAAAATCAAATTGAGCTCAGGATTAAAATGTAGCTTGACTCTTTTAGTTTGTGCTTACTTAGCCAGAAGGAGTTAGGAAAAGTATTTTAATAGGAAAGGTAGGAAAGTATTTTAATAGATATTTTAGGGCAACTGATACCTAGTCCACAGAAATCATGACGAAGATGTGTGGAAACAACATTGTAGATGGAAATTTACCCCAATGAGAGTAGCTATGAATGTGCAACTTTTGTCTATAGTTAAACATACTTCAAACCAGGACTCTAGCAAGCCACTCAGACAGTAGTGTCTTCAAGTCCTGGAGTGTAGGGTCCTTTCAAGAATTAGTCTTGCATAAAATATTTAATATGATAGTGCCTTTACTAGTAAAAGGGAGAGGTGAACACATCCTGACTTAGAGGTTAGTTGATGACAGCAAGGATAAACAGTGGTTCCTCCAAAGGTTTGGTCCAAAGCCTGCTGAAGTTACTGGGTGTGTGCAGATGACACAGTACTGTTGTTTCTTCTGGTGTTATTTAATGCACTTTGTTGGGCCACTCACTAAAAGCTTTACCTTTCAAGGTCTTTGCATGTTCGGTATGGTAGAGGATGCTTTGATTTAATATCAGTGAAAAGCAGACTGCTGAATCCACTTAGCATCCTCATCAGGAAGGATAGACCTCTGAGGTCAGGCTTTCAAGGGGACCTGATCTCACCTCTGCTGCCTCCTCATGCTTTCACTGCTTTTCAAAAGCTCTAGTGAGAAGATCATGAAAGAGAAAGAAATTCTGATTTGCTTGCAAGTTCACTCAGCCTGCACTACCTGCCTTCCTTTGAGGACTATAATTAAGCGTTCTTAATGGTTTCCCTGTGCTCTCTGTTAACTCATCCTCAGCCCCACTTACCTGCTTCTGAATTCCTATGTTTTATCCACCCTTCTTGACCTCCCAACACACTCTAACTTTATTTGCCTGTTTCTCAGTTGCCCATCCTATAGTTATTATCTGTGCTACCCATATTATTTTCTAACTACTGTCAACATCTTACTATAATCCTTTGGTCTCCAGTTGTAAAAATGAGCGCCACTGAAAAAGACACGTACAAATAAAATAGCCATACCTTTGTATGTGATTACCAGGCATAGGAATGGGAGCTGATACAATTCCAAAACCAACTAGAAACAGAGAATTCAGTCTTTGCTTAAAATCAGACTCTGCTTTTAAGTCTGTCAGTGAGATCTGAAGAATAGCTTAGAGCTATGAACTGAAGGTTATTTGTAGACTTTGGTTTGTTCAAACTTGCAGCCACATATATTTTGTCTTCCTGACACAGTGATTTCAATGTACTTCAAAGAGATTTTTCAGTAGGTAGATCTGTCCTTTCTAAGACTTATGTATGAAAAGGACAAAGTTGTACTGCTCTGATAGAGATATTAACCTTCCCTATGGTCACTTTTCTTTAAGACTCAAAGCTCTTTGGGGAAATGAATAATTTTCTAAGAATTTCTGCAACATGTAGCATAATGGGGTTAAACTATTTGGTTAATAAATGTTACTGGAGAAAGTACATTTTAAATCATAAAAAAATTCATAATACATATTTTGCGAGCATCCGTAGGCAGCTGTAGAATATTATCCAAGGAGTAAGTTCCTACTCAGTATAAAGCAAGGTGGCAGAATGAGGTCACATTCTCGTCAATGGTTAGAGTGATTGTGTTGTGTTATGTGAATTGAGTTTAATTTAACATCCGGAAGCGGGGTGTGTCCTCTACTGGTAACAGTGTTTTGGAAAATTTTAGGCTAATAAGAGACAAGCTAAAACCATTATGTCAGGAATAAGCTCCATAAAGCCAGTAACCAAGGTGATATTAATAACATAAGCTAAAGGAACTGTACATAAGTTAGTTTTGTAAAACCCACTATACTCCTTTCTTTATTCAAAGTGGAGGTTTAATTGGTTACAGTGTAGTTGAATTGAGCCAATAAAAGTTATAATTGATTATAAATCCTATATAGCATTATAGCAGCCATTTTTTTATTGTATTGGCAGCCAAAATTGCATTTTCTTTCTGTCTCAGGTCACTTACCATCCAAATGAGCATTTGTTAATGGAAGCAGGTCATTAGTAGCTGCTTTACTGATTTCCATGTCAGTGCTTGAGCACACATTTAAATGTACACAAAATGTTCAGCCTTGGCATCCTCTGCCACTGAATATGAAGTCCTCTGCATCTTGACAAACTGCTCATTTTGCAACTTGCAGCAGAAATGGAAAAAGTGCTGGCAAATAACTAGGTTAGTCTAATTACCCTTACAGAAAAATTTGGATCATTGTTTTAGAAAGGAAACGGATGAAACAGAAGGAAGACCAAGAAAACAAACCTGATAGTTTTTGTGAAGATACAATTTCTGATGTGATATTTATATATAAGTATAATTATATTTTCTACATAGAGCAGTGTTGAGAAGGGAATATGTCTGCTTTCTGGGCATTTCACATTTAATTTGTACCTGAATATATATGTGACATAGCTGTGTAAAACTAAAATTCTATTTTGTGTGTGTGGTGAAATAAATGAGTAACCCCTCAATATGTATTTATAAGTCTACATTGTCAGGCATTTTGATCACTACAAACAGCCTTACTTCTACACCAAAACTGGTGCATCCTATGGGTTTGTGTCAAATGCCAACAGGATACACAGACCAGATGGGTGAATAGATGTGGATGAAATTTGGGGAATCTGAAAATGGAAGAAGGAGATGGTGTCTGTCCTCACATGAACACAATTTAAACAGATTTCCATTTAGCCAATGAATAACTAAGGCACAGAGGATTTACCTGGCTTGCCTGAACTTACAAAGACAGTAGAAACACCTGACATTCCAATGTCTGTCTCCGGCATCAGAGTCCTAAAATCTGTTTTCCTTTCTGTGCTTTCAGCCAGGCAACAAGGTGATAGCTGATGCTAAGATTATTTTGTATCAACTCATTATGCAATAATAGAGCACTCAGCATTTTCCCTAAGGATAAATGATTGTACTAGACCTCTCATGCAGTAAGAAATCTATATAAGAAACATAAAATTTTAGGAGTTAACACATTCATTTTAAACATCACAAAAGATGCAATGTTTTTTTTATGAAGCAATGAAAATGGAGGATTAGATCAGGATGTAGCAAAGTCCAGTATCAGTGTCATACTCTGATAAAACCTCCTTCTTCAGCTTGAACAAGTAATTCAGTGTATTTTTCACCTTTCCTACACTGACCTATCTGTTGGTTAACCATCTCAGCCAAGATAAGTGCTACCTCAAACTCCTTTCTGTCCAATGATTTTTCACAATGCAAATAAACAACAGAACTTCTTTTCTCCAAATGCTGAAATATTCAGTATCTTAATAGCTCTGTATAATTAGTTAGATAGTAGGAGAAATAGCATATGCTTCCTACTTCCAAATTTATTAAAGCCTGTCTAAGGGAAAAAATAAAATGTCTTTTTTTTTTTTAATGAGATTCCACAAAATCTCAGTAGTGTTTTGTTCCCTCTAGATGATCTTCTAGTCCTTTAGCTTAAAATTTCCCCCCATTCTCTAGTCCTGCCAAGACAGGTGTTGGTTTCATTGGAGTAAACAAGCTGGGAGTCGTTTAGTTCAGAATAAATCCACAACGCTTACACTGGGAGGTAAAAAAGCATAAGAAAATTCTGACAGGGGGTTCTTCCTTGCTTCCTATCTAATAATAATATATAAGATTATACATAACAGTTTTAGTATCCAGCACAACAGAGTTGTATTTCATAATAAAGGAAGTAGATAATAGCTTAATTTTCATTCATAGGGTTAAAATGTGTTTAAAATAGGGCAGGATTTCTGCTTCTTCATTGCTTGACTGTGTGAAATTCTGAACATATCTAGCTTCCAGAGTTTTTGAACTTTCATTCAATTTTCATTTCTAGTCATTGTTTTCTACTAGGAAAGGGTTTTCAAATGTCTCCCTCTGAAACTATTGTGTCTGTTCTCCTTTCTCTATTGATTAATATAGCTTAAAAATTTGGAGCTATTACACAAAAACTGTCAGACTAGAATAACCTGGGTATACTCAGGATGTGCTAAAATGCAACATGCATTTAAATTATTTTTTACTGAATAGCAGGTATTTTTTAAAGTCATTATGAAGGAAAAGAGTATGGAAAATGGCCCCGGAGATTTTCTTTTGTAAGTACATTTATTATTTTGGAAGTATATGAGGTGTATACATCTAAAGGCATGACAATGGAGGCTTTCTTTCTGTGAATTAGCTTATATTCTCCCAAAATTTTATCATTTGCACCCTTCCTCAGCTGCAGACAGCCCTGACCTGAGTTGCACATAGGTTTATGTGGACCAGTGTGTAGCTTGTTGGAAGCAATATTCATGGTGGTGATTAGGTGAGGACCTGTGGGTGAAAGAGCATAATGCAGATACTGTTAAGTGATTTAACTTCCTGCTTCATTGCTTGTGTTGACCTTGTGCAAATGAACTTTAATTGCTTTAGAACAATGTTTGGTTTTTTAAAAAAATATCACTTTGTGTATTTTGATCTATTTAATACCATGTTCAGGAGAGTATGATATCATATTGCCTATGTTTGGTTTTTTGATGTGCCCCGAAGAAAACATCCTGAATTGATTGAACAATCATCTTGACTGCAACTCCTTATTATCTTTCATGGAAATGGAATACTGTATAATTCCTCCGAGGTACATAGGCTTCAAGGTGTGTAAACTATATGGAGCCTTTTGAGATTCAATACCCAACTTGCATTTATATGAAATGATATTATTCTCCTTCTACTTCAGTCTTTGGTGGTTTTTTTTTTTATATATATATATAGGATAGTAAAGCTCAATAATTTATGGTATTTCACATGTAAAAGTTACTTCTGGTTCTATGCTCTCAGTTAAAAAGAAGAATTTCCCATTTGTAGTCATGTTGAGAATTTGTAGAGTTTGTGTATTAAGGACAGCAAAACATGAAAAGGCCATTTTATCAGGTGCTGTGGAAATTAAATGATGTGTTTAAAAATTGGATTGATATCTAGTGAAGAAAGTGCTTATATGGTCTGATGTTCTGGTACTTCAGAGAGCACATGCTTTTCTGTGGAAATGCCTGGTGCCAGACAGTTAAAAAACAACATAGAGGACCAGAGGGTTTTGGGTCTTACATTTTCCTTCTCTTCTTCCTTCTCTCTCCCCTTCTTTCTTCCCCCCACTTGTCTTCCACTAATTCCTCCCTTTTCCTCACTCTTATTCTTTTTTTCTCTCCTCTCTTTTCTTCCCTGTTTCAGCTGATGTCAGAAGGCTATATATGCATGTGAATTTATTTCAATTGTCTATATGACTACATATATTCATGTATATATTTGTATATACACATCTTCGAGTAAGGATGAGTGTATATGTTGAATATACTTCTTTCATATATAAAAAAAAGACTCAACTAATTAGAGTGAACCAATTCTAAGCAAAGACTTAAAGGATGTTATTTGTTCAGGTGAGAAGTTTGAAATTACACTTAAGTAACAAGGAGAATGGAGTTTAGCAGTACCCTGATTGCTGGCAAGGATAGACAGTGGTTTTAGTGCATCCAGGCTCCGCGGTGGCTCCTCCACCTGCTTTGGTAACTTCTATCCATTTTCCTTCCACCATGTGTGCACAGCAATATTTCTGGATGAACCTGAGTTAGTATGATGAGTGGAAGGACAAATGCCTGTTCTTCTGCTGTTGGATGAAAACTGGTCCTTCCCCTGCCCTTATTCTGTGGTCACTGGTAATGGTTAATCTCTGCTTTATGCTGGGGTCCAGCAATGGTACTCAACCATTTCACTGCTTTCTGAAATAAACCAAAAAGACAATGGAACAACCCACTTGTTACTGCAAGAAGGAAAAGAAGTCACAATTATCTCGATGGACCAATTACTCTCTCAGGAAACAGTATAAATGTGTGTAATAATAGCAATAGTGTTTTTTTAACCTGACATGTTAAAATGACAGCTATTTATAAAGTTGTCAAAAACACAGAGTCCTTAAGAACATGTGAGTGGCTTTAAGATAGTAGATGAAATGTATTTCACAGTGGCCAACTCTGTTTTTGACATCAATATTTTATGATTCTAAAAGCCATCCATATCCATGCTAAATAGATGAATCAAATGTCAATATTTGGCTAAAAATATATGTAGATGGCATATTTTCTTTACAGAAGTCTTACAAAAAAGTAATTTTAATCGATTTTTAAGCTAACTGCCCCCAAAATGCCATACACCATTACAAGATACAGGTAGCTTTGTGCTGGCTTTATGTTAAAGTGGAATATTGGAGTGACATATTAAGGAAGGAACCAACATCTCCTGAAGTGCACTTTACTGTATTCAATACACTCTTTTTCCTTACATGTGACATCTGCAGTAAATGCTCTGACGGAGCTGGAGTTGGCCTCTGGCATTACAACTTCCAACATCTGGGATGACTTATCTAGCCATTTGGCTTTGGGAGCAACTTCTCTTTCTCTCTATCACTTGCTGTATTTCTGTTTCTCTCACACAATTAATATTTAATTATACATACAGCCTGGAACAGCTCTAGCAGAGGCAGAGCATCCTCCTGGAGCTAAGAAACCTCTTCCTGTGAAATTTAATCAGAGCTTGATGTATTCCTATGTCAAATGTTGCTTTTGAAGAATCAGCACTTTCTTTGCATCTTCTGAGCTGACTTGACCACTACTCATATTACATAAAACCCCTTCCATCTGCTATGTGAGATGTAAATGGATTTTCAAAGAGATTCATGAAAACAGGATGGCAATTATGTCTGAATGAAAAAAAAAGTATTAACTCTCATACTATACCAGGTTGTAAATTGTGTAACTTCATCAAGGGGGCTTAAAGAATCAGATCTAGTACTTCTTCCTGAGATTGCTCTCCTGAACATGTTGACGCATCTCCCTTCTTTTGATACAATTTAATATCCCATTGGTCTCCCAGTGCTGAGCTGTGCTGGGCCACAAGAACTGCTCAGCACACCATAGCCTCTGTCCTTCTGTAGCACTTTGGAGGGTAGCATTTCACAGGCTCCTTCACAGTGATGTGGAGGATGGTGAGTGGGATCACAAATGGCTCACCCAACCTGTTAATACATGACACCGAGCTTTCAAATCCCATTTTTAAAAGTTTGCTAGTTTAAAACCTCAAAGAAATTACTAACAATTCCCTCAATTAGCTAAAAAAGAAAATGAAATTAAAAAAAAATTGTATGACAAAGTACTCTTAGAAACACTTTTCAGATCAGAATTCCACTCCAAGAAGCAGAAGAGTAAGAGCAGTTGCGTGCCTCAGCCTTGGGGATCGTGGATGAAATAGTTTAGAACAACTGAGCAGCTATCCAGGATGCATTCTAATATTCTTACATTAACAGAGTGGTAGGTTTGCAAGACTGGGATAGACAAGGCTTTGAAATGTAATAGTTTACATGCAATTTCTGCATTGATTTAATAGAATATGAATCAGCAAAGAATTTATGTCCCAGTACTGAGACATCAAAGCAAGTATGTATTTAGAAATGGTATGCAGGAGGATAAATATTTGTTTATGTAAAGCGAAAAAAGAGAAAAGGCTACAGTGTTTTCTAACTATAAAAAATAATTCTTTCAGGTATAAAACTCCTCAGAAGTATTTTTTTTTAATAAAAAGTATTCAGCTGTTTGCAACTATTTCCTTCGTTGAACTATGAAAGCTTTCAATATATAATTGCTATAGGAAAATGCAAGGTCCACTTAGCATAACAGCAATTTCAATGATTCTGAAATATATTTAATATTTTTTATGGAGAAACTTATTGTGATATATCAGTATGTAGCAGTCATTAGTGTCTCAGCTGTTGTTTCTGACAGGTCTCATGTTTGGCAGCTTAAGAATACATAATGCTTGAATGAAATAAATGCTCTGCCTGGGGTGGCCTTTTTTGCTAATGTCAGTAGATACCAAAATATATTGTTCATGGAATATTTTGACTAAAAAATAATGGTGAAACTCATGATTGAAGCAAATTATGCTTTGTTCATAGTAGCGTTTGACATTTAGTTTTGTTTCTATTTTTACAATAAAGGAATTGACATTTTTAAACAGAAATAAAAGAAAGATAAAAAAAATCCAAATAATCCCCAATTTCTTGTCTTCCTTGACATGCCTGCTTTCTTTTTTCACTGAAGTGGTTTTTTAATTGCATTACCTACAAAAAGCAGTGTATAAATGAACTGTTGTTTGCTATATGACAGTATGAAATAAAATGTGAGAGTGAATCATTACCTCTAAAGTGAAAAGCCTGATGCTACTGAATTATCAACTAAAGAGTTCTCATCTGAATGGATTAAAACCCCAGAGAAGGGCATACAAAGTTATATTTTTCTTCTCTGGCAGTTGGGGTATTAATAAAAATGCTCTTGATTCATCAAGGGATGACAAATTGGATCAGCTGATATTGCTAGCAAGCCTTCCTTAGAAAGTGAAAACTACAGAAAGTATACAGATTAAATCTTGGAAGGAGTGAAAAGCAGTTTGCTACTGTTGTTGACTATTCTGAACCAGCATAAAACAAAAAAAAAAATCCTACTCCAAGTACTTATTCATTGCAGAGAGAGGAAGAAGTTTCATCAAACACCTCCAGCCACATGCGCCATACTCTGAGGCCAAACACATTAGAGCATAAAGTGAGTGTTGACCATTACAGAGAACAGAGAGGTTATGTCTCATGCCCCTGAACAGCTGGAGGAGTACTGGATCAAGAAGTGGCAGGAAAATTTCAGCCTTCTCTGGTAATACATTCTGGGTCATCTGAAAGATGTAAAGGACAACAGTATACAAGCAAGAGTCTGACGCAGAGCTACTGTCTGGCCAAGCATGATGGAAGGAAGAAAGCAAGTATTTCCACTAATGTAAGGAACAAAAATTTACTCTAAAAAGGTCTCTTGCTCAAAAATTAATGCCAAAATCTTTCTTTGCTCTACCGTGTTCCCTGCTTCTACCTAGCACAGTATTAATCTGACTGCTTGCCAAGCTGATAGCAATCATTGTACCTGCCGTGGAGATACACTGATTGACAGCACTTGGAGTCATTGGTGTTGGGAGGGGGTTGCACGGCCTGTGTGATGGGACCTGCTGTGAGGACACGGGTTATTGTGCTCTGAAATTTGGGGCAAAGGTTGGCAAGTCTTTTGAAAAGAACTCAGCTTTCACAATGTCCTTTTTATGACAAGAAATATCTGAGCCTTCAAGTGAAAAACTGCTTGTGTGGGTATAGTTGGCCAACAGTCATTTACATGATAATCTTCCTAACAGCCTTTTTCCTCCTGTGTTTAATTCAGTCACTCACAAGAGTTGATTGTGACGTTGGCTGAGAATAGCAGTGGTGCTGGTGACAAGCACAGACCTGGCAGAGTTGTCCTACACCTTGCAGGACCACAGATCACCCTCAGTACTCATAGAATCATAGAAACATTTAGGTTGGAAAAGACCTTTGAGATCACCGAGTCCAACCATAAACTTAACGCTGCCAACTCCACCACTCAACCAAGTCTCTAAAGTAATTTAAAATACCTCCAGGGATGTTGACTCAACCATTTGCCTGGGCACCCTGTTCCAATTCTTATTAACCCTTTTAGTGAAGAATTTTTTCCTAATATCCAGTTTAAGCCTCCAGTGGTGCAACTGAGGCCATTTCCTCTCATCCTTTCACTTATTGGGAGAAGAAACTAACACCTGCTTTCAGGTAGTTGTAGAGAGTGGTCAGGTGTCCCTTCAGCCTCCTTTTCTCAAGATTAAACAACCCCAATTCCCTCAGCCTCTCCTTATAAGACATGTTCTCTAGACCCTTCACCAGCTTTGCTGCCCTCCTTTGCACATGCTCCAGCAGCGCGATATCTTTCTTATAGTGATGGTCCCCAAACTGAATACAGTATTCAGGGTGTTGCCACACCAGTGCCCAGTATACTTATTTTGTGTAATCTGTAGGAAACGTCTGGTTACTAAACATGGCTTTCAGGAGAAGCAGCAGCATGACATCTCCTGAGGTCAAACATGTTTTTTGCTTGCAGAAAATGGGAATCTGTACTGGCTTCCCTGTGTGCCCTGATCACCAAGTGGAGGGAGTACATTTGCAGAACAGTCCATTGAGTAGTTCACTCTTCATATCTGCTAAGCTTTTCATCTCTACTATCCAAATATGGAATTCATTTTCCTCCAATTTAGCAACTCAAGATAGCCTCAGGCAATGGCTGGGCTCCTGCTAGGGCCAGTGAAGATGCTAGGGGGAGAGAGAACATGAGACAGAGGCAGGGGTACCTTTATACAAAAATTGGATGGCACTTTACTAGCTAGTGTGAAGTCACTGATGTGTGAATCACTCCCCAGGCATGAGTGGCTGCCTAACTGAGACACCTAACTTTTAGACAGCAAAACTTAAACATGACAAGTCCCTTGCTGCATGCATGTGCATGCTTGAGTGCGTGGATATGGCAAGAGTTGTTTCCCTGTGGCCTCTTGCTCACAAATTTGAAATTACTGGCATTTTTTTTTGTAGGCCACAAAGCAACAAATTACTTTTATACTCAGAATGCTTTGGAAATTGTCTGAGCAGTGACTGATAGATCAGCATGTTGCTTTGCTAATACTTCCCCATTCGGTTTTAAATCAGCAGAAATATAAATGGCTTCATTCTATATTTTTTATTTTCCCTTATTGCAAAGTCTTAGAAGGCTTCATGGTCTTTTGATGGGCTAGGGAAATAGTTATTAGTCATCTTCTTTCCCTCATACTAGGCAGCAGACTGTTTAATGTTACACCTTTGTGTGAGCTCCAGAGGGCTGCAAATTAACACTCAGTAGAAAGAAATGAGGGAAGTGATGGGTGTTGGTATATGCCCCATATAAATACCAGTTCAGCATATATGTTTTCACAGTAATCTTATTAAAATACTGTAAATCGATAAACAAAAACTGTAAAACCATAACTGCTCAAACACTGTGTGATTAAATTGAGTGAATCTAAATCCCAGATGCTATTTTGGTCCTGTGCCGTGCTGAGATTTTGTTATTGTTACTGACACCACAACATCTGCAAGGATAATTTTTATGTTCATTATATTTACTGTGTTGCTGAGAGAATTAGAAGCCCCTGAAGTACATCTTAAAAGGTTTTATTGCACTATAAAAGACTCTGTCACTTTAAACTCCATTAGCTGCGCTCTTCAGGTTCATAATGAGATCCATTGGAAAAGGCCAAACCAATAGAGCTACAGAGTCTTATCCCAGGTCCTCACATGGAGTTCTACACCTCATTCACTGACTCAAGAGAAAACAATTGATGCAGAAAGCTCATTGTATTCACGTCCTTGAAATGGCAGCATGGGTTTGGCAGAGCTTCAGTTTGTTGCTTTGTTTAGAGCTGTACCATACATTTACCTCCCATTCTGAGCTGACAGGAAATATATGTGATTGTGCAGGAGAAACTGGGGATATTTGACTAATTTCACCCTGATTCTTCTACAACTTATGCTGCATTTGTCATTTAAAAATATATTTTATTAATCTTTATGTAATGGGGAGATCAGCAGCATCTGGAGGCCATCCCAGTGGCATGGGTAGTTTTGGTGAAGGTGATACAAACATGATCTCTCCATGGAAAACCTCACAAGGTTTGTAATTCTTTTCTTTAGTTATTTTTTCTTCTTTTTATTTCCTATTGGTTTTCCAAAAGCGACAGGAAAGAGTATACTGAGCCAGTAAACAAAAAGATCAATAAAATCTTCTGTACATAATGCAGTTTCCTGGAGTTTTCTGGATAAGAGATGTGAAATGATCCATTCATTAATTTTAGATGGTGTCTTGGCGTGGCTGAACATGTTTCTTGCTTCGGCTGTTACAGAGAGGTAAGCAGCTTGGCAGACTGATGTGGCCTTTCAAAAAGAAGCTCTTGAAAATGGTGAGATTTTCCCCTGAAGTCTGTCTTGCTATTGATTATAGTGACCCTGTAGACCCTTACGGTGACCCTAGATAATGACTGTGCAATCTGAGATCTCTAAAATGGGATAAAATGAACTCCATCCTTACTCTATTAATCACTGTCTTTTGCACATGAATTTATACCATGGTCTGCAATAGGAGCACTGTAGGACTGCTCTTCAGAGACACTGTGATAGAACAGTTACAGTTGCCCATCTTTCAGATACTACTTGCTAGTCTAGTTGGCACAAGCTTCTTTTTTTTTTGTGACAACAAATTAATGTTTAATGGTTAAAATTTTGTATGACTTTTCCCATGCATAACTACAAAAATTGACAGTACAGATTTAGGTTCTGCTACCCTAACACAGCGGAGCAATATGGCAGCAGTGTAAGAATTTCTTCCCTAGATGATTATTTTCCTTATATAGCTAAGAATTGCATGTTGTCACAAAATTAACATCCTGAATGAAACAAAACACAGCTCATCCCTAGAAATCTTCAGTGTCTGTGTTTGTATCCATAGCACTAACATTTCACTGAGGCAATAATTTTGTACCCAATTTTTTTAGATCAGCCTAGAGGTTTGGTTTGACAGGATTTCTCATGCCATTTGCCGATCAGTTCTGAGATGATTAAATTGCTCTCTCATGCCAGACAGTTAATGAAGCCAGATCACTCTCAGCAAATCTTTCAGACACTGTCTGCAGATATCTCGGATTGCTCCATTGCAGACATCACCTCACAACCAGGAAACCTCAGAAGGATTTGTGCCCACTTATAGAAAGCACTCACTCTCTGTTGATGTTCTGAGCCTGTATGTTTCTGCCTTAAGCACACCTGGAAAAGGACATAAGAGGCCTGTTTTTGGGATAGCAGAAGGAGCTTGAGAAACTCTATGGTTTTATATCTTGAAATTAGTTCTGGAATAGGCACTGCAGAACTCATCACAGTCCCCAGGAGCCCAAACGTTTGCTAGAGAAAGGGTAGGGAGAGAAGATAGGACAGAGAAAGACAAGACAGGACAGAGAAAGTGAAGGACTTCTCTGATGAGCGGCTTTGGTCTCTGCCATGAGTGCAACTTTTGCCTGTAATTTTCCTGGGAACAGCAAAGGTACTAGCATAATAATGGGAAGTGCACAGGAGAGGGATTTGGGGAAGAATGTGCTGGACTAGTATAATTCAAATGTCTGTCTTATTGAATCACTTGTAGACTTCACAGGGGAAACTCAATTTAAAACTACACTTTCTCATGCTTTTATCCTAGCAACAGTTCATACTTGCAACATGGAAAGAAGGATTTTTTTTGGTACTAGTTATTTTTAGTTTCACAGCAGTCAGTAAAAAAGGGCTGGAGTCTCCTTTGCATCTCTCTCTTTTTACTGTGGCATAACTGCACTGACTCTCAGAGAGCTGCAGGGGTTGTCAAACTGAAGTGTTACTTCAGTGAGAGCAGTGAACTGAGAGAACCAAAATATGATTGCTACCCCAATGTTAACAGAAAAATTGTTGACCATAAATTGCTGTTAAGTTGTAGATTTGTTCTAATTTAATTTAGCTGTGTGATTATAAAGTTTGTTTTTGCTATAGACTGATGATGGAAAACCATAAATGGTCCAAAACTGGATTGTGTTTGTTTCATTTTGGTGAAGACAGTGCTGGCCAATATTTTACTTTGCCTGTGAGACTGGTGAAAGGTTAATAAACCCTTCTACAAAAGTACTTCAGGACTTTGCTTGAGAGCAACATTTACCATCCAGTTTTTGTAGCCTCAACTATGGAAACTAGCCTGTCATCTCTCCTCCTGATCTCTTTTTTGATGCTTTCATTGCCCATGATTTTGTGGTTGCCTCTCCGTCTCCTTCACGCACAAAGCAAAACTTGGGCAGCTCCTTATAAGCAGTGCATAATTTTCTTCATTTCTCCCCACCATTTCTTACCGTGTTTATTTTGAATAACTTAGAAAGTGTAGTTTTTAAAAGCTTTTATTGTAGGTCAAAGAGTATTCTGGAACTCAACTTTCAGTATTGCTATTTGCTTTCTTAATTATTCTTTTTACTGGATTCTGCTTATTATTTCATACTTCATTTGTTTTTTTCCAGCTTCAGTGTAGGTTTTTTTTTAACAGCCTTCCTTTTAGTCTATAAATAGCCACACTTTATAGCTCTAAACAATAGTAATGAACGATGCCCTTTCATCTGTTTTGATACTAGCACGATTAAATTCAGTGGCACTCATTCTATTTGTTCCTTAATTATAGGCTTCTCTCTGATTTCTACACGGTTTCCAAACCACATTTCATCAAAACCCAAAAGCATAATCATTTGTACCATTTCTACTTGTTGACTTGTTCAATTTCAATGTACGAATAAATTCTCAGAGAATATCCGTGCTCTGGGAAAGCATAAGAAATGACTACAGAAATCATCCTAATGTGATACATCTTTTGGTTTCATGAAAGGAAGGCTTTTGGTTTTATTGTGCAAAATGTTGTAAGTACAGAAACTTCACTGTAATAGGCCTTCCTGATTCTAAAATTGTGCTTTTCTTCATTTTCTTGGCAAAATTTTTTTCTATCAAGACATAGTATTGCAAATGGCAGAAAGCCTTGAACCCTGTGCGTGTATTTAAATTGTTTTCTGTTATCTGTGTAGCAAAGTTATACTTTATGTACATCAGGATCAAAAATATGAAGACATGGATGCAAGGAATATTTTTAAGATACGTATTTCCTAAATATTGTGTTCCATACTAAAGATTGAGTCTGTGATTTAGTTCATAACTCCCATGTTAGAGAAAATATAAGATTCTAATTTGGTAGCAGATCTAACCAACAAGTGAGTCAGTTAGACAACCCTATGAATGTCTTCGTATCTACTTTAGTTAAATCAGAAGTCTTGAAGAGAGGAGTTACCTCATCCACACAACATTTGAAAAGCACTTTCACATGAATCTCAGCACATCCACTCAGAAGCACATTGGGATGTTACAGTGGAGCTAGGTAAAGCTAACTGGTAAAGCAGAGAAAAGCCAGAAGGCTTTGTTTCCATATCACAACCCACTGCTTCCTCAAGCTGCAATGAGACAGTAGGAGCTGCAATATTTAGGAAAGGCAGCCCCTAGACAAAAGAATTATACTTTGCAGATTAAGACCACAGTTACATGCTAAGTTATACCTCACTGCTCAGTTCAAAGAATTACATGTGAATAGGAGAACTGTAATAGGCAGAAATAGTTCCTGAATTTGTATGACTGAAGGAGAGCTTGAAAAGAAACTTCAAGAGCCAGCAGGTCAAGGATTTCCAGTAGTGGGTTGATGTTTTTAATAATTCCCATTTTATAGAATCATAGAATAGTTAGGGTTGGAAGGGACATTAAAGATAATCTAGTTCCAACCTCCCTACCATGAGCAGGGACACCCCCCTACATCAGGCTGCCCAAGGCCCCATGCAACCTGGCCTTAAGCACCTCCAGGGATGGGGCAGCCACGGCTTCCCTGGGCAACTTGTTCCAGTGTCTCACCACTCTCATGGTGAAGAAATTCTTCCTAAAGTCTAGTCTATATCAGCTCTTCTCCAGTTTATATTTGTTCCCCTTTGTCCTGTCACCACAAACCTTTATGAATAGTCCCTCTCCAGGTTTCTTGTAGGCTCCTGCCAGGTACTGGAAAGATCTCTACAGGATCTCCTCATAGTCTTCTCTTCTCCAGGCTGAACAACCCCAACTCTCTCAGCCCATCCTGGTAGCTAACATGCTCCAGCCCTCTGATGTACTCTGTAGCCCTCCGCTGGACCCATTCCAACAGTTCCATGTCCTTCTTATGTTGAGGACTCCAGAACTGGACACAGTACTTCAGATGAGGTCTCGCAAGAGAGGAATAGAGGGACAGAACCACTTCCCTTGACCTGCTGGCCATGCTTCTTTTGATGTAACCCAGGATACAGTTTGCCTTCTGGGCTGCGAGCATGCATTGCCGGCTCACGCTGAACTTCTCATCAACCAGCAACCCCAAGTCCTTCTCTGCAGGGCAACTCTCAATCACGTCATCCTCCATCATGTACTGAAAACAGGTATTACTCTGACCCAGGTGCAAGACTTTGCACTTGGCCTTATTGAACCTCATGAGGTTCAACATGTGTTATGGTCTTGTTTCAAAAATATCACAGTTCTATCTTTGTCTTTATCCTTGCTAGAATAACTATGAATTGGCATTTGCCTTTTAACTTTGTGTGAACTCCATGCTGAGCCAACTGTGTAAAGTTGCCCTGCATGTGCTGCACTGCAAAACCCTGGGACATTAACCAACTTCCAGGTGCAGCTGCACATATTCACCTCCTGCTGTGTCCAGCCTCAGTACCAAAATGAGACTTGAACAAAAGCCATGTTACCCCTCAGTGCTTTTTTCCATGGGAAGAAATATGGGGTGTGCAGTTGGAAAGGAGTTAAAGCATGTTTCTATCACATCCTAATCTGATATTAGCTGAAAGTGAGGACATGGGTATGGCAAACCCAGAGGTCTCTGTATTGTCTGGGCTCCTGGGGTGGACTAGCATGCACAGAGAGTGGGAAGTACGTGTAGTTTAGTAGGAACTGGGAATTAACACTCCACTGTCAGAGCTAGATTCAGGGACTCATGGAGCCACATTCACTTTTGTTGAAATTCTTCTCTGGCAACCAACCACTAATGTCTCTGGTGTAGAGATGCAGAAACTTTGTAAAATTGTACATTAATTCTGAAAACTTTTGTTTCCTTGTAAACGGTTTTACAGGGGACAGGACAAGAGGGAATGGCATCAAGCTCTGCCAAGGGAGGTTTAGACTGAACATCAGGAAAACATTTTTCACAGAAAGGGTCATTGGGCGTTGGAACAGGCTGCCCAGGAGGAGTTTGAGTCACCTTCCCTGAGGTGTTTAAGGCAACGGATGGACGAGGTGCTAAGGGGCATGGTTTAGTGATTTATAGGAATGGTTGGACTCTATGATCTGGTGGGTCTCTTCCAACCTGGTTATTCTATGATTCTATTGAGGCAAGACACCCCTCCTCCCACCTCCCTGACATTTGTTTTAGCAGAGAGGAGGAGGGAAGCAGGGCTTTTTCTATGCCTTCACATTGCAGTGTTGCTTGAACTCCTGAGCTCCCACAGCACAACTCTGTGTCATTTGGAGATACTGCTTTGGATCCAGAAGCATCGCTGCTGTATTGTCTTAGTGCTATGCGAAGATGAAGAGCCTTGTTTTTCAACTATATTGTCTAGTTCTTGGGGCTGGGGGTGTCTCTGCACCCCACTACCTGGTTTCCAGTCAGGCTGTATTTGCGCTGCTGTGATCAAGACTTTAAAGCTGCCTAGAAAGCTTTGGGACTTTATTGGTTTACTTTTTTTTTTGTGTAAGAAGTTATTTAATACTGTATTTTCCTGTGCTTCTTAAAATAAGGAGATTTGGCATGTAGTCAGGACATGTGCTGGAGGCAAGATCTGCACAGTGCCTGTCTACCTTTTGGGTAGTTCTTATAGACTTCCAAGGAGCCATTGCAAGCCAGCACTGGAGAGTCACCTTGAGGCTGGGCGTCATGTATTATAGAATCATAGAATGACCTGAGTTGGAAACTACCCCCAGGCGTCATATAGTCCAACTCCTATCCCTTCATAGGACAACCCCAAAATTCACACCATGTATTTGAGGGCATTGTCCGAATGCTTCTTGAATATTGTTAGGCTTGGTGCCATGACTACTTCCCTGGGGAGTTTGTTCCAGTGCTCCATCACCCTGTGAGTGAAGAACCTTTTCCTAATATCCAGCCTAAACCACCTCTGGTACATCTTCCTGCCATTCCCTCGGATCTCCTATCATTGGTCACCAGAGAGAAGAGATCAGCACCTGGTCCTCCTCTTTCCCTTGTAAGGAAGCAATAAACTGTGATGAGGTCTCCCTTCAGTCTCCTCCAGGCTGAATAGACCAAGAGATTTTAGCTGCTCTTTATGTGACTTCCCCTCTAAACCCTTCACCAACTTTGTGGCTTTCCTCTGGAATTCTCCAGTAGTCTGATAACCTTCTTATACTGTGGCACCCAAATCAGCACACAGTCCTCAAGGTGGAGCTGCACCAGGGCAGAGTAGAGTGACACTATCAGCTAGCAATACCGTGCTTGAAATACCCCAGGATACGGTTGTCCCTCTTGGCTGCTAGGGCACACTGCTGGCTCATATTTAACTTGTCATCAGCCGGAACCCCAGATACCTTTCTGCAAGGCTGCTCTCTAGCCTCACACTTCCCAATGTGTATGCATGTCCAGGGTTACTGTGTCTCAGGTGGAAAACCTGGCACTTGCCCTTGTTACACTTCATGTGACTGGCACTTTCTCAGCTCTCCAATTTGCTCAGATGCCTCTGCAGGGCCTTTCCACTCGCAACAGTGTCAACAGCTCTTCCAGTTTTGTGTCATCAGCAAACTTGTTTAGTAAACCTTCAAGTCCTGTATCCAGGTAATTTATAAAGATTTTAGAGAGTACTGGTCCTAAGGTGGCTCCTGTGTTATCCTGTTATTGACAGTTTGCCAACACAATGTAATCCCATTTACTATGATCCTTTGAGCCCGACCCAATTGTTCACTGATTACATTATGTTTTTATCCAGCTGTGTGCTGGACATTTTGTTTAGGAGGACACTGTGAGAGACAGTATCAAAGGCCTTACTGAAATCGAGAAAGATTACATAGACTGGTTTCCCTTGGTTAGCTACATGGGTTACCTTCTTATAGAAAGAAATTAAGTTTCTCAGGCAGGACTTTCCCCTTATAAACCTATGCTGTCTGTTGTTAACTGTGTTGTTTTTTAGCTGTTTTTCAATAGCTTCCGGAATAATCTTCCCCATAATCTTCTCTGCTGCCCTTCTTGAAGACTGGGACAACCTTTGAAAGCTTCCAGTCAACTGGTACCAAAAGCAATGAAAAATGGTTGAGAGAGGTCTTGCTATATCAGCCAGGTCTTTAAGTTCCCTTGGGTGAATCCTATCAGGCCTCATCGACTTATAGGGATCCAGCTGGAGCAGCAAATCCCATACAAGTTCAGACTTGATTAGGAGTTTATCATTTGCGCAATCTTGGTCCTTTAACCCAGGTCTCATGGGGTGCCTGAGTCCATCATTAGTGTTGAAGAAAAAGATAGAAAAAGCATTAAATGTCTCTGTTTTGTCTAAATTCCTGTTTATGAGATGTCTATGCTTAACAAGTAATGGGCCCATGTTATTTCTGGCCTGCCTTTTGCTATTAACTTTTTTTTAAAAGTCTTTTTTATAATCCTTCACAGTGCTGACTAGCTTCAATTCTAATTTTGCTTTATCTGCATGAATTTCTGTCTTACAGTTGAAAATCAGACATGAAAATAGCTTGGACAAGTAGTTCAAAATCAGGCATCACTTTCATAGGTAAGCACCCGTTAATGAGGTTAATTCTAATCGACAATACCCGTGTAGAAATGACCATGAACATACTTCTGGTGCTTGAAAACACAATGTGAGGAAATGGTGGCATTTCAGAAATATTATTGCTGATGGACAGAAGAAATGAAAATGTTTACAGATACTGCTATGTTTACAGTGAATCTGTTGACTGAGAAAGGATCACCAAACCAAGTGCGACAGATCTCACACTCTTTTATTAATTTCCTCTGATTCAGATAAAACTGGCCTTTCACCAGTCAGCCACAGAGGAAGCTTAATTTACCAAGATTTTACTAGTAACATAACTCCTTTTAATTCCCTCCTATCTGTTATAAGCAATTCCTATCTGATTAATCATGAGTAATACTTTCTAATAAGCCTGCATCATTCCTGATATAATTCTATTGTCATCTGCCCAAGCTCACCTTTCCTGATCTCCTGCTTTAAACTTTATCTAGGATCTTGTGAGCGATGAGTTATATTTCTGAGCAATTGAATGTGGAACTACCTTTAGAACTCCAGAAATGCAGGATGATTCAGGTTGGAAGGAACCTCAGGGTTACCTATGAGTCTGACCATCTTGGTCCAGAGGATATACAATTAAGTCTTGAAAGTCTCCAAGGATGAAGTCTGCATATCATTTCTAGGCAACCTGTGCCACTGCCTGACTGTCATAATGGTGAAAAAGTTTCTCTGTATGTCTAGCCTCAACTTTTCTTGTTTCTACTTATGCCCATTGTCTCTCATCTCGCCATCCCACACTGCTGTCAAGAACCCAGCTCTGTCAACTCAATGACCCTGCCAAAAGCATTGCAGTCTATTGTTAGATCTCTGAAACTATTGTTGCTCCAGAATCAACAAGCTCTATCCCACAGCCTGTCCTCACAGGGCAGAGTAGTGAGTGCTGAGTAAAGGGTAATAATGCCTTTTCTGGATGCCCTGCCTCTATCTCTGACCCTACAGGCCAGAGCACTGATGGCCTCTCTGCTGCCAGTGTTTCTGAAGTCCCACACTCAGCTTTGCTCCAGCAGGACCTTCAGGACCTTTCCCACAGAGCTTCTACACAACAAGACAGTGCTCAGCCTGTATGGTTACAGGAACTTGTCCTTCCCGGGTGAGGAACATTACATTTGTCCCTGTTGTGTTTCCTGTTGGCCCACTCCTGCTGGCTGCCTAGGTCTACCTGGATGTTAACCCTGCCCTTCGGCATGTTCATTGGTCCCCTAGTTTGGTGCCATCTGCAAATGTGACAAGAGTATGCTCTGTCACCTACTCCAGGTTGCTGTTGAAGTTGTTAAGCAGGTTGCAGAACTTAACCCTGTGGTATTCTACTTGTTACCACTCTTGAGGAAGAGAACATCCCATTAGCCACTGTTAAGGGAAAGGAGAAAATATGATAAATATATCCATGTAGGACTTAGATTTTATTGATAGTTGATTGTGATAAATAGAGTATTTTTTAAGAATATAATAAGAACTGGTGTTGGAAATAATTCTTTTTGACAACTACAAGAATACTGTTCAGTGGTCCCATGTTTAACCTCGGTTCAGTTGAGTCAACAGATTGTGTAAGAAATGTCAGACTTAGAACAGAGGTATTAGATTCATGGGAACCGATGATTGAAAGGTCAACCTATTTTTGAGTATAGGCATAGACTAGATATAAGTCATAGTTAATAGAATAGCTTCAGGTTTTTCTTTGAAGCTTAAGGGTGGGTAGATGTGTCTCAATAAAGAAGACAGGTGACTGTTATGATCGGAGGAAGAACATGACCTGCTGAAGCATCACTTCTGAGGGAGAACTGAAACTAGACAGTGGAGATGAATTATCAAGGTGAACTTTTGTGGACCTTTGAGTTAATGAAGAATAAAGAACTAGGACCACATGGAAAAACATCAAGAACTTTTCAAAGAAAATACTTATTGTATGATGCTATGTTAAAATATATAAATATCTGATGATTTTATGTGGGCCTTTGCTACTCACTGAGGTGATGGTCCAACTCTGAGTCGTAAATAAAGCAAGACTAGAGTTATCCATTGTGTGGTGAAAATCTTTCAATAGCCACTATCCCATGAACTGTTCTGTATTTAATTCCCTGGATCTTCCTCTTGGCCTTTTTTGAAAGTAGATGAAACATTTACATTCCTCTATTTGTTAGGGAGAACCCCTCATCTTCACACCTTTCAAAGACTATAATCTGAGCAGTTTACCAAACAGGTATTGTCTTCTGAAAGTGGCAACTGAAACAAGACTGGCCACAAGGCTTCTAAATTTGGTATGGTTTCCTGAACAAAGTAATATGCCTGCATGGTCCTACTTTCTCTTTGTGTAGCCTTCATCCCACCTATCTGCATTTGACAGTTAACAGCCAGCTGACATCAATGCACTACTATCTCACTCTTTATTAGTTTGAATGGTATTATTGAGGCAGTACAAGCTCATCTTGCTTATTAGTAGTCAGCCTGAGTAATTGGTATTTTGGGATATTGTAGACTTAAGATGAGATTAACTTGGTCTCTTTTACTTATTCATGATGTAATACCAAGAGAAGAAGGGGAAAAAAAAGATTTAAAAAAATGAAAGACACTTCATTAAGGCACACTCTAATATAGAAGGAGGTTTAGTTATTTGGAGAACAGCTACTACTCATGCTAAACATCTTGAATATAAAACAATCATTAGAGGCTTACTAATGGCATACAATTAATTAGTTAATGATAAGATAATTGCCACCACTCAAAAAAACCCAGACTCTCAGATTCAGAATCAGATTTATCAATCAAGTGTTTAAAAAAGGCATCAATGGATTCTGTCAGCTCACATCCTCCTTTCAACAATTACCTTTCTTGGATATGTATTTGGTAACAGTATTGTCATCCAGGAGTGATATACTAAATTCAAATGATGGAAAATCCATTGTGTCAGTCATTAAATTGTTTCACTGGGTACTTATTGCCATCTGAAGACTGACACTTTATTTCTTACCCTGAATTTTTCTATGTTCAGCTTTCAGATAACAGATTTCTCTATACCTTAATCTACTAGCAGGATTTCTCTGCTCTTTGAATTCTTTTCCAGTGAACTACATGTAGGCTATGATAAAGTATCGGTATAATCTGTGTTTTCAGAAATTAAATAACTGAATTTTCTTTACATTTTTGTATTTAAATGTGGCTTTTGAAACCTCAATTCTGTCTGTCACCTTTTTTTCCTAAACTCAAATTTTTCTGACTCTTTACAAAGTATGAAGCTCAGCAAAGGTTTCCAGAAATTGTCTCATTAATACTGTGTGTCACATTAATATTTTCTCTTTACTTCTCTTCATTGTACCCCTGCTGCTTTTATGCCAGAGATTGCACCTGCTTTCATTGTTGCAGTAGCAGACAGAAAGACATAACTGGCTATTCCTATCCTGCAGCATAAAATTTGCATAAATAACCAGGGGCTGAAATCTGCACATAATTTAAGCAAAATAACGGGGACAGCAGTTAAATATTCATTATGGAAACACAACAAGGCCATATTTTGTCTGTTTTTTATGGAGAGTGAGAAGAAGGATGCTTGCAGCCTGATGAAGTTTTCAGAAGCATTGTGGGGCTCTGAGTAGCAGTACACTACAGTTAATTGGTAAAATATTTCTGAAGCATTTTCCAAGCTATCCAACTGCTGTTCAGCAAGCAGTGCCAACAGATAGATACTACCTTTTTTTTTGGACAGCAATCCAACCACTTCGACCCCAGAACTAGTTAACTCTCCTGCTGCCACCTCCCGTGAGTTGGAAGTCATTTAGCGTTAATCATCCCCCACCAAAGTCCTGGATTTGGTCCCTGCTTCCATGAAAACTTTTAATTTTCATTACATGACTGAAAGACTGATGTGGGAAGGCACCCTGGAGATCACGTAGTCCAATCCCCTGCTCAAAACAGGGTCACCTACAGCAGGTGACCAGGTTGCTCAGGGAGATGTCCAGTCAGGTTTTGAATATCTCCAAGAATGGAGACTCCACAGCCCTTCTGGGAAATCCTAGTACATTTTGACTCTTTGGGTTATCTTGACTCTTGGTCCAATTGATACTGTGTGGGCAAAGTCTTGTGGGCTAAACAGGTGTCATCAAAATCTTTCAAAATTGGTCCCTATGAACCTAGTTGTCTCTGCATGCATGTGAATACATAAGAAAAGAAAAATGTTTTTATAACAGAGAAAGCAGAAAACAGCAGTTTCCCTCCTATACTTCTGCAAGTGAATAAGTTGCAATAACTTCCTCTTCCTGTCGGTTTGACAGGATATATTTTTCACCGATTTTATTCCCATACTGATTTATTTCCTTAGTGTTTTTAAATGACAACTCTCTGTGTTGGATTTTCTCCTCCATAAATTGTATGTAGTATTTCCCTTATCATGAATAGCACTAGCTGTCTCCCTTTCATTCTTAATAACATTCACTTTTCAGAATACACTTAATGAGCAAGTTCCACATAAGAGAAAGAGTAATAGCAGGTGTGAAACACCATATCAGTAGTATTTCTGAGAACATTTCCCAATCAACAAAGCTTACATTAGCAGAGGTAGTGGGGTGATCAATCCATCAGGGCCCTCAGAATAACCTGATCTAGATTTACCAGGCCTGAATGCCATCTGAGTGGTTTTACTCTCTGCTTCCTTATTGACCAGGTTGCACAACAAGCCTGGAGCCAGCTGACGGGGGCAAAAAGCTAGGACTTCAGTTGAACTTAGACTGGATAAAACCAGGTCCTGAATATTACACTTGTGGGCTGTAATGTTTGAAATAAAACAGAGGAAGGTACCTTGACCTAGTTAGAGGAAATCTTGATTTTGATATGTTGTAAATTTTAAATCTTTAGGTATTAAAGCTTAAATCTTGGTCACAGACTTACTCTCTGTTCATGTGAATTCAGTGCAAACAACAAAACTTTCTGCAAAGCCTGATCGTTTCAAAGCAAGGAAAAGATAAACCCCAAGTATTTCCCCCATGATAAATTGAAGTCTTACAGGTTTGCAGTAAAAGTACAAAAAGTCAATTCATGCCTTTGTCCAAAGTCATAGGAATTTCTTCCCCTGTAAGCACTTCCAGAATCTAGCATTCTCCAAAGTGACCACTCCAAAACATCTGCTTTCACACAGGAGAAGGAGTCTATGATAGATACGTTGAAGTTAATTGGATGTGCATGTGCTGTCCCTCACAACAAAAGACATGTTATCTTTTGATAAATTTTCCACGTTTCCTCTTTGGATGCATTATATTTTAATACTTGTTTAGGCTCCTATATAGATGTGAATTTGGGTTTTTTTTTGAGAAGAAATACAGTTGCCCATATTTCAGGTGAATTACCCATCATTGTAATCTAGCAGCTTTTTTACACACATTGCTTGTTTAAGGCTGACGTGCCATGGCTTCTCATTTTTAAACTCATTTTTCTCAGTGATTGACTCTTACTTAAAATTATGTTTAATTTTGTCCAAGCTCCAATGTAAATTAAAATGCTACTGTCACCACTTGTCTAAGCCTTACTCAGAATTAAGATTTGTTTTATATTCAGATAAATACTTCATACCTAAATAATACATTGTAAAGTCTTCCACTCCATGAGTGTCAATATAATTTAATTCAGGATTAATATAATTTTTGACTGCAGCTGCAAATATCTAATATGTGAAACAGAAATACTTCCTTGCTTATGAAGGTTGGAGTTAAAGAGGCAAATGTTTTTGATCGTTCTATGTTGCATTCATTAGAATGACATTGTAATGCAAGGTTCTTGTGGATAAGGTAACTTTTCTATGCATTCACTTGAGTAATGAAATAGTCCATTTATATGCCTAGAGGGAATTAATTGAAATTAATAGAACAGAAGAAAATTTAGCCTGTGGATAGAGCTTTGACATTGGCTTCAAGAAGTTAAGATTCAATCTCTGCTGTATTGAAAATGCATCCTGGTAATTTCGCCTCTACTCGCCTCAGATTTTTTTAAGGATAAGGTAGTATTCATTATTGTGTAAGCCTCTGAAGCTTGTCTTATGGTTGCACAGTATTCATGAAGAAATGTTCTTTGCTGTTCTCTGTGTAACTGTAGATCACAGTCTAGATCTGCTCACTGGCAAAGCTCCCAGTGGCATTAGTGATGAAGCAGAAGGGTGATGACTTCCATGGGTGTAAGAATATCACTAGAATAGTGACCCGAGATTTGAGAAGCAAGTATCAGGTTCTTAAGGACACCAGCAAACCTCACATGAGGTTTTCCTCCACTCCCTGTCTGTGGGCCCAAAACCCCATTTTTAGCTTTGGTGATGACCATCAGTCTCCAGCCCAGCAAAGCCATCGCAGTGCCAGTCTCCAGCTCTGACTCAGGCCATATCTCCTGTATGGACCCTGCCTTGTCTCCAGCTCTGCCTTCAGTCCTCTTTCCTTTTCTCCTGCCAGTGCCTCCTGGAGGAACCTAGGCCCTGATTAATTTCTTGTCACATTTGAGAAGGACCCTGTTAGCAGATCTTGGCTCTGCCTGCTATGCTTAGACACCCTCAACTGCTGGCACCCTTCCCTTCTGGAACAGCCACCCACTGCTGCACCCTGACAGCAGGATAGTTCTTGGTGGTCAAGATATCTCCTTCTGTTCAATGAAACAGGGTCATTTTCTGTAACAATTACTAAAGCAAGACATACCAGACACATTTCTTTTTGACTGCAAGCTTGTCACGTGACCGGGCTGGCTGGGTATTGTATAATTCATGATAAGCGCTATGCTCTGCATCATTTCCTGGGGAGTACAAATACTGTAGTGACTATAAGATATCAATTTAATCTTGAATGTCATTTGACTTGATTTTTAGGGTATTTTTGAAGATAAAGACCAATGCCTTTTATATTGGAAATGTATGAGGAGTAGTCTGTCCTAAAGAAGAATCTTATTTGTTACTGCTGGACTACTCATAGGGAGGATGGGTAGCTACTTCCACAAATAGACCCTTGGTAATTTAATCCATAATAACCTGAATTACAGTCTGACTCCCACAACTACGTAAAGACAGGAGGGAATAGAGTACAGCAAATTAGATGTTAACAAGTGTATTTTTTACTGGTCTGCTAGGGGAGACCAGATCAAGAGTTTCAATACCATTTTAAAAAGTGAAAATGACCAATTTATTAGCTCGTATTTCTATTAAAACATATTAAAAGCATTTGAAATAGTTCTTCTTCCATTATGGCAACATTTACCTTCCTTTCAGCTCACCTATCCTAAGTTTTCTTGCCTGGTCATGGTAAGTAGTGGCATCACCTGAGAAAACGATTTTATGTGAGAATCACCCTGCCTCTAAACACATCTCTTCTTCAGTTGCTTGCTTGAAATATTTTTATTACATTTTGCTTTAAAGTTTGAGGTTTAATTTTTGAAATCTACTTTTTCAGCTCTGATTAATATTCTTCAGCAATTTATGGGGATAAATTATTTAAAATAATTCATAGTGTTGCACAAAATATTCTACCACTATAACAAGTGTCTTAAATCTTTGTTTAGATAGATGGATTAAACCCACCACTGCTTCAGTATCACTGAGTGTCTATTACATGTTCCAAATACACATTCTGAGGAATACTGCTCAAGCCATTGCCTTTATCTTACTGTAGAGGGGAAAAAAATCTGCCATGGGGAAAATATATTTACAAGCAAGAACAGAAGAAATACTTGTAAAGCCTAAACCTTGGAAGAAGAAAGAACATTACCTCGACAATATAAAAGACCACTATAGGAAAGGATGGGACTGATTTACTGCAAATAGAAACCATAAAGGATCACTAGGATCAATGTATCCTCCTCAGTTTTCTGTTATTTTTAATGGTTTACCTAATACTACTGAAAGTTGAATTTTCAGGTGTGGATATGATACTAATGCAGGAAATATAGCAAATAATGAAGAACAATGAAGCTCAACACAGAGGGCTTAAATCATTTAAATGCCTTTTTCTAAGAGACAATGTAGAATAGCAAAGAATCCAATGAGGTAACAAATAGAATGTCACTGCAATGTGTTACTAGGAACTTGAAATAAATTTGGGGAGTTGTTATGGAGATATTCCCCATGGCCTTCAACCCACTGTGCTTCTGTGTTGGAGAAGGCAAACAGAATCACCTGGAATACAGTATAAATCATACAAGATAGTATTATTTTATACAAAGTAGTTAGACTGCACCTAGAGTACTATAAACAATACTGAACATCACACCTAAGAAAAGACATAAGTGCCCATGAGGGTGCAATAGGGAGCAGACAGATTTGGTCTCAAATGCATTTGCCTGAGGAACCAGGGTATGTTT
Organism: Clamator glandarius; assembly: GCA_033459285.1. Classification (NCBI taxonomy): domain Eukaryota; kingdom Metazoa; phylum Chordata; class Aves; order Cuculiformes; family Cuculidae; genus Clamator; species Clamator glandarius. The sequence goes on from JAUNZM010000174.1 coordinate 285,460, forward strand.
TTAGCGGCTGAGATAAGATTTTGTGCTGATATAGCAGAGATCCTCCAAATTCTGAAAGGGATTAATGGAAGAGATTCAGGCAAATCTGCCAAGTATGCATCAGCTAAACAGAGATTGCTCAAAGCATTATGGGGATTTGAGCAAATATCCAAGGGGCTACTCTTGTCCATCTTTATAGCTCCTAGCTTCTTCAGGAACTCCCTGCAGCAGATGGCTGCTCAGAGTCAAAGTAGTGTGAAATAGTTAGGAAATTCTCTCTAATGGTCAGAATATCCTGCAGTAGGGTGGTAGAGGGAAGTGCATTGTGTGATTCTCTGAGGTTGTGGTAGTCCACCAACCTCTTCTGAGCAGGAACTTCTCAGTGACATCTAACTCATTGGGTAACAGCAGCATCCAGATTGACCGCTTCAACGCAATTTATCAGCCAGAGTGCCTTCTAAGCTGATCAAGCGGTGCAGCATGTTGTCCTGGGGGAAAAAAATGGAAGTTTATGGGTATTGTAGAGATGGCTAGTGGTTCTCTACATCCAATTTTCCATCTACTCCATGACATAACACTGACATCAGGCACACAAGATTGTTTGGGATATTTCCTGGAGCATTAGGCTTGCCTGTTATAAGGGTAAATGAAGCTGACAGGCACCATGAAGTTTAGCCAGGACTTTCTCTCTTGATGAAAGAAATATAAAAGTGAAGTCAAGCCTCAGAGACGTGAAAGTGCTCTCAGGATCATGCAGCAACAAAAAGTGTAAACAGGACCTATGTATTTCCAGCAGGATTGTGCAGGGAGGAGTTTGAGCTCCTCAGGAGTTATTCTAAGTAGGAATAATAAAACTATGAAATGTAAATACCTGAGTTCATCCCAGCCTTCTTGGTGTCAACCTCTTTGTGTTTCAGTTGTACAGCAGAAATATATGTATCTGCAAGGACAGGAACCCTGTCATGATCAATAGGATAAGTTTTGCAGAGGGGCTTAATGTCCCAAGCCTGGGTGACAGCTTGAGCTCCAAGCCATTCCTGAACATCACTGCAAGAATATGCAGCCCCACCACACACATTGTGGATATTTACATTCTTCTTCAACTTATTTCAATTTATACTTAATTTCAATAGTTTTTTGTGTAGGAAGTGATGATCTGACCTTCTCTAATTCAAATTTGAGCTATCCATCCAATCACTGTTGTGGCTTTGTGCCATACATTGTTATCTTCTGTGTCTAACTCAACTGAGTATATAAATTTACTTCCCACATTCTTCTGCATTCCCTGTATTCGCCTTATTCATCTCGAATACTTAGAAAGCCTCAGTGTGGCTGCCAAGGGTTGTCTGAAGTCTTTGTTCTTCCTGCACCCAGGACACCTTGTTTAGCTGGCAGATGGAGCCTGTCACATGAGGCATTTGCATGTCATAGCTGCTTGTGATTGCAAAAAATTTTACCTGATGATCCTTTTAATTCTGGTTACTCCCTTTTCACCCCAAGGGATTACTGCCTGCGAAACTGTACCAGAGGCTGCAAAATGATGCTTCAAAGTACCCTTATCTGGCACATGAGTGTGAGAAAAAATGAAAATTTGATGTAGAGAAGAGTTGTTTTGACTGTGTTAAACTGAGGTTGCAGTCATGGAGGTTGTCTATAAACCAATGATAATGATGTATATTGATATTTAGCTTTTGGTGTCCAGCAGCAATATAAACTATTGGTTTGAAAGTATCAAAACAAGTGAGTAAAAATATTGTTTTCTGAAACTTTTCTGTTTTTTTTTCTGCACACTGACACAGGTAAGAATGATGGCCTCTGCTGCACAGATGACACGTGTCGTCTCTTCAGTGAGAGATGACGTAGTGCATGCACTGCCATTTAGGATGTGAAAGTTCTTGATCCTCAGTATATCTGTTGCTTAAAGGATTTTCATCTCACAGCTATGGAAGAAATTACTATGCAGCAGAGAAACATTCAGAAGCTCTAAATTAGAGTTGTAGGAGCTGGCAGAAGTCCAAAGCATAGGTTAAATCATGCTGTGAGGCACTCTGTGTTGAAAAAGGCTGCTGCTGGTGTCTGAGATAGCTCAGTTAAAGCTTGTCTGTGCCAGTTTCATAGTGTTCTGTCAGAGAAGATATCCCTTTAGGGCTAAGTTCTAACTGATTTGTACAGTGAGAGAGAGGAAAAGTTTGGACTTCCCTCTTAGGTAAGAGAAAACTTGGATTCAAATCTTATATTTTGAGATGGTTCCTCAGAAGAATCTCAGGATCTCCATAGAAAAGGAAAATAAAATATGTTAAATGTAACTTATGTCATAAAAAATCTTATCCAAAAGTTAAAGGGTCAGATCATCTGGATACATGTCCCCAAGTATTTTTTTTCAGGAACAAAAGCTTTGGAATAGCTCTGTGACTGAATGAATGGAAATGGAAATATCATATCTAATTTTAGTTGAAAAACCTCCAGCCCTGAAAAAAATAATTATTTTAAAAATCCAGCAAAGAAAGACACATAGAGTGCACACCCTGATCAGCACAAACCTTGGAATCCTATATTTCTGTATGGTGAAATTCACAAAAATAATTAAAAGTCTTTGTCTTTCTTAAATATAAAACAAGATAACACCACACAACATGTAAGCAAATGTTTAGTATATATCCAAAAAATGAGTTACATAAATCTGTTCACAATAGGATTGTTTGTCAAGTAATTTGCAACTTAATTCATAAAAGTCTAATAATAATAAAAGATAAATATAGAACTACATTTTAAAACTGTCAGACAAAGATTAGATAACTTATAAGGTAATTGATGTTTGTGTTCTGCTAAAAGCTGCTAAACAATTATTTAATCTAAAAAATATTATCATACTTTGAACAAAATTCTACCTCTGATCTGTGCAGTGACAGATTTATTAGAATTATAGTTCCCTCCAACATCAGAGATTTTATTTGATCTTTGGTGGTCAGGTTGGAAAAAGCTGTCATTTCAGTGTAATCAGACATGAATCCCTTATGGGATAAACACATATATTATTAGTTTACTGTGATACTTTTACCCTTAAAGCAAAATAACATACATAAATAAAAAACAGTGAGATAGCCATAGGAAGTAACATTCCTTACATTTTTATTAAGCACAGAGGATAAGAGGAAACACCAGATAAACCATATTAGGTTAATTGCCAAGATACATCCAAAAGTTTGAGATAATAATGAACATGGCAGGATTTCAAAAGGAGAGAACATTTCTTGCCTGCATCAGCTCTCAGGTTTATAAAGATCCCTAGCTGTATGGGAAATTTTTTAGATTCTTGATCTTACTGGAAGGCATTTCTGGTGCCAGGCTCAAGGTAGATGGAAGGACTAAAAAGATTTTGTGCTGGAATAGAGCAACAGAGGACTTGATTAAATGATTATCTCAGATCAGATTTAAGGACAAAAATTTACTGCAGGGCATGACTGACATTGTCCAATATCAGAGTCACCATGACTATGGGACATACCAGGTCTCATTGTTTCAGTAGTCTCAAATTCTGCTCATGTGGCCTGAGACAGTCCGCAGATGAAATATAATTCAGAAAATGTATCTGTATATAATGTACCTTGCAATGAAACAGATTATTCGTTCACCTACAAAAGACAACTGGATTTTTCTAGGTAATGAGAAGCATAGAGAATTCGTCATGTATGTGAAAGCCTGAAGGTCACTACGACATGATGGAGAATCAAGGCAAGAAAGACTGAGAGAAGCAGAGCAGAGGTGGTAATTGCCTATGATTATCACCTTCTCCTGCCTCTTCCTTGAAGGACAGATGCAGCTCTGTGCCTGAGGAACATGGCCCAGCTGGCTACCTCCTTCCTACAGCTGAGAATGTGGAATTGTCCCACAGTGCCTTTACCAGCTTCAAAGTCCAGAAGAAAGGTAAGATGCTTCTTAATAAGCACAGGGCTGTATGCAACCTGGAGTATATAAGTTGGCTTTGAAGATCAGCATGAATGTCATGCTGTATTTTGCATTTATAAGAACATGAATTGTCCGGATATTTTAAAGCTACTCTCTAAACTTCAGATTGAGATCTGCTAAATACAATAAAAATACAGAAATGCAAAAAATAAATACAACAGCTTCAGTATCTTGAGTAAAATGTTTTGGGAGCTTATTAAATTGGACTGGATCAGATGTTTAATATATTCATGAAGGTTGTATTGATTGTGGGATGTTTGTCTTAGAATCAAATGGTAATAGCTTCAATATGCAAGATGTTTTGAGTATCTTTAATATTTCATTAATCTTTGACTGCTTTGGAAATTTGAGTTTATGGATTGTTCTTTTATGTTAAAAATTGTTTAGAATGTAGCTTCTTGAACTAGCATTCTTTAGTGCTATTTGTTCATTATTTTTTCCAAAATGCAGTATGCAAGACATTGGGGAAATGAAATTCATTTCATAATGGATAAGGTTTCTGAAATGAACAAAATAGCATATACTGAAGTGCACCCCAGTGACATCAGAGTAGGGTGCAGATTGTAACAGTTTTATTCAGACTGATTAACATCTCACTGAAGGCAGGTGGTCTGTCTATAGGATTAAGGTACTTTTAAGAGTCAGTAAAATGAAACATAACAATAAACATTAGCTAGATATGTTCCTACATGAATTATCACTGTATAAAAGGTAAGCATTTCTTAAAATTACTCAATGACATTCCCCAGACGCTGATCTTACTTCCTATATTTTTTCTTAAGCTGCTGTACAGAGTATTACAAGGAACATGGGCTATACAGAATGGTAATTAATTATGATTAATAGATTTTTTTACTTCTGCGTGGATTAAAACTATTCCACTTAAGGTGAAAGTGTGCAGTTTTACTACTGACATTAAAGAAAGAAAAGAAGAAGAGGGCCGCTATTGATGTGCCAACTTTTAAGAAACTGTACCTATAAAGCAATTAGACTTCAATGACTCTACATCTCCACTCCTATTCCTCTTGCTCTTCCCCTGGGTATACTTAATACCCTGTTGGAATGGAATCTCGGCTGGTGTGTAACTCTTATTAAGGTGGTTTGACAGAACGTTAAGGCTACATTTACAGCATCTTAAAATCCCACAGCACTGTCCGATCAATGTAAAGCAGGGCACTGGGAACTACAGTGCTAAAACTGCACTTCTGAATAGTTTGCGGACAATTGCCCTTATTTTTACAGAAGGGAAACTGGGATACAGCAAAGTGATTTTTGCTCTAGCTAAAGGCAGGTGCTGAAGCAAATAGAGAAGTGTTACCTAGGGGTCTAATGAGCTGTTTCTTAAGTTATGCTGCCTTTTCAGCAAAAATTGAGCTCTCTCAGTTGAACTGTTCTCTAAACCATACTTATATATACTCAATTAAGAATATTTCAGTAGTGGTATAGGGTGTTTGTGAAGCAAGCATTTTTCAAGGGGAAAGAATATGGTGCTTGCAGCTGTTCTACCAGTAGTATTTATCATCTTGGGGATCCCTTTCTTCCACCATGTTTCCCTAAACCTAATTGTATTGTACTGATTATATATGTTATTTGAAAACTCTGTACTGATCAGGATAAGCAGGATAAGCAGCCTCTGTAGTTCCAGAATTATCAGAGGGAAAACTTGTTGGTAGGCTTGCTTTCAGCATTAACCTTTATCAGAAATATTTCTGAAGGAAGCCATGATATGGGCCCAGAACAGGGCTATGATAATTCAGAGCAATTTAGCTGAGAATCAGAGAGCTTTCAGAGGCTTATTGGATTGAGAATTTAAAATCTGTGCTTATTTACTTTTGATTTGTGTAATATTTGCTCCTAGAGTTGCAAAAGTAAATTAATAAATTTAATACACAGTAGGAGAAATGCATGCACTTGGGAGAATGTATGAGCTGGTTATAGGTTAAAAAATAACATAATTAGTTTCTCCATGTTTTGTTTATCTGGGAATATGATTATATTATTATCAAACATTAGATATAATCACTGATACCTAGCAGTTTGTAAATGGATGTGTACTGATATGCAATGAGAGCTTGTAAGATGCAGAGTGGAATTCCAACAGGACTCTTGAATCGGTGAATTTGATTTCTTAGAGAATGGCACGATTCCTATAAAATAGTTATAGAGAAATAAATTTCTCTATAAATACATACAACACCCCATCCCTCCCTCCCTCCCTCCCCCCCCATTCTTTTTGTTCTTATCTCAGAGCAAGAAATGATGACTAAGGAGAAATTTCACTCCAAACTCTTTCCTGCTGGGGAACTTCTGCTGCTGGAGTGAAGTTCTCTTTTCAGCAAAGCACATGAAAAATGATTTATTCCCATGGAAATCTTTCTCTTGATTCACATCAAGTGTATGCACTCCTATAATTTTGAATAGGTTCTCAGCCAGTTTGAATTACTGTAGCACTGCTTAAGCCAATAGGTTTATGACAGTATACGTCTTCTGAGAACTTTATACATCTGCAGAAATAAAAATCTTAGGTTACTAATTACAATTTGAAAACATGCAAGACCAAATTAGTCAAAAAATGGTATGAAACAGTTTCAGTCAGTGGCAAGGTGAAGCAGAAGAAATTGATCATGCTAGAAGGAGCCTGCAGGTAACTTTGCAATTTAATAAGACAGGAAAAAGGACTGGAGTGATTCAGACTTTCATGTTTGGAGGTGGCACATTTCAGAGTGGTGCAGTTATATTTCTTCTTTCTATCATTGTAGTATAACCTCAGCCTGTACATTACTTTCAGTCCAGAACACATAACTGCCAGATAGATCATGATAAACTGGGACTTGTCTTTAGAAGAAGACTAAAAATGATTAAAGAACTGAAAGGATTTTTAACAAAATGTTAAAAAAGCCAGATATTTCAGCTAGCACAAGGAGGCTTTGCCTAGCCACAAGTTGGGCAAATATAAATCTGAAGGACTGACCGCAATTGTTGGAAGGAACTAAAATGAAGATTAGAGAGTCAGGTCAAGAGCTAAAAAAAGACTCTAATGATATATATAAACCTGAACAGTGTAAAACACTGGGGTCTAATTCCATGTAATTACTCATACCTCCGAATCTCATTGAACTCAATTTCATATTTGTTATATAAATACTTTCATGGTTCTTCAGCAAGGCCATACAATAGTTGTTGTATTTGCAATGTTTTGTTGCTTCTACTTACCCAGAGCCGTAGCATGGGTTGACATCTTGGAGTCTGTGAGAAGTGGCAATGTTGTCATTGATCAATCTAGGAATAATTTTCGGCAGCGTAAAAGGTCAAAACCAGCAGGACAGGTGGTAGGATCAGCAATCAACAGCTTGTTTGTTGTCACTGATGACACTACTTTCTGCTGACAAGGTGTTATGCTGTTGTTGGTTTGGCATGATGAAATGCATGCCTTTTCTCCATATGACCCTCTGGGATAGGTGATCATGATTATCATAGTTTGTCTATGAGAATGAACTTATGCTAAGTCTGAATCTGTGTTTGATTACTTAACCATGACAATGAATCTGGATTCAATGCTCCTGAGAAAGAATATGTATCAAAATCTAATTGTATGTTAAGTCCGGTACGTAATTAACAATGCTAAAGAAATAGCTCTGGAGTAGAAGGTGTCGAGAAGGGCTGAATATGCATCCGGAAAGGATGCACTGTTGAAGATCTGACTTTATAGAAGGTATCTCTTAAGTTAACTTCTCCAGCTATGTTGCTCCAGGTTTCCAAAAGGTCAGCGTCAAATCTTGCATTCCATTGACACAAGCAGGATATTCTTTTAGATGCTGCACCTTACAATAGTGCTAGGTTTTTGGCGCCCTGACACATTGCAGAAATGAAATATCCTTTGGCAGTAGAAGATTACTAAGTAGAATGATTTGTGACACTGATTTAGTTGACTGAAATGTTACAGCAGTTTGCTGGTGCACTGGCTATTAAGGGGATATGTTGGTAAGGAAACAGCAAAACTTGGTTATTGATTGAAACTGTTAGTAGATCCTTTATGTGCAGAAAAGATGATGGACGGCCTTTTCTAGGTTCTGATTTCTGCATCTTATTGATTTCTTGTCATTCATTTATAGCCTGACAACAGCTAGTCAGGCATCATCCTACTTTCCAACAGTAGCTCTAAAGAAATATAGAGGCAAATGGAATGACACTAGCATATAGTGACCATCTCCTCTTCTGCTTTCTGTTGGCTTGCTTGCTTCCTAGTTTGTATTCTGGGTAGTCTTGTCTGATTTTGCTTCTTTTTAGGAAATATTTTAGAAATAAGGTATGCAGTTCTTGTTGACAGCAACCGACCTACCATGAAATGCTTTATTTCTTTGCTACCAGATAAGAGGTTCTAGTGATGGAAATTTGAGGATACTGTGGTGCCTCTGCCTGGGTGTCTTGTCCTTGCTCATTCTTCCAAATGTTTGGTTAATTTTGTTGTCATTTTTTCTCTTTCCTCTGACCAACATGATATTGTACTGGAAATGAGGGAAAGGATACATGTATAAAGGTTTTTTGTTAGTACAATTTAAACCATGAGCTGGTATCTAGGAGGTAGCCAAACTGAAAAGGTTTGTTTCCAGTAATTTCTGGTGTGGTGATGTATGATGAACCAAATACAAACTGTGAGATGGCAATATTTCTATATACTCTCTTCCTTCACTATATTTTGTCCTTAGGCTTTAGTAGGCACTTAAAGAGTTTATAGCACCCACAATGCAAAACCTTAATCATGCTGCTTTTGTGTGCATAGGTTTTCCATGAGTCCTTAAAATAACTTTATACGAGAAAGCTGAAACACACTCTGGAGTGAGATCTGTGTTAAGAGGGAAAATAAACATTTGATATTTCATTATGGAATCATACGATGCAGGTGTGAGTAGAGGTTACACTACAGTGAAATACAGAATACACTTTCCAGAAAGAACACAGATTTAAAATAAAAAGAAAGAATAGAAACATTATGATGTCCTATGGGGTAATACAGTTTGGTTACTAAAAGCTATAAGTTGTTTGGCACACTGTAGCATACATATTATTTTAAGAAAATGTATCAGTCAAATACATATTTACAGATTTCTTTCTTATAATGCTGTTTATGCCACTAGTGTCACACAAAAAAAAGTGAAACTACCCCTGCTACAGTCATATGAAAACTAGAGGACAATAGTATTTTGAGATTATTTAGCTTTTTGTTAATTAATTAAACAGTAATGAATCTCCCTCTGTTTCTCTCACCACAACTAAATTACTCTTCTGTAGTCCTTCACCTTCTTTGTTGTATTAACAACAAAGTAGTATTACAACAAAGTTGTATTAACAACAAAGTACAAGCTTAAAGTAAATATATTTCCTGAATTCAGTTATACACGTATCTTGCTTATTTTGTGAGCCCCTTGGGCCCTTACACAGGGAAGTTGTTGGTCCTCACCACAGAAAAGCCCGTGTGGACCTGAGTCCAGCAGAGCTCACTGTGGATGCAGGCTCAGGTGCTCGCTCTGCAGACTCGCCACACTGGACTGAAAATGATATTGCAAGTGAAAATTCCCTGCTTCTGAAGGTAAAATATGAAGACAGAGCTGAGAAATTGCTGCTCTGTTGGGTGATTTACAGTTGCTTAGGAACAGCCAACAAACTATCATGCACTGAAGTTTCAGACAAATAGGTCATAGTAAATTGTTCTTTATAAGGATAGGACTAATATTCCCTCTGTGTTTAATTTATACATTTATAACTGAAACTTTTTTCAAGGAAATACTGATGAAAAAGGAGGAGGAAGAACTAATTCTTGCAGAGTACCAGCCAAAATATTCACAATTCAACCCTTTCCAGGGAATGGAGAAAGTTTGCACAGAGATGATGGAAAGGCTGATGTTCCAGAAAGCCTTTCTCAGGGCTTTTTAGTCTCAGCTATGTGTATTTGGTGCTGCAAAAGAAACCTGTCAACAAACCCTTGCCTTTTCCCTACCCTACCTCTGCCGTACTCTTCCTTTCTGGCTCACTCTTGGAGAAACTCGGGCAGGCTCTGCCTTCCTGGAAGCTCATGGATTTTGTGCATAATCTCTGACTAGGGGCTTTCTGCGTACATCTTCCTCAAGGCGCTGTGCCTGCAGGCAGTTCCTCAGCACAGTAAATGCTCCTGAGCTTTGTCTACAACTGCATTTGGGTCCAAACAGCAGCCCTGTGAATACAGAGTGCTTCTGTATCCCTCCCAACTTTGTTTCTATTTGTGCTATTATATTGAGAATCTGGCTTTGAGAATCTGGCTTTGGGTCTATAGAGAACATACTATGTATATATGGAGAAAAAAATGTATTGTTAGTCTAATAAGTTTAAATCATATCATAACTGAATAACTGAAATTCAGCAAACATATTCTTAGTCCAAACACAGTGATATGGATGCTTACAGTACATGATAATACAGAATAAGCCTCACACATTCAGAATCTTTGCTAGAAAAACCATCTTACTGGTATCTGTCCCTTTTCTCTGGTGTTAGACTTACTTCTCCAGGCTTCCTGGCTTGTGCCTTCCTCAGGCAGGATTGGGAGGGTATTTGTTGCTGTGTGTTCACAAGTTACCAGAGTTCTAGGGAATAACTCAGGAGGCATTTGATGTTCATGGCAGTGGTTCCTTCTTCCTCCTAAGTACTGGACTTCAGTGAATCTTGTTTTCATGAATTTTCAGTATCTCATATGTATGTGATCTCCTGTCCCTTTGTTGGTTCCCAGGCTGTGTTGTTGTAGTCCTCAGTGGAAAAGACAGGAATACCTCCTGACAAAGAAAGTAATTCCCTCTCTTCACAGGAGTCCGTTTACACCCAAGTAATCTTGGGAGATATGCTTGGCAGAACTTGTGTACAAACTGAACCTTCATAGGCAATACTTCTGGACCAAGCCTCCTGAAGTGTTGTATTGTACCTGGCTGAAAGCTGTCAAGTTAATTGAAAGCAGATACCACTGAAATCTCATTCAGAAAATTTAGTATTCTAGTAGGAAGGGTAAAACATATAAATGCAGGGCTTAGCTAAATCCATCTCACATGAATATGGAATTGGACTGAAGGACTTTGGAAGTGAAGGCAGCTTTATTGAGTGGGCTTGTCTTCAGACCTGTCAGTTAATGCTTAGCCAAGAAGTCCAAGTCTTTGCACTCACTTGGAAAGTACAGAACAAATTATGCCGGACTTCTGTACCCAGTGGCTTCGGACTGTAGTCACAGCTCTGCGTGAAAATATATTAATGGTATTTTGCTGTGATCCAAGTAATAAAAATCTGAAGTGTCTGTGAAATAGACATTTTACTTGAGCTTCTGCTCCTTAAGTACTTTGACATGAGAGCTTGGGATTTATTACAGTTTGGGGTAATGATCCGTCTGTTACGGATCACAGTCAATCATTATAATTTTGAAGTGAAAAATGAAGCACAATTGAAAAGATTTGTTTTTCCTTCCAACTCATTTGTACCTCTCCTACTCAGATTATAGAATTTCAATAGCAGGCTAGGAAATATGTTCCTGCAGATACAGTGTCACATTGAAATAGTGTCCTTTCGATAAGGTTTATTTCCTTGCTAGTGAGTGATGTGGGGATTTTTTTCAAATCAGAGGTAGAACTGTGACTGTATTCTGCAATATTATGGACATGGATGAACTTTACAGGGAGCTCCACATAAGATGAGCCCTTAGGGATAATAAAACATCTTTCATATCCAAACCTAGCCGTAGCAAGCTTTGCTACATGGAAATGTGTGGAAGGTGCAAAACTTCCACAAAAGTTACAGAATGCTTTACAAGGAAGGAGATGAAGAAGGGAAGGAAAACATAGATTAATTTTGCTTTTTGGGCAAAACAGGTGTGGTGTCATAGTGTGGTTGCTGTGCTATCCACCAGTGGCTGTCATGGGCTCCTTTGCAGATTCTTGCTTTGAGCATGGGGCAAATGTTAAGAACTGGCTCCAGATAGAGGCAACTCAGATTAGGGCCTTCAGTATGTTTTTGCAGTGTCTATGATGTCCCTATGGGGCTAGTGGATAAGACACATGCTCTATGGGACACTGCACCTTGAGGAGCAGCTGAAGACTAAGTGATACCCCAAAGTCTTCAAGTGGGCAGGAATCATAAGAGGTGCTTCTGCAGAGCCAGCTGCATCCTCTGCACTGGCCATGCTGCCCTAGGGAGGCTGACTACACACCATGCTGCCATAGATGGGATGGGATTCCTTAGAGTCAGACCTTTAAGAGACCAGAGGTGGTGGCTAAAGGAAAGGTGCCTGTATGTCTCTGCTGCATTTTCTCCCATCTGTATTTCACATGTACCTCTTAGCCTGCCAAACAGCAAGAAAACATTAAAAAGTTAATAGTGTATCAAAAATATAGCTACTGATGTGAAAAGATTTTAATAACACCATTTATTAACAAGTAGACCAGATCTGAGAGAATAATCAATATAAATCCATTGATTTCCATGGATTAACAATATGTTAAGCTGGTATGTCTTGGAAATGATTTACAAACTGCCTTTTTAGAAACATATACAATTTTTTGTTTTGTTTTGTTCCCTTCTTGATGTTGATAAGAGTCTTCTCAGCAGAGGAAAAAAATGATTTAATAAATGACTACACACAAAATGTTGTCAAATGCACAATGTAACAAACTGCAGGAAATAGAGGACATTCTTCTTTCACCTACAGTAATTTTAGGAGTTGCTTGTAACTATAACAGGCACTAGATTTTCAGAGAGAAATGAGATTTTCATTTTCATGGTGCCTCTTCAATTTCCAGAGCTAAGCTTTTAATATTTTTCCCCAGCATTTGTTTTAAATATAGAGTGCTTAATGACAGTTTGAAAAATTATATTTGCTTTTATATGATTTATTTATTTGTGAATTATTTGATAGGTTACACAAAAAAGACAGTGTATACTTTTATTACTCATATTAAATATGCTCAGAGTGTACTAAGCAATTCATAAAATACACCATATATCCTGTATGACTGTAGTAATTCATAAAGTCATTGAGATTTTCCCAGAACTGCAAGAGCATGGGGAAAACCAGACTGTCTTTAGCAACTCAATAAACATGATGTTCAAACTTATGAGTTTATATAAAGAGGAGGTTTAAATTCAGAGAGGAGATATGAAGGAATGTTTTGATAACTTGTTAAGCATACTTAGGGCATCTTTTAATTCACTTTTTTATTTTTGGTACATGTTTATATGTCTGGTTTCCACTAGCTCTAACACATTCTCCTTGTGTTGTTGATGGTCTTGTACATGTGTGGAGAGAGGCAGAGATGAATGCAATCACCTTTGCTAGTAGACTCTTCTGTTTTGAAGGATAAAATCTTCTGATTTACACTGAACTTGTGCTATTGGTCTGGTACAAAATCCGAATTTGAAAACCATGCTCTGGAGCTCTGACACCCCACATCCATCCCCATCTTTAAGCATTTGCATTTGATATTAATTTTCATGGAATCTATGCATCTGCAGAATATCTAACATTCTTCAGTCTGTCTTCCAGAGCTGGTCATCAATGGAGTCATCTTAGTCTCAGAACATCCTGGGATGATTTTCCTTGTGCAGAACTTCATCAGACCTTGCAGACAGCCAATTCACTACTCCTAGGACAGAGAAAAAAATTTACAAACCAATCTCCCACAAATTATTAATGCTAAAGTATGACACCTCTCTGCTTTATAAGCAAACTTTGCTGCAATATGCTCCTCCATCCTTTAGCCTCAGCCCTGATCCCCTTCTGAATTCTGCTTCCATGCTGAAATGTATTTTAGTGTCTTGTATGATCAGTACAGGGTGAGGAGATAGAAGGGCTTTGTTATAAATGAAAGTCATAGGAGTTAGAAGGATCCAAAAACAAGTAGCCATTGCCAAGCCATTAGAGATCCTGCATTTGTTCAGAAAGTCTGAATTCTCTGTAGTGCAATTCTGATAAACTGACATCTTTAGGAGCTGGGAAAATCCAACAGACAATAGCTAGAGAAACTGACTTTGAGACAGACATTTCTTCTCTTGCTACATTTGTACTTAACACAGCAGGTCAAATAACAGTGCAGACCAGGGTTCTGTTGATCAACTACAGACAGATGGCAGAGGACTGGGTAATTTCAAAAGCGTAAATGTTTCTGTCATTCTTGTCTTGGATGGACAAAACTGCCCACAACCTTGAGGGAATGGTTATGGTTGGTATATCTCTCATGGCTTAGAGCATCAAAAACATCAAGGTCAAGATAACAAGAAAGTATCACAACCCAGTGAGCCTCACAGTTGATAGATTGCTTAATTATCTCAGTCCTGGGATGAATAGAAACCAGAACTGTTCTCAGGAGATGCTTTGTAGAAGCCAGGCTGACAAAGGTTTAGTCAAGTATGGCAGCACTAGCAAGGATCTGATAAGATCACTGTGTTAGAAAAAAAGAAACAGCCTTAATGACTACCAAGCCCCTCCGCTCTGTCCTTAGATATACTGTACATTTGACAGGTACTTAGTGATAGAACAAGATAGAAGTCTTTATGAACTGCCACCACTGGTAACTCATCAAATGTAAAGAAAAATGGCTGGTGCCTTTGACAGTTGTTTCTCACAAGTAACCAGCAGCTGGACTGGGCTGATTACATTCATGCCTCAAACATAAAAAATGAGATGCTGGAATGAAATTAGGCAGCAGAGATTATGGTGAGTTGATGTCATCCAGGGAAGAGGTTTCTCAATTAATCACACAGAAAGTAGAGGATGGAGAGAAAAAAATCCAGTGACCACTAACTCTCAGACTGGAAAGTCATATTAACTATGCAACTGCAAGAGTCACTTCACTAAGGAGAACATTTCTTCTGAATTCTGACCCAGGCTGCATGCATCGAATCTTGAAATAATGTTGAGAGACAGATTATTTGTTTAAATTTCCTCCTTTGAAGACAGTGAGAAAAATGAAGGTGATGGAAAATAATTTCTCCCAACACTCTGTCATAGGTGTATTCCTTAGGGACCATAATACCTACTTATAGCAGCACTGACGTTGCTCTACTTTATACCAGCATTAGGACAGCTAGATTTGAGAAACTTTGGGAATGTTGATAGTTTTATGAGGGAAATTTTTTATTTACAGTTTAATGTGCTGAAGGGTGAAGGAACAAAAATCATGCCCACGGATGCTCACTAACACTTCTCTGTTCTAAATAGTTATATCCATGTTCTGGATCTACAGAACCCACAGGCTGAGCGTAGCATTAAATGGATTCTCCCAAGAAAAAGGGAAAATATGATCTCTAAAGTGGTATCCAAAATTTCTGACTGTTTCTAGAAATGTCATTGCCTGTATCAGGGGTTATAAGTGGCAACTAAACCTCCTTCCTCCACAGTTTCTGGAGGAACATGTGCATGCAGTTTTGTATTTACCTGGATCACTCAGAGTTTGTAAAAAGATCTCCCAAGAGGCTCTGAGATCACATTGCAAGACTCTGCAAAGGCCTTTAGGAAAAAAGACACATGGAGATTTTGTGCTTCAGACTTACTTGAAGGAAAAAAACAAACCAAAACCGAAAACAAAACAAGAGGAGGAAGAGATGTTAATATTAGTGTGATGACATCTAAGAGGATGCAGGCACTGATGGTTCAAGTACTCTGTTACAGGAGTACCAGTTTGCTTTAGCATTATGGTAGAAGGAGGACAGTAATATCATGTATCAGAAGATCATGGCATGGTGGAACAAAATATATTCTGGTTTGTTAGAAATGAAGGTTAATACTGCTTTCTATATTTTGGGAGTACAGGGACAGAATTGAATTCAAGCTTCACTTTAGACTTGAGTTGACTTGGGCCCTTTACAGCAACTGAGATGTAAGGTAATGGTAATCTGGAAAAAAGAGGACAGCCTTATGTGCACCTAACCTTATGCCTGACCTTGCTTTTCCTGGGAGAGAGTCCTTTACTGACACCTGAAGCACTGGAATCACAGCCCTCTCCCCCCAACACCCGACCTCTACAGAGAGGTGAAGCAAGGGTGAAGGGTTACAATTAGTCAGGGTCTTTCACCAGAGGGGAACTGGCTTATTTTGAATGTCATTTGTCACAGTATAGAAATACATGTAGGATGATCTGGGGATGGAAACTGTACAGAAAAATATCTGTGTTATCCTCTCCCCTTTCTCCACTTACACGCAGAGTGGTCACAGGTGGTCTATGGAAGGCAGGGTTTATTGATGTAATCCTAATATAGATAGTTTTCTGTTTAATTTAAAACAAGGTACTCCCAGGGCAGAAAGTATTGCTGAATATTGGCTTTATGCAGTACACACATGATGCTCGTATACATACCAATGTATGTTCATTCATAGTAGTAGTAATAGAGCTACGAAGCTCTACAAAATAATCCTAAAAAAACTACTTAATTTTGCTTATGTATTTAACTTCTAAAAACAAGTACAAATCCCATGTGATTATAAAAATATATATGTGACAGCCACAAATATCACTTTGTTTCTTGCAAAGTGAGATAAATTGTAGTTGAGTTGTTATTTGCTATTTTACTACTTACGTATTGTTTCATCTTGAGATTAGGAAGAAATTCTTCACGGAGAGGGTGGTTAGGCATTGGAACAGTCTGCCAAGGGAGGTGGTCGAGTCACCGTCCCTGGAGGTGTTTAAGGTTAGGGTAGATGAGGTGCTTAGGAGCATGATTTAGGGATTGGTGAGAATGGTTGGACTCGGCGATCCGGTGGGTCTCTTCCAACCTGGTTATTCTGTGATTCTGTGATTCTGTGATCTGTTTTTGTATTAAGGATGGAAGACAGTGCTTTTAATTTCTGTACTGAAACAGCTGAAACAACCAAGCTTTCCAGTGTGAGCAAATTCTCATAGCACAGAACTTTCTTTTGTCAGTACACAATGGCTATTTTTGATTCCCGTTTGTCACCTGGGAATAAATCATGCTTTTAGACTCCTGTCTTTGAAGGCATAGACTGTTCATTGCTGCTGATATGCCATGGGATATTCCATGGAAGATTTGTTCCAGTTTCCTGCCTTGTTCATGTGTCTCTAGCCTTGAGTTAACTATCAGTTTACTGGAGTTAAAGTAGAGCTGCTAAGAAAAGTGACCCACTAAAGCTCACAATGGATGGTTTGCACACACATTCTGTGCTGAACTAGTAAGATAAGAGAGATTTATTTTTCATAGATAGCTGTACCTTCTTGCAGATCATGCTGCCCTTGACAAAATGGTGTTTGTGAAGCAGTGAACTGCTGGGATTTTGGAGAACAGATCCACAGCTAGCAAAGCACCAGATTTTTCCTGGAAATGTTTCCTGCTTTGTGGGGTTACTGTGGTTTTGGCAAACATCTGTCTTTTACTGATGATCTTACATCATGAACAGAGTTTCATTTTAGGGGCTGGAAGTCCATCCCCTTCCTTCAAGGCGGATCCACTGTATCTAATGTATTCTCAGAAGAACTTTGTCTGCCTTGGTTTAAATACGTAGAGAGTAACATTCTACAGTCTCCCTGGCAATCTCACTCTGTGTTCATCAAGTCTTTAGTGATGGTTTCAGTGGAAACAGTGTTGTTCTTACTACCAAACTTGTGTGTGTGTGTGTTGAATCTCTGGGTACACAAAATTGAAAATGCAAAGAGGCAAATAACTATTCAATGGTATAAATGTAGGCACACAAATAATCACATTTTAAACATGTGAAGCTAGGATAATCCTCGAAGTCTGGTGGTAATCTACATTACAAGTCCACATTCTGCTTGCTTTTTTGTTCCCTGCTTCCTGCACTTGCTGGTATATGACTGCCTTGATAACACTTTACCTTAGGAATACCAGAAAGAACAAACTTGTGCTTTTGAGTTTTTTTAAGAGCTTCTGAATGACCCCTTTGTGTTGTTGGCAGAGCTGTTTATGAATTGAGAGTTCAAGGACTTTATAGAAAAAAAAAATCTCATTCATTCTCTCTAGTTAAAGAAGTGTTGAACAAATCAAGAATGTTTCAAACAGACAGGCACAAAAGTATTTTCCACATATGCTAATCATGTATCACTCCTCTGGAGCCTTGACTCTTTCTCATCACTCAAATTCCAGTAGTTTTCAAAGAAAACAGAGCTTTCTGAGATGTATATCAAAACATATGTGTACACATACACATAAGTATGTGTAAGTGTACAAATTGGTGCCAATGCCTATTCTTTTTGTAAAAATGGGACATTAGCTTATTTCTCCACAATAGTGAAAAGGAAAAGCTATTTTAACCTTAGCTCAGTCATTATCAGTGACTGCAACAAAGATTTCAGTGTTTAATAGTACTCATTTTAAACTTATATAGGACACAAAGGGAGCAGACAAATGAGACTGTAATGGATTAGGCATCAGAGAAGACTGGAAAATACAGATAAAGATGCATACTTTATGATTTTCCCCTCTACTTAGCTATTTCCATGTTAAAGCCATTGGTCTAGTACCTCTGAGTTTTCTCTGGAATTTTGCCAACATTTAGAATTAATAGTGGAATTATTTTAAAAATTTGACCTGG
This sequence comes from Clamator glandarius, assembly GCA_033459285.1. Lineage (NCBI taxonomy): Eukaryota > Metazoa > Chordata > Aves > Cuculiformes > Cuculidae > Clamator > Clamator glandarius. The sequence goes on from JAUNZM010000174.1 coordinate 303,971, forward strand.
TTTAAGATGATTTCAGCTTTTCAAAATAAATTATCTTTAGATAATCAGAGTTTGCAGATGAAGCAGAGCAACATGAAATACTGTTCTAGAGGGTGAAAATGTTGTGATTTAGCTTTGCAATTTTCTAAATGCTTTATGACAGACAGTAAACATACCTGTCCTACTGACTCATGCAGCAGGTACAAGTAATATATATCAGGGTGTGTATTCATCAGTCAGCACTTATAAATGCATAAGAACTGATGATTTTTATATTTTTTTAATTTTTTTTTTGAGTATTCGTTAGTTATTTTGACTCTGCAGTGAAATTGCATCCATTTCAGAGGCACTCTGTACTAAAATCAGTAGCTTTAGGGATATTCTTTGAAAAGGCACATTACCAGAGGGATGAACAGCAATATAGTACTGATTGACCAACCCTAAGACTCCAGGGTTCGGAACGTAGGATGTTAAAAGGATGAGAGAATCTGAAACTCCTGAAGAATGACTGGTGAAAAGTGCTCATTACTGAAGAAATGTTTCAACTTCTGGACTATTTTGGGGAACGTGGATAGTGAAATCACCAGGACATCTTAGAGTTTTCTTAAGCCCTTATTTTCCTGTCTGCCAGCTTAGTAGGATCTGCAATGGCACTGCAGTCCCTAGCAGACTTTAGAATTCGAAAGAAACAGCATTCTTTCACATTTACAAAGAATAAGCAGAAAAGAATAAATGTCTTTTATCCATTCTCTTTATGAAGAAGGAATTTAGCTAAAAATTATACATTAAATAAGAAGTACATTTGACAGACTTAAAAAAAAAATTAAGTTGCCGCTGAAGGCAAAAAAAACTCTAAACCAAACAAGCCCAGTAGACAATGTCTGACTTGTTTTTTTAAGGGAAAAAATACCAAAATAAAGATTACTTCAAGCCTAGTTTCAGCTGACTTTACAAATTACACAGGGACATGAAGGGAATCAGATGTATTTTTCTTCTGCTTCCTGGTTACATTTTAAAACTCTTTATAAGACAAAACATCATATGAAATTTTTCAGATATTGTTTGAGTCAATGAAGAGGTAAAGAGTTTGGATAACATGTTATTATGCAATAAGTCATAGCTAGGAAATAATTTCACATATTGCAAGTGGGCAGAAAAGGAAAATATTTTTCAGGGGATGAATCTTTATTAAAAATAATAACTCTCTGATATAATTAATGCTGTTCTTACAGGGTAAAAACAAGGTTAGAAATTCTCTCTGATATTTCTCCCACTTTGTTCTGCACAGATTGGCTGATAAGGTCTCTTTTTGTGCTCTGTGATGGCCCAAGGTCTTGCTCTGCTTCAGACACCTTCCTGCTGAGACACTGTGACACACAACAGGCATTTTAAATAACGCTAGTGTTCTCTATGACACTAATGAAGAATCCTATTCAAGACACACTTTATGTTGAGCAGAGGAACAATGTAGCAAATTGTATGTATGATTATATATTTTTTGGCATCATAGTGGGATTATTTTCCTGATTATTAAAATGTCCTTTCTGCTCAAGGATTCTCCTGAGAAAGCATCAGCAGACCTAGATCAGACGGTGGCAGTAGGCTGCTTACTGGTGGTAGCTACATAAGCATGGGGGCAGGTATGCTCAGAGGTTTGTATTCCTCTAACACTCTCTGCTATAAAGTTCCTTACCCTGTGAAGCAGCCGTAAGCCTGTGCAGCTTCCATCCCCTTCTTCCTCCCATTTCTAACTGGGACTTTTTTCTCTCTGACTTTACGAACTCTTCTGTCATTGAGTAGAACACTTATTGTCTTTTGTCTCCCATTTTTATTTTATTTTAGGACACCGTCACATAATGAATAGCTATCTAACTGGTGCACACTTCAGCAACATTCACTTTGAGCATTGTTCCTAAATTATGAAAGCTGCTGCTTTAACGGTGTTGCTCACAAGAGCTTCCATCACATATTGATATTTCCTTTCATTAAGTGAATCCAAACAAAGAAATCATTAATGGGGCTCTTACTAGCACTGTGTCTCTGAGAATGGTGTCAATGGTGCTGGCCGCAGCATATGACACCTTCGTTCCTTTTATGTAATGGTGAAAAAAATCCAGACTGAGCTCAGATGGTCGTGCAGCTGTCGCCTGTGAGCGGTAAGAGGCAGCCGCCTTGAGTGCTGGCATTCTTTCAGAATGTCTGCACTACTAGGGATGATATCTGGCACAAGGTGGTGTTTTTCATGGAAATTATTCTCTTCCTTCCTAGTCTAAGGACTGAGGGATAAAATTGCCATGTCCAAAAGTGAGTTTGGAGAGAGGCGATTCTGCATCTCTGAGCACCTGGATACAGATTTGTACTTGGATGTTTAACTTCTGAACAGACTTTTCTCTCTAACTTGGTTCTCCTAAGGTATGAGAAGTGGCAAACCACAAACATAATTTTACCTCCCTCCACAGTATATCACTGTTACTATTTCTTATAGCAGAATGCCTGGGAGAGGAAGAATTCCTTCTGTCCATTTTCTTTCTCCATTCCTCTTATCTAACATCTTTTAATGAACAATAAATAATGTTTTGAATAAAACAAAGTTGTCACAGCATAAAGTGATATGAATGGCCATCCTTCTTTGGAATAAAGTTTCATTTATCTTAGTAGCCTGTCTTTACAAGGATGTGTGGGGAAGAACCAGGACCAAGCAAGGATCCTTCATCTTTTAAGTTCCCAGCTTATAGCTATTTTCGTCTTCCATGGCACCACGAGTCTGTTAGGTTTGATCTAGTAACACTTAAAAGCCTTTCGCATGCATGACATCCTTTCGCAAGGAGTTTCACCAATCAATTGTGATATGTTGTGTGAAAAAAATGTCTTTACCTTCATTTTTAACTGTCTCTGATTAGCTTCATCTTATGGTCCCTAGTTCTTGTACTGGAGGACGAAGTGAAGGTCCAATCTTTGTCCACCCTTTTGGAAACTCCTTAGATTTTGAAACGTTCAGTTGTGTCTGTTGTCACTGCAGGCTATCTCCTTGCAGCAGAAGATTCCAAGCTGTCCTTTGGGTGGAAGTGGTTCTGTACCTAGGATGTCCTTGTGTATTTTTAAGCCATTTACAGGGCTACAACAATTTGTTTGTTTGTTTTTCAGGTATGGGAAGGACAGGTATCAAGGTGTGGGTGCACCCTGGCATGGCCTTTTCTATTTTGTTCTCTGTTCCTTTTCTCATAATTTTTTAGCATTTCTTCTCACTCCCTGAGCTGTCTCTGTGCTGAGCGTGTGTTCCACTGTACTGTGGATCACAGCCCTAGTTCTGACTGACTGACCTGTAATGGCTTACTGTTGTTCTTTTAGCTGAAATAACCCCTAAAATAACTATATGTGAAAACTTATCCACCATTTTTGTGGATCAGTCTATATATACATTGACTGATCCATGTTCCTGCCAATGTAGTTGGATAGCTTTGTGGCGAAGTCTGTAACCTTATGCCTGTTTTATGCCTTCCCTCACAAAAACTCTGAGACTAAACAAATGCACACATCTTTATCAAGTTCTTGGGCACTAAGGAAATATGGCACAGAACTTTCTGCAGTGTGTGTTGAAATAGATTCAAGGCCAGATGAAAGGCTACGGGAGGATGCTGGGTCATGAAGGGTAGGCTATCATAGAAAGAGGAGCAGTGGGGACATTGCACAGTACAGCTTGTACACAGCAGTGCAGAAAGCAGCCTTCTGCTTACTTTCTCACAAAGAAGCTGGAGAAGTCCTGAGCCATAAATTGTTCTACATTGGGAAAGGATTCTGGGAAATTATCAGTCTGTAGCTATCTTCTTATATCCTAGCTGTCTTTTTTTAGCCCCATTGGAGATGGAAGGTCTTTCAATCTTCTGTTTATATTTCTTGGCTGCAATGTAGCACTATGTATCCTCACTAAACCATCTTCACTTTGCTGCCGCTGTAATGGGGGGAGAGGGAAGGCAGAGAGGAAGATATACACGCTTTCTTGCCAGGTTTCTGCTCTAGCTGTCTCAGATCTGGGTGATTCTACTGTAAGAGCATCTTTTTCACAGTCTGTTGCTTGTGCTTTGGTTCTAACTATAAATAAGAAATGCATCAATATCCATGGATGCTCTTCTTTTCTAAGTGACTTGATGATTTCCAAACTTCAGGAAAGGCCAGAGTTTCCTGCTAAAGTTTGAGTGCTCTAGGTCATCACAGATTTTCTGTGTGTTGTAAATACACCATCAGCCAGTGGTCAGGTGCAACTGCTCTGTGAGCCCCTTTTGAGAGTTACTGCTTGCCTATATATATGGTAGCTATCTCCTGTGTCCTTGCCCTGTCTGTTGTATCCATATTATTCGAGGCTGGGTATATTTTAGCAACAGGCAACGCTGAAATTTTTTACAGACATTTCAGAGAAGTCATAACTCAATTCCTGCCCAATCTTTTTTTTTTCTTTCCTTTTTCTCTCTAATGCAATAAAACATCCTCCTTTTTTATTTAGCTGGGGTACCATTGGACTGAGGTAGAAATTTTTCAGATCTCTGCCAGTTTTGTGAGGTTAGAAATAAAATTAAATAACTGAAACAAATTTTACCAAACATAAATTGGTATACTGTAGGCATGAAATACAAAGATAACCATCTCACATTTTAAGCCAGTCACTCTAAATACTTACAAAACGTGTGCATCTGAAAAGAGGTAATTTGCACTGAGTCCCAATACAATGTATTAGAATAAACCCACACCCACTGATAAACGTTAAATGGTTGAATCACATCCTCCTGTGATTCTCAGTATTTATGGCTGTCTTTAGGCTGCTTGCATAATATTCCTTGAGGGGTTTTTTTGTGTTTTTTTTTTTTCTTTGGGGTTTTTTTTTGGTAGGGCAGAGTGTTACTTTTTTGTTTGGATGGTTTTTTTTCTTCCTTAAATGCAGAGGATCATGTATTATATCCAATTCAAGTCCACCAATACTTAAATTTGGACATATTTTCACAGACTTGGTGTAACTGCTGTAGCTACTGTTAGTAATTACTGGAAATGGGACTAGCATTCTCAGAAGTAATATACATCAGATCCAATTTTGTCTGCTACATACCTTGCAATAAACCCCTGAATCCCGAAGCGTAGCTGTGGCAGTTTGGGAGGGGGAGGACGCCTTTTAATAGAATCACAGAATAACCATGTTGGAAGAGACCCACCGGATCATCAAGTCCAACCATTCCTATCAAACCATGCCCCTTAGCACCTCGTCCACCTGTGCCTTAAACACCTCCAGGGAAGGAGAATCAACCACCTCCCTGGGCAGCCTGTTCCAGTGACCAAAGACCCTTTCTGTGAAAAAATGTTCCCTAATGTCCAGCCTAAACCTCCCCTGGTGTAGCTTGTGGCCATTCCCTCTCATCCTGTCCCCTGTCACTCGGGAGAAGAGCCCAGCACCCTCGTCTCTACAATCTCCTTTTAGGTAGTTGTAGAAATCAATGAGGTCTCCTCTCAGCCTCTGATTCTCCAGGCTAAACAACTCTCTCAACCATTCCTCATAAGGCCTGTTCTCCAGCCCCTTCACCAGCTTCTTTGTTCTCCTCTGGACTCGCTCCAGAGCCTCAACATCCTTCTTGTGGTGAGGGGCCCAAAACTGAACACAGGATTCGAGCTGCGGTCTCACCAGTGCCGAGTACAGAGGGAGAATAACCTCCCTGGACCTGCTGGTCACGCCGTTTCTGATACAAACCAAGATGCCATTGGCCTTCTTGGCCACCTGGGCACACTGCTGGCTCATGTTCAGTCACTGTCAACCAACACTCCCAGGTCCTTCTCCTCCAGGCAGCTTTCTAGACAGACTTCTCGTAGTTTGTAGCTCTGCTTAGGGTTGTTGTGCCCCAAGTGCAGGACCCGGCATTTGGCCTTGTTAAACCTCATGCCGTTGGTCTCAGCCCAGCAGTCCAGCCTGTTCAGATCCCTTTGGAGCCTCCCGACCCTCCAGCAGATCCACACTTCCTCCCAGCTTGGTGTCATCTGCAAACTTGCTAAGGGAGCACTCGATGCCTTCATCCAGGTCATTGATAAAGACATTGAACAGGGCTGGACCCAGCACTGAGCCCTGGGGAACCCCACTTCTCACTGGCCTCCAGCTGGATTTAACTCCATTTACCACCACTCTCTGGGCCCGGCCAGCCAACCAGTTTTCCACCCAGGAGAGTGTGCGCCTGTCCAGGCCAGAGGCCGACAGTTTCCGAAGCAGAATGCTGTGAGAAACTGTGTCAAAGGCTTTACTGAAGTCCAGGAAGATACATCCACAACCTTTTCCTTGATTCATGGAGGAAGAGTGATCTGTGAATTTTGCACAACATGCAGGGAATTCAGCTTTGGGAAGAAAAAAAAAAGAAAGTATTTAAGAGAAATGCATAATTTGTATAACTAGCTCAGTGTAGTAGTATGAGAAAGAACTGTCCCTGTTATTTGGGATGTGCACCCTTTGTCCTCCCAACAGAAGTAGGATGTGGTGTGAATACAAACATTTTTTTTCGGGCACTTTCTCTGGGGTAATTCAGAGATGCACAGAGCAGATATCCAAGAGTTTACCAGTGTGCTTTGTCCAATTAGTGAGGCTGTCATGCCCCAAGGAAGGGTAATGGTTGTCAGCATGTGTCTGAAGAAGCTGATACTGAGGCTGGGCCACTGAACCCCAGGATCTTGTGCTGCATGGAGGGGACTGTACTGGTGCCATCATTGGGAAAAATTGATGTATACATCATTTATTTAAGGGGACCTGGCCGGTCCTCAGCACTGTTGTTTCTTGTTTGCTGTTTATGCACCATTAGTTTTCCTTCTGCCCCTGTTATCTTGAAGGATGATATAGACAAGACACTGCAGAGTGACTGAGGAATCACTGTTCCTCATTGAGGCATGGACTTTGTTGAAAGTGACAAATTTGACCAGAGCATCAACCATTACAGAACATAAAAATGGTAGAAAGTTAAAGCTAAGGATTCCAGACACTCAAGGTTCGTGCAGAACCACAGCTCATCACAGCACACAAGGTTTTTATGTCAGCTGTTAGCATTTTTCTTAAAGGCAGACAAATCTTTTGTTTCTGTGACTATGAGAAACTAAAGGACAAGTAAAAGAAAAAAATAAAAAATAAATACATAAATCCTCTAAAATGGAAGCAATTTATCCCCACTTATTTTCCCTGTTTAATCCTCTGTAGTGCTTCTGTTCTCCTTGATAAACACTGCACAAGTACATGACTAGAAGTCTTAGGCAGAGCCTGGTTTGAAGTCTTCTTAGCAGAGAAGAAAAGAATGAACTGCCAAGGGGAATGCTTTCTTCCCGAACTCGAGGAGATCCTTTCCAGTTAAGATTTGTATGTGACCAACTGTGACTTGCACTAAAAAGCCTGTCAAAGATAATAAATCAACACAAAAAGAGTATGGCCAAAGAAAAGTTAAAGTCGTATTGCCCCTTAAAGAGAAGAATTCATTTCAAAGCCCCACTGACAATGCCTAGTACATTTCCTCTTCCCTGTTGCAGCTCAGCCTACTGATCCGAGAGTTGAACTTGCAGAAACAGCTATCAAAAAAGCAAACCCACCAGAAAACAACAAACAAAAAATTTTGTGAAATTAAAAAATAAATAATGAACAAAAAACCCCCCAAAATGACAGCAGCAAAGCCAAACTGGGTATTATCAGAGGAGCTAAAAAAGGAGCCAGAATGGGCAAAGTAAAACTATTTCTGTAACTAATTCTTTTGCTTTACGTCTGCTGGTGTCCCAGTGATGTTCTCAGATCACAGGAAAGTCATATCTGAATACCAAATTTTACAAAAATATTTTGGTATAGATTGCCAGCAACACAAGAAAAGAGATCCTTCTCAAAATGCTATCAAGAAGTTTTAAAACATTTTAAATCTTTGATTTTTTTTACAAATATTTATTTAAAACCAGCAAAAATAACTTTACAAAATACAGTTGATTTTGGGGTTAGAAATTCAAGAGACTGACTGCCTCTTTTGATTAAGGTAAGCATATACAGAAATACTTCAAGATCAAGATGAGCCTGAATTTTAGATGTCTTCCTAACAATAGTCATTAACAACCCATAAGGAAATACCTCATTAAGCAAATAACATATAAATTATGGGGTAATTTAAAAATACTTTCAAGTCATTACAACAGACTGATTAAAAAGTAGATTTATTTCATAATATCCTCTATTTATCCATAATGACATTGAGCTTGACTTTAATTCTGTTCCTCTGAAGTCCAAAATGTGGGAAGTTTGCACAGTGTTTTCTCCAGCTTACATACCAGACCCTGGATTGGGAGACGATGCTTCCCTCTTTAGATGCCACTGAGATGGTCTGCTAAAGAAAGTGATTTCTTACAGAGGCAGACACACAGATCTGGGATTGGACTTGTGATGCGTATTGACAGGCTTCAGCGCCTGCATGAGGCTATAGGACTTTTCAGGGACTTTGTAGAAATTCTCTTGTAGAAACATGAAGCCAAGTGACTGCTCCCTATCATGCTTTTGAGGATCTGCAAGGATTGTTTTCCTTTCCAGTTGAACTCAGACCTTTTTCTTAGCAGGGTGGGATCCCAGTTGTGTACTTTGAGTTACGAACAGCTGTTAGACTAAGGAGACCACAACTTTCACAAAAGGGCTCAGCAGCAGCCAGTTGGCAACAGTTCCCAGATACAGACTTTGGAATGGGTTGAAAAAAAAAAAAAGTAACTCTGAGCTTCTCCAGGTTTCATTTAATTTACCTGTGTGACGTGCATGGCTAGAGTGTGACCCTTATTATTGATACTGGGTATGTCTTAGGAAGGAACTAGGGACCTATACCTGAACTTCATTTGCACAGAGACTGAAATGCAACTGTACTTTATATCTGCCTGGGACTTACCTGACTGGAAGTCAGGATACAGATGGACACTGGGCTAGGATTTTTGAAGCACTCTTGGGGCCAAAGTTATATACACACATAGATACACATAAACTCTTTTGGCTTCATTTGGACTGAGATTTTTGTTAGCTTTGCAAATTATGTTGAATTGGGTTTTTATAGCAAGGTTTTATCAACTGAGGGCTGCAGGGGTGGCCTGTGTGGGAAAAGGCCAGGGCTGCCCCATGCCAGACACAACCAGTTCCTACTGGCTTTGCAATGGACATGTTGCAGGACACTGCTGAGCCCACCAGTAAAATTGGTGGCCCCTCTGTGAAAAGATATTTACAAAATAACAGAAAGCACAGTACAGGCAGAGGAAGAACAAGGGGGAAAAAGAATCCCAAATCCCCAAACCAAAAGACTGAGAAAGAGGAGGGGAAGATCAAGTTGAAAAGTGGGAAAGGATGTACTCCATGGCAGAACATACATTGCCACACAAAGGGACCCACAGATGAGACCATAGTGAAGCGGATACTCTCCTGAAGGACTATAGCTCATAGAGGACTCCAGTTGTACATGGAAACAGAGCAAGAAGAAAAGAACAGCACAGAGAAACTGCTGTTTCTTGACCCCAATCGCCTGCATCACCCATTAACTTGCTAAAGGGGTTGAGTATAATCTGTTGCAGAAGCAAGATGGCTGGAGTGAAGCTGAGCCTGGGAATGGAGGGGGAAATATGTTTTTCTGAAGTATCTAAATGTTCTTTTTAATGTTCTTGCTGTTTAACAGTACCCAAATCAGAATCCAAACATTTATCTTAATTATTTGTAAGATAAATGTCCCCAAACCGAGTCTGTTTTGCCTGCAGTAGCAACTATTAAGTTATCTTCCCATCCTTATCTCAACCAATGAATCTTCTTGTTCCTGTTGTTCCTACTTTGCTGGGCTGGGGTGGGGAGGGGAGTGTGTGAGTGACTGTGTGGGAGCTTGGCTGGAAGCTGAGGCCAGACCACCACAGATATATATCACTCGTGGCTTGTATCTTTATTTATCTATTCCACAAGCGTTACTTTCCATTTGGGAATAAAAGATTACAGTGATAAGAAAATGTTCAACAACATCTCTAATTAGAATTCTCCCATTATTCCATAAGCAGCAAATTCATAACTTTTCAGTGGACATTTCTTGATAGCATGGCACCCTGCTGTCAATGAATAAATGAAGTAATTTGTCACTTACATTCACAAATGAAATTGTGTTCAAATAATGAATAATGACCATACAGTAAGATACAATCTATCACTCTCTTGCGCAAACTGAGTGATATGAATGTCACATAGAAATAGAAGGTGTGGGACAGCAGATTGGAGCCATATGCTCAGTCAGATGCCTACTCAAATTCTACTTTGCAAGGAAAACTAAGAATACTTTGCAAGATTTAATTACAGAGACATTGAGACCACTGTTTGTCATGCTGAGTAATGTTTTCTGATTTCCCCATCCTCAACCCTTGATTGTTCTGTCCAATGTTTAATATCAAATTGTTGTGGAGACACCCACAAAACAATCAGTCACCATAACTTAAGGAGGATTCATTCTGACAAATAAAAAATAAACCACAGATCTGAATGTCAGCAGGGAATACTACTACACAACTACCTTAAGAATTCCTAAGTTTTGTAAACATTTCTTTATGAGGATGACCCAAAATGTGTACAATCGCTCATCTGAAGATGAGGGCTCTGTATTCCAGGGAAGTTACCTTGGGCAATGTCCTGGTCCAAGGGAAGATTCCCTACTGCATCATATGTCTACGGCCCTGAGGAGGAAAAAGCTCCAATTTGCTCTCTGATAGGACCCTGTTTTATACCTAGTCAAGTGTGATTTGTGGTCATTCTAACTGATCACAGACCCACATCTTGTAGGACTGTGTGCCTGGCAAAAGTCCTCTACTTTCCTGCCTTAGCAGTGCAGGGATAAGGGGGAGCAGGGAATGGAGGTTTCCGCAGTTGGAAAGCCCCAGCTTTTTTGTCTTTATTCAGCCTGGTTAATAAGTCCTTAATAGGCCCTAATTTCTGCCAGGTCCTTAGTAGCCCATAACCTTTCCTTAATATTCCGTCATTTTTGTTGAGTCCTTATCAGGGTGGTCACATCTGTCACACCAATACACAGAGTGCAAACTCATTGCACAAAAAGGCACAAAGAAAGTCCTGTTAGACAACTAGTTCTAATGAGTAATGTATGAGTACTGACAACCTGATGAACTTTTATATGATAATATTTTGCTAATTTTGTTATGCAAGATTTTATTCTATTTTATAACATAAAAAATTTTACTGATACAAAGTTAATGTAGTTTTCTTTGTAACTTTGCAAATTAGTATACATAGGATGATGAAAATGAAAGGATGTTGATAGAGACTGAAGGGACATACTTGGTTAAAGAAAAAATATTACCTACATAAGAATCCAAGCAAAAAATAAAAGGGAAAAATAACTTAAGGACAGTCATAAAACACTTCACCAGCATCCTTCTAAGCATCTAGGCCTTCATCCAACAAAACTCATAACCATCTGCTTAGCTTCAGTCAACCATTACACCACTGAAAGCTGTGTACAAGTCAGCCCGTGAAGTTAAGCATGAGCTTAAGAATTTGAGTTGCAAGGCAACAGTGTCTTATTAAAATATGGAATGAAATTACATCACCTAGGTCCTGCAGAATGCAGGCCTGAGTCATTGTCTTCTGCTGGGCTGGAAGTCAGGAATGTATTTGGTGCAAACCTTGGTGTAGAAGTAATTACTTAGCCGAAGACAGGTGCATTCGACTTTCAGAGCTCAGTTCTTAAGCTTTTTCTCCATGGATGACCAAGAAATACATTTAGTCATGTAATCATTTGAAGTAGCTTTCAAACTGCTAATCTTTGCAAGTCAGGTTTTACCTGATTTGAAGAAAGCTAAAAGCCATTGTTTTGCTTCAGGTCATTAGTGCTCTAATTGGCCATTACCTAAGCAGAAACATAGATCCATTATTGCTTTTATAAATATTTTCTTCTTTTTTATTTTTTTAAAACAAATAACTTGAAAATGAGAGAAACTCTAGCTAGAGCATGTCTACATTAGATTTTTTTTTTTTTTTCATTTCCAAAAGGCTTGATTCCTGGTTTAAATGTGGGTTTTGTTTGGGTACTTGAAGTGCTACTTATGTTTCGATTTGAGTTGTTTGCGTTAGAACAGTTATCTTTGCTAAGGATGGTTTGGAGTAGGTATTCAATTATCTGCATGTTGTTGTGAGTAGTTAGTCATTAGAGATGGTGTAATAGCCAAACCCAAAAGTCAGAATCTGGAAATATTTGGATTTTATCATCCTGTTAGAGGAGAAGGGTGTATAAGGGATAAGTTGATGCCAATAAAAACAATGAATCTCTGGCAAGAGAGCAATCTGAAAAATAGTTTCCTTGGAAACCACTTTATACTTCCTACATGCTGTCTTTAAGATAACAGCCTTTTCTTCTCGAAACACCCACATGACAGCAAGTACTTGTCTGTACTTTCCCCCTCTATTTCAGGAGGAAAGAAAGGTTGCAGAAAATTGATCTGTTCTGATCACTTTCCCTTTCTTCTGGCCTGCTCCTTCCTAGTACAATTATTTTCTTTCCCTAAAGGAAATATGCGAGAATATGTGAGGGTTTATGTATATTAATCCTGATGCTTAACTCATGATACTCATGAGGGTTAACATTTAAAGGCTGAGAAGTGATTTACTGTCTCTAAAAAAAGTGTTTCATGATAGGGAAAAGCCCCAGACCATGTTTCCAGTACTTAATAGTTTTCCACATTTAAAACAATGATTGATGCAATAATTACGCCCCAAAGGCCAATATAAGCTTTATTTTCTGATGGTGACAGCTGATACCAATTTTCTTTGCCTAAAGGTTGCTCATGGGTTTCCTTTGAATCCCAAGAAAAGTATAGATGTAGTTTAATGAATTTTGAATCTTGAGAAACAAGCAAGAAACAACTTCAGGGTACTCTTTTTGATGCTGGTCACTTGACTGCATTATTATATTTATGAAGTTTTGATCGCATGCTTGTTTTAACAGTCTGTCATACAACTTTATTATGGCCTCAAATTTTAACAGAAAACATTACTGTATAGTTGCGGCCCTACATGCCACTACCTATGCAAAACCAAAGAACTCATGTGAACTATGACAATGTGTGAATTCAGGAAATAGTCTCATATGGAAGATACTGCAGGTTCCTAAACTAGAAGCCATCTCTACACTTGGGCTGGAATCTTTACCAGCTTCTGACACTTTGGGATAGATATAACCTGTGCATTGATATATTGTTGTATCAGATTCAGTGTCTTCAGCACATTTCTCCTTATAGTGCTCTGTTTTCTCATTTAAACTTAGATTTTAAAAGTTTATGTTGGGATTTGGCATATTAATTTTAGCTATCTAAAAGCAAAATATTTTGTCTGAGATGTCTGTACTCCTTCCACAGTAAATAGTGTGCATCGACCATCTCCAGAGGATAAATTCCCAACACCTTACCAGATTTGTATCGAGCACTTCTGATAAGTACCTCTCAGAAATACCTCTTTCTTTCCATTGATTAGGGTAGGAGGCTCCATGATTAAGTTGGACTGGATGCAACAATGTTAGGCCTGAAGTATATTTATATTGTACAGGACATGATCCAGGGAACAGCGAGATGGCCTTAATCTCTCACATTCCTTTGCAGAGGCTCCATTTTCAGAAAAATAAATCAATCCAAAAGGAAAAATCAAAACAAAACAGCAAGACAGTTCTTTTTAGCAACATACCCAGAAATTAATTTCACAATGGAATACAAATCTTCAGTTTCAAAATATGCAACCTGAAAAGCAGTGTTCTGTTTTGGTTTAGTGATAGTATCTGGTAAAAAAAAAATCATATGCCAACTGCTTTTCCCTCTCCTACTCAGAATAATTCCTGATAATTTAGTTACTGAAATTCCTGTAGGTGTCCATGAAAGGAATAGCTTCTAAATAATTAAAACTTAAACTAGTGAATATATGTAAACCAAATAACTACTTACTGCATTTGAAACAGGTGAGTTTTTTTATTACTATACTTTGGGTCAGTGAACCAGTGGAAGATAAGTATAAAATAACATAGTCAGCTACGATTATAGAAGTACAGCTGTATTGTAGTTTTTATTTGGAATAAAAAAATTCCTGCTCTCTTATGTGTCAGTGGGAAAGCATCTCTAATCTTGCTAAGAAGTAAAAATTACAGTATTTGGCTTACTCATTCTTTATTGGTTACTTCTGTTTACAACACCAACATTTCAGCTGGTGATTTTACTACCTTCATTGTTTTGTTTCCTTGGCCTCATTTCAGATAGGAGGGGAAAAACAACACCTTGGTGAATCTTTGAGTCATGTAGATACGAAAGACAGCTTGGTAGCCTACAGTTATTGTCTAAAAATTCAGAGAAACTTGCTAGTACTGGAAAAATTGATTATGCAAATACCAGTGACTCATGCTGACCCATCTTTTCTTTGGCTTTACAGCTTTGCAGCTGCTTGCTTTTGCCTTGGTAAAGATAATCAATTAGTTCAGTTTGGATTATGGGGCTTTAACACAAATAATTTCACTGGATGTGAAGTCTGTTGACTTAACTATAAACTTCATACAGGTTGTAAGGTAAGTTGTACAAATCTGGATTTGCCAGAGCTAGACCAAGCATGTAATCTTTAAGGAAACAGTACCCTTCTTTTTGTTTATCTATAGTTCTGCAGTTTCTAGTGATATAAATTTGTATCAATTGGCTTTGCATGCTTTGTTAAGCTAGGTACATGTTATTAGAGGTACAATCCTGTATCTACTAGAGTCAGCGGAAGATTTTTCCATTTGTGTCTTCATGAACAGAATCAAGTCTTGACTAAAACGCTGTGATCTCTCAGTTAATTTTATGATCCTTGGGGAAAATATACTTCTGATTTTAATTTCTTCTAGTGAATAAAAGATTTTTTTTTCTCCTGAGTTTTAGGGCTTATATTACCTGAATATAGGCATCTTGTAGAAGGGCCTGAATTAAAGACATCAGTCTAAGCAAGGAACCTTAGACAGCTCTGCAGTCACCAGAAAGACACCTTCACAGTGGACTTCACATCTTAGGTTCAAAGGACTCTCTGGAGATGCTTTCTCTTCAATGACCTTAAAGTGGACAAACACTCCAAAATGTTGGGATTTGGATACTATATGCACTATTTAAATGCTACTATTCCCATATTGTGACTGTCAAATTTGGAAATAATTCTTCTTTGTAGCAATTTGGAAAAAATCATTTAAGAATTTATGCCTTACTGCTGTGGCCTATGTAAGCCACAGAAATATCAGCCTCTGTTATTTGATAACTCTCTTTTCCTTGATTTCAATAATAATAGATGAGAGTACCAGGGTATTGTTTCTCCTCTTTTGTTCTCAGTCCAGATTTAACATCCCTTATGTGATTATTCAGAAAAAGCACTTGTGTACTGGTCCATGTTCCAAACTTGGTATTCAGTATTAAGAGTATTCCTGCATGCAATCCACATTTCTTCATTTATGTCTTTAGGTAGAGTTAAAAAGCTTGAAAAATGATGGTAGTCACAAACAATAAAGAATTAAAATGTTTTATGGTGTACATGAGTGTTTTAACCCTATGTTTGTTCTCTCTAGAATTAAATGAATACCGTAAATTCTAGTCATGAAAAGGAAAGAAATGAACTCTAGTGCTTAGATCCTGGTTAGTGTTTCTACACTGCCAATTTTTTTCTCCTGCCCTGTTAGTTACTAAACTGTTTATGCAAATTGAGAGCGTTCCAACCAGGCATTGTGAGAAGAGCTGCCTTTATAACTTGGAGATTAAGCTACTCAACTGAGCTGTGTGTAATCCTCTTTCATGTTCCTGCTGTCAACAAGAGTAGCTGAGTTCTCTCCTCATTTTGATCACAGATTTAATCTTCACAATGGGGTTATTTTTTTTTTTCTAAGAAATTATATTTGGGGAAAAGAATAGCTCAGTTAATTGTCATTTTGTATTGGAAAAAAATGCAACAGAATTCCCATATCTAGATATAAGGATCTAGAAAAGCAACAGGATCAACTAGATAATGTAAGCTTTCTATAATATTCTGGAAACTCTGATCTTCCATAGATATAGTGCTATGTGTATTTTGACAAAGGTATCATTTCACCAAGTGTTTGGAGTGTTAAATCCTCATAGCCTTTAGCAAACAAGTTAAAAAAAAAGAAATCGTAACAATTGGCAAATGCCTAGCACAGCTGCATTATTGCCTATAAATTTCAGAATGTAGCAAACTCATATCCAGGGTAAATGAGATAGATAAATCCATATAGTGTGCTCTCCAAAAATGATTTTAACTCATCATCAATAATGAGAAAACTGTCTAAAAACCTTAAAGGGACACTTGAAATTTATGTAGTTTGACACTTTAAAAAATTCAGAAACTTCCAAAGTAGTACAAAAATAACAGGTCTGGGGGTTAACAAAATTGCACCGCAATCTGCACTACAATTCTCAGTCAGGCGAGATTTATTTTGAAAGGAAAGCTCCAAACAAAATGCCAATTTACAGAAGGCAACAATTTCATTTTAAAATATAAACAAAATCAACAACGAGGAAAAAAAAAAAGCCTGAGGAGAAGAAAATTGCATTGTGTTAGTGGCTTAAAATATCCACTTCTGCTCTGTCAGCTCCTGATCATAGTTCAAGATTCAGATAGCAAGAAAATGTGCTTTGCAGCCTGTAGTGGCTAAGAACTTTATTGTATGCTATATTTGTATAGGCTATAACAGTTTAATTTGAATGTGTTTCCAAGGAGATATTTCTTTGTCACTTTATTACCCTTTTATTTGATACTTCTTTTGAACCTTAGTATTTTAACTAATGAATTCATCCTGAAAGATACTAAATGTTCTGGCCTGTCTCCAAGGAAGAACTTTTTGAAGTGTTTCAGTGTTAAATGAATTGAATTTCAAGATAAAGATCTAAAGCATATCTCACTTCAGTTGTATGGTTCTGGCATCTTCTGCTGCTTTTTTTTTTTTAACACATTTCTTTCTCTCAGTTTCAGTTTTCCCTCTGGTGCATTTTGTTTCTGGGCATAAGGCAGTAGTAGTAATTTCTTTACAGGATGGTCAACCTATCTTGGGCCTAAACAGAGCACCAAAGCTAGCACATCCACCTATCATTTTGACAATCCTTATTAATGTCTAACTGCAGCTTCGATGTAGTCAAAGAGAGCTTTTAATATTTGTCTCATAGCTCTTCTTTTGCATCGTCTCTTTTGACATCTCAGCACTACTTCATCACAACCCCTACCACTCTAGTGTGTAACTTGGACATTAACTTTGACTTGAATGTCTCTCTAAGCTCTTCCAGCTGGGATACAACATCTTTGAGATTATTTCCCTCATGGCCTTCAAAAAGATAACTGAAACTCTCTTCCAGCTTCTCATACAGTGGAATGTTTTTGTTAGCTAGCAGATAGATATGACCTTTCCTGAGTCAGGTTGATGCTGAATTTTGCTCCCATGAAGTTAAACCAGAAGTTATTGGTTTGGTCTGTGTCCTGGATCATCCCCTATCCTCTTTCTTTCAATTTCCTGGATGGTTGTTCAGTCTGAGGCACACTTGCCATCTCTGTCTTTAAGAACCTTTATGGACTCTTGGACCTGATGATATCAGAGGTCTTTTCCAACCCAGTGATTGTAAGATTCATTTCTTCTACTAAATTTTTTACTCCTGCCTCTGGAGGATGTCTACTGTTACTGACCCTTTGACTGCTGGTGACTTATTACACAGGCAAATAGCATTTGGGGACTATATCCTGTGCTGTCCTATGTATGTGGGAGAAACTACCTGTTGCCATTTAACTTGGAAGGCAGCTAAATACCACATAGCCATACACTTGCTACCTGCCTCCTCCCAGTGGGAGAAAAAATTGGAAGAAGATAAAACTTGTGTTTTAAGGTAAAGACCGTTTAATAGGACAGAAAAGAACACAATAATAATAGTAGTAGTAATAACAACAACAATAGAATATACGAAATAAGTGATGCACAGTGCAATTGCAGTTGACAGTCCAGACAGTCCCTGAGAAGTGCTGCTGCCCCACTGAATGACTGCCCTCAGTTTTATTGTTCAGCATGATGTCACATGCTATGAAACTTCCCTTTTGTCCAGTTTGGATCTATTGTCCTGATTGTGTCCCCTCCCAGCCTGTAAAAATTACAAAGTAATTTGATCCTCTGCATCATAGCTCTCCACACGAATCACCTTTCCTGTGCTGCCAATGCTGCTTTGCTAATGATTCTTCCCATCATGCTTACTGTATATTGTCACGACTTCAGTGTATTTTTATTTATCTGTTTAAAACTATCTGCTTTCTATTGCCTTTTACATGGATTATATCATGCTTGGAGTAGCACCCATCTTTGTTCAAGGATCCTATGAATTCTGATTGCAGTAAAACTATTAATGTATTTGTACATAAACTGTTGTTAAAGATAAGTTTAATTTAGAAGATAGGCTGCTATAATTAGATGAAACATGCTTCTTGCATTTATGGTATACTTTTCTAAATCAATGCCAGCTGCTTGTGAGTTTTCAAAGTAAGCTTGCCTTCTGAGCAAGATAAGCTCTAAAATAACTTTTCCTGCTTAAGAACAGCCAATTCAAAATAGTATTATTAAGGAGCTCGTATATATATATATAATTTATTTGGGTTTTTTTTACTGTGAATGAAAGAAATCCTGCATTGTGTAGTGCTGACAAAGAGACTTAAATTAAAAAAAAATTCAAACAATATCTTTCTAAGAGCATTCTCTCTAACAGATTATAGCTTTATCTGAAAGGGGCATAGAATCTCCTGTGACAGTTACAGACATACATACCAGACTCTGTACACATCTTTTTATTATACTATTTTGATTAAATGGAACTGAGTAAGGGTTGGATTTTTCTGCAGCAGCAGACTTCTAGTCACTGACTCATTTCCCAGCGGTGGAGTATCCTTCATTTACTTTCTTTTCTGCTCCCGACATTGCATTCTTTCTCTTTGTACACTGTAATTCTCACAACCAGATTAAATACCCACTGTGAATGACTAAAGGAAATGTTGCCATTATTAAGAGTTAAAGCCGAGAGAATGCTTTTTCTAATCTTTTTAATTTAATTTCAGTTAAACAAAATGTAACGATAGATAGGACTATTTTTGCTGCTTCACAATGCAGATTTTAAGTAAATTATAGTGTTCCACCAGTGTTGATATTTTACATAAATCGCATGCTACAGATGCAATTATATTATTTTCTGTGCAACAACATGCTTGAGACTCTAAAAAGTGTACTGCAGGACAAGACATCTACCTCCTACAATCTAAGAGGCTCTTCTGTGTGCCATTCTCTACAAACCTTTAATTTTACATGTTTTAAGAGAAGTCTTGTCTTCAGTATCTTTATGCCTACATCCCCATTTAATTTTAATCTACCTCAAAACATGGACCATTTCTTTGCACTCAAGCAGTTCATCATTTTTTTTCTTCTCAACTCCAGACAACTTGAATATACTGCCTGTTACTGTCATGGGCATTTTCTTTTTTCTTCCTTTATTGTAAACAGTCTTCACACAAGTAAGTCTGACATTTCTGACATTTCTGTGACATCGCTGACATTTCTAGCGACTTCTTCCTGCCTGCATAAAAGTGCACAGTCCAGTTTCATGGCCTCTGACCTATCAGGTGCTTTCACACCCCTGATCATTAGTGCAGTCTTGATTTCACTGATTTTCTTGATGACACACTGTTTTGTCAACTCGATCGCCTCCAATGTCTCTTATTAGTGCTTGAAATGACTGTCAGGGTGACCTCCAATACTGTCATGTCAGCCTTCTCAAGTATGTTCAGAATGATAATGGACAGTTTTTTTACTATCATGGAAGACTTCGGCTTATTGGAAAATGATATAAATGTCTCTCAGAGGCAACTGCAACTTGAAAACAAACCCTATATCCTAGTTTTAGCTGGGATAAAATCAGTTGTCTTGTTAGAAAGCTACATATCTAAGTAGTTGCACTTTTCAGTAGCTAAAGTATTCTAAGCTGTGTGACAATAAAGGTAATAAGTTATTACATTTTACTTTTATTGTCATCCACGGAATGCCACTTCCATGGAAATCAAGGACTTCTGTAGTTTCAGGAACATAATGCTGGGAGGAGCAGATTTTGATCAGCTGACCCAAACTGACCGAAGAATATATTCCATATCTTAGATGTCATGGTCCCTATATAAGCAAGATGCTTTATTGGGCCTACTTTCTTTTTGATGGCTGCTATCCCTCAAGGACCTGCTTACCATGCTGTTTATAGTTCAGCTGTGGTTCAAAGCTCAGTTCCAGTTCTCGTGCTCTCCGTGATCGCAGCTACGTCAGCCGACTGAAAATATTGTGCTTGCAGTGTTTGCCATGCAGTGACCACTGCTTGTAGCACATTCTGGGATTCATGTTTCATGTATATAATGTTTATATTATTTTAATTATTAATAGTAGTATTATTAACGCTAGTTTTTATTATTTTTATTTAGATCAATTTTCCTTTTCAACCATTGAGTTCTCTTTTCCTCTCCCATTTCTCCTTCCTCTGGAAGGGAAACTGGGATTACACTGCTCAGTGCTTAGCTACTGTCTGTAGGCCTAAACTAGGATATCCCATCATCTTCAAATATTTTGACAAAATATTTTTCAAAGTATTTTTTACATTCTTAATTTTTTAAATCAAAATGAGTAAAGGACAAGCTTTCTTTTTAAGATTTCTACCTCCTTGGCCTCAGGGAGATTAAATATGAAGTTTGGATGGGAAAATCTTGTTCAGTTTAACTCAAAATCAGAATTACTTTTATTTTAAATCTTCAACAATGTTACAAAACACATGAAATATTTCTAGAAGTCTAAGTGTTCCCAGCTCCTCATTAGACAAAGCAAAAACAAGACAAACTGAGCAAGCACAACGGCAGCTGCTACCTCATATCTTTCTTTTTGCAACATATTTGTACAGCATTACCTTTTCTTACACTGCGCCCTCTCTGGGACACAGATTATTTTTGTGTTTGACTGATGGGCCACAACTAGAACAGTGAATTTTGGACATGAATTTAATATGCTTTTAGAGCAATAGTATCTTTTTTATCTTGTCTCATTCTATATATCCCATCCAGATCTTCAGTGTTAATTTTTGTTTTCTCCTCACAACCTTGCCTTCATGCTTTCTTTTTGCCACTTTCACTTATGTAACAAGCATCTAATATACCTTTTACCCTATCTGTCCTGAAAAGTCAGTCACCATACAAGACTTCTTTACAGAAACTCTACCAAACTAGATAGGACCAGGCTCCTTCTTCTTTAGACAAACGTTTTTCAGATGTTACTAGGCTTTCACACATAAAGGACATGTCTTGTTTACCTTGCTACCCCAGAGACTAGTCTTGTAAAGGAGAGTGATCAAGATAGCTTCTGCTGTTGTGTTGAGTCCTCATGACCTCACTTTCCACAAGACAAAATAGTCTGGCTAGTGGGGAAGCTGCACAGCCAAAGGAACATGCTGACATTAAGCCTGTTTTGAAGTAGGAAACTGTAATTAAACTGTACTTCAGTGAACAGTCCTTCACTGTAAAAAGCTGTTTTCTACCATCAGTGAACTTTATGGAAAATCTTCTGTAAAGTGGAGACATTCTTTTTACTTATTGGAAAAAAAAGAATGAAGAAAAGGAATGCCCAGGTTTTCAGCTGGGCCCTATTTGGATATTTTTTAAATCTTATTCCATGTGTGCTAGATTTCATATCTGTTTTAGGCACTTTTCAGAGATTCTGAGTAAAGGGTTACTTGGCTTAGGAGGAGTTACTCAAATCTCAGGGATTCAGACTGCTGTTATCTATAACCAATATTCAAGAATTGGTGTCTTCTTTTGAAAATTTACAATTATGTCACTTATCTGCAGAAGGCCAGGCTAGTATTGGCTCTAATCCTGGTTCATCACTCATTTTAGCTCTCCCATCTCCTTCCCAGCAGTCTAGCTTTTTCTTTCATCTCTTTTCATGTTATAAAGTACATTAATACAGTGTGGTCATTGTTATTACAGTTTTCTTTATACGCAAGGTTACTTACACTGACCTCTTGGAGGAGAAGACTTCAGGAATGCTTTGTATAGACCCCCTTAAAGTCAGCACAATGCATATTCATGAAGGAAATGGATTAAAAAATACTTGAGAAAGCTGAGGCATTGCACATATAAGTACATGCTGTTCATATATTCTGTGCTGACCTCCTGTAAATGAACATGCAGCATCACCTGTTGTGAGATGATGGCAAATTCTATCATGTCTGCCAGTCACAGAGGTACTTCATGGGGCTTCATTGGGAATTTTGAATGGAGAGGGACAAGCACTGATGCTGTGTCTGTCTTCCTCAATCAGTAAAGACAGTTACTGACATGAAGCAGAAATTCAGCCTTTACAGAAAAGTACTGGGGACCATGTGAGGTTGTTTGGAACTAATGCTGATGCCTGGATAATTCAGAGACGATGATGAAAAGCTCATGACATGCCTGAAAGACAAATGAATCAGAGATGAGAGCTCAATGAGGCCTACTCTGTCACCTTGTACATAGTCAGCTGCTAGGGGAAGATTGTTTCTTGCACACAGTGAAATCAGACTTGAAAAATTCTAGCCTCAGTAAAGAGAGGGTCTTCTTTTTTGTTTCGTTTGTTGCATTTTTGCAGCATTTTTTTAAATGAAAGTTGTTGGCCAAAAGGTGCAGCATATGAGACATAGAGCTCAATACAGATTTAGCTTCTCTTTCACCAATAAAAAAATTACCCCATTCTGTATTTTTAACCATTTTCTATTCAAGACGATAGATCTTTTATTTTATTTTCAGATCTTTCACTTTTTAAGTGTTTGTTTTGATGGCTCTATAATTATTTTGAGAAAGCCAAATATTATTACTGGTTCCACTCAGGAATTTCCATGCATAATAGAGGTTTTATTGTACTATTTATGGTAGAGATATAGTGGAATATAAGTAGTGACGACGGGCTGATGAACTGAAAACTGTAATTTGTTCTTAACAAGGAAAAACTAATTCTGCTGTAAATGTTATTGCTAGACAATAATTTCATAAGACTCTTAACTTGGATTTTTATTCATAAAAATTTTTACAAAGGGATGTTTCTCCAGCTTTCTACTTCCATGTGAGGAGAATAGAAAGCTGCCATCTCTCCACCTGCTTCCTCCTACAGTCTTTTTTTCTCCACCAAAATCCCAGGCAAATTGTTAGAATCTTAGCTAAAATGAAGCACCTCAGCAGTTTTTCCTTAATCTGTGGTTGTATGAACTGTTATAATGTACAGTTTTCCCTTACAGGACTGATGGCCTCCAGGCTTTTCCACGTAGCTTTTCTGTATTTCTACTCACTTAGTTAAGACTGGACATTAGGACCTTCCAGTGTAAAAAAGCTGTCACATACTACTGTTACATGGAAGAGAAATTGGTTATTATTACAGAAAATTTAACAAAGGTCTTTTGTGTTTGTGACTGATTTTCAACTGGATCTAGTGCAAATTCATTCAGAAAAAAGGATGCGTCAGAGTCATTGTATATATTTAATTTAAGGTGTTTAAGTAGTGTTATTTAAAATATTTTTTGATAAAGGCTAAACTGAGTTTTTATCTTCTTGTGTTTATTTTCTATGCTTTCTGTTGTGAGGCACAGGGAAATAAAAAAAAAATCTATTTTTCATGTGGATTTTCAAATGTGATTGAATTTCAGTACAAAATAAAAGCCTCAGCTATCAAATTTGCCCATGAAGAGGATTTAGTATACTTGACAGATAGGTGAAGACCGTGTTAGAGATCTGACAGAAAACAAATATAGAAATATGATGTCTCTATGTACACATACTGAAATTACAAGTTCCAATGAAACAAAATTTGAGTAGACTTTTTTCAACAGACTCAGTATTAATAATTTTTTTTCTTATCAATATATCCAGCAGGTTGTTATCATTCCTATTTACATCAGTGGAACTGGTGAAGCAGGGGTTGTGATCTTTGTTTCATTCATATCTAAGAACCAGTGCTTTGAAAATAGGCTGATAAATTGAAGTCAGTTCAGAGAAGAACAACAAAAATGATCAAGGAAGCCAAGAGATGTTGACTTATGAAGCACGACCTAAGCAGCTGAATGGGTTTGACTTGTCAGAGGGGACAGGATAACACACCACAACATTGACAGGAGGCAGGTGAGAGAAATTACATAGTGTTGCAGACAGGGTTGTAACTACGAGTAATGGCGTGGAATTGCAAGAGGAATTTTTTCACTGAATCTTTGTGCAAATATCCTGACAGTGAGATGGATTAAGCTGTACAATAGTGTCCCAAAGGGTGCAGTTGCCTTGTTGCTTGAGTCATTTGTTGCTAGAGATGAAAACATTCACAAGAAAGGGAACTATCTTGTTTTGCTCTCCTTTGTCGCAAGCATCTGTATTTCTGTAGTGCATGATTATGAATTCACTGCAGGGGAGGGCTCTGTTGGTAGAGTTAAGACAAATATCATTGTCGACAGTAAAGAACACAGCAGTATGATGGGTAAATGTTGTTTGGTTTTGAAAATATTCTCATTTCTAAGTTTGGCTATATAAAGCTCTTCTTTATGTTCACACACAGAAGTGTGATTGAAAGCTGTGACAAGACGCTCATTTCAGATACACAGGGGAGGTAATCTAGTCATCATAAAATAAAAACAAGAAAAAAAGGTAAAAAGGAACCATGTCTCCTGAGGGAAAAAAATGGCAGTTTGTAAACTCAAACAACCAGCTTAAATAACTAAATGTACTTCTACTTGCATCAGCTCGTGGCCTGGCCTAAGAAAAGCCTATATAATAATCTTAGTGTTTTTTCCCACACTGCTCTGGCCCTTTCACACATTCCCCTTTTGATGATTCACAACACTCTGTCAACCTTGTTCTCTTTTCTCATTACAGATTAAATGTGTTATTTACTGTTGTGATCTGCCTGCACTGCATTTTGGAGTGGGTCAAGGACAGTTAATGCCTATGTGAGCATTTGTTTCATCTCGCGACTGTACAAGCCATTACATTTTTGACTGCTTCCCCTCCACTCTAATTCCTGATCTATTTTGTACAGGGATTATATTTTTCCCTCACCTCATGTTGTTTTGTACACATAACAGCAGATATTACAACTTAAAATATATTAGTGGATGGGTTCTCAGCAGCCTCCATGAAACAGATTTTTGTTCAGATGTGTAAATACAAATCCATAAACAGATTTGGGGCCCTGAGTTTCTGCTGAATTGTGTGAACATGAGCCTCCTACACACATTTGAGGATCTGGGTTCAGAGCTGCTTACAAATTTTCTGTAAAAGTTGCTTAGGTCTCTGAATGTGACTGTTCAGGAGAAAAAAATTCAAATCAAGATTTTTGGTTTTGAAGGCTGTCAGTCACAGTATTCTTTTCCAGCTATTGGGGCAATTGGCTGTGAAACCTGGCTTAATAATCTGCAGATTATTATAATCTGTATAATCTCTCACTTTTGACTGGAGGTTTTTAACTGGCAATCCTAGATGACAGGTCAGTTTTTCATTACTATATTAATATATTAACATAAATGTGGTAATGTTAGAGTAGGCATCTGAATACAAGAAGGAGAAACTCATTTAGGTATCTCTCCCTATCTAAATCTTAGTGAATGTGTGCTACTTCAAAAGCTTTTGAACTCTAAAAGCAATCTTAAAGTACTATGACGAATCAGTGTTTCTGTTCTTTGCTTCTTGCTTTGCTGTGTTCAAGGCTAATTTACATTGAAAAAAATAACAGTGCAATAAAGTTGGTTTTAGGCCTATTAATTAAATATGTTAAGTGTGAGAAGCATGATTCTATTTTGAATAAATATTCAGTTGAGTGATTTAATACTACTTAAGTGTGTCTTTTCACATAACAGTATCTCTCACCTTTACCTAGACCAAAAGGAGCAAAACCAGAGAAGATGAAGGCTGAGATACAAAAGTAACAGGTTTTGAAATACACAATAAAGGAGAAAAAAAATTTTTGATGATCAAAAGTTACTAAGAGAACAAAAGGAGGGGGAAAGGAGGGAAATTGTAGCACATTCAGTACTGAAATGATCTAATATTGAAAAACTTCTAGTGAAAAATGAAAGAGCTTTGTGGAAACCAATTTAAGATGCTATTGTTTACAAAGGTTCCAAATTATTCTTAACTCCAAATTTCCCCCAAGTAGCTACATATTTCTTCCTCTCCTTTATGAGACTGCCAAAATTCAGCATTCTAGCTTGCTTCTAACTTTCCCCATGAGGCTTGTTCCAATTCTCCTTGGGAGTCTTAAGAGCAGCCGGACTGTTGAAATGCTTGGCACTTTCATGAAGATGATTGAATAACAAACCGCTACAGTAAAAAAGAAAAAGGTGGGGGGAGACCAGTTGTGAATTTTTGTAATTCTTTTCACAAAAATGTGGTGAGCTTGAGGTATGGCATTCAAGTAGAACTTGTTTATCTTTAAGAGAACAGCTCCGTGGCACACAGAATTATATGCTTCTGAAGACACATACTTCTTTAGCCCCTTTAATGTAGAGATTAAATGGTATGGTCTGACCCTGGGCCTATTAACAAAAGTCTCATTGGAACTGAGATGACAGAAAGTGTCTGGTTTTATTGACAAAAATGGGAAGGGAAGGAAAGGAAATACACATATGGAAAAAAAGTATATGAATGAGCTTGGGAAAAGTACTTTTATAAATTAAACCTTGCTGTTCTACTATATTCCTATGCAATGGCAGGTAGAAAGTCATAGAGGTTTAAATTAAAGAATGGTGTAAAAGTAACCTAGAACAGGTAGAAGACTGACTTTTCATGATTTGGTCTGGTGTCTCACCCCTGTCACTTGAAAATCTGGCACAAGCTGCCAATATCATACAGTAAAGACTATATTGCTTTCCCCAGAGCTCCTGCTTTTGCTCACAGAACCTCAGGTCTTCTGTGGATACTAGACCACTAGCTAAGTTGTAGAGAAGGAATATGACAGTGCAAGGAGAGGCTGGAATCATTACCCTGGAAGCAGAATTATTTGGGTTTAGGGCATAATCCAGGGAATTTTTGATCATTTATATAAAAAGTAAAAGCATTAACAGAATAGTGATTCGTTCCTACTTTCTCATGAACCTGTAGTTCTGATGCCACATCTCAGAGACAGGAATGAGCTGACCCTAGAATAAGAATTGAAAATACTCAATGAAGTCAATTAATTATATGAATAACTTTTCATGGCCAAATTCACAATTCTTATTTTAAATTCACTGTGAAAATCCTTCCTAGCTGTCATGTTTTCTGAAAACAGCTAGAATGTCACCATTTCTTACTCTGCTGAGACTGTTCTGTGACCTGACCTTTCTACTCTCACTGCAGAAATGATTAAGGCAAGTTTTCTTGCTCTGTGTCATATTGGCTTAGATCTAATTCCAGTGAGATTTTACTAATTCTCTTGGCTTTAAAAAAACTTAAATCAGTGCAACTTAAACAGGAATAAACTGCATCTTCTTTTGCAATTTTGAGTCCAGGTCAAAATTTTCACCTTGTTTTAACAGGCTGATTTGGCATGTATTAGGTTCTATCATAGATACCAGTGTGCAAAGACAAGAAGACACCAGCTATCTGAAATAATAAGCTTTTGTGCCAATCTGCCTACACAACTCTTAGACATCCATGTGATGTGTTCCTAAAAAATGTAGACTTACTGCCCTGTTTACTAGTATTGGATTTACTAGTTTTTGTACTGTTTTGGCTGGAATAGAGTTAAATATCTTCATAGTAGCTTCTATGGGGCTATGTTTGGGATTTGTGCTGAAAAGTCTGTTCAGTGCACAAGGATAATTTAGTTTTGACTGAGCAGTGTTTACACAGAATCAAGGTCTTTTCTGCTCCTCACACCACCCCACCACTGAGTAGTTTAGGGGTGCACAAGAAGTTGGAAGGAGACACTGCTGGTACAGCTGACCCCAACTGATCAGAGATATTCCATACTGTATGACAACATACTCAGCAATAAAAATCTGAGGGAAGAAGAAGGAAGGGGGAGATGTTCAAAGTTATGGCATTTGTTTTCCCAAGTAACCATTATGCATGATGGAGCCCTGCTTTCCTGGATATGATTGAATACCTTGCTTGCTGATGGGGAGTAGTGAATGAATTCCTTGTTCTACTTTGCTTGTGCACACGGCTTTTGATTGACCTGTTAAACTATCTTCATCTCAGCCCACAAATTTCCTCACTTATACTCTTCTGATTCTCTCCTCCATCCCACTGAAAGGAAGTGAACAAGTGGCTGTGTGGGGCTTAGGTGCTGAGTAGGGTTAAACCACAACACTCGTCAAACTTATGTTTTGCTGCACTGAATTCCTTGGAGAAAGCAAAGCCTTATTTCTTGCCATTAACTTCCCCACTTTCCAAAATATTTATAACCAGCTCAATACTCCAATTCTTTCTCTCTTGTATTTAGCTTTGGGAGTTCAGGAGATCACTCCCTTGCTGATTAGAATGACTGAATAAATACCCTAGCTTGAAGCAGGTGATTAATTCATATGGCACATTTGCTCTAAGAATTTATATATGGGCCATAGCCTCAGCAAAAAAAGTCAAAGGAGTTCAACTACCTCATGGCACTATCTGTCTGCCTGAAACCAGATCCTAGTTCACGAATCTATAATAAGTGGTTCTGAAAAGAGCAGGATAGTACTAGTATAAGAAAAAGTAGTTTATGGCAACTTTTCTAGGCTTGATGTTGCATGACATGCACAAGTAATACTATTGTATTACCTTCTAGAAGTTTTCTTCTACTAATTTCTTTGTAAATTAACCAAGAAACATTTAAAATGAAAGTTTTTCTCCCTTCAAGCTGTTAAAAAGTGATATGGGAATACAGCAATGTTAGAATTTTCACACTGCTACGGACGCTTTGAGTTTTCATTAAAAAGTTGATGTTCTCAGTGCCTCTAGCCAAAATTCTAAACAACATTAAAGCAGCACCACTCATAGTGCTATAGGAAAAGATGATTCTGTATTTCCCTTTCTTACTCATTTCCAGTTTATTCAGTTGCTGTAAATATTAATTTTGAGTTGAAACTTTGTATACAGTGCACGGTATTGCCCTTAGAATGGTGACTTTTTTCATTGTGACAACAGCTTTTTAGGAAGTGAATCCTGTTCCAGTATGGGACACTATGGCTGTATAGGCCTTGTCTGCTTCTGCACCCATTGTTCCCCAAAACCAGAGCATGCATAAGATTGTGTGAATCTGCCTTACTCCCCATAAAAAGAGAAAAAATCCAGTATTAGCTTAATGTAGAGGCTTGCTGGGTGTGGAAATCCTCTCGCAGAAATTCACCAGTGTAAAAGTTAAGCACATAGTTGTATTTCTATAAGCAGCATGCCTCTGCAGACAATGTCACCCTCTGGAGACACCAAGTCATTTGTCAACTTTGTGGTCTTTCTATAGATTTTGCATCTCTCCCTCTCCAAAATCCCTTACTTTCATTCCAGGACTGGTCATTATTTTGCTAGCCATCAGTAGCATCCTCTGCTCCAGAGCTTGCCTCTTTTCCATCACCATGAATGATTCAACCATAAATTTGATTCAAGGCTGGATTTTTATACAAGTTTCATTATGCAGACCATCATGCAAGTCACAAGCATAATTCAGTATGTTTGGCACCAGCCAGCAACCAGAAACATGCACACATCCACCAGCCCACACAGAAAGGATCCAAGCTAAAACTCCCTTTTACATATAAGCTGACAGTTATAATGTTCCTGCTGTGCAATTATATTCAGTTCTTGGCTATTTACTCATACTGCAGGCACATATGCTTAGGCTCCAATGAACAGCAACATACTATGTTTAGTTTATACTATATGTTCTGAAATGCTTTGATAGTTGTTAGTTTGCACATCTTACAATATTACCTTTGTAGACCTTTGTGGGATACTTGATGGACTATAGGTTTTCTCATTTCTCTCTTACTGCACCAATCACAATCTCAAACTTCCCTGTTTCACTTGCATAATCATGATAATTAGATGTCTTTTTTCTTTTTTTTCCAGGCCTGTAAAGCACTGATTAAGTTTCATACCATGGACTATACAGGGAGACTAGAAGATTAATTTAGACTAGCTGTTCAGGTTTTAGATTTCTACAGTTACGTGAGTTTAATTCCAACCTCTTTTCATATTGCTTTCCTTACCACTGAGGAAAGCAGGTAAAAGCAGGTCTATCCCACACCAACAAGAAGTTTTACTGTTTACTTTCCTTGTTCAGCAGACTTGGGCAATGATTGAGTGGAAGGCTGCCTTGGAGATTGATACTGGCTGGAAAGATGTTCATGGATATTTTCTCCTATCAGTGTATGTATGTAGGGTGTCTTATAAATGGATCTTGAGCATTTTATGAAATAACTGAAAATAAAATTTGGTTATTTTCCTTAAAAATGCAATACAGTTAGCAATAACTGTTATTAAAAATAAATGGTTTTCTGAGAAACTACATTGCAAATAAACAACGTTGTGCACTGTGTTTACTTTTCAGTTGCCTTTCAGGAAGTGCAAGATCATTCTCAGATGCTGACAACCTCAGAGCAAAATTAGAGTGGCTTTACAAAGCAGTCTTGAAGTATGATGAAGCCTACTTAATCCTTGTTTTTGCTGAAAATATCAGGAACAAAACAAGCTATGCTAATCTGGGTTTTTAAATAGGTGGAAGGAATGTATTTCTTGGTTTTCTTTAAAAAAAAGAGTATTTTTTTTGCTTTTCTTGGAAAAAAAGAATATTTTTTTTCATTTCTTCAATGGTGAGAACAGGCAAGTCAAATTTTGTCTTGTGATTAAAAAAAAAACACCTGAGGCTACAGCAAAAAAAACCCACAAAACCCAAAACCTACAAAATTATTTGTTCTATGGCTGGTTGAACAGAGAAAGTATGAACAGAGTATTTATTTCCCTCCATGTCATTAAAGAAACACTAATGAAATTAATTCATGCTCTTCTAACAAGAATGTGTTCACAGAATCACAGAATAACCAGGTTGGAAGAGACCCACTGGATCGTCGAGTCCAACCATTCTCACCAATCCCTAAATCATGCTCCTAAGCACCTCGTCTACCCTAACCTTAAACACCTCCAGGGACGGTGACTCAACCACCTCCCTTGGCAGACTGTTCCAATGCCTAACCACCCTCTCCGTGAAGAACTTTTTCCTAATCTCAAGCCTAAATCTCCCCTGGCGGAGCTTGAGGCCATTCCCTCTTGTCCTGTCCCCTGTCACTTGGCAGAAGAGGCCAGCACTCTCCTCTCCACAACCTCCCTTCAGGTAGTTGTAGAGACATCTACAACTGGACTGCTGAAAAACATGGTCAATATTAAACAGAGACCTGTTCATAAAAAACTGTGCAATGCAATATAATTTTATATACTCCTGCTTTTATACTCTGTAAAAAGTTAGCTAATTGCCATTTCTACCAACTTGCTAAGTATGAACATATATGTTCTACATATAATTACTGACCTGACTTCCCGAATTCAGTCAGCAGACTATCAACTGCATTGCAGGCAGCAGCAGGTATGGATAACAAATGTGGCACAATTCCTCTGAGCAAAAGTAGATCTCTCCAATCTTTGAGCTAATTACCCCAGGCCCTCTTCATAGGCAGTGAAGACAGATTGCCCATTTTATTGTTCAATTCATCTAATCCTGAAGGAGCCATGAAAAAAATCATCACATTAATTTCATTCTGAATGTGTCTCTCTGCTGACTAGAAAGAGAGCTTAGGGCAATGATCTCAAATTCAGATGTCTACACTGAATTTTCTACTTTTGGTGGAAAACTGGCTGGATGGCCGGGCCCAGAAAGTGGTGGTAAATGGAGTTAAATCCATCTGGAGGCCAGTGACAAGTGGGGTTCCCCAGGGCTCAGTGCTGGGTCCAGTCCTGTTCAATGTCTTTATCAATGACCTGGATGAAGGCATCGAGTGCTCCCTTAGCAAGTTTGCAGATGACACTAAGCTGAGTGGAAGTGTGGATCTGCTAAAGGGTCGGGAGGCTCTGCAAAGGGACCTGAACAGGCTGGACTGCTGGGCTGAGACCAACGGCATGAGATTTAACAAGGTCAAATGCCGTGTCCTACACTTGGGGCACAACAACCCTATGCAGGGCTACAGACTTGGAGAAATCTGTCTAGAAAGCTGCCAGGAGGAGAAGGACCTGGGGGTGTTGGCTGACAGCGACTGGACATGAGCCAGCAATGTGCCCAGGTGGCCAAGAAGGCCAGTGGCATCTTGGTTTGTATCAGAAACGGTGTGACCAGCAGGTCCAGGGAGGTTATTCTCCCTCTGTACTCGGCACCGGTGAGACCGCACCTCAAGTACTGTGTTCAGTTCTGGGCTCCTCACCACAGGAAGGATGTTGAGGCTCTGGAGTGAGTCCAGAGAAGAGCAACAAAGCTGGTGAAGCGGCTGGAGAACAAGTCTTACGAGGAGCAACTGTGAGAGGTGGAGTTGTTTAGCCTGGAGAAAAGGAGGCTGAGGGTAATCCTTATTGCTCTCTACAACTACCTGAAGGGAGGTTGTGGAGAGGAGGGAGCTGGCGTCTTCTCCCAAGTGACAGGGGACAGGATGAGAGGGAATGGCCTCAAGCTCCACCAGGGGAGGTGCAGGCTCGACATAAGGAAAAAATTCTTCACTGAAAAGGTCATTAGGCAATGAAACGGTCTGCCCAGGGAGGTGGTTGAGTCACCTTCCCTGGAGGTGTTTAAGGAGCTGGTGTATGAGGTACTGAGGGGCATGGTTTAGAGATTGCTGGGAATGGTTGGACTCGATGAGCTGGTGGGTCTCTTCCAACCTGGTGATTCTATGATTCTATGATAATCATTTTCCAAAGTGCTTGCGTGGGCAAGCTTGGCAAGTCAGAGTGAAGTTCTCATATCTAATAGGATTCCATGCGAATCTTGGATGATTAGCTTTAGGCTCTGATTATAGCCTATGAAGATTTTTATGTCAGTATTACATGAAGCTACACCTGTTCATACCACTTCATAATCCTACAAGTAGGCCAAGACACGCTTTCTTGATTGAGGGACTATACTCTGACTTAAACAACAAAATTTTTGTTTATATGAGAGACAATAATGTTGGTTTTTTACTGTACCAATCTCACTACAGAGTTCAATGAATGGATGCCAAAGGGAGAATGTTCTGTGGTAGGAAGAAGGCATAAGAGAGGTAATAAAACTGATAAGCTGTTATTGCCATCAAAGCTTTATAGTGTTGAATCCATAATTGAGAAACTTAGCTCCTAGAGAGCTTCCTTCCCTTAGCTGCTTAATATTCCAATTCCTATTAGCATTTCATGTTTTTCAAATGATCTTTAAAGTTACATCTGCAACAGTCTGTTGTGTTTTGGGTTCTTTTTTAGCAGTTTGTGCTGGATTTTAAGCCATGCACTCAAAAAGGCTCAGTTTTTTAAGCAGTAAACGTCATTTTGATGGAAATGCATGCATTTGCCATCCATCACCAAGCGATGCCTACTGTGACCATAAAGCTAAACTCTGTTACCTTGATAAATAGTTCATCTCTTGGCTGCTCAGCAGAAGGATGTTCTAGAGTCCTTAAACTAGTAAG
Source organism: Clamator glandarius (assembly GCA_033459285.1). Classification (NCBI taxonomy): domain Eukaryota; kingdom Metazoa; phylum Chordata; class Aves; order Cuculiformes; family Cuculidae; genus Clamator; species Clamator glandarius. Next base: position 337,646 of record JAUNZM010000174.1, read on the forward strand.
CTGTGGTCTAAATGCCTCTGTCAATGGTTATTTGTCTTTTCATTCTAATTTGTACATGAAATTATCTATCATTTTTTCAAGGAAAAATAAACACTAAGATGCCTGCTTAGCTAATCATACCAACCCTTTGGGCCAGCAAAGGAACAGTTTTGTAGTCCTATGGTAATGATTGATTTGAGCTGTATCACTTTTGTTCTGATGTGCTTTATAAGCATCAGCTTGTGTAATACAGGAAAAACATGTCATCATGGAGCATACACACTGACAGAACAAATAGTAATAAACAGAATCCATTTCCCTTTAATGGACTTTCCATAATTCTAGCTAATGTAATTTTTATCCAGATGCATACTACAGTATTTAAATCAGAAATACAGTGGTTCTTCTCTAGCTCTGACTTAATTAACAGAAAAGGCTTGTCAATGTATGTAATATAAGTCTTTCTTCTTCCAAGTGTATAATTTAATGATAACACTACAAACAACTATGTGTAACATGTAAGCAAAAAGAAGGTAAAGATATATATTATGTGTCTGGTAAGTACCCTGTAGCCTAAGGATGGAAATCTCAGCTGGAATAAACCAAAGCAGTTCTCTGAAGTAAATACACTTATGCAGTGTATGCTGGCAGTTGGGCTCTGGAGCAGAGAGGCAAACACAAACCACTGTGGCAGGATGATTTTGTGCCAAGCAGCTTTTTCATTTTACTTCCTCATAGAAACTTCCTCCACTTCTGCGGGCTATAAATATAACCTTCTGTTCCCTTTCCCCAGCTACCTAGAAATGCAACCTAAATCCTGGACAAAAATCCATATAACAAAGACAACATCTAAACCATGCGAGGAATGTGTGTAATGAATATGAATTCAACGGCTGTCAGCAAGTGCAGCTCTTGTTGACATCTCCCTGAAAAGCAATGGCAATATATAGGGTAAAGAAAACTTCCTGGGTAGTTTCTTCCTACCCATTGTGTCTTCTGATTTTAAGAAGTAGACAAAAATCAGACTGAGCTTTTGTGTATCTAATGCTGAACAATGTTTTTTCATGCACTAAGGTGCCAGTGCTAGTCATTGAATGCCAGTAGCCAAAGCACTTCCTTGGAAATTTTTGAATCCTGAACACTGATGTCACTGACAGGTGAAGTGCTCCCAGGAAAAGACTGCTTTCTTCCACTGAACATACAAGGAACTCAGAATGACTCTTTGGGATGTAGGCATTGTAGATATCCAAAAGGGATGGGGCAAGACCTGTCCTTGGTCTCTGGTTTGTCACAACATATTGTTCATGAGATGAACCCGCCAGAGACAGGTCTACAGTCCTTTCTCTTTTTTGGTCTGTGAGTGGTAATTTCCTGGGAAACCACCTCAAGCACTGAAAATCTGTCAGGAGTACAAAGCTTCTGCCTCTGGCTGCCTACCTTCCTCTGCAATACCCTTTGGGCAGAAAAGTTTCCTTGGTTTTGAGTTGTCTGTGCATAAGTTAGAGCAAACTTAAAACCACACATGCAGTACAATCAGGACTGGTAGGTAAAGAGTTAAGAGTTGAACTGAAGAAAGGTTAATGTCATATTTGCTGCAAATTCCCCCATGAATGGTCTTTTCCTGCTCTATGACGGCATTCATGCAGTGGTGTTAGCAGGATCAGCATTCAGACTTTGATCCTGAGGTGGTGGCTCACATCAGCAGGGGATGTTTGCCCCAGTAGGTTGATCCAATGTGCTTTCTGGGTCCCAAGGTCCCTCACAGGAATGTGGGAGAAACAGATGCTTTCAAAGAGCACGTCAGACTGTCTCTGTCTGGCAGATTTGTCCTTCCACTGTATTCAGAGAAGCTAAGCTGTACTTCACTGTATTTGGCTACTTAAAATATAGTAGAGTTGACTCTGAGATCCAGCAGGTGCACTGGAAAAGAAAAAAAACTGTAGTTTTTTCTATCCTCTTGACCTCTGAACTTTCTTAGATATACCTGGCAGTCCCGTTTAACCTTTTAGCAATGAATTCTAATGTGACAGGCTTCATTATTCTTGAAGGTAGTAAACTTCACTTAGTGGTGTATGGTGGGCTGGAGGTCTGTCATTTAAATGTAAGCATCCTTTGGGACCAGAGAGAAATAATTTTTGTGGGTCAGAGAAAGGGTTATTAAGATATTTTAGTGTATGATTTAAAAAAAGAAAACTTACTCCTAATTCTAATGGTTGTTGTTGACAAAGAAAGCAGCAGTGAAAGAGTGGCTAAAATGTGATCAGATCTGTTTTGCAATCTGCTGTTGCATGCCTTGCTAATTTTAATTTATAATCATAACAATATGCTACATCTAATCCAAAATAATAAAAAGAGGCATCTATGTTGTGTCTGTCTGTAACTGGTGGGCTTGCCTCTCTCACACAAAATTGGCTAGCTCTTGTGATCCAGAATTTGTCATGATCAAAGCACTTTTTGTAAAGAATGCAGACAATGATTTTGCTTAAAAATCAGCTGCTGAAACAAACATCTAAGCATTCATTTATTTCTCGTATTGCAACATTAAAATAATTGGCAGGACTGCAGCAAGCGTAACAGTAAAATGTATTTGTGCTTCATGCCCCAGCAGAATGATTCTAGTAGGAACTAGCACAACTTGAATGCTAATAAGGTATTGAGAGCTGAGAAACATAACCACCACACTGTACTTGAGGTTTAGGATTTACTCAGCTTACTCCAAAATCAATAATGGGATCATTTGTAACAAAATCTATTTGCTGAGAAGGAATGTCATTGTAGGTATTCATCAGAGGAATGGGATGCAGACAGTACAGTGCCAAAGCCAAGGATACAAATGAAGGTCTTTTAATGTATGCTGGCTATTAGCTGACAGTTTTAGAAATCTTGGAGACTAGAAGGATATTATTGGGACCAGGTGGATGGGAAGACATTATGGAATATCCACAAAACTGTTGAAATATTTTTGAACTCACGTTTCCCAAAGCTAGCTGGAATCACCATTCTCTGTCATCTCAATGTTTCTTGGTTTCCCTTGTGAGTAATGTTTCTAGCTAAGTGAAGCCATTGATAATAAAAGCCCTCAGTTTACCTCCCAAAATGTATTCTGGGCCATGGCAGAAATGACAGATTTGTATTCTTTTTATAGTTAATTGATTTTTTTCATTTCTATTTTTCCTACTTTGCCTTAATTGTACCTCAGTTCATAGTCTCTCAAAATTAGAATCAAGAGTCAAAGTATCAGTGCTCAAAACACAGGTATGGTTTCCAAGGAAAGGGTGGTACAGCTATGTCAACAAAATCACTGTTTTTAAAAGGAATAGCACTGTTTTTGAAAGAATTAGAGATGCTACCTGTTCAGGCTAGGTATCCTAAAATACAAGTAACTCAGTTTAGAAGGTACTCACAAGCATTGGTCTTCAATCATCTTCTGTAAGGGGTAGATCTTGTTCGAAGCATACGGATTTTTACCTTTTATTAAGACTTACCTAAAATGAAAGTTGTTTGGTTTATTTAGTCAGGTTTATTTTTCTGTTCTTTTTGAATGCCCGTTCTGTTTCTAGGCATGTTCAATGAAAGTAAATGTCTAGCAATGTCTAGAAAAATGGCTGTTAAAACATTCTTCATCCTGTCTGAAAGCATCATCATTCTTGTAGGAAACAGTTTCCTTTGACTCTTATAGTTAATTTTTTCTCAGGCATAAGCAATTCCAAGGATACGAATCAAACAATGTCGCACATTGCTTTAAAGTAAGTCCTGGGTTGCCTTCCCCTAGCATCAGCTTATGGCCCTATACATGTGAAATGGGGAAGAAGACTGCCTCTTTTGCTATGGTTTACTGTTCAAAGGTAAACTGTGTTGGTAGAGATTCTGTCATCTCCAACAGACCAAAATCACACCATTTTCCATGTTCTGATCTTCTCTGCATCTAGTTTTGGACCATGTCTCCTAATCTATATGTATGAGAGCTGCAAGCGATCCAGACTATCTTCTGTTCGTCTTCTATACTTCTTTGATGATGCTTGGCTGTGTATTCAGCAGGAATCTGTAAACAAAGACCAAGTTGAAAATTGTAATAAGAAGTTTAAATGTGGCATTTACCTTTGATTGTTTTGTTTTTCTGTGGACCCAGAACCTGGCAATTCTGAAGAGTAGGGACCAAATAACTCACTATAATATTGATGTTAGATGCCATTGTGTGTGGTCTGAATATGTCTCCAAGATGATATAACCTCCCATCTGAACTTGTAAAAAAGATAGAGGATGAAGTTCAGCATAGGTGAAAAGTTTAATATCTTTTAAAGATCTGAAACAGCTAGACTTACAATGTTGGAATTATACAGAAGAAAATGATTCAATGTATTTAAGATTAACAGAAAGTGATACAGATTCAGAATCTGCTGGAAAGTCAGCAGGAGTAAAAAAAATTGATGACAAATTGCCCTGCTTTCTTAGAGAGAATTGAAATGGATGGTTTGATTTCTGTGGTTGACAAAAGAGTTTTGTAGGGTGCTGCTGGATGGACAAAACGAGTAAAGAAGTAGGATACTGGAGTGTTAAGTACTCAGTTAAACTGAATCACTAGTCTTGAAATAACCACTACAAATGCAGCACCTGGTAAATACCATTATCTTTGCAAGTTAGCTTGCACAAAAGGACAAAAATTTTTACAATGAATGCCTACTCCTATGAATCATATTTCTATCAAAATGTTCCTCAGCAATGAAAACGTAACAATGCGTTCACATCACCTACAAGAACCAAGTCTTTAACATCTCTCTTAAAAAGCACAGCCCACATCTGTCTGAAAATAGTGACTCAAACTTACAAAAATAAAATAATGACTGGGAAGTTCTGCAATATTTAAGGTGTAAGTGGAAACAGTCAATTCAAAAGATTAAAATGGGTGAAACAGATAATTCTAACTCATTACCTGAACAATGACAATTCTGTCAGCACAAATTGGAGCAAGAATTTAAATTTTGCTGTTATGAGAAAGGATTACTGTTTTACAATATGAAGTTTTTGTCTGGTACTTTGCAGCATTTGATCTCAAAAAAATGAATCTCCGTGTAATGAGGCAAATCTGTCACAGATTTTAGAAAGTGACTCAAATATGGTGGCAGATGGTATAAATCAGTGCAAAATTTAGCAGTAGATGTTAACTGGATTCTGTCATGTTTTCAGGGGCTTGTATGCATGCAACCCATGAGTTCCGTCTGATATCACAGTAGTTCTCTTATGCTTTCATGAAAGAGTGGGTCTAATTTAGTCTATCAGACCATTCATTTCATTTAAGCTGTCATTATTTTTCACAGAATCACAGAATCACAGAATGACCAGGTTGGAAGAAACCCACTGGATTGTCAAGTCCAACCATTCCCACCAATCCCTAAATCATGCTCCTAAGCACCTTGTCTACCCTAACCTTAAACACCTCCAGGGACGGTGACTCAACCACCTCCCTTGGCAGACTGTTCCAATGCCTAACCACCCTCTCCGTGAAGAACTTTTTCCTAATCTCAAGCCTAAATCTCCCCTGGCGGAGCTTGAGGCCATTCCCTCTCGTCCTGTCCCCTGTCACTTGGGAGAAGAGGCCAGCTCCCTCCTCTCCACAACCTCCCTTCAGGTAGTTGTAGAGAGTAATAAGGTCTCCCCTCAGCCTCCTCTTCTCCAGGCTGAACAACCCCAGCTCTCTCAGCCGCTCCTCATAAGATTTGTTCTTCTCAGCCGCTCCTCATAAGATTTGTTTTTCGTTCTGATTTAGAAGAAAGGGTACACTAAGAAGTCAGAATACAGAAACCTGTGACATCCAGCAATTAAAACAGATGTTTGGAAGTTTTGAGAAAAATCTCCTTGGACAAAAATCTGACTACTGAAGCATAATAAGACAGATCTTTACTTTTAGGGTACCTTGAGAAGAGAGTTAAGCAGAAGGCATACAGTCAGCTTAGACAAAGTCTCTGACTTTTCAGCACTTATTGGAAGAATGAGATCCAGAAAATAGGACTCTTACTAAGCACAGCTAAATACTGCTCAGTACCGTGGTGATAAAAATCAACAGCAACACGTGATGCTTATAGATTTTCTTTCTTTATCCTGTTGGCCTGTCTTTAGGAATTATTTATCACTTTTGCAAATCACCTTGTGATTTTAGTTGCTAGTTTTATATACTGGTTATGACTTAACCAAAGAAATATTTTAGTAAAAATTTTACTCCTCTTTTCCTGTTCATTCCCCTTAATTTTATGTTGAATTTTAGTACAGTTAGAGACAGTTCAGAACTGCATATTCCCAGAAGAGCTCAAGTACCTTGCAGATTTACTCAGGCACTCTCTTTCTGGAGTGTAATATGATCCTTCCTCTTTCCTGGCATGGGTTGTAACCATTATCCTATGTCTTCTGTATTTGTGATGTTTTGTTTGGGGCACTTTGTAGCAACCAGGTATCAATGTAATTACTCTATTTCAAGTACAGAGTCTGAAATTCGTTTGGCTCATGAAAGAATAGGGACAAGTACAGAAATATTTTTGCTCTCATCTGTTGCTTACTATGAGTGGAGGTGAGGAAGTATATGCCCTTGAATGACTAGTGTACTAAGGTGAGGAATCTCTTTTTTTTAACATGTCATTAGAAGAACAGTGACAAGGCATGTGATGAAGAGAGTTATTGACAGCGAATACACAGTGACCCAAACTTATTTCTCTCTTTGCCTTAATCTTACACACAGAAAGTGCAAATATTGCAATGCTAAACACTTTACATACAGTCCTGAGCAGGTAGGCAGATAGGCACCTCCAGGCAGCAATGTGTAGAGAAACAAAAAGGATCTCAAGGTGTCATCTAATATATCATCTCACAGTCCTTTCCATAAAGTCTAGTTGATTATTTATAGCTACCAGAAACTCTGAATGTTTGGTTCTGTTGACATTTTCATATTTCCCTAGTTAATATTTTCAAGTTATGAAGAAATCTGTCTGCCACATTATGGCCAGCTATCTACCACACATGCCTTGATACTCAGAGGTCATCCATCCTCTTTGAACTTAAAAACAACCTTGCACCAGGATTTTGTTTATGCATGAGTCAATTGATAAGGAGCACCACACCCAGAACAGATGCTTACAGGACCTGGAGTCCTTCTTAGTCTTTCTTTGGTAACATAGAATGACTGATTATCACTTTCTATGCAGGGTCTTACAGATAGTTTTGTATCCAGGCAACATCATCTCAACCATAGCATAGAAAGGCTGAAGCCTCATCCTGTAAGCCTGTCTGTCCTTTGCTGTGGAATATAGAACTAAGAAAGCTAGGTAGCTAAGGTCCCAGTAAGGACTTTTAGACTTAGAGGAGAAAAAGTCATCCTTTATAACCAGAATGTAATCATGCTGTCCTATGTGATATCTCAAAGTTTACATGACTTTAAGGATTCTCCTCTTTCTTTTTCCACAATATGACATTTTTATTTTTTAGATTTCTTTTTTTAACAGAGAAAAGTTCACTTTCATAGTGGGGAAAATGTTAATGTCTTGATATGGTTTCCTGTTCTAGCTTCACTTTCATGAATTCATTATTTAGACTGAGTGGTGAAATTATCTGAAATAGAGAATCAGGGACAAATTCTCTATCCCTCTGCATTTCTTTTGGAAATCTCCACAACTGAATTGAAATGTAATGCTTTCAGATGACATACTTATTATTTTAAATACACTACAGCAAAGATTAATTCTACTTGTTTTGAGATAACTAAATAATCTCAAAAGTAATTTTATATCTGTGACTTCTGTAATCCTCTAGAGGTGCTTAGAGGTGACTAGTGGCAGCATAAAACAAATTCCCAGTCTTGAGGCATCCCTATCAAATACTCCCCAAATCAAAGGCATTAGCAAAGAAATTATCACAAAGGACTTCTATGAAATATTTGTTATTGTTTCAATTAGTTATGTTCAACTTTCTTTGGAATAACTCAATCAAAGCACAGGATTTTTTTCTTATATTATTAGATTGTTACCATGACAAACACTGTTAAAACAAAAATTCTCTAGCCCACATCAAGGAGGGAAAAAAATTTGCCTTTTTCTTACACTGGACCAGTGGAACTAAGGTCATGATTTTGTTGAGATGTTTAGAAAGTAAGATTTAAACCAGTAGGCAAAACCAAAAATCTTCCTGCACTGCATTTCCAAAATAAAGATAATGAAATAGTGAGTAATAACAATTTATCTGAAAGACAAAAAAACCTCAGTGCATAATATACATAAGGGTTTAAAAATGGTTAATGGTAACTACATGATAAAGGAAATATGAGAGGAAATCCAAATACGTGTTTTGATAAAATAGATTATTTTGTTCTTTGTTGGATCTGGGCCATGCTTCACTCAGGGCAATATACCATGGATAAGTGATGGATTTATTCAATGAATAGTTCTGGCTACATCCCTCTGGCCAAGAGAACTGGGAAATATTTCCGATTTTTTCTGTAAATATTGATATAATCTCATTTACATAATGGTGTCCTGTAAGAAAAACCCACAAAAAACCCCAAACCAACAACCAGTTATCCTGAAAATGAATTGTGGTGCTTTTTCTGTATTCCAGTACTCCTTGGATGTAGGCCGTGTCTCGACTACAACCAGTCCTGCCTTTTTAACTCTTTGTATTCCCTAAATGGAGAGCTAAGCATTCCTATTCTGCCATTAAGTCTAAAGTCAATGAGGTTCTAAGATGACTGACTACCTCAGACCCTAGTAGATGTCTCAGGGGAGGAGCTGTGCTAAAAGAACACTGGGGATGATCTGAGGGCTGGAGTACTTTCCTATAAGGACAGGCTAAGAGAGTTGGTCTTGTTCAGCCTGGAGAAGGCTCCAAGGAGACCATATAGTAACCTTCCAGTACCTGAAGGGGGCTACAAGAAAGCTGGTGAGGGACTTTTCACAGAAGCTTGTAGCGATAGGACTAGGTGCAATGACTATAAATTTGAGAGGGAATGATTTAGATTAGACATTAGAAGGAAATTTTTCATGATGAAGGTGGTGGAGCACAGGCACAGGTTGCCCAGGGAAGTTGTGGATGTCCCAATCCTGGAAGGGTTCAAGGCCAGGTTGGATGGGACTTTAAGCAGCTTGATCAAGTAGGAGGTTTCCCTGCCCACAGCAGGGGGGTTGGAATTAGTTGATCTTTATGTTCCATTCCAACTCAAAGTGTTCTATGATTCTATGATTCTCTCCCAAAACCTTTCATAAATCTAGCCTTCTGTAAGTTTCACAGAGTCTACAGAGGACTGCATGTGATCTGTCTCATATTGCCAGCCTTAATCCTCTCTGCAGGAGTTAGTTGCTACTGTCAAGTTTTTTTAGCACAGATGCAGTTACTGTCCTTATTTCCAAGTAATTCAGTACACAATTGGAAGCTGAGCATCTCTGCCTCTCTCTGCTGTTGTAATTTGGGGGAGCAAAATCTCCTCAATCATGGATTAAAAAACCCTAAGGTATCACTATTTAAAACAAGGGGATTTTTGTGCTGATTGTTAAGGAAATTATCTTTCACATCTTTCTAAGTCTCTTTCTGCAGATGAAACACTTTCATGGAGGACAAGACCTTTTACTTAAGAATCTCAGTCCATAGTGAAAACAAGGCTTTAGAAACAGTAGGATTCATTCCTTCTGAAACTACATGCTAAATTTCTGTACAATACTTGACTGAAACATGTTGTGGAAGTATATCCATCACAAATACCTTCAAGAAGAGGCTGATCATATTTGTAAGCACCTAAACCACTTATATTTTACTCAATATTAGAAGTTTAGTTAGTATCTTCCCACCAAAGAAGAACAGAAATTTGGAGATAACAAAAAAAAATTCCCTAAATGTATTTAATTATAGAAGTACATATAAATGAACATTGTATGCATCTGTATATAAGCCTATATTTATGTAAGTTATTTTCCATATATATATATGTACAGCTTTTAAAATTCCAGTAAATGAATTTATTTATATATATAATAATAAAGAACCTCCCCCCTCTGAAATGACTGTTACTTAAAATGAGCTTTATAGAGATATGCCAGATGGTAATTTCTGAAAAACCCAAAATATACAGGTAATTCTTTCAGACTTATTTTCCTGATGTACATGTTTCATCAGTGGCTACAGTTACTGTTAAGACTATTGCATGCAAATAGGAATATATGATATTTTACAGTGTATGACTTTTTTTTTTTTTTGTGACAATGTCAGAATTAAATAAGACAATCTATTTCCTGGAAGTTAAAAACACAACCTCCTGTAGCAATTCCATTATAGGTATTTGTACAGTACTTAAGGTGTAGATGGCTAGGAGATCAGTGAATCTTCAGATTAAAGTAATAAAACTTGTGCATTACAGCTGAGGTCCTTTTGGCAATGTCTAGAATGACCCAGAACCTCAGCCAAGTTTGACATATATACAACACAAGTGATTTTTGCATTATCACGGCATATTCTCATTTCTTAATGGTGTTAATGGTTCACAGCTAAATGCAATTTGATTGCACTGTTCTGTAAAATCAGGTCTCTCCCTTTGTAATGGTTTCATGCAATGTTTCCAACCAGAAAGCCTAAAAACTTATCCAACTCTTCTCAGCATCTGGCTTTTCTGCCTATGCTCTCAGGATGCCCATTTAGATGTTACCATCCAATTTTCACATTTAACTAGGTGTGCTCTTTACCTGTGGCTCGTGTGGTAATTCCAGCACCTGATTTGGTGACAGCAGTCACTATGCCCTGTACAACGGTAGCTTCCTATGGGTAACACTAGAGTATACTTCACCTTGTGTGTTTTTATAAAAGCACTTGATCTGTACTTAGAACAAAGAAAAATGTTTATGGCCTTGAAATAAGGGTAGGTACAAGGAAACTATTGTTTGCCTGTTTAATTAGCTGCTGTTTGACCATTAAGCAACTACTGAAAAATGTTGGTGCTCTCCTAATGTAGTTACACAAGTGGTATGAACAGATGTTGGAAGGGCATCATAGAACCAGAAATGATGTATCTGTAGATTTATTGTATTGGTCTGATTCCTAGGCAGCTGACTCCCCCTTGTTATTAAACAAGAAAAGAGCAATTGTTTGGACCAGCTTTTTGTTCAGAGGTCATGCAGCATGTAGCACAACAGGACGCTGGTCTTTCAAAATGCAATGATTGATCATAACTCCATGTCCATGCCTGTAATGGATTTAAACAGTAATTGCTGCATAAATGCCAAATGACTTACAAAGGTCAAAATCAAAAGACAAAGATGACCCCTGTACCTGTCCCTGCCACCAGGAGAGTAATTGTCAGTAGCTCCAATAAAGGCAAAAGTGCTGAGCTTGCTTTTTTGGTCCTGCCTTAAAAACTTGATTATCTTTCACTGATATGAAAGTCTCACTGGCAGACACTGTATGTTGATGACAGTCATTTTTCTTCCCACTTGGTGTTGACCACTGCAGCTACTTTTATAAAAAAAAAGCCAAACACAATATCACTATAGTTTCAGCAATGTTCTTGCTGAATGACAAAAGACACTCAAAGGGAGATGCCTCCTTTGATATACTAGCAGTGGTGGTTAGCAGGCAGCAGTGCAATTGCTTTTGCTTGTATCACATTCTGCCATTTCAAAGAGGCAGAGAGCCTGTGATTGGTTGGAGTGAAAGAGATTTCAAGACATTTTCTAGACATAGAATTATTGTCAGGAGTGACAGCGGTGCTACTATGCTTTTCGGTTCAGGCTTGGATTTTGCCACATATGCCCTGGTCAGCAATAAAATGACCATGGCATAGGGAATAGTTTAGAAGCTGCTGCAGAAGAAGGAAATGCTGATACTTTCTTCTTCTTCTTTCATGTCTGTGGCTTGCCACATAGACCTGTTATCCTGCGAGCCCCTGTGAAATTCATCATCTGTGTTCTTGGCAGCATATGTAGAATCTTACAATGCATCTGGAATGGGCTTGATCCTTCCCCTCACCTCCACCAGTGTCAAAACAATAGAGCTTAATTTGTTTCCAGAAAGCCACTCCTGCCTTCTGTTGGTGAATCAAGTCGACCCCATTAACTACGTACAAATTTATAAATGTTGGTAGTTAAAATATCCACCTCTTAACTATGAAGTTTACATTAGATACAGTTAAATTCATGTATGAATAGTAAATTCCACCAAGACTGCTTCAGTCTAACTGAGGGCTTTGACTCCTAGAAAAAATTGCAAATAGTTTTGTTTGTGCAAGATTTCAAGAGACTGCAGAAGCAGAAGAAATCCCTCCCACTCCAGGCCCAAGAGACTTACAGACCAGCTCAGGCTGTAGCAGAGACCTGCAGCCACTGGAAGATCAAGTGGAAGGCAGCTATGGGCTTTAGAGAAGTCAGAGAGCTGGAGAGGGAGTTTCTCCCGTGAGATATACATCTCAAAAATGTTCTTGGGTCCTACTAATTAAATAAATCTGGAATTGTCCCCTGACTCACTGGAGTTCAATCTTTTTTTCAGACTTATTTCTAGAAATCTACAGAATTACAGCTGGGTGGCTGCTCACTGAAAAACACTGTTATTTCCACCCCCAAGGTAAAACCATGTTCATCTGGATGCACTTCTGACTTACTGGGTTTATTAGGCGAGTTGTCCTAGTGTAACTAAAGCAATTGAGTTATGTAGTGTGTATCCTTGGACACTCAAACTAGTTTACATTGACTGATTTCAAAAGGTTAGTTTCAACTCACTGGATAATAGTGAAGATTTAAGTAGCATGAGCAACTCTCTATTAGATGTTCATGTTCTTATAACTAGGTCAAAATTATATTGACTTAGTTTCTCTGCTGCAGTGTTTCAGGCAAGGAAAGCCTTCCTAATCCTTAGGATTCATCATCACTGAGGTTTGAAGACTGTTAATCAGATCAGACAGCACCTTTTTGAGTGGTTAGGAATGAACACAAGCAGGATATGTTTCCTTTCAATAGTATTTTCCTCCAAACACCTAGTTTTCCTTCTAGTCATGTAATCTGTTTATAATTCTTCCTCATATTCTATATGTGGCCTATCAAAAGTGATACTTTTCAGCCTCTGTCTATCTGCAGATTTACAATGCTTTTCCAAATGCAGGTACATGGAGCTCATTATCCCAGGGAAAATAATCTTCTCCATTACTTTTACGGACCCTCCTGTCAGCAGGACTGAGTTCTTTGCTATTTGATGTTTTCTTTTACAACCTCCTACTTCATTCCATACATCCATATATATGATAGTATAATGGCAGTAAGTGTAACTTATAACAAGCACGACTAAAGTGACTAGGCAAAGAATATTATTAAAGTGTCGTATTTCTCTCTGTACCACATCTTCTATTCAGTGTTGCTCTTTGCCTCCTCCAACCTCTTATTATGCATCTCTCCTTCTGGGGCATTTTTCCTCTCTCATTTCTCCCACTGCCCTAGATATTTGTTCAATACAGAATCCTTGGTTCCAGGCAGGAAAGTGGCTCAGGCAGGGAGTGCTGGGGTGAGGAGACACCTAAAGGAGTATCCAAAAAGGAAAAAAAAGAAAGCTACACCACCAGATTACACCACAGGAAAAAGCCGTGGTTTAATGAAGAGCGAAATAAACCTGCCTAAATGTCCCTAGAATTGCGTCTAACATTGATTCTTCATTGTCTAACAAACAGACATATTATAATAGTTTTCTCTTGCAGTTATCATGATACATACAGTATCTTCTTTCAGAACCAGATTTTATTTTAAGATAAATGGTAAATATACTAAATATATTAAATAGAAGATTTACTATTAAAATATTTGCTTTTTTCTAAGGAAATATGCTTAAGTTCATAACAATTCATTCTTTTCCCTCATAGTTCTAGAATAAAACCTAATCTCTTTGAGTAAAGTTGAATTATTATTGCTTTTAGTAATACAACTTGCAAAGGAGAGATTAGATGTGTATTTTAAACTAGTACTTTGGGTTGTCTAAATAACTATAAAGAGTTAGATATCTCCAGAAGGTTAGTTGTCTCACTTTAAAATACAAATTTAAGTGGAAGGCACCACTGTACAAGTGGACGCATGTGATACACCAACACTTGTAAGCACATATATGAGTGATTATATTATGAATGTGTAAGGAGGAAAGCCATCTTGGATTTCTAAAAGCCCTTCCTAATCCACCATTGTTCAATTCACTCACATTATGACTTCAGAAGATGTGCAGTCCCATGGATTTACTGGACTGGAACCAGATAGAATCAACATCAAAACCAAACCTAAGTCAACAACCAAGACTTTTCTCTTGTTTATAAATCAGCTACAGTTAGGAACCGACTTCACGTTTAACTAGATAACGAGTGTGAAAATACCGATTTTTCTGTTCATAGCCTCCAAGCTGTTCTACAATATAGCCAAAACAGAGCATCATTTCAAATCTGTTAAGAGAGAAGGCATCAGCTTTATACAGTTGTTTATCCAAAGACACACAAAGTACACACTTTGTTCCTTACCCTTAATAGCTGCTGAACACTGCTTTACTTGTCTGTGTTACAATTTATAATACCAGCATATTCCTGATTGCCATTCTGCATTGATTTTATTCTTTATTTCCTCTTTTAAAAGAGCTCTTGAATTACTTGACTTTTCAAGTTTCATTTTCCATTTTTTAAGTTTTCTTTGCAAGCCCTAATACATGCCTTTTGTCACTGAAATACATCTTACATTCTGTTCATAACCTCCCTTTCTCAACCCAAGAAATGAATGGAAGATAGATTCAGCAGTGTCTAAACCTTTACAGTAGCTCTGCATGTCTATTATTTTTGTCCTGCTAATTTAGTTTATTTCTTATGTTTCTACTTATTTAATGGCATTTAATGAGTCATATGAACAAGCTCACCTCTATTTTATTTAATTCTTATATTTGCTCTGTTTTTCTCTGGGTTATTGTAAAGCATAAGGAAAGACCATCTCTCTGAACTAAAAGCCTTTCAAGTAAAACTCAGTTCTGTGCCTAACACATTTGGTTTTCTTCTCAAATTTGTAAGTATTATGTAGTTGTATCAGTACTGTTATCATTGTGCTTTATGAAGAAGCAGCATCCGTTCACCAAAAGAGTGTTTGCCTACCTCCCTATGAGATGCAAAAGCGTCTTCTTCTTTTCTAAAAGGGAAATCTAATTTGTCTATGGTAGTATGTATAAGCTAGTGTACAAGATCAGATGGCTGGCAAATAATGCATTACTTAGTTGTGCTGTTTCATAATGTGTCTTTGCTTGATTTATTTCAAACAGCTTATAATGTCCTTCACAACAGTGAACTGCAACTGCAAAGAGATCTCAACAAAATAGCTAAAATAAATAATATAAGAAAACTAGATTTCTGTGTTCATGCCCATTTTTTTGACATCTATATTCATCAAGTAAAAGTTGGTAGGTAGGAAACTTCTTTAAGAAATAATGAGAAACTAGAAATAAGATATTCATCTTATCACAGTTTAGTTAGAGGAAGCTGGATGTAAGCCAGTATTTGAAATTGGAGAGGCAGAAATTAATGGTAGAGAGTGATAAGGGTTGTAAATGATATGCATTTACGTGCCATCATTCTTTTCATACAGGTTGATTGTACCGTGATTGACAAGGGAAAAAGTATTAATTTGCAAGGATGAAGATTTTGGAGTTAATAGAATTTGATCATCTGACTCACCAAAGGTAAAGAATTGAAATATTTAAATGACATAAGAGTGAAGGATACAGAGAGTGAATTTGAAGAAAGCTAGGAACCCTGACTTTTCCTTTCCTCTTCCACTGTAAGTAGTTATTATTCTTGTTAATGCCCCTCAGACAGTTTCGTATACTTCCTAGACAGGATTGTTCTCTTTTTGCCTTTCGCATGTTTTACATCTATTATGTGTTTTAGCCTGTTTCGTTGAAACATCATATGCTCTTTCTGACATCCCTGGGTACACTAAAGGGAAGCTCTTCTAGCTTTGACTGCTCTTATCATGTATTTGAAAGTGGAATAGGGGCAGAGGCTGAATCACTCTAAAGGATTAGTTGAAGTGAGGATTTACAAGATCCTTTTCTTACCCACTCTTTTTATTCCTGCAGTGGGAACAGTGATTGACTGGAAAGGTATGTTACACCTAACAAGGAACTTCCAGTAAAGTCTAGTTAATTTTTTGCTGTTGATCTTCAAAAATGATGGACCATGATTTTATCTAGCCCAACATGTTTTTTCTTCCTCTGTTTCTGCTGTAATCACATTCTACTAGATAGAATGGACAGTTAGGAAACCTTTGATTGTTAGCTACATATCTAAATCTTTATGCTTCTTTCTCCATATTATCTACTTAATGAAATGTTTTCTTAGTATAGGAACTAGCAAAAAAGCAAGACAAAATGAGCAGATGCTGGAAGAAAGAGTTTGTAAGAGGAATTGAGTATCTCATCTGCAGTGTTCAAATTAACTGTATATCTGTAGATTTTTTTAAAAACAATAGTCAGTTTAGTTTTACACTCAGTAGCATATGAAAATTTCTTTGAAAAGTTCATCTCGACAGTGGACAAGAAAAATAATTTTTGCGTGGCTTTGAGATACATGCTGTAATTCATCGTGTCATGTAGAACAGAAATCTGTATCGAGATTGAGACGTCTAATCTTATGAATGCAGAAGATTAGAATAAAATTTATATTGGTTTTTCTATCCATATATTTGAGTAATATTGGTTTTCCTACCTATATACTTGTGTTTACTCATCTCCCCACTGCTCATTGGAATAATGTTTTTAGCAAATATTTAGCATTTATACTCTTGCTGTACCACCAGCAAAATGGCACAGATAATTAAAGAAGAATCCAGGCAAGGTATAAGGAGCTCAGATCCTTCTTCTGCCTCTGACATCTTATATGCATTTTGACACCTTGTTTTTTCTATGCTTCTACTTCTTCACTGGAAGAGTAAAGCTATTGAATAATACAGAGTGATTGCAGGAATAATACCATGAAATATAGCAACAAATAAGATACACACACAAAAGACTTTCCCCAAATCAATAGTCGATAGTCAGGACAAAATTCTACAAGTTTAGACATTCATAGGCTGCAGTAATGAAGACACAAGAAACCACAGAGTGACAGTCACTGTTTCTATTGATGTAGGACAAGACACAGTGATAGAACAGAGTTTTTAACATCAAGTTTGATAGTGGCAGCAGTTCACACAATTAAGCTGGTAACTCAGTAAACTGCATCATCTGTAATTTCCCCAGCTTTGACACATTATAGGGTGACTTTATGTCCTACTGTTTTAACATCCTTGTTGATATCTTCAATCAGCAAAGCATCTGTTAGTCCTATGAAATCACATATTGGTTTTAATATGGTTGTTTTCAACACTGCAGTGTATTCTGATTATTCTTCATAGTGAAAAAAAGAAAGTATTCAATTCTATTCCTTTTTTCTTTGTTACAAAGGAAAGTTATTAGTTCCATTCTACTTTTTTTTTTTTCTCACAGTTCAATTAGATTTACCTACCAGCAGCTTCTATCAAAGCTTTTTTTTATCTGATTTGGTATTGTTTTTGTGAAAAAAGATTAAATTCAGAAAAGAAATAATCTGAAACATATACCTATTAAACTATTTTACTTAGCTCTTACTGCATATTCTTGGGGTAGTAGTAGTGATACAGAATTTTTTTCCTACAAAACCCAATATTTTCTAACCATACAGCCTTAATTTTTCTTTGCAATATGATCTTTCTAAAGATATTCTTTGACAGGTTGGCTTCTTTCCCAGGTCCAATGCAACTTACTGCTTTTAACTCCCATTTGACACTTACTTAAAGTATGGGAGCAAAATGATGATCTGAGATTTATGGATATAAATTTGGAGTATTTCTAGGGAAATGAATAGAGTTGCTCCAAATTTGCTCTATGAAACAGAAGGGTACTTTCTTGACCTGCATAAAAGTCTTGTATCTTTGCAACAGTCAAGGGAGGAATGCTTCTAATGCATTAATGCTATTGATAGACATTGATATCTTTTGATAAAATGTTATGTATTTTTCATTAGTAATGTGTGGAGTAACTCATATCTTCAAGGGAATCAAACCAGTATATTTTAGTGGACATTAGGAGAGATACACCTTCTTCAAGCTTCTACATAGCCCAATAACTTTAAGTAATTTTTAACAAGCTCTGAGATACAGGCAACCATAAATACTCTGGGTCATCAGTTTTGATTCTGGTGTTCTTCGACAAATGGTAACATAAATTATTTCCACAGGTTATATGTGATATACACTCGTAATCTCCCTATAGGTGAGGTCAGAGTCAGACTTGTAAATTCTACTCCAATAGCCAGTTAATGAAGTCAGTTCATTTAAAATACTACTTCTTGCCTAGCTGCAGCTTCTAACAGCCTGTCACAGTCAGTCAGAGTCCAGCATGTGAATCTGTTAATAGAACTATTTATGGTGTAATCAGGACTCTCCTCTAAAACACTATATCACTGTAGGGATAATATGCAAAATGCTTTCATAATATAGACACATGTGCCACACTGTTCAATTCAGCAGTGATACTGGCATTCAGGGGTGCTATGTAACTGCTCCAGTTCAGCCACTTTCTCCTAAATCATGTGTTTGGATGAGCTATTTCAAGCTAATAAGGAATTATCAGAGTCTGGGGATAATATTTTAAAAGCTAGATCTGGGTATATAGTATGACAGGACCTCTAACTGTCACGGAAATTTTCTTTTTCTAGTCACTTTGTAGATCTCAAAATGAAAATTTGAGGCAAGCTGCACAGAGCTGTCAGCAGCCGTGCTAAATGATGCATGCCAGAGATCAAATGGAAAATTTTTTATCTAGCCTTACAAATTAAGGATACATTTGTAATTTGCATTCTTTTGGGAATTACTGCAATTCACATTAGGAATTCTAGACACCTCTGCATGAAGAAGTAGCTTACGATATTTACTTATTTCTAATGAATGTTTTGAAAGTGTTTTTTCTGATGCTTATAGTTATTTCTAAAGAATGCACTTTCTTATTAGGGAATACATACAAAGACCTTATTTGGAATACATTTGTGTCATCCATGATTATATCCTTCACCTGAATTTTACTTACAAACTTCTGGGAGATTCTGTCTGTCGCACAGTTTAAGAAATATTCTTCAGGATAATCTGGATCTTTTTCCTTCTTATTTTTCACTGAGTTTAGTGGACTTTTTGTCCTAACTTCTTTCAAATGCTCTGTTCTGTTAAATGAACATAACCTGCATTACTCTATATCATGTAACAAGGAAATGCAGTGAATGTTGTTCCACTCTCTGGCCTGGCTTTGACGTGGTTTGAATCATACATGGATCTCTTGGTGGTTCACAGCACTCACAATTTGCTTAAAATCAGGTCTCAATATAAATTCAGATGGGAAAGCAAAACAAAAAAAAATTACATTAAATAACACCACTGTCTGGTTAAAGCACAAGGTACATTTAATTAACATTAAATTATCCATAGTTAACGCAGTGTTTAATGCAATGTTTAGCATATATTACTTCCAACTGAGTTTCGCTACTGATACTGCATCTCCTAGGAAGGGAAAGAGAAAATAAACACTGGATAGGCATTAATTATGTCTCTCAGCCCACAAATTACCGTCATAGATATGAGAAGCTGCACAGGGTGAGAGAGGTGTCAGTGTTCATATCCACTTTTCACCCTTTAATCCTTCTATGGACGAGGTATTATCTGCAGAACTGGAACTGAGGACAGCTATATTTCAAGTGTTTGTTAAAAATCTATTGATTAGCAGAAATATTTTTCCTCAAAATATGTTATTCTGACTTATACCATTTAAAAATGTTACTTCTTTTTTTCATAGTACAGCAGCACAAACTTCTTAAAATTTATTTTACAAAATCTAATAATAAGCTAAAACTGAAGTCTGAAGGTTTAAGGTGAAAAAAAGCAAACCCTGTGATTCAGATATAGCCATAAATAGTCTCATTGCAGGACTAAAGTTTGTGAAAAACTGATACCATAGACTATACTGAGGAAAAAATACCAAAACCATCCTGCAAGTTTTCTAAGATCTATTCCTGTGCCTGTCCCAGGAGCATGTTTTC
This sequence comes from Clamator glandarius, assembly GCA_033459285.1. Lineage (NCBI taxonomy): Eukaryota > Metazoa > Chordata > Aves > Cuculiformes > Cuculidae > Clamator > Clamator glandarius. The sequence continues at coordinate 357,741 of JAUNZM010000174.1, forward strand.
TCAAACTTGACTAAAAAATACAAAAACATTTTTCCTCAAAGGGTACTGCCTAGAAACCAGCCCAATGAAAACATCAAACCTGGTGCAGATTTAAGACTCAGCTCTCATTCTGAATGTGAAGCAAAGCATTACTGGCATCTCTGAAAGTCATATACCATGTTTGTGATTTACAGGACTGAAGGAGAGGCTACAAATCATAGAAAATGAGAATGCAGTTATTCCCAGTGGATAAAAGTGGATTACAGACAGTGCAGACTTTTTTTGCCTTTTGATGCTGTGTCTATGCTTTCGTGGTGGGAAATAACTTTGTACTTCAGGCAACAAAGGCTTGGAGGAAAAGTCACACTCCTGTCCAGCTGCTGGGTAATAAGGACTGTTGTGGAGAGGTGCTAACTGATCTGACCTCTAGGATAAATTCGCTTGGGAACTATTTCATATGAGTCAAAATCATCGTGGAGATGTGGCAGAAATGGTCTCAAGATTCCAAGTAGAAGCATAGGATTGAAGACTAGAAACGTTGGGCAGCTTTATCAAAATTCATAGTACTACATAGTTTTTACTGTTCTTTGTGTTGCTTATGCTTTGATTTCACCACTGAACACAGTGCTGGTATAGTCAGTCTTTATCTCCTCTTTCCGGTACTATCCTTATTCAATTTTACCACCTCATCTTACACTCCTCGGTTGAATGGACCACTTAGGTGATAGGACTCTTCAGACAGTTTCTAGAAAATGGGAAAAGTACAGCTGAGCAGGCCTGATATACTCTTGTGTGCATATGAATGTGTGTGTGTTTATATTCATAACAGCCTGCTTGTGGTTCTTGCCACCTTGGGGGGAAGATCTTGCCCCTCTTCCCTGAGGACAGAGTTAGGATCCACATGCCTCAGCCAGGTGGGCCATTTGGATGTAACTTACATTGCTCGTCAAGTGCTACTTGCAGTCTGGTTTCTAATCTGAAGGAAGAAAATATTGAAGGGGAGAAAGAATTGGGAGCAACCACATATCCTATGCCATCAGAAAATGTTTTCCTCCTATTCTATGATGCATGACTGGGTGCCTTGGTCCACCAATTTCTACCAGCCCATAAAAAAAAAATCTGGAATAAATGACTTTTTCCATTTCTAAAGACTCAGTTCACACTCCACAGGAACTGGCAACATGACCTCTGTTGATTATAAATGTCTTTAGATGACATCCCTAAGACATAAGATAGGACTAATAGTGCATTGTGTTTAAGGCTTTAGGATAGGTTTCAAGAATAGTAGATACAGATTCTTTATGGTTCTGGACAAATATCTCATCTATTCTGCCTGTACACTGAGGGTAAAACTGCTGTAACTCATGTCAAAATCCTTACAAGGATAAATCCATAAAGTCTTAGGATGCACTGACATATATCACCAGGGGGACTATATTGATGGATAAAAGCCACTATGCTGTCAACAAATGTCTTATCGGTACATATAAAAATTGATGAGCTTTCCTTACTCTGTTGTGTGTCCTGAAAACTACAAGAATTGTGACCCATCTTTGTCAGTTATTTTAATTGTAAGCTGACTTTTCTAAGCACAAAAAGTTCTAGCCTGGTACATTCACACCTGCATTAAATAAAAAGCAGGATTTACTTTACCAGTCAAAACAAATAGAAGTTTTCCTTGTCTAGGAAGTTGTGAGCTACTACATTTATTATTGGAAGGATTCAGAACAGGAAGTAGTTATGATGATTTGTGAGCTTCTTTTTATTTTTCATGAAGAATTCCAGACGTGTTCAGGGAGACAGTCTGGAGGTCTGAAACTGAAATAGCTGTTTCATCTTTTGAAGTAAAAAAAAATTGTTTTGTATCATTCCAGATATTAGTTGGGAATATGTGCAACAAAATATATAATTTTCAGCATGGGTTGTGGCTTTTTTTTCCTATTCTATTTGAAACAAAACTGTCAACTGAGAGATAAACTGTCTAATCAATCAGTAAAGATGTCTTGTTACATGGCAATGTCTAGCAAAGAACATGACAAACTGTTTTATAAGAATGAAGTGATGTACTAGGTTTGGTATTTTCAATGGGCGCTTTATCAAAAAATCTCACGTTAATGCAAACTACCAATGAACAATAAGCAAATCATTTGAATTTTCTAAGCCAAGTAATAAATTTCCATTGGATATGCAGGAAATATTATGAAAAAATGGTATGCTTTTTTCTGTTTAAGTAACCATTGAATAATATAACTCCAGATGTGGGAAGTGTTACTTTTCTTTTTCAACTGTAAGAAAATCAGGGCTAGACATAAAATCTGTTTGGGGACAAGCAATAGACTAGATGACCTCAAAATCCTTTTCACTATAATTTTCTATGACTGAGTTTCTGTAATCAATCTATGTAAGTCTGCCTGATTTGACTACCTGTACATCTGAGTGTACAGCAGACTAACTTAACCAAGCCAAAATATCTTGCAGTGCATGCAGTTATTGTCACCTGATGAGCTTATCACAGCTAGGGATTCCCAGGTCGATATACTGGGTTTAGCTTGTTGTTCCTCAGTACTTGCTCCCTTGGTCTGAGCATAGTTATATTTTTATCTTTAGAGGCATAGTCGTGTACTTAGACTCTCTGCTTGTGCACTTCTTCACAAACGGTACTGAAACTTCCTATCCTTAGTTACTCTCCATAATAAAGATGCACCTTTTCCCAAAACCCATGAATGTTCAAATTATTCTAGCAGTAAAAGCAGAGTAAAATACTTTGCAGACCAGCTCCTTAAATAAATATAGTTATTCTCACAGGGAGAGACTAGCCAAAATATATGCTCAGCATGTTTCTTGCCCGGTGGTCTGCGAGTTACTGCGTTTCCTATTGTAGTTTACTTAAGGGCAAAATCTCAAAATCTTTGTCTTCATTGCTGTCACATTTCTGAGAGCCCTTCTGTCTTTGATAAGTCTTGCTCAGGATAATAAGATACTCTTCTTCAGCTCAGGATTTCATGTTTGGTTGATCACACCACAGCTGCCTATAAGGCTGGTAAAAAATGTTCTTACCCTCTTTCCTATCCAGAGCATTTGTTCTTTTCTTCTACTTGTTCTGCTCTACTGTTGCATCAGTAGAAGGGTTAGTGAGGTATAATGTAATCCCAATCATCCTTCCAGTGCACCATTTCTAATTAATGCCATTTCACAGATCCGGTTTGTACTAGTAGATTAAAAAGGGGAATTGGGTGCTATTAATGATACCTGATTGATTTTCAATGTCTGCCCTTCAACAACACCTCCTGAGTTACAAGTTTAGGTAGAAGCTGGAAGATATGATGACATACTTTCATGGAATATATGGATTTTGTGGCTTTGTACAAATAGAAGAGGGGGATTAATCTTAAGAGATTTAGACATGTATAGCATAGATACCTACATCTGAGCACATTGTTTACACTCTTCGTGAAGTCAGTGGAGAAAAACAGGCACTTTGCAGACAGAAACCATCTTATTCAAGGCATATGTGTAGTAGGTGAGAGGAATTCCCTCCATATGCTGTGGTTAGACCTCAGTGACTTGCCCACAAGAAGTCAGGTGAGAAGAATTCCTAAGGTTTATATCAAACTGACATATCTGTTCTTCTATGTTGCTGTGCAAAATCCCAGAAGCAGCCAGTCAGAGCAGAATCTGCTCTGTTGAGATGATTGAGTCTGTCTCAGTAGAAACAGCATTTAGAAAATGCCTCCAAGAAACCCTGTTCCCCGCTGCTGCTGCCTCCTGAAAGCTACAGTGTTTGTGCTTGACCCAGGTGGGAAGCTTCTCCTTCCTACACGTTTGGCATCACAGACCTGTGTCTGTTTGGAAGGGAATTGAAACTCAGTTCTCTACAGGATCCCCACCACCTGTACTATGAATTCTTTGACCTTATAGGAAAACATAAATATATGACCCTGGTCTCATTACCTGGCTTTTCACCCCAAACCTCTCCATGTTTCATTTCACGGTCCTCATTTAACATTTGCTATGGACAAGAGTTTCTACTGAATGCATGTTGTTTGTATGAGAGCCAGATGAAGCTGTAATATAGATGAGGAGATAATACTCTGGTCAATCACGAGTATTTGTTCTGCACAGAGCAATGCTGATGTTTCTCCCAGCATTCTGCCAGAAATCTATCCCTGGGTTATACTGTGAATTATGCTAAATCTGTCTTGTCCATGGAGAGTAGAAATAGCTTGTTTACTTGCAGTAAATATCTGTAGGCACATGAGTTGGGCTGTAGCCTATTTTACATATGGGAAAAATAAACCAAAGAACAATGATTGTAAGAATGACCAAATTTGAACTGTTACTGTGAATGTCAGACAACAATCTGTACTACTCATCTCCCAGATCACCTCAAATGCTCAAACTGAAATTTGCTTTTAGTAAGTACTGCTCTCTTTCTCCTTGCAGAGAGTCACAAACACACAAAAGTGTATTTGCAAGAGTGAGAAAATGCTTTTGTGTCCCTCCTGCACATATTGTGACCTGTATAAAATTTAGTTCATTTTCTCTGTCTCTGAAACAGCCCTAATCCAAACACCCATGGCTTATCTATTCCTTAAGCATTAGACCAATTTTCTCCAAGAGGAGTTTGTAATGCATTATCAGTTTCAGCAGTGGTCAGAGACTAGATAAGACAAGCAAAAAATGTATGAAAATATTATCTAGTAATCCTATAACAAACAACACTGAGACAAAGAAACACAGTGACAGTCTCAATGCCCTGCAGCTTCAAAGTGGTATAGCTGGACAGCTACACCAGAGATTAACACACTGGTAATAACCTCTTGGGTTTCCTCTGTACAGCTCATGCTCTTCGAAAAGCTTTTCACAGAGCCATTCTCTGTGGTTCTGCAGGGCAAAGATTATCTCGAGCTTGTTGGACACTGTTGGCTTCAGGACCAGAGGGACACAGTGGCAGCAGCCAGTCTACTGTACAAGAAGAAACTTTCATTATTAAACAATAAAAGAGGAAAAAAATAGGTATGAAGAAGACAAGTCTTTCTTCCTAGGTTAAAATAGCCTCCGTCAAAGCTGTTCAACAGATAGCAACGAGTCAGTCAGCTTGTATATTGCCATTAAGAGCATCTTCTCACTTCATGCTCTGCCTGGAAACTGTAAAAAGCTTTGTTTGACATATCTTCTCACCCCACCTGTTAGCTAAAATAGCCTGCTGCATGAAGACTTCTTTCCTTGCATTGGAGAAAGCATTTAACTTGCTGCTGTCAGCTCAGTGGTGTGCACTGTACCTATCCATGCCCTGCACACCTGCCAGCCCTAGGTGTGCAATGTTGCCCAGGTTGTCCACCCTAAGTCTGACATATGCTGATATGACCCTCTGGACAATTTAGCAGCTGCTAGACTATGATCAAGGTCTCACCTTCTTTCTCACTTGTCTAGTGACCTCATTTTACACATCTGATCTTTTTATAGTATTTCTTTTCCAGCCTTTAAGTTGCTAGAGTCACCTTTTTTCCATCAACTATTTGAAATTGTCACATTTCTTATAAAATTGTTGCTTGTGTTTTTCTGCTTTCATACACCCTTCCTCTAGCCCTGCTATGAAAAAGTTTCCTTATTTCCTTTTCTTCCTTTAGTTGTGTTGTTTTTTTTTCAAATCTTTATTATTTTCTTTCAGATATTAGATATCAAACCGTCTTTAATAATAGTTTTAGCTTTCCCATGTGGAGTTGTATTTTTTTTTTAATTTTGAAATTTCCAATGAACTGTGGCTTCAAACTGTGTGATAATCACCAAATTCCTTGGTTTATATCATTAGAAGAGGCAAAAAATTAGACAAATCAGTGTTCTATTTCAAGAACGCCTGATTTTGCTGGAAAGTGAAAGGAGGATGATCAAGGTTTATAAACAAATTAAAGAAATGTTACTATGTTGGATTTGTAAGTGAGTCATACTAATTTCATGTGAGGCCTGCGTCGTCTGAGCAAAGGCTGATTTATTTCACATCCCAGTTAGACTCACTGCTGTCTTTGTCTAGGAAACTAGCCATTTTCCCAAGTAACTTCTCTTATAACTTTATCTATAATTTTTCTTGAAGAAAAGGACAACTGTTAGACTTACATGATTCTTTTAATCTTAACAAAAACCAACTTTCAAATGCAGGGCTTTAGGTGAGCAAAAGCAAGCAACTGTGGAGGCTTGCTCCCCACCCTAATCTCTAGCTCCTTAACATCACAGGTAGGGTGCTCTCTTTCCTTGGGAAGGGAGTGTGTCATGAATCTTCAACAGTGCTCTACTAGATTTCTGAACTGAAATTTCCAGCAGCTGCAAAACCTTAGTTCACATTGTACCCAGCCATGGCTTTTGACTCTGGAGAGATGTAATTCCATTCCGCAGGGATAAGTGATCATTGATGCACAAAACGGGTGAGGAGGGGATTTTGTGAACCCATAATCTTACTGGCTGCTGGAACTGTTAAAACATACATGGACCATGCACAACCTAAACATTAGCCAGGTAGGAAAGTACTCACAGTATAGAGAGATGAGGGACTCCTGGTGCTCTAGTGTAACAATATGGAATGGATAAATTTGCCTTCTGTTTTCATTTTCTTCTTTTTTTTTTTTAATGTGCTTTTAAACGAGGTGTGGCAAGAAATCAAACAGCTGTGCAAGTAGTTCTGAAATTGAATCGAATGTTCTTTTGAACCTCTTTGATAACCTTCACCAGAAACCTCTCTTCTGCACACCTGAATAACACATCAGTAATGCAGTTTATTTCTTCAGCAGTCACTGGGTCGGGCAGTGTTAGAGCATGTCAGTTTGTGGTAAGGGTTGTTTATGAAGCTTATCTGTGTATAAGTGACATGAGAGGAATGTGACATCTGATAATGGAGAATGTGTTTGTATGCTGTGTTCTATAAAATGGAGAACTTGTTTTTTTCATAGCTTGTTGGTAAGTTGTTATATTACTTTGTGTCTTAGATAACTCTTTACACCACTCTGAAGCATAAAGAGGACTGTGGCATGAAGGTATCGGTCAGTTGAAGGGCTGTCACGTTTCAAAATTAAATATGGTTCACCAAACTAAAAGCTTTCTTGTTCAGCCTCAGACATAGCATGGAAACCCATCTGTGTTAATAAATGCCCCAAATTTGCTGGTTTTCATCACTCTGACTGCATATTATGTGCCCTGTAAACTCCATTACTCAACCAAAGGTGTATTTAGTCATGCATAGAAATATTTAAGGCAATTATATCAAATTTCCCCTCTCCAGAAGAGTTGTTATGGAAATAATTCATAACACTGCACAAACAGCAATAGATGAGATATTTTTTAAGTTGAAGGGAAATGAGAGAAGTTTATGCAAATAACAAAAACATTCTGAAGAATGTGGCATTTTAATTGAAAAATAATTAGAAGCCTTTTCATTATTTGAAAAGTCTGAGTTATTAACTGTTATTACATTTTTTTTAGAAAGTTGAGTTATTTGGAATTTTTTTAACTGTCTACCTTTTAGTTTAAGGAACACAAAATGTCTCAGAGAACAAGAAGCAAAAGTAGTATGATGTCGGGGTGGGTAAAGTTAGATTTAAAATTTGATCATTTTCTGTTTAGTGCTTTTCAAAAAGATAGTCTTGCTATTAAGGCAGTGAACTTCCTGCAGAAAATAAAATTTCAAGTCCCATACCTATTCCAGACCTCCTGTTTGACTTCTCTTTATCATCTTTACTCTGTAGGAATAGGGGTTAACTGTATTTTATTTTCAGATACATTGAATTGATGTTGTTTGTATGTACTGCACCTAGTGAAAACTAATTCTGATCTCCACCTCATTATCTAGATGTTAAGGGGAAATAAATTGTATGTTATAAACAATTGCTTCTAAAGGTGATTTGAAAACACCAGTTTTGAGTTTAGAGGATGTTTTATGTTTGTTCCAAATGCCCAATATTTTTTATTTTGTCATGTCTACTTTTTCATGGAAATGTAAGGCACTCATTCTAGAAGAGAAATTAATATATATTTTTTCACAAAAATATATTGGTGAAAAAAGAACAAATTGGAGCCTGGAACAAATCCGGATATAATTATATTTTTTTGAAGTTGGCTATAGAAGCACATAAAGGTTGTTTAATTCCACTTCCACAGGCTGTCTTTTAGACCTTCAGTAAGAAACAGTGCTACTTGTAAAAGAAGCACTCCTTTCATACTCTTTCCTCCTCAAAATTCCCATAATCTTTGATCAAGAGAAAGGCTTGGCTTATTTTGAGGATACTTTCCAGTAAGTTATGAAGCTGCAATGGAGTAATATAGGGAAGATTTGTGCAGACAACAGAGGTGCCATATTCAGGAGGCCACATGGGGGATATTTGGGAACAAAGATTAGAATTAAAGGTGACTTTTTGCTGATCATAAGAGACAAAATATTAGCTTGTTTAGGCAATATTCTTCTTCTGTTTGAGAAATAGGATTTAATCATGGACAGATGATGTTGAAAGGAAGTGTGAACAATCTGAATACGAGGAAAACCAAGGTACGTGCTCATGTGCTGGACTTCAGGCAAACTGGCAGGCATCATTGATTACACTTTTGTTTATTTGCTTAACTTTTTTTTTAGTGCACCAGATATGACCCATTACCCGAGGTTGTTTGAATATTTGCCTTATTATGTCTCATGCTATCCTGAGATCTAGGGTTTACTGAGGCCCCTGACCTCTTTTAATGATATTTTAAAAATGCAAGTTGGATTACATTTTTAGAATGTTTATTGTATTTTTTCTGCATTACAGGCAGTCTATTGTGGGTATACCCAGGGTTAATAACTTGTACAGGGACTGTAATACCTGTTCCCAGGACTAATATCTGAAAAACAGAGATGACCACTCTAAACCACAGGCTTCTCATGGCTTCCTCTGGGCATACAGAGTCTCCATATGGGCTCTGTGTTCCCAGAGGAATATATGGTTTTCATCACTTCTATAAAGGAAAAAATATTACGTTCATGCATCCTCTTCCATCATTCTCATGTGAGCAGATAAACTTAACCTGCCCACTACAGAGTGCTTCAAAAATACCAGATCTACTCATAGTCTTCACTGAAAGTAAACAACTTCTGGCTGAAAATTATTTTAATTATACAACACAGGACAATAAATTGTTTAGCAAAGGTTTGCTGAACCACAGTAAAATATTTCAAGCAACTGGCAGACAAAGCTGCCCCTGCTTTCAGTTTTATTACTGGTGTGGGTGTTTATTTCCCACCCTTTTCCTTCCAGGTCAGTAAATTCTGGTAGAGGACCATTTACACTTTGCACGATTTGTGTTATCCAAAGCTATAAACTTTACAAATGAATGGGGCAAACCTTGGCTGCTTAGTTTTCTGGATCTTGCTGTTACAGTACATCCATCTTATTTACTTGCTAGCTCCCAAGAAGGCAATGAAGCATTGCAACTTCATGAGCAATATTAAAATATTCAGATTTATCGCTGTGACTGAGATTGATACCATCATGGATGCTGAGATCTGTCTTTCTGATACCTGCCGCAGCTGTAATTTCCCTGTTTCTCTGCATCTGATAGAGTTATTTACAGTATGGGAAAGTGTATATGACAGACTCTCAGATGACAAAATTTTCTTTTGCACTATTTTGAAAAGTTTTAAGTGATTCAATGAGGTACAAGTGCAGTAGAGACTCAGTGCGCTCATTAGTTTCTCTCTCCTACTGGAAAGATGGGTCTGGGTGATTGTAGAGGTCTTAAGAATATCTCGTAACCTATCCTCACAAACGACAAATATGAATTGCAAAAAATAATAAAAATACTGCAAGGATGAACTGTATATATTGTCACTTTGGTTTGCAAATTTGTTACAAAACAGCATCAGCACTTTCAAGAACTCTAGCAGCTGCATGAATGGGAAAGCTGGTTACAGTCAGCAATACCATATTTGAGATACCTGTGGGAAGAGCTGTGCGACACTAACAGAAAGGGAGGATGTAGTGTTTCTCCAGTCTACCCCAGTTACCTTTTCCTTCGCAGTTCTCCTGCTTTTCACTTGTACCAGTCTGTTTAATTGTTCAAGTGAATAAAAGACAGTGACAGTTACATTACTCTCCTGAGTGCTCATTCTCTCTTCATTTATGATTTAGAGACAGTAAGGGGTTTCCCATGGACTGCTCAAGGTTTTGGATCATTCCATTGGAAGAAGCTGTATTTGAACTCTACATGCTCTGGAATCAGAAGCCACCACAGTGACTCAGAAGACTCCAAAAAGAAAATATTGTCTTGTGAATAGTTAAGAATAAGGTTTGCTGTTTCACCTAAACTTCCTAGCTTCACCTCCTTTTCCCAATATTGCTTGATTGACTTTCTTTATCAGGTGTTGCATTTTGTGTATATGTTCTCCCTAGTGCTGTTTGCTTGTCTGCTTATTGTCTCCTAGAACCTTTATAAAATCACTTTGTTGCATCCAAAAAAGCTGAGAAAATACGTAACTTAAGTAGACTCATGAACGAAATCCAGAGGGTAGCATTTTATTTACTGGTTTTTTTTTTTCTCTATGTTTTGTTGAGGGTCTAGGGCACATCTGCATGTCAGATGATTTACCATTAGATAATGGCAAGATGTCTTGCCTTTTGTTTTGCTGAGCTGGAACTTGCTATTGTTATGTTTTGCTTCCATCAATCATATCTTAGGTTGTAAAGTCTTTGGGAAGAATTGTCTTCTCTTGATATTGGACAATAAAGCATTTGCAAACTACTTTCCTCATTTATGCTGAGGGCACATCATGTTATTACTTATGAATGAAAAAAATAAATCCGAGGGAACAGTAATCGTATTACAGGGGAATTTATCTACAAATATAATAATGCTTTTTCTATTGTCTAACTATAACCCTGCAACCATTTTGACACATTTATCGCTACAACATTCCTTCAACATCCATGTAGTGTGGTTATTCTCATTTCAAAGACAAGAAGCTGAGAGCATAGAGAATAATAGGAATAGCAATAGTATGAAAATTGAAATATTTATAGCTAGTATCCCTAAGTGTTGTCTTTATTCAAAGGAAGAAAATGGAATTCCTCAAAGGTGATTAAATGTAACCTTCTAGGCTGTTGTTCTGAGCTGAGCTTTTAGAAGTCTTACCTACACACAAGTTTCTGAAGGGCATGGCCTCAAGCTACACCAAGGGAGGTTTAGGTTGGACATTAGCAAAAAAATTTTCACAGAAAGGGTCATTGGGTACTGGAACAGGCTGCCCAGGCAGGTGGTTGATTCACCTTCCCTGGAGGTGTTTAAGGCACGGGTGGACGAGTTGCTAAGGGGCATGGTTTAGTGTTTGATAGGAATGGTTGGACTTCCGGTGGGTCTCTTCCAACCTGGTGATTCTATGATTCTGTGATTTTATGATATTAACTCAAAAAGTAAGAAAGAAATGGATGTTAAATCTTGGCTGATGATCATACATGTCTGTTTCTTCCATGTCAGTCAGTTCAGCTGGTTTTGCTCCACACTGGTGGGCTGTCTCATTAACCTCATGTAGGCTAGAACCACTTTTGTTGAGCTTCTGAGCTTCTATTTTGGCTTAAACTTTATCACTCCTATTCTCATTCCTTTCTGGCAGTAGGAATTCAGCTGAAATGGGAAGTCTCCTAGCTTTTTCAAGCTGCTTTAGAGGTACATATTATAGAATTTGATGGGAAAGGTAAGAGCTATGCCTCACCTCTCCCTTTAAATGACCACAAGCCCTGGCTAGACTTATTCACATGTGCGATTTTCCTTCTACCTTTGTTGACATGCCTTGCATATTCCTTAAGATGCCTTGGATCCTCTGGTAATTGCATAGAAGATGATACATGTGGATCAGAGCTTTAATTTCCATGCTCCTTTCCATACAGAAAAGGCTCAATGTGACTTCTGTGTAGTAGGAAGTTCTGTGTGTACTCTAAAACCTAGAAGCTGTTGTTCTTCCTGTGACTTTTTAAATTATCTGTCACTCAATTTAGTAATCAGACTCTTGAGAAGTTCTTAAATAAAATAATGAATTTAATGATGACAGATTGTTTTTCTACTACACTTTCTTTCCATACATGTATTTGAAAACAGAAACATCTGAGTGAGGTTAAGTTAAGAAACTCCTTCTGTTTTTTTTACAAAATTAATCAAATATTTTACAAAGAATCTGCTTACTCAAGTAAAATCTGCTCTATGTCATAAATAGCATATTACCATACTTAGACTTTTTGTCCTAATGAGGACTCTATATTTCAGTTTTACACCACTGAAATGAATAAGAATGGCAGAAAATCAGATTAGGAAAAAGGAGGTAATTATAATGCTATTGGTTTTCAGAAAAAAACAGCAGCAGTGTTTTAATACAAACAAATAAACCCAAAAGGAAATAGAGCAAAAGACAGATTATAGAGATATAGGACAGAAAAGGTGATAGTAAGATGATGATCAAGAAAAGGAAACTCAAATTAATAATTTTTGGGGTTGTACTGGGTGAAACAATCTCTGCTTGAGGTTCTCTATTCCACTGAAAAAAAGAAGTAGTTATCTATCTGAAGATGATAGAGTCAAAAAAGGTATAAAGAGGAATGCCCTCACAAGCGTAAATTGTACAGCAAGGTGCATTTAAGTCTGGGAAGGACTACAGATTCCTCTTTGTGAAGAGGAATAAAGTGAGAAAGAGAAGACCAGAAACTCCTCAGAAAGGAAAGAAGCATTATATCCATTTGAATCTTAGTGTATTGAAGTGACAGTATGGCACCAAGGGAAAAAAGCTAATCCTCTTCTTTGTCTAATTGTTCCAAACCCTAACAGCAGTTGTGCAACTGTATTCTCTAATTGGCTTTTTCTGCTTGAATTTAAGATAAAATTCAGGAGGGGAGTGTAGTGAGACACTTTAACAACTACATGAAGAATTGAGTTTGAGATTGTTTCATACAGGGAAATCTTTGGAGTCCATCAAACTGGATCACTGTCCTTTTGTCAGAAAACTAGAGCTGGACTCAGGAAGTGCTTTAGAAGATGTTGACTTTAGTTGTTAGAAGAATGAAGGTCTAACTAGATTGATGACAATGTAACTGCTCACATTTGAGTAGATCATTCCAGTTAAGTATAAATATATTAAAAATTCTTTGTCATTCTTAAGAAAATATTCCTTCTGTCTCAAATAAGATACAAGGATGGAGTCAGAGTAGCAGAAGATGGAAATTTAATGCTGTGATCAGATGATTTCATGGTTTCGTTCTAGCACTGAACACAAGATAAATATTATAGATAAATATTTCCTTTCTTCTTTACAGAGACATTTAGAATCAAACCTTGTTGGTAGAACTATGAAAAATTCATTGCTTTGATTAATGGCAAACCAGCCAGTAGAAGTATCCTGATACATCTATAAGAAGAAGCTGTAAGGGCATCCCCAAATTTCTCTGCATTTCACGTCGCCTTATGACTGATGTAAACTTGTGTAACTCATATAACATGCTGTACACAATGGGACTCTGAATTTTGTGGTTGTTTTGTGAAGTGATAACTTTTGATTCATATGAATTTTGCTTCATGCATTAAATTCATTAGAAACTGAATTTTACCTTTTTTAAAAAGCTGGCTTCAACAGAGGTGGAATAAGGACTCCAAAAGTCTCTGAACTCACTGCTTTCCTGAATGAGTAATACATGACTACATAATTTACCTTCATTCTTATGAATTAAGAGGAAGAGAAGGGTTCTGTTTTTAAATAAACAGCTGAATAGGTAGCAGCAGGTGCACACAAACCCTATGTAAAATTAAATAAAATACAAACCAGTGTCAGAATAGTGTGACTGTCAATGGTTCCTAAAAAGTTTTACATTCTCTCCTCATACTTTCTTTGTTTCCCCCTTAAGCAGATTAAACGCCTTAGAGCTGATGTTTACCTATTTTATTACTATCCTCATTGTAAGGGTCTCATACAAACACTATGTTGCAATATCAATTTAGGACTGCAATTCTTGTTTTAGAATATATTTAAGAAATTAGCAGACCAAAGATCATAAGATGAATCTTCAATCTTAATGGAAGAATTTTCATTGTGTTACAATCCAATGTTTTGTCTCATCTAATTATAGCTGCAACAGGGATGTTGTATTCAATCTTTCTATTTTAATACTCTACATTATTCTCTGTTTTCTTCCAGATAGGCTATTACATAATATTTCTATATATGCACTATGAAAATATATGAAAACATGTGAAAATCCAGTTTCCAATCACAGTGCTTGCCAGGTAACTTTGGAGAAACTATTTGATTTCTTGTTATTACCCTGGATTTGCTTTGATGAAAATGGACCTTTGTGCATGTTTTTATTTTTTAATTATAAGAAAGAAATTTTTTTTTTATTATTTTGAAATGAAAATGGACTAGATTTTTTCTTTTCCATGAAAGAAAAAAGTTCAAATTGATGGCTTTTTGCCTACACTGCCCTGCCAACTCCCTGAAGTGCAACTGTGTAATTATTTTTCTGAAAGTAGCTGCGAATTCTTGTTGCTTTTGTTATGCAGTGTGTCTATGGAGACACAGCCCTGTTGCAGTATCTTGTCTAAAAGGAAAAGAGAACTTAAGACAGGCTGCATCAGTTTGCAAGAAGGAATTCCACACAATGAGGTTGACCTGATTTTGTATTCCTTTTATCTTAGCAGTACTGAGACATGACCTTCACTGCAAGATAATAAAAGACTCAGTGCAATTCAGGTTGTTCTTTAATGAAATTATTCTCCCCTTACCTAGTTATAAGATTTGGCTAATGCAGGAGGAGGCTATAGCAGCAAGGTCTTTCACATGTAATGTATAATTGATGCAGGATTTGACTGGCAGCAAAGACTAATCTTCTAAAGTTATTTTTATCAGCTTTTTCCTCAATGTGGTCCCTCTCATCTCGCTTACAGTTTAATGATAAAGAGTCTTTTGAGCAAAATCCTTATTTTATTAATGAGATCTTGCTTGATTTGACAAAATAATAATTCCTTCTTTGTAACCACTGGTTGTTGGTTTTCATTTTTGGCTGATCTGCCAATATGGATATTGTTACTTATTAACCCTGCAAATCTGGAATTATTTATTTGCTGCTGTGTACAATATCAAAGCAGTAGATGAAGATTTTAACACATTTGAACTCACTTGTTCTTATTTGTCTATTTATTACTGGACTTTCAGTCATGAGATTTACACTGGTGTCATTCAGACTGAAAGGTATTTGGTGACTTGATAGATTAGTTAGCTACTCAGTGTTAAGCCCTGAATGAGAAAACAATCATAATTTTCATTATTTAATGATGTGAATACACAAGTGAAATACTTTTTTGTAAAATATCAATAGAGAAATATATTATTCCAATTAAAAGTTGTGTCTCTAATGATATCATTACATTAGATACATGTTACATTTTCCCTGCAGCTAGTAAATTTACAGGGGGACTTTAAAACAGGGAAAAATGAGTCAGTTATTCTCCCCAGCTTGGAAAAAGAAAGACAGAGTATTGAGGCCATAACTGAAAACAGAATCTGTGTGCAAGCTCAGCCAAATATAGGTTGTTTGGGGAGATTTAGGGAGATTGTTTTTCACCAGTTTATTGATGTTCATTTACTGCAGAACAATCTTGAGGTGAATACACTGTTTCTTCTGAGTTATAAATATTTTGCTGTTTTTTTGTATTAGAGAGAATCCTCTCCTGTTTTATCTGATGAGAAAAGATCTATATTTCAAAGGGCTGAGTATCAGCAAAACAAATGAGAACCTTCCAATACAGAAACAATAGTCTGGTCCGGTGACATGCAAAAGAAAAATGGGGATAAGCAGCGTCCTTATGGCCTGCAGGGAAGAGGTTACCCCTATGGCATGAAAACCTATGGATGAACTGCTTACCACCTCTGAACAGGTGGTGTGTGTGATATTTTTGAGCAGCATTGCAAAAGGCAGCATTTGAACTTTTGTGGAAAGTAAAAAGTACTTTAGGGTTTAGAAGAGAAGCTGTATGGGACAAAACACTTAGGCAAAGAAAACTGAATTAGACACAAAGATTAAGGAAAATTCAGGCAAAGTTTCACTTACTAATTTGGTCAGCTCACCAATGAGCTTTTAGCTTTCAGAGAACTGGTGTGTTACTGTTGGCTTTGTGACAGCAGTTATTTGGCCACAGTGAGGATGTATTGGGAGGAGTTGCTCTGGGAGGGCATCAGAAATCAGGAAATACATGTGTCCCTGTGCAACTTGGAGCAGCTCCTCATCTATGCTAGGAAAGCCAGTGGTAGAAGAGTGAAAAATATGTGGGTCTACAACATTAGAGACTTGTATTCTGGGCCAGCAATTTGAAGGACACATTGGACAGACAATCAAGACAAATGTTGCTATTTCAGGGCCTGAGCATTCTTTCCTAAACAACTGTAAATTAACTGTGTATGGATGAGGACCCTGATAATACAAATCTAATCTTTCTGCAGCAAATCTCTCCCTTGCAATGATGAGCAGATGAAATCCTGTGAAGAAATCTCATCTGATATTTTTTCTCATGTTCTTCTTTTTTTTTTTTTTTCTCCAGAGATGTCTGGTGGTTAGTTTGCAGGAGGTAAGAATACAGGTAAAAATACATGCTCAGAGGGTATATTTTGTACCCTTTCTTTGTTACTTGTTTGTTGCATCCAAGTTGCAGAGAAGGTTGCTTCAACTCCCACCAATTTATTACACTCAAAATCTTGTTGAAGGCAGAAGCAACATTCTCTGTACACATAGTCAAGGATTTATTATTATTAGCCTAATTAAAGTCTGAACAGCCTAATCAGAGAATTATTATTATTCCAGTAACGGTGATATTAAAACTTACAATGTAAATTATAAATGCTAAAGCAGTCTCTACCCAAATTTTCTCATATTGACATTCTCTGATGTAATCCTCACCCCTTTCACTCACCTCTAGGTCCTTCATCCAGGCAGAGGGTATAAGGAGACATCAACATCACAAATCCTTCATTGAGAAGAACACAAAGCTGATGGTGATGGTTTTTTTTCTCCACCTTCTAAAATCTTGGGATAGTTTGTATATGCTTACTAACATGCTTTGCCCCTTGCTCTTTCTTCAGCTCTCTGCAAGCTCATATTGCATCTGAATTTACTCTATATGGTACATAGCCTTTATACATATAGGATAGCTCTTCTCTGCTCTTTCTGTTACTTCTGTTTTTGCTTAGGTCCTAGGACACAGTGTCCATAGCCTTGAGCCCTCCAGTATCATACGACACTTGTACTTTCAAGCCCTCGGCTATTGTAACATTCATATGCTCCTATGTGTGCTGTGTTTTTTTCTAGAGTCATAACTAGACCATTGTGCACATTCATTACTTGTTATTGCTATCTATTAGTTAAAAAAATACATAAAAGCACTGCATTCCACAACTGTGCAAAGCTAAGATAAAAAAAAGGTAATCATAATCTGATCATTGGAACATTTCCATTACAGTTAAACAAAAACTCAAGCTAAGCTCCCAGCAGATCAGGGAAGGTCTAACAAGTTCTAAGGCCTGTGTTGTTAACCTAACACAAAACCTAGAGCTTGTTAGAAGCTGGTGAGGGGGCTGGACAACAAGTCTTATGAGGAACGGCTGAGAGAGCTGGGGTTGTTTAGCCTGGAGAAGAGGAGGCTGAGGGGATCCCTCATTGCTCTCTACAACTACCTGAAAGGAGGGTGTAGAGAGGAGGGTGCTGTCCTCTTCTCCCAAGTGACAGGGGACAGGACAAGAGGAAATGGCCTCACGCTCTGCCAGAGGAGGCTTAGGCTGGTCATTAGGAAAAAAAAATTCACAGAAAGGGTCATTGGGCACTGGAACAGGCTGCCCAGGAAGGTGGTTGATTCACCTTCCCAGGAGGTGTTTAAGGTGAGGGTGGATGAGGTGCTGAGAGGCATGGTTTAGTGCTTGATACGAATGGTTGGACTTGATGATCCGGTGGGTCTTTTCCAACCTGGTGATTCTATGATTCTATGATTCAACAACAACACTACATTTGCCTTGCTGTGTTGCTATACCTTAGCACAGGGCTTGTGCGCACTGGAGTAGTAGAGACCCTTCCACATCTCATCATCTCTGTGCTCAGAAAAAGGGTGAAAAGAAAGACCCTGAGGATACTGACCAGTCAACCTCACCTCTGAACCAGTAAGATGATGGAACAGATGCCCCTGGAAGACATGTTGAAGCATGTGGAAGACAGGGGTAGTTAAAGACAACCCAAATGGCTTCACTGGAGGAAACTCATGCCTGACTAATCTAGGGACCTTCTATGATGAATGATTGTATCAGCAGGTAAAGAAATGGATGTCAGATAGCATTGGTTGGACTCGATGATCTAAGAGGTCTTTTCCAACCTAGTGATTCTATGATTTTTATACTTCTGTAAGTCATTTGATACTATCACCCACAGCATACCTGCCACTAAACTGGGGAGGTATGAGTTGGTTTGACAGATGTACTGTTAGATGGATAAAAACTTGGCTGGATGGCTGCATCCTTAGAGGTACAGTCAAAGGCTCAAAGTCAAAGTGGAAACAAGTAATGAGTATTGTCCTCCAAGGGTCTGTACTGGGACCATTAGTATTTAATATTTTCATCAGTGGCATTGACAGTGGGATTGAGTCTACATTCAGCAAAATTGCCAGTGACATCAAGCTGAGTTGTGCAGTTAATTTACTGGAGAGAAGGGATGTCATCCAGATGGATCTTGATCAGCTTGAGGAATGAGCCCACGTGAACATCGTAAAGTTCAGCAAGATAAGTGCAAGATCCTGCACCTGGTTCAGGGCAACCTCTGGTATCAAACAGGCTGGAGGATAAAGGGATGGAGAGCCGCTCAGCAGAGAACAACCTGGTGATATCAGTGGGTGAAAAATTGGACATGAACTCGCAATGTGTACTTGCATTCCAGAAAGCCAACTGTATCCTGGGCTGCATAAAAAGAAGAGGGTCAGCAGGTCAAGGAAGGTGATTCTCCAGCTCTACTCTGCTGATGCAATACTCCAGATAGGTTGCTGTACCCAGTTCTGTGGTCCACAGTACAGAAAAGACATGGAGCTGTTGGATGGGTACAGAGGATGGCCACAAAAATCATTAGAGCACTGGAACACCTTTCTTGTGAAGAAAGGCTGAAAGAGTTGGGGTTGTTCGGCCTGCAGAAGAGAAGGCTCTGAGGAGACTATATTCCGTCCTTTGAACTCATAATGGGGGCTTATAAGAGAGATGGATAAAGATATTTTTTCCAAGGTTTGTATCGAAAAGACAAGGGGAAACTATTTTAAACTGAAAGAGGGTACATTTAGACTAGAAATAAGGAGGAATTTTTTACAGTGAGTGAGGCTAGTGCTAGACACTGGAACAGGTTTCCTAGAGAAATCGTAGATACCCCATCCCTGGAAGTGTACACAGTCAGGCTGGATGGGGTTTTGAGCAATCTGATCCAGTGAAAGATACCTCTGACCATGGCAGGGGTTTCAAACTAGATAATCTTTGAAGTTCCCATCCAACCAAGCCCATTTTATGATTCTATGAAGGAGCAAGTGATATGGACCAGGCTCCCCTGCTCTTAGGGCTGTCTGCAGTGCGTACAGCTCCTGCATGAATGCTGCAGGTGTAACCGCTCCTCTGTCTTTCATTATGTTCAGGAGACCTAAATTTAATTGCCAGGAATGAGATACCTAAGTTAAGCCAAGAAAAATGAGTGAAAAAAAAACAGGTAGAAGCTATTATTTCCTTCATGTCTTTGTCACTTGCACTGAGGAAGGTTGAACCCACAAGGCACTCTTGCTTTCTGTTCCTTCTCTTTTAATATAACTGAGCTCTGATTGCCTGATATCTGATCAGCTCAGAGCAGAAGTAAATAACTTGCAATAAAGGATAGTTATGACAGTGCTCAATGTTAAAGCTGTACAATTCCTGGTCCTGAGTGAAAATGGTGTTTTGTATGGAGTTTGTTTTTTTTTAATTGGTTTATTTTATTTTTTTTTTAATTCATGATTAATACACACACTAAACCACCTCTTATTTCTCTTGGTCACAATCTGATTTTTCTCTTTTTCCTTTTTGTCATTCATTCTCTGAACTTTCCCTCCCTGTTCTCCCTTAACACCTGTTTAGTTAAGTAGCCTTTTCCCTAAAGTTTTGAGATGAAAATGTGAACTGACACTGCTAGTCCCCTGACAAAGGCATTTCTAATGCCTGAACACCTCCTGGCTGCAGAGTTAAAACAGGAAAAAAATATTTGTTTTTCCCCTTCGGACAAAGAATTCCGTACAAACCAGAGAGAGATTACATCAAAATAATTGATCTGATATTTTAACATATCAATCATAAGCATGTTGATAATAAATATTATTATATTCCACTTACAATAGCTTAATTTTTTATGACAGTTATGCTACAGAATTATTCTAAAACAGAAGCTCCCCATCTAGTATGTGTTTTCAAAAAGACTGGTGCATATAATAGCTGAGATTCTGGCTTCTTTTCTTTCTCTTTATGTCAAAACCTGTTATCCTGGGGTAATAAAAATACATGCGTGACCAGCTAATTCAGTTTATTATCTATGATCACAAGCAGGAGGACACAGTCCTCTGATAATTATTTAAATAAGAACATATCCTGTAGATAGCCTTTGCTTGCTCCACTGATGTGAAAGGTTTGATATCGATTAATATCAGGTGAGAAGAAGGAGAATATAGTTGGAGTTAGTTCCTACAAGCCTTAATTTCCTCAGAAGCCACTAATAAGTCTGACCTCTCCTAAAAGCCACATCAGTTTGGAAGAGTAGATCCTAGCCAGTAAAGATATATGAATGCCTTTGAAAACATGAAGCAACTGCATGTCCATCTTTACTTACTACTGCAAGGATGATTCCACGCGCTGCCTGGCCAAGAGCATCATGGAGCTCTTGCTGAGACAGTCATAAAACAGTACATTGGGTTCACATAAAGAAAGGATTTGACTTTCACATCAGGCATTTTCTCAGCACACCTGCACGTGAGGTTGCTCAAGCACAGTACAGGTCACACAAAATATCCATTTTGGGAAAGCTGGTCTGTTGCCTAAGGAATTGGAATATGTGATACTTTAAATGCCTAAGATATCACAAGATTTAAACAATGAGAACTTGGCTACTCCAAGAAAAAAGGCAATGGAAAGCGAGGTGAGGAGAGGCAAGAAAAGGCAAGGAAAGGCAGGTTTTGGTGTTTCCTACAATGTGCAAGTGCTTTCCAGTCAAGTCTGCGACTCATATTGAGTGTCTTGATCTCTCTCCTTGTCTGAGGAAGAAAGATGAACACTTGTGAAATTATTTTTTCTTTCTTTTTTCTTTTTAATTTTTTTTTCCTAATTTAAAGGTTAATTTTATTTCTGCTGTGCTTAGAATATCCTGCAAAGTCAGTGCCTTAGTGGGTAAATTCAGCTTGAATGAGTGAGTACATTGCTGATCCCAGAGAAAACACAATCTAAACATTACAGGCAAGTAAACAGAAATTAGGAGAAGGCAACAGGCTCTAGATCACATTGGTAGTTTCCGCTTCCCAGCTTCAACTGTGCTGCTTAACTCATTCTCAACAGTCTGATATTTCATATAGTTTTCTCCCTTCGTGTATCCACTTGTAGTGGTTTATATCTAGCTTTGCTTTTACTACTGTAATCTGTATTGTTTATGTTATCTTCATTTTCTATCAGCATGGCTCTCCTATTCCTGCTTTGCTGTGCTGTATTGCCATATAAATAACTAAGGAGGAGGCAGCTGTAGCAAAACCTGCACTGTGCTGGGTTTTATAAATTCCTCTTGCAAAAATTAGAAATCATTTGACTTATATAAATTACTTTGCAGGAGGAAAATACTGACATGAAACTGAGTCTTGCTGATGCCTGCAAGGGAACAGAAACAGGGACAGAAACTGATGCCAGGGGAGCATCTTCCATTTATTTCTAGAAGGAAAAAGCACATAGACAAACATCTCATTACAGATGCAGATTTCTTTATCCTGGGAACAAAAGCACAAAAAAAAAAAAAAAAAGTCAGACAGCAGGTGACACAAAGTTACACAAAAATCAACATGAAACCAAGTTTTTATCACACCATTGTGAAAAATATACTGAAATAACTCATGGTAAATTACTGGGAATTAATCAGAACTTTAGTGAAGATGTATTAGACAATAATTCTCTAGGGTCCACCTCTATAACATGCTTTTATGGAAAAAGTTGGTGTTTCTGGGAGATGAGTACTCTGTGTTTCTCATGAGAAATCACTGCGATAGATATTTGTGACTGACTAAGCTGCTTTTGTTTAGCGTTTTCAATACTTGAGCATTATGATTAGAGCAAAGAAGTGCAATACTTCAGAAAGCAAAGGGGATATTAAATTGTGGGGAAAGTGAGTGAAATGATGGGCTATCCAATGTGTACACTTGACAGTACATTGTTGAGCTCGGTCAGTCTTTATGAAAGGCAGAAGAGTGAATTTGAAGGAAATGTGTGTCTGGATGTGAGATATATACATGAATGGGAACAGGTCTGGGGTTGTAATTTATTATGATGGTGAGCTGTACCTGGATCCCTCAAAACTTATAACACCAGGCTGGACCACTCACTTTACTCTACCAACCCAAATGATATATGTCCAAGGGGGAGCATTGTGTACTTCCACTGACTTCCAATTCATCCTGAATCAGGTCTCTTTCACAGCACCAGCGCTCTGCTAAACCTCTTTAACTAAGAAGTATATCCTCTACCATCCAGTATTTAAGATACTTACTTGGGTTGAACCCTAGGTCTGTCAAATAATTTGTAATTCTCCTCTGTTGGTCTTTATTTCTTGCAGAACTATTACAGTATTACTTTAAATATTACCAGGTGGACATAATATGGGCAATGGGACTGCAAACAAGAAGTATTAACAAGCCATGAGGTGCTTAGTGGCAAGGAGGTATAACTGTACAACTCCCTGAAAGTCCTTCCTGCTTTGATTTAACAGAGGTGGTTACAAAGAATTATTGTTCAGGATGTGACTAGTGTTTATTTCCTTGTTAATGCTCTCCAGTTGCTGGTTTGATTTTTATCATTCTATGCTTACCTTTAGAAAATGAGCAAGTGGAACATAAAGTGGGAAGTGCTGTGCAAAACTCCCCAAATAATTACAGCTAACATAAATAAAAAAGCCCACTTTCTGTATTAATTCTGCATGCAATGTCAGCTTATGCATTTTGAAGTACACAAATGGAAGTCAAACCCAATTAAAGCCACAGACAATTTTTGCTGTCAAGTCCAGGGGCCAAACTGTTGCTCCAAATATTTGACATGTGGATTCTAGAGTTCACACTTGCTGAGCCAGGAAAACTGTTCTTTAAAGACAAAATGTCTTGCAAATCTAGGATTTCTATACACATATTATTAATTTCTGAGAGACATATATGCGATAAATAAGATAAATAAGATGAGTAGTTTTGAATGAATAATCAGCCTTTTTCAGCTAATCAATATCTAGCCTTTAAAAAACTGTGTTCTGAATATCCTCTGCATAAATAAATGATGGAAAAGAAATCTAATTTAGAGGTTGTTTGGTGTTTGCCTGTTCTTTTTTTCCCTAGGAAATGAATGAAGAGATGCATCTTTTTTTAGCAGAAACATAAGTGAGAGGATTTGATTGGGTCCACAGGGAGATCAAACACAAAAAAGGCAATAAAGGAAGAACAATTGGAAGAAGGTGAGTGACTCACAGAGCAGAGCAGAATGATTTCCCTAATCTCCACCATGTGTTTCTGCTAAATAACTCCTTATTTTGCCTTTTATAATACTGTGACAGGTCTTAAACTGGTGGTTTCTTTTTTTCAGATGGTATGATAGCTATAGGAAATGTGGCAGGACACACAGCTATTGCAAATGCAGCACCTATAAATGTAATGTCTGTTACAGGCTCCAATCACACATGTGTGCTCTAGATACGAAAATAATCTTACTAATTTCAATTATATTTGCATACATAAAGATAAGCAGACCCGTTTGTGCATTGTGGGATGGACCATTTCTGTCAAATACCTAGTAACAAAGCGGAAGGATTAATATTTTCTGAGATATTTCACTGAGAACTTTCACTCCAGTTTTTTTCATGTCTTTAAAATATTAATTTTAATGTTACAGCGACTTAATTACTCTTGCTTTAACAAAACGTGCCCTTGTTTGTACTATACATTAGGTACAGAGGTATGAAGAGTTTCAACAGATAGCTACAAAATCTGCAGCTGATTGCTGCTCAAATTTCAGTGTGCACTGGCCAGAAGATGGTGCTTTCAACCACAGATGTGCAAATCAGTAAAGAAAATATGAATATGAGCTGTGTGAACACTTTTCTGCAGTGAAAAATAGAGGAAAGCAGAGAATTCTGTAAGTTTTTATAAGTTAAACATTCTAACATGAGGCCATCACAGTCCAGAAAGAAATAAGTATAAAAGGAAATCTCCTTTCCTATTTAACCCTTATATTCACCTTACTGTCTAAATCATATGTTTCTTCCTGATTGCAGCAAAGTGGTAATGCAGCTTGTTGCATCTCTATGAACAAAGGGATTTTCTGCCTGCAGAATCATAGAATAGTTTGGGTTGGAAGGGACCTCAAAGATCATCTAATTCAAATCCCCTGTGACGGGCAGGGACACCTCCCACCAGACCAGGCTGCTCAAGGCCCCATCCAGCCTGGCCTTGAACACCTTCAGGGATGGAGCAGCCACAGCTTCCCTGGGAAACCTGTTCCAGTGCCTCACCGCTCTCGTCGTGAAGAAATTCCTCCTTATGTCTAGTCTAAATCTACCCCCCTCCAGTTTATATCCACTGCCCCTAGTCCTGTCATTGCAGGTCCTTTAAAAACTCCCTCTCCAGCTTTCTTGTAGCCCTTTCAGGTACTGGTAGGAATCCTTGATTATCATACCATTACCCAAATTTGATTTACAAAGCAGCATTGAAAAAGAAGAAAATAAACTGAAGTCTGTGTGTCTTCTCCCTGTAAAATACCTTCAGCTTTTGTATGTCTGCTTTGGTTTCTAATTATGGTCCTTAAATCAATAATAGAGGAAAAGATGTTTGTTGTTACAATATTTTGAAATGTGCAGATTGCATGTAGAATATATAAAAGGAAGTAACAAGTTTTACCCTGGAAAAGATTTTACTTTCTGTGTAGCCACAAAAATAAGAAAGAACCTCCTAGAGACAGATTCTGAACGGCTATCACTGTAAGATTACTGATGTATGTACACCTGTGCATCTAGTGCCTTGTTAAAAACACACATACTGGTCTTCTACTGCCCTTCATTCTCTGGCACATCTTAGGGGACTCCTTGGTTCCTTAAAAGCTCTGCTGCTCAATTTCTGCACCTTCATTACACTTAGAACTGTGTCATTTCACCTCTGACTAGTTTTATTGCCCTCAACAGCATTATTTGGATATGTAAAGTTTATTAACATGCTTACGTAAATGTTTGTTGATTTAAACCATGAAAACTATCTTTTAAAGGTTTGATTTGAAATTACAGTCATTTGAGTAGAACTCTCAGCCTTTGATAAATCCTAATCATCAACTCTCTTTTCACGTTAATTAAAGGTTTGATGTGAGATTTGAATTTACGGTGAATGCAATATAAGAAGAAGGTTCATATTACAATCCAGGCCAATATTTTTGGTGAGTGTTTGTTTTATTCATATAAATTAAATAAAAGATTTTGTGTGCATAGTTGTTTTTTTTTATCTTGATCAATTAAGCAGTGTTTCTGGAAAAAAAGAACCCATACATTTTACTGTCAGCAGCTAGTATTTCTTTAGACTTCGAAAGAATTAACTTTCTGTTCTAGTTCTTGAAAGTCTCTTTAGCTGCTGTATTTAGTTGTATTCTTAATGAACATGTTAAGGTTTTCAGTTCTGTTGATTGAAGCAAATTACTTTTGGACTTTGCTAATTGGGGACAACTGTCAAATTCTTCTCCAGAGATGATTTGAAAACTAATAAAGCTATTATATGTTTAAAAATGTTTGGAGATTCTAAATCCTCTGGGTTCCTGTGTCATTGTATTCTGTGGGAGTGAGTTTTTTCCTTTCTCCCCATGCAGAAAGTTAGCATAAGACTTATGTAATATTTAAACAATACTTACCAGTCCTTTGGAATATAAATGGTGTATATTTTGCTAAGAGGGAATAGAAACCCACTGGTCCACTCACAAAGTCCTTTCTTTGACATTCTTTTCAGAGGATTGTTTTCCTTTGTAAGGGCTTCAGACTGGGGTATATGGTAACAGAAACTTTGGCATTTTCTATTAGACTGGATAAAGAGATTATTTCTATAAAGAGATAGAGAGCTAAACAATGTTATCACTTTCTGGAGATTATATAGTTTATTAAATTTATCTAATCCTTATTAATTCCACACCTAGAGGATTTAAATTGATGGAGTGCTTTGAAATAGACTTTGGATACAAGATGAATTAGACTGTGTCTGTTCTTTATCCAGAGTAGCTCAAAAAGCTCTTTGTGGAAGTTCCCTTATCTTTCTGTTTGTATGTGCATTTATCTATGGGACTATTAAAAAATAAGTTTTAAAACCAGAATTTGAGGTATAAGAAAAGTCACTCTGAATGAAACGAGACTCGTGAATGCACTGCTGTTTAACATGAGTTACAGCACAAACACCACACTAACTGTGCCTAATAGAGCTCTATTCCCCTGCACCTGTTTATAGGAGATAGCTCTGTCCTAGGGAAGGATTACTCAGCCTTAATAATTCTTCTTCATCTTGTTCCTCATCACTGTCATACTTCATGCTGCAAAAGGTGGAAAAATAAAGGTCTCTTGAGTCTGCTATAGAAATATTTCTGCATCACAGAGAAGCAGCATAGTAAGCAGATTTGGTGTTTTACGTGCCCAAGCAGGGTCACTCTATCTTCTGTCTGCATTCAAAGGAAGGTAATAGCTCCTTCACAGGGTGATTTAGCACAGCCAAAATACTCTTATGGAAATTTTTTTTTTTTTAAAAGCCTATAGTAAACATCGAGGACGAACTTTTATACCCTGTGTTAGCAGAACACTGTTAATCACAGGGTGAAATTAAGTGTGTGAGCTCTGAAGCAGGCAGTATAGAAAACATCAGAAACAAATTAGAAACCAGTAGAGCTAAATCAATTTACAATAGAGGAGTTTAAGCCCAGTATGTCTTACATGGTCTGCTGAATGCAGCTGATGAATGGGGCAGCCATTTTAAGGATTTCAGTACAGTGGCTCTAGGATTTCCAAAAGAACATCTTTTCATCAAAAAATCACCTTTTGATCAAAACCAACTCTTTTCCCAGGAAACTGGCAATCCAGGTGAAATTCTGAGCTAAAAATCAGGAAGTATTCTCAAAGTGTAACCAAGTATTGTTAATTTTGTGTTATTTTAATGTTATTTTATGAAATAAAAATCTGAAATCTTGTACAGCCCTTGTTACTCTTGTTCCCAGAAGAGAGGCTGACTCAGGAAAAGGCTCTCTCAGGGCATATCTGCACAGATGGGAGCAGACAGATTCAATCTGCCTTTGCTCCATGGCCACACTGGCAGAGAGCTGTTTTCCACAAGATAATCTTTTGAATTGGGACAGCTGCTTACCATAATCTTGGGAGTTCCCAGTTTGCCCTGCTGCATT
Source organism: Clamator glandarius (assembly GCA_033459285.1). Taxonomy (NCBI): domain Eukaryota; kingdom Metazoa; phylum Chordata; class Aves; order Cuculiformes; family Cuculidae; genus Clamator; species Clamator glandarius. The sequence continues at coordinate 385,435 of JAUNZM010000174.1, forward strand.
TATACAGGCAGGTCAAATCCTGTATCCCAGTTTTCCAGGCAGATGTGTTATGGTTGAAAAGAGCAGTGGGAGTCGGGGATGAAGTGTACTGGAATTGCTACAGTGCATGGGAAGGAGGAAAAGAGAACTTATACAACACTGATATTTCTTGACAGAGCTTGAAAAGGTTAAGAATGCTCGTGGGAAGGAGGGGAACTTGTTTTGGTTGCTGGGTTTTTATTTTGTTCCCAAATTATGTGATTAATTTTGTGAGAAAGAAGGGTTAGCAGTTTATGAGAGTTATAGGAGGTACCTGAAGAGGCATTTTGTATTGCACATGTCCAAGGAGACAGGTATCATATGTTATTCTCCTGTAGCCAGGCAAGGATGATCCTTATGGATCAGCATCTTATACTAAGCTCTTGCAAAATCCTGTAGAGCAAAATGGATGCCGTTTCTCTCCTGCCTTAAAGAGCAGCCCCTTTCCTTTTTCTCAGCATCTTCCAAATGATACCAGTGAGCTCTCTGCTGTAACAGATGTGGCGTGGGAGAAAGCAGACATAATCCCCACTGCAAAGAGTTTGGGATCTAGATAATCTGCTTCAGTTTATCAGGCACTGAGTCTGATAGCAACACAATCAGCAGCTGAGTAGCTCAGTGATGCTTATCAGCTGGTGTTCATAGTCACCTGAAAACTAAATTATTAATATTCCAAATTTATAGTAAAATACATTGACTGAGAAATCATAATTTGGTTAGCTTTTGCTAAGGATTAGCATAAGTGAGATAAAAAATAAATATATAAACAGTTACAGTGCTGCAAGGCAAAGGTTAGCTATGATTCTATTCCTTTCTTAGTGAGGTTAAAGAGTATTTTTTGGAGAAAATTCAGAGAAAATAGGAATGTGAATTAAAAGTAGCTTGAATCATGCAAGTGACCATTAGATTAGACCAGATAAAGGGATTATGTTTAAATACTAGATAGAGGCAGAAGGCTGGCAGTTGTTCATACCAAATGTATTTAAATCCTGGAAAGGTTTTTGATCAATCAGTGTAAATTGATATAATCACTCTTACATTAAAGAAAGAAACTCTCTAATGATTGTAGCATGAAATTACATAAGAAATTAATGAGGGGACAGGACAACTGATGAAAGATTTTAATTGCACAGTGGGAGTAAGAAAGTGTATTTTTCTTTCCGTAAGAGCAGATGAAGCAGTTTGTTGTCTTATAGTGTATACCTGTCTGAATGGTGAACTATAGAAAATATTTTAAAGTGTTGAAGAAACATTAATATAAATTTAAGCTGCTTTTGTTGGAAAATATGATCATTCATTCTTTATTTGTCCCATGTCCCCAGAGTAGAGCCACATGCTGTTGGGACTGGTATTGATTCAAAGAAGTAATGAATGCATAAATGCATTACCTCTCCATAGAGCTGGCTATCTTAGCTGGAGCTACCATTTTCTGGTTGTGGAAATCTGTAAAAACATTTCATTTATATGGCAAAAATAACACATGATTAGATGAAACATACACCTAACTCAGCATTATTTCTGGCACCAAGACTGCTGCTCTTTGTTATTTTGCCATATGGGCACCATTGTGTGACCAATGGGGACCCTGAAAGTTTAAAAGTGACTTGCAGTATATTTGGGGAAAGGTGAAGGGCATAGAAGATCAGGTGTTGATTAGCTTCACCCTTGGTGGCTTGTGTTGCCAGAAAGCTGATGAAGGGGCTGGACAACAAGACTTACAAGGAGCAGCTGAAAGAACTGGGGTTGTTTAGCCTTGAGAAGATGAGGCTGAGGGGAGACCTTATTGGTCTCTACAATTACCTGAAAGGAGGCTGTAGATAGGAGGTTGTAGAGAGGAGGGAGCTGGCCTCTTCTCACAAGTGATAGGTGATAGGACAAGGGGGAATGGCCTCAAGTTGTGCCAGAGGAGGTTCAGACTGGACATCAGGAAAATATTTTTCACAGAAAGGGTCATAGGGCACCGGCAGAGGCTGCCCAGGGACGTGGTTGAGTCACCATCCCTGAAGGTGTTTAAAAGAAAGGTAGACAAGGTACTCAAGGGCATGGTTTAGTGGCAGATAAGGAATGGTTGGACTTGATGATCCAAGAGGTCTTTTCAGCCTAGTGATTCTATGATTCTATGAAAGTCTATTTGGCTTCTTGACTGTGAAATCCTCTCCAAAAAATGATTGTTGCTCAAAGACAGAACCTACCTCATGAAATACTGCAAGAACAACCTTGCTTGCAGGCTTGTCAATTTACTGACAAGAGCTTAAATTAACTTTGCTGGAAGACAACATGGGAAGGCATGATTTAGTAGCCTTTCATATTCATCTGGAGAAAGTGATGTGAGTAGAAACCCATTTGAAACACTTTTACATAAATGCATGAAGCATGGGAAAGATGTGGTAAGAACTATAAATCCCTGAGCAGCTGCAGGGCCATGATGTTCCCAGGATTATGGAGCTATGGTGGAGCAGTTTCCACAACTGGAGTGCTATGACAGTTGTATAGAGGCTCTTTAGGAAACACAAGAAAAGAAGGAAAAGGACAGGGTCTTCTATATCCAAAAAGGGGTGGTTCATATGGAAGGTTCTTCTGCATCATGTTCAAAGGGAAGGCCAACACGAGGATGTCATGGTAGATTTCTGCTACAGACCACCGATCAAGAGAAGGAGAAGGAAAATAAAATATTCTTTAAACAACTGGAAGAAGTTTTATTATGATAGTACTCTGTTCTCAGGAGGAATAACAGCCACTCTGACATCTTCTGGAAGACAATATATTAGGATGACAGAAATTTAGTTTTCTGGAGTGTGTACTGGTTTTTACTCGGGTGTCAAATGGACTGACTAATGTATATTTTCTAATGGACCTGTAGGTCATGATAAGGCAGAATTAGGACTGAGCAGATCAAAGGCAGACCTGGTTGTACTGACCATGGTGTGGTGGAGGTTTAGATCCAGAGGTAAGTGAAGAAAGTGAGTACAAAACTAAAGCCTCTGAACCTAAGAGTGTGAGCTTTGGCTTGGTTTGATATGTGATCTTAAAGGGCAACTAATTCTGATGTCCATTACAGTGTGCAGGAAGTCAAGCAGGTACAGCAAAAAAACAGCTTGACACAATGGAGAGTAACTGTGAGAAGTCAGACATACAGACACATACAAAGAAGTGTACACAAGATGGTCTATCCAGACGGAATATGAAAAATAATGTCTGAGAGTACAGGAATAGAGCTACGAAAGCCAAAACTCAACTGGGATTGAGAGAGCAACAAGGAGAGTTTCCATATATACATTGTCAGCAAAAAGGAGGCTACAGAATATATGGATCCACTGTTTAATGGGACAGGAGACCTATTGACAAAAGCCATGGAAAAGGCCAACATATTCAATGGTTTTGTCACATCCATTTACAAAGGGAAGGTTTGTGCTCCTGGTGGTATAATCAAAGAAATTGAAGCATTCCCTACAGTAAGGTTAAGAGCAACTTAAGCACTACATACATAGGTCTCTGGCAGCAGACTGGATGTCTGTTAATGTCATTTCATTACTGGTCATTTTTCAGGTATGATGATTGAGAGACGTTCTGGATGACTAGCAAAAGCAAACAATACACTCATCTTCAGAATGGCCAAGAACTGCAGGTTGGTTAGCTTCATCTCATGTGCTTGGAAGGTTATGGTGACAATCCTTACAGGAAGGACTAGAAGGTGACTGGGAGCAACTGGAATGGATCTATGAAGATTTAATTTTACCTGACCAAATGTGTTGCCTTCTATGATGAGAGAGAACTGATGAGTAAGGTGTGAGCACTGTACTGGACTTTAACCTCTATCTAATCCAGCCTAAATAATTCTATTATTCTCTAATATGTTGCAGTTTGTGCATGCCACTCTTATAAATGTACTCAATGTTTTAAGGCTACCATATATATATATAAGATATACTTGCAGTTGTCCTCTGAAAAAAAAAAAGCAGCCAGTTGCCTAACAGTCTACTGCTCAAATATGAGCATTAACCATCTATTTTGATGGCACATATGTGTCCAAAAATGCACACAGACAGAGGCCAAAAGCTGATTCATAAAGAAGAGTTTAATAACAAAACCAGATTTCCCCAGAATAACTATCTAGCCTTCAGAAACTTGCAGTTTAAGGACTACTTGTGTGAGGGTGATTCCTAGTATTTGATATCACTCTGCAGACTCTTTCATTCCACAGATTAAGTCAGCCATTCTTAGAATGGGCATGAGCATCACATATTAGTGATATAGGATGTGTGCTTTGTTTTTCACTTGTCATGAGTTTAAACTTTTGTCCACTTTTAAGAGACTATGCATAGAAGAATATGGAGATGAGATTGTAAGTGGATAACCAGCATTTCTTATACATGTCTTGCTTTCTCCATTTCTTTCCTTAATAATGGAGTAAACACTATTCAGCAGAGTAGTCATAAGTTAATAACTGTCCTGCAATTATTTTATTTAATTTTAAATTTGTATAACCAAGGTTCACTGAAGACTTCATATGATTTAAACTATAGGATTACATACTGAAATTAGCACCAAAGCAAGTATTAGTATTTGTCCAATTTCACTCTACTGACATCAAGCCGTATTTTTATAGTTGTTATTTGTTGTGTGGACTTAAACAGTGTTCAACAATTTATAGTTCATCTTTGCTCAGAGTTCAAAGCGTTCCATGGTGCTACGCAACCTGTTCAAGGGATCCTCATGACCTTGTGCAATAGAATATTTTTTCTTGACTTGAATCAAAACAAAAAAGTCCCCATTAGAGTATTATCATTTCAAAAGTAGGGAAACCATCCTTGAGTTTTGTAGTATATTTTATAAAAACATAATTATGATATATTACACAATAAGTAGATAATTTGTCACACATTTTGATTACTTTTATCACATAATACAAAGCTTGAGGGTTAATTATATTTTGTAATTCCATTAAAAGCATAATCATTTTTGCATGCCAAAATCTCATATTTATCATAGTGTGAGCTCCCAGCTCAGAATTCTGTCATTAGAAGTTAGAACAATTAACAAAATAGGCTAAGTTCCAGCTCTCATTTGCTTAGGGGGGAGCTGAAGTGGGGAGGATTGAATTGGTTTGCCTATGGTAGTCAGCAAACCAGCAGCAGCTGAGGGAAGAAAGCAAAGTCATAATGTATTCCTCCCCAGGTAACAACTTCAAGGTGTTTTAGTGGTCTTTAATTAATTATCTTTTATTTATAAGTTAATTTAATTTAGGGGAAGTGTAGTTTCAGGATCTTGTCTCATTGCAGACTGATTTGGGTTTTGTTTTTTTTTTTAGAGTATTACTGTAAAATATGTTTGAAACAAGATTTTTCAGAAGTGGATGAAGACTTTGGGTCTTAAAAATTTTAGAGAGCTTATCTGGGGAGTTTTCAGATGTTACTGACTATTTCCTTTGAATCTGGACATTTTTATTTTGTACAAATCAAAAGCATTTTAATAAAATACTGGTCTTTGTTTCATTTTGTGATAACATCTATTTTTAATCTAATATATACTAGGTTTTCTATTATAATTTTCCTTTCTTCTCGAACTCAGTCATTCTGTTAATCTACTAATTCCCTAGAATTCCACAGCCATATTGTCTGTGTCAACAATCCAGTATTTTATAAGATTTCTTACAAATATGAAACTTATTAAAAGGAATAAAGTACTTTGCTGTCTGAGCACTGGCTTTAGCTATGACTTTCTTCATTGTTTTTACATCATTTCTCCTGTGTAATAATTCATAGAATCATAGAATCACCAGGTTGGAAGAGACCCACTGGATCATCGAGCCCAACCATTCCTATCAAACACTAAACCGTGCCCCTTAGCACCTCGTCCACCTGTACCTTAATCATCTCCAGGGAAGGTGACTCAAACAGCCTTTTCCAGTGCCCAATAGTTCTGAGGACATACTCAAATACAGAGCAGAACAGTATTTATAAAACATTTGCCTAGACTATTTGTCAGAGAGAAGATTGCATACTCTCCCAGACTTACTCTTTAGATTCATTAAGACTTCTAGTCACCAATGAAGATTCTTTCCAATTTACCTTTCACTGTAAAAACTCCTCACCCCTCCCCAGATGTGTCACACCATCAAAGTTCATTAAATCTCCTTCAGCACGTGCTTCTTTAATTAGATTTATCAATATTAATACAGCAAGGAATGATTAGAAAGCCAGAAAGATATCTGTATTGCTTAGAAACTAACCTGTCATCAGGTTATCAGGCATATTTTGTGTCTGAAGGGTACCCCCTACTCCCTTGTTAATCAATTTGATTCATTGTAATATAAATCCCAGTCTTGAGTTAAGCTTCAAGCAGTAACGTTGTAAAAACAATACGAATAAAAGAAAATCAGACTCCAGAACTTTTTATACCTGACACTAATTGCCTATACCTCCTCGTTCTCTTGCTTCCTTATTTGCACAATTAAATATGTTTACACAAACCTGCAGTTCCCCTTCAAGTGTGAGAGGGTTTGTTGGTTTTTTTTTAAACTGTTACACAATTATTCTAAGGTAAACACTCATCAAATTAACAAGTACTGCTTTAAGAGACTAAAAAATACTTTGCAACTTGTGTTTTCAAAACATGCTATATCTTACTGGTAAGCCTAAAATAATTAATAAGCTGAATTGTTCACTTTTAGCCAGTATGCACTGAAGCCAAGGCCTATTGAATCTCTTGTAATTATATGGCAACACACCCTTTCCCCTCATTTACTGAAGAACAAACATGTGAATTAGATTAAATATTTCTCTTCATTTTTAATGACACTTTTTCTCCCTATGACAATATTAGAACATGTGAAAGTTGATAAGACACTGCATTTATTGTGGGAAATGTTAAAAGTAGAAATATTTGTGCTGAATGTATTAGTGGGGAAAAATATCCTGGAAATAAAGATTTCAGGTAAATTTTGAACCTTGGTGTCAATGAGTATTTAAAATATTGTATTGTATTTAGGAAAATGTAATACGTTTGGGTTTTTAAAGGAAATTCAAAGGTTTCTACATACTTATTTTGATGTATGGTTAATTTACAAGTACTGGATTAAGATTTTATACAATTTTTATTGGTTTTCCTCCCATGCATGTGTTCAAAATGTATTAGTAAGACAGATAGCATTATTCTTCAGAGGCCACTGTGGTCCATCAGGTAAATAATTCATATTTTGTGCTGTATAAATAGATAATTGTGTTTTCTGCAGTGAATGATAAAGGATATAAGTTTTTTTTCTCCTTTTATTAGCTTTACACAAGCATTAGGGACAACTCCCCAGACACAAATGGGAGGGAACTCAAAGCCTGCTTTTAGGTAAATGATGTATGTTTTGACCTCTGTCTCTCTCTATTTATTAAAAACAAAACCCAACAACAGAAGAGAATATTTTCAGGGCTGTGAAGCCTAGAACTTTAAAGCTAGAGAATGCCAGAATTAAGATTGCACTATGGGTTTTATATATGTATGCATTCTTGTTCACCCATGGGACTCATGCCTCAGCCAGCGTCTCAAATATTTCTGGCAAACAGGAGTACTAATCCTCTCAACATCTTGGTTACTGCAGTCATCATTGTGATATCCGTGGGCTTCATAAATATGAATTAATTTATTCCCATAGTAGTTCATGAAGGGAGTTTACTTCCCAGTGTCACAGTTGAAGATCTGCTGTATACAATAAGCAAGGAACAAGTTCTCGCTAATTTGTGTTGAATGATTAGAGGCCATTTTTTTTCTCCTTCCAAGAGAGTACTTAGCGCTATATGGTATCCAATATGGTCAAGAACAGCTCCCAGCATCTCTCAATGCAGCTGTGAAGGATTAGCATCTGTGTAAATCAGACCCTTGAGCACTGATTTAGAAACCCAGAAAACAATCCAATGTTTCCCTTATCCATCTGGCTCTTGGTTTCCTTTTAGTCAGATTATCATCCTTCCCTTCTTTCTGAAGAGATATTGAACCTGAGTCAGCCTTTGGGCATGGCAGGTTTCAGTACGCAATGTCATGCGTGCCTGCAGTTTCTTGGAGAAAAAAAAAAAAGATGTTATTAGGTATTTTTTAAGTTTCATCCCGTTTATTTTCATACAACATATTTTTCTCTGAACAGCACCGTGGAGGGAGGAGGAAGCAGAGAAGAAAAGCTCAGCCTGCTTTTCTTGATGTGTACTTTTGGTAAGCATTTTTTCAGTCCCACGGTCTATATACTTGTCTTTTCTGTAAACTCTGTGTCAGACACCTTTCTGTTTTTATTATCAGTGCAGGACTACTGACCTTCCTTCCTACTGGCTTTCTGTGTCTCTGAAACACAGCTGCTGTAAGCCACACTCTTAGATTCCAAACAACTACCCATTCATGGTTGTAAAGTTGAGGAAACTTCATTACATGAAGGGATCACCTATGCACTTGTGGATGCTGGACTGCAGCTTGAGTTAAAAAAAAGGCTCATCTTGCCTGATTCTGGAAGACAACACCTGGAATAGTAAACCTAGAATCCCTTTGCAATTTATAGAGAGAAACAGGTACTTCTGGAAGGCAATGAATTGTTTTTCCTGCGTTTATTTACTTTACAATGAAATTAAGCACTCCATAAAAATGTTTATTTTTCTGTATTAGCTATAAAGATAATTTAAATAGTCAGATCAGAGTTATACGGCTGGTCATATGAATGTCATATATCATACTAAGAAACAAAATCTTGCCCTGGATATGTCCTGGTGGAATGGACTACAACCATCCTGCCATTCTCCTGTCCATTAAGATAAAAAGTATGTGTTTTGCCCCTGAACCTGGAGCTCTGCTCAGACCTGCACCTTGACCAATGGGAAGTCTTCATTGGGATCTGCACCTGAAAGTAAGCCAAATCTCCAAGGTCCACCCTTTAGCTCTGTTAGACAAACTACTCCTTTGGCTGGTGGCTTCCTGTTGTTTCCAGTTATTCTGAGATGAAAAAGCATCCCACTGCTCTTTAATTAGCACGAATTGAAGGGCCCTGTAATTTCTATGTGTTTTATTAAGGTCTATGATGGACAACAGTCATTATCATTTACTATAAAAAAAGAAGTTCTTAATCTGACGTCTAGAGTCACCATGTGGGTTGTTTTGTGTTTGTAGTATAAACAATTCAACATTCTCCAAAATAAAAAGAAATCCACCATAAGTAAAATGTAACTCTGACATCATTTAGGCGAGAGTTTTTCTGGTTTTAAATGGAAAACATCTGCAAACAAGGTATGCCTCACGTGGTTCTTGGCTTGAGGGCCAAATTTCTTGGATAGGTTGCTGGGTTGGTGATGCACACTTCAGATTTTTTGTTTATTATGGTTGTCAGATGGAGTTGCATTCTCATTAGTGCAACAACACCTGGAGAAAGGTCAGAATGTTTTTGATTTTTGTGTGCTTCTGATGTAAGGTTAGTGTGTAGTAGTTCTGCATGCACCTACAAATATTGAAAGAAAACAATTCTTTTAGATAGTTGAGAATATATTTGCATGCAGAAGAGTGCAAAGCTGTTCTTCCTTTGCTTGTCTTCTGGGTTTTTATTAATGGGATTATAGAAGGTGTATTGGCCAAAGGTCATTTGCCTTTCTGCCACTCTACTTTTCTGAGGCAGAACATATTTATTTCACTTTCAGGACTGAGAGCTTCTGTGTGAACCTGAGATTCAGTGACCAGGAAAAGGGCAGCACACAAGGGAGCTGCAAAATTGGAGTTGTAGGATTAGCAAAGCAACAACTGACATTAACAGTGAGTCAATGAACTATATGCGAATTCTGATAAAATCTAACGGCTGACAGAGGAAGTAAGAGCAGAGAGGTATTTGGAAACTCAATTTCAGATTTAGCCAAATGTCATATCAACAACTACACCTTCACAAGAGATTTGATTCCAATTTCTAGATATCTGCCTATCACTCCTTCTGTTGCTAACTATCCAGGAGTTTATCATGGCCTTGCTTGCATATCTGTTGCCACACAAAAAAATGAAAAGAAATTTGGTTCTTGTGCTCTCCTAGGAGGAAAAAATCCTTCACTAGCAGCAGTCTGTGGCAGCTTCATTCGAAGGATTGTAGGATACGAAATATCCTTCATCCTATTCTGTAAAGAGGTTCTTTGGCAGATGTGGAGAGATCCTTTCCATCATCTTCCAGCAGTCCCAGAAGACTGGGGAAGTTCCACTGGACTGGAGGCTGGCTGATGTTGTGCCCCTCTACAAGAAGGTTCACAGGGAGGATCCAGGGAACTACGGGCCTGTCAGTCTGACCTCAGTGCCAGGGAAAGTCATGGAACAGGTGATCTTGGGTGCTATTGGAACAGTTTGCCCAGGGAGGTGATTGACTTGCCTTCCCTGGAGGTGTTTAAGGTGAGGGTGGATGAGGTGTTTAGGGGCATGGTTTAGAGATTGGTGGGAATGGTTGGATTCGATGATCCGGTGGGTTTCTTCCAACCTAGTGATTCTATGAGTCTATCATGAAGGATATGCAAGAGAACCGGGTGATCAGGACCAGTCAACACGGGTTCACAAAAGGAAGGTGCACACTCTCCTAGGTGGAAAACTGGTTGGATGGCCGGGCCCAGAGAGTGGTGGGAAATGGAGTTAAATCCAGCTGGAGGCCAGTGACAAGTGGGGTTCCCCAGGGCTCAGTGCTGGGTCCAGCCCTGTTCAATGTCTTTATCAATGACTTGGATGGAGGCATCGAGTGCACCCTTAGCAAGTTTGCAGATGACACTAAGCTGGATGGACGTGTCGATCTGCTGGAGGGTCCAGAGGCTCTGCAAAGGGATCTGAACTGGCTGGACCGCTGGGCTGAGACCAACGGCATGAGGTTCAACAAGGCCAAATGCTGGATCCTGCACTTGGGGCACAACAACCCTATGCAGCTACAGACTAGGAGAAGCCTGGCTGGAAAGCTGCCAGGAGGAGAAGGACCTGGGGGTGTTGGTCGACAGCCGACTGAACATGAGCCAGCAGTGGCCCAGGTGGCCAAGAAGGCCAATGGCATCCTGGCTTGTATCAGAAACAGGGTGACCAGCAGGTCCAGGGAGGTTATTCTCCCTCTGTACTCGGCACTGGTAAGACCGCACCTCGAGTACTGTGTTCATTTCTGGGCTCCTCACCACAAGAAGGATGTTGAGGCTCTGGAGCGAGTCCAGTGAAGAGCGATGAAGCTGGTGAAGGGGCTGGAGAACAGGCCTTATGAGGAACGGCTGAGAGAGCTGGGGTTGTTTAGCCTGGAGAAGAGGAGGCTGAGAGGAGACCTCATTGCTCTCTATAACTACCTAAAAGGAAGTTCTGGAGAGAAGGGTGCTACGCTCTTCTCCCACGTGACAGGGGACAGGACTAGAGGGAATGGCCTCAAGCTCCACCAGGGGAGGTTTAGGCTGGACGATACAAAAAAAATTTTCACAGAAAGGGTCATTGGGTACTGGAACAGGCTGCCCAGGGAGGTGGTTGAGACACCTTCCGTGGAGATGTTTAAGTGATGGCTGGACAAGGTGAGAGGCATGATTTAGTGTTTGATAGGAATAGTTGGACTCAGTGATCCGGTGGGTCTTTTCCAACCTGGTGATTCTATGATTCTGTGATTCACAACAAAGGAAAAGTTTTCCAGGGCTCAAGAGACGAGAGAAAAACTTTTTAATTTACTTCTTAACAGGACAGTGCTCCTTCCAGAGGCCCTGACTTCTGAGAGTTGATACTTATTCTAATTTTTCCACATCATGTTGTTTTTTTTCTCCCATACAACTCTCAGATTTTAGGGAGGAAATGAGTCTCCAGAGCCTGTAAGAGCTGCTTCTGTATTTATCTCCACCCATTGCCGTCCTTTTGTATTTTAACTTCAGTAGTCAAATTAAACATTTGCTTTCTGACCTATTTGAAATTTCCCTTTCTTTTTGAAAGAGAAAACTCATTCCTTTGAATACCTCTTTCTAATTCTTTGATTAAGTTTATACTGTGATCTTCAAATGAAAGTGAATTTTATCTGAAAAAAAATCTTATATGTACATTGATAATAAACTACTAATTGTAAGTGTAAGGAGTGACAATAATTACATGGTATCCTTTAGGGAATAAATCAGGTGTGCTTGGTAGATTATTTTGTTATTAAAACCCCACCAACAGCTCAACGTTAATTCCTTTTTCTCATCCATCAAGGATTATGAACAAAATCTATTACTAGATATAAGAAAATAAGTAAGGATATTTATACGGTACTCATTGTTCTAAACAAAAAAATTGAACCAACTGAAAGAAATTAGACCTTCTGCAAAGTCAAAAAATTCTTTTGAATTATATTGTGTATAATTGAGTATGCTATTAAAAATCTACCAAAGGTTAATTCAAAACCAAAATATATTTATAATAAATGAAATAGTTCGGTGTAGAATTACTTTTTGGGGTTTTTAATTCTTTAGCTAATGAGTTTGGAGAAAAAGGTATCAGAATAGTCTCAAATGTGCACAACAGAGAAGAAAAAGAGAAATAGATTAAAAATTGCTAAAATCAAATAAAATTCTGTTTGGATATTTTGAAAAGAATAATTTTGATGTTGATAAATGACTACACAAGGGTCTGGAAAGGTAATGGAGTTCAAGCCTTCATCCTTGGAGATAGTCTGGATTTGGCAATATCCTGAGAAACTACCATGATAGTCATCTCTGCTTTGAGCAGGCAGCTCAACCAGGAACCTCCTGATCTCCCTACTAACCTGAATTATTTTATCGTACTTTGATTTTAAGTGAAACATCCTCCTTATTACAAAAACTGCCCATATGCATGCTCAGGAAAAAATAACATCATAGTTGGAAATGACCAGTGGAAAATCCAAGATGAAGCCGTGATGATGAAAATGTTTAGTGCTGGGGTTCTTGTTAAAGGTAATGGGACTTGTGTTTCATTCTTAGGAGTGATGACTGTTCAACTCCTGGACCCTCAAGCTTTGTTTGAGAAGACAGGCCTCCTTGACAAATGCTTTCCTAGGAAGAAGATTGTGGAAGAATATTTTGGGACAAAGAACTGAGCACATTTCTTCATCTGTCACCAGCTTCTGGCCCATGGTCACTGATGTGTTTACGATATGCAGAAAATGACCTCATATTTAAATTTATCCTGTCACTTTTAGAATAGATACTTTTTATGTTCCTTCCTCTTATTCTTAGGAGGTATGTTCTAGCATCTCATTCTCAAGACTTAAAATTATTTACTATTCAACCATTTAGGAATTATTTGAAAATTGTCCTTTACAATACATCTGTCTCTTTTGGGGCTTGTTTGTTCTTGTTGTTAGTCTGATATTTTATAAAGAACACTTATGACTCCATTACATGAGTCAGTTTCCTCCAGAAGTAATGGGATGTCTATCTGGCTGTTCATTTAGCAGCCTTTCTAGTCACTTGTTTAGGTTGAACACTCCTCTTCAGGCAGGAACAATAAAACATTCCCTGTGGTGCTTGTGACGATGTTGTATAATGGCCCTGATACTTACCTAGATCCACTGCAATATTTTATCTGCTATGTATTTTTGCAGATACATCACATTGCAATCGTTCTGTAGCTGGCAAAGCCCCTGGTCCTTCTTTCCTTTTGTATTTCAGACTGATTAGTTAGCAAGAATCCATGGGTTTATTTCCTTGGGGTTTTTCCTACTGCAGAACAACATTCAAATTGTAGTCCAAGCCCTCAAGGTTATCCATTTCTTCCTCTGTATCTTGATTTTCTTTGCTATTGATAATGCCTCTCAGATTTCTTCAGTGACAAATTTCATTAGCATAGTCCTATTTTTTGTGTCAAAGTTCTTTAATGAAAATACTCATTAGGTCACAAAATCATTCCTCATCAGTACTGTTTTTCCAGTAAACCCCGCTTTGCAACATCATTGGTGCAAACCCTTCTTTACTTCTTTTTGTGGCTTCTTCCCTCCATCTGTGCTCATTAGGATTTTTTCACAGGACATTTATCAAACGTTTTGATGCAGCCTTGGTAAGTTCAACATATTGTACATGTTGTGTCCCTCAGATCAGTTAGTTACTTCATCAAAGATATACATTATGAAATTACAGCATGCTCAACCTGAAAAGTGTAACAGGAATGAACATGTACTGCAGAAAGTGGAAAAGTGTAAGAACAATACAAATGTCTTTTTTATAACACTAAATTGTTATGTTGCGTGCTCTTTTAAAATAATTCGGTTTGGTGCCCAGTGTTATTTTCACTAGCTTGTTAAACTTCCAGCAAAAGCAGAAATCTTTATTTTCATGCTTGTTAAGAGAAAACTAAACTGATTACACTGAACACAGCTGTCAGAACACGCAGACAGCAGGGGAAGTACTTCTCACTACCAATAAGCTCTGAGAAGTATTTTAAAGCAAAGCTTTAATTACATTTGTCATTTCCAAGTCTCCAGTCCAAAAGTGTTAAAGTAGAATTTTTAGCAAAGAAATTATTTTTGATGTTGCAGCATGCAGTTATCATGCTGAGATTTTATTCTTTTCAAGAAAGCAAGAGGGAGAAAATTTAGGCCTAAAAGCATACTATGTGTAAGTAAGTGAACTAAGAATATGTTGATATTGGAAGTTGCCTTATTGCCCAGAAGTCTAAATTAACTTAATATTTCATCAGAGAAAAACAAAGAGATGTTAATTTTGTTAAGCTGAAACATTTGGGCTATAAATTACAATTAGGTTAGCAAAGCTACCTGAAAATCAAGTTGTAGTAGTAAAAGCACAGCACTAAGTGTGTGGCTACACTCAGGAAGAATGAACATTTTGTTCATGCAAACATTGAATGCCCTCTGTTAAACAAGTCTGAGCTAGGAAATGTGTAGAGAATACAAAAATGTATCGAGACGAGTGTGCTGTGCTGGACATATGACTGCTTATAATTTTAAGTCACTGACCTTTCCTAATTTGATAATGAGGTGGGTTGGTCCTGTACCTATTGTGGAAGTGCAAGGTGTTAGCAGATGAGGCATGTTCGATATGAAGAGAGTAAATGCTGATGAAGTTGGTGGCAAAGGAGCACAGTATCATCCTCTGGAAAATGAGCTTATGTGAGTGGATAATGGGAGCCCAGATGATTGCAAAGGCAGTCCTGGAAGCAAGTACTCCTCCTAGTCCCAGAAAGCTGTCAGGTGTAAAGGCATGATGGATTAGAGGGCACTTCAGAATAATAAGGCAGTAATAGAGCTGAAATGTTGATGAAGGTAGTGGAGGTGACAAAAGAATATGGGTGTTTAGCATCCAAACCATCTCGAGCATTGTAAGTGTTCCGTATGTGTATTGTAGCAGTGGGTTAGGTTTGATATCACATAGGACTGAAGATGGTACAAGTAGCTGTATAACAACCTAGAGATGGTCCCATGGCTGATGCAGTAGGGAGGAGTTTATTTATCTTCACCACATTGCAGGCACTGGGCATAAGATCTGATTTACCTACTTCGTCATGGAAAATTCATATTGATCCTGCTTCTGTGGCAAGTCTTGCTGCAAATCAACAGCTGTTGCTGTTTAGAGGAAGGCCAAATACTTTATTTTTCTTTCAACTATGTTTTGTAGTTTTTCTGTGGAGGAAAAATAAATTTTTTTTCTTTTTCTTTTCTAAATTGTTAGGCTCCTGAGCTGAATAAAATGAATAAGTTTTATTTTAAAACATTTTTGGTTATTTACACTCTTTTTGCTAGTGTACATTTTTAAATCACATAAATAATTCACAACTTCCTGTCCAGAGCCCCCTGTAGGGCTTTCAGCCTTCTTTATGCACCATTTTAAGTCTACCCAGTAGGGGAATCTGTCTGTTCTCAACTGCTACTGCAAGCTAGTGTGTCTGGTCAGCATGATACTATTGTAAAGACAGTGTGCAATATCCTTGGATGTGTGATAGTTTGGGTAAGAGAAGTGTGGCACACAGCAGAAAAGAGCAAATTCCCTTTGCTGGTGTGGTACTGCGATGGTCAGACTGCAGTCAGAAATATGTGATCATGAGACAGCCCTGCAATGACAAAAGAAACTTATAAATGTCTATCTGGCTTCACAGGATCCTGTTGTAACCAATTGTTCTGCATATTGAATAGAACATAGTGCATAAGCACCTTCTGCATACCCACAATATCTGTCTGCTTGATCTCCCCCAGCCTTAAGATACTCCTCAAATGTAACCTGAAAGACATTGAACTGAAACCTCTTCTTTTTGAAGTTTAAAAAATCCTGATCCAGTCCTCTGGTTGATTCTGAAAAATCTTTATATAGCAGCTGTTAAGAGCTGTGGACAACAGGGTATGTTAGCATCTGGGAAGGTAAAACACACACACAAAAAAAAAAAAAAGGTTTGAAAGCAAAAAAAAGGATCTTTCAACAACTTCATGGATCTGGTGGGACAATATAGAGAGGTAAATATAGTGAAGAATGCGGAGATTGACATTAAATCTCATAATTCGAAACTACTAAGAAGTACTAAGCTTTGAAACTAGGTTTTTGGGTGTGGTTTTTTTTGTTTTGGTTTTTTTTTTTCAAATTTTTTATTGTAATGGGCCAGCTGTTGTGAGTAAGCTTCTGTCAGGTTCCAGAACTGATGGTATAAGCATCAGAGCTATACTGATATATGTCCAGGCACAATGTCCTCACTGTTAGAGAAATTCAAAAAGTCTAATGCTGGCATCTCTGTCTTTAATACATGTACTAGATGTCGTAAACAGGATTAGAGCATATATATATATAGCACTGGAGGCCTGTTGAGGTTTCCTTTTTTTCCTCTCTTCACTTAGTCTTCCCTTAAGTGTCCCCTAGCCTGCTATGTGCAATATATTCCTTCTACATTATCTCTAACTAGCAGCTTTTTGCTGGGTTGTGAAGCTGATGCTTCATTGTACTTGTTCCTTGTAAAACTCACAAAATTGATAAATACAGTCTCCAAGGATGCAATTCTAATGGAAAAGTAATGAAGAGAGCTGGCAGTTTCTCTGAGAAAATGATATTACAACAATGCAAACTATCCCTACAGACAGTAAGGACAAGAAGCGTAGTAAGTGGCCTACTTGGTTAGCTCATGAGCTGACTCCAAACGCAACAAAGAATAGCATTAATTTTCAGTGACGAAATTACAAAGGTCAAAGCACAGGCTGTAGAGTAATTTGCAAGAGAAATTAAAAGTAAGAAATGTAATTCTATGCCTGTGATATGAAGGGAGGGAATTTTAGATCTGCTTCTTAGCTGAATGAAATCTATCAACGAATGATGCCAAGAGCAGCTTAATGTTCAGTGTTTGGGGTCTGCTCTAGCCTTTGCTAAAAAAACCAACAGTAGGAGGTAGTAAGTACAAAAAATTAACACTGAAAAAGCATGGATTTCTGACGTAGAACAGGGAAAATGTAGATTAAAGTATGTTCTAAAATTGATGTTTTAAGCTAGCTTGGCATTAAGGAATTTAATCCTCAGGTATTTGAAAAAAGTACTTTATGTGGCCTGAGGACCATTAGTGTTTATCTTTCAGAATTTTGAAGAAGGGTGTGATGAAGGAATAAATGCAGAAAAGAGTGAAACTGTGGAACACTTCTTAAAGTGATAAGAATGGAATTATGGACCAGACAGCTTAAATTCAATCCCCAGAGGAGGGGAAAAAACCGCATATAATATGATTATTTGTAAAGGCCTGGAAGATAATGAGGAGATGAGCAGCAGATAAGAGAGATTTGTCACGGACTGCTTGTGTCAAATCTATCTACTTTGCTTCTGCAAATAAAGTAACAAATACTGTAAGTAGAGTAAGAGCAGTAGGTGCCATATAACTTGATTTTAGGACTTATTCTGGTATAAATAAAAGATGTTGAAATGATTTCCTTCAGGAGAAAATGTACCTTGAAATATCTAGTCCACTTAAGCAGTTTTAGTAGAATGACATTATAACCTGGAGCATGTGCACACAGAAGCAACAAATCTTTGGTAGTTTGGAACCAGATGAAGTAGGCAGACATAACAGGATGAATAAAGCATTATTGAGGAAATATGTTGCACATGAAATTTAGTGTATCATTTTAGTAAGAGGTATACTGTTTGCAAAAATATTGTTAGAGAACCTTGGGCTTCTCAGTGGGTACACTTTTAACACAGGGTTTTCAGAAACAGTTAATCAGTATTTTCATATTTCCTAACATTTTTTTTCTCAAGGTGAATATCTAAGAAAAGGGACACCAAAAGTTTCTATTCATTTCCAATTTGGTCATTAGTAATTTTTAAGCCTATATAAAACTTTACTAAGGATAATAGAAGCTATTTCTGAACGAGAATTTTTTAAATTGAATAACAAAAGGTATTTGAGACATCTGTACTATGTTGGTACATATTAATCAGAACTTATTAGAGATCCTTATCCTTGAGGAATTGGCATTTTTGGAATTTGAATCTACTTTGAGAACTTCTATTTGGCATCGAGTAAACTGGCAACGGAAACAGCTGGAACTTGCAACCCATCCTATATATTCACTGATAGGTGGTCTGTAAATATTGGCCTCCATGGATCCCATTCTTCTATATACTGTGACATAGCTTCTCATATGACATATTTTGAGGCTCTCTCTCTCTTCAAATGTTTAGGAATGTCTAACTTCTTTACCCAATCTAAATTTTCTACCTCCTTTTTTTTAAAAAAAAAAAAAGTTAAATAACGGATGGCTTACAAGGGAGTATTTTGCATCATGGATTTCTGCTTTCTTACCCACTGAGAAATTTCAAGCCAATTGATGCCTTGCCTTCTACCACAGCTTGAACTAACAGTAAAATTATTACCCTACAAAACCACCCTTCTAAATGTTTGTACTGAAGTTCAATGATGATTTTGGGGAAAAAATATCTAATTAATATTTTAATAAATATTTTGGAACCACTGCCCCTTGTAGATGTAATGCAGGAAATCTAATTATAAGTGGAAGTAAAAGTACCAAGCTTCAATATATAGTTTCAAGAGGAGAAAGAGGAGGAGGAGAAGGAGGAAAAGAAGGAGGAGGAGGAGAAGGAGGAGAAGGAGGAGGAGAAGGTAGGGAGAACTCAAGCTGGAGCAGGGGAAAACTGTGAGCAGGAAGGAGTGACAGCGAGAAACAGCAATGCACTGACTCTAAGTCCCCATTTCCCATCCCCTCCGCACTGCTTGGAGAGACAGAGAGGTCTGGAGTGAAGGAATGAAGTTGAGCCTAGGAAAGGGGATATTTTAATATGTGTCATTTTGATTCTTTCTGCCCCAAACTATTTTAATTGATAATAAATTCAACTAATTTTTACCAAGTCGAGTCTGTTTTTCTTGTGATGATAAGTGGTCTCCCTGTCTTTATATTAACCTGGAAGACTTCTGAGTCTTACTTTTCATATTTTCTCTCCCCTGTCCCTCTGAAGTGGGGTGTGAACAAGTTACGTGGGAGTGTTGCTATTAGCTGAGCCAACCCAATACAATTTGCAGGGTCACAAGGAAGTATAACAGCAGCTTTGAAAAGCCATAGTCAACACTCAAACCTGCACTGAGCAGGAAGACTAAGATAACTAGCCCTTCCCTTATGCCTGGATTCGTACCATCGAAGGCTCGAATCTCTAGAGAGAGCATGAATAAGCATATGGAAGGATGGTACTGCTGCAGAATTAACCTCCTTTGCTTCACCAGTATTCAAGAGGAACACTTGAGGAGCACTGCTCAAGAGGAATTACTGACAGGTGCCCTAGAACTATGCTCGCGTGTATAATTGCATTGGGTGTGCTTACGTATCACATCAGATTAAGCACCACTGTCTTTTGTTAGTGCTTTAGAAAAAGTGGACTGTTAAGGCTGTTTTGCTACTTCTAAGAAAATCTCCTAGTATAATTCACTTTAGTGCTGTTAAATGTATGAAAGAGCTGTATGACACTTTTCTGGATTAATCGTACGCTGGTAAAGCAGAAGTCAGTTAATATGACTGAATTGTGTCTGCTTGATTCATTTATTTCTTCCTGATTCTTTGCCTCTATTGGAAGGTTGAGGAACATAACAACATTTTATTTCTCTATTATTGTGATGATGGGGTCGTTCAGCCTGGAGAGGATAAAATGCCAAGAAAATCATATAGCGGCCTTCCAGTACAAGAAAGCTGGGGAGGAACCTCCTCAAGCTCTGCCAGGGGAGGTTCAGGCTGGACATCTCTGCCTATCCTTGTCACTGTTGAAGAAGTCTCTTCCAGACACAAGCTCAAGGCACTGACTCACATCCTTCCCAGGTGGGCTCAGTATTTCAGACCCTCTAATTACCTTGTGAAAGAGTTTGGCAGCTACAGGAGAAGCACTTCCAGAAACTTACTAAGCTGTTTCTTGTTCAGATCTACACTGACCTTGTACAGAGTTAACTCCTGGTTCTCAAATCCACTGCAGAGGTTGGCAATCTAAAAGTTAGCCTAATTTGGAGAATTAAATAAAGTCAATATCCCATCCTTTTGGAAGGTCTCTTGAAAGTCTTCACTGTGAAAAGTGCCTGTTGCCTCATCTCAGTCATTTAACAAGCTATTAATAGCCAAGGAGAGAGAACAACTGAGCTGCTTAAATAACATTAGCAGTTCCATTCCAAAGAAGTGAAGTTCAGAAAAACAAGACTGAATCTGACTTCTTAAGATTCATTCAGCACCAGAAGGCAGGAAAAAGGAGGAGAGAGTTTAAGCAGTAATGAACCGCTGAACAGACCTTAAGTAATGATGGAAGTACAAAATCTAACATGCTTCCTAGATTTTCTCCTACAAAATCTAATTGGAGATGTGAGATGTGAAAAAACACACAAAGACCTTGACTATGTAGGTTACTAAACACCTCCAACTTGTCTCCTAAATGCTGGAAAGGAGAGAAATGCCTAATAGATTTCATCTTGGGATAAATAAGAGAATAAATATATATTTTTTTATTCCTTTTTGATGTATAATTCTAACAAACCTTTGGAAACTTCATGACCAATTTTTCATGTTGATAATTAATGTTTTATTCACTCATTCATTTTTTTTTCAAATGAAAGTCTTTTTATTGTCTGATTTCTCTGCAATCTGGACTGAATGACAGGTATTTTCTGAATGGGAATCTTCAGATCTGTTTATTGGAACCATCGTGAACCACCCACTAACCCAGTACAGCTTTCCTAGAAAAATGAAGATAACAATAAACACAGAGGTGCATGGAGTAGTTTTGGAGCTGATAGTGCTGAAGTCACTTAACAAATGTACTTTCCAGGGCCACTAGCTAAAAAAGTTTCTTGGTATGACCTGTAACAGTGGGAACAATGCCAGAGACCTGAGGACTAGGGAAGAGCTTGCACAGTTTTATACTCAGTCTTTCTCTAATGCTGTTACTTAGTCCTCATGGATCTTTAGCTCAGAGGTGCAAGAACACACTGTGAACAGGAGGCAACTCCTGCTTCTGATGATCTAGTAAAGGTAATATTGCAGCTGGCAGCTAAATGCTGAGTTAGGTCCCCATTCAATTTGTCTCATCTGTCCCTGCTCAGGTTTGTATTAGTGATAAGCAGCTTTGTTTAGGAAAGAAATTTAAATAAAATATGTAGATTTAAGTGATCCTTAATTATTACGAGAATTTTTATTCTCCTCTGATTCCCTGTGATTTCATGTTCTACCCGTCTGTGCAATGCAATCTTTTGTCTTCTAGTCAGTGTTGCTGAAGAGTAGATAAAAGGTTTGAATTACTGCCTTAAAATATGCTACTCACCCGAAGCCAATATAGTTCTCTTGAACTTAACCTTGAAGTATAAGTAATTTTTGCAATGCGTGACAAATTTAAACTATTTGCACCTTTTGATACACATTTATTTCTGCTAGCCTGGTGATTGCAGTAGTTTATGTAATTTAAAAATTTAAGACTTTGACTGTATCTGTTTCTTTGGCACAAGGTTAATGATGGGAAATTAAGATTGGGAAGAAATTCATCTGGGCTCTAGACATCTTCCTTGGTCCATGCAAAAGGTTTTGCAGTATTTTTAATGCTAAATCTTACATGGAAATTGTTACATTTGCTAATGTAACATGTCCTGGTAGCTTGAAACTTGGATAAAAGTCTATTGTGTTAAATCTGGATAAAAATATGTTGTAATTTACTCATTGGCTATACAATTTTGAACTTTCATAGGGTCTTTGAGACCATAATCTAGACAGCTGTACATTAAAGAAATACCAATGTTTGTAATTCACAGATTAATTTTCTTTTCTAGTCTCACAAATTTGACCAAGACCATTAGCTTTTCTGATCACCTGACAAATACTTTCATGCTTTCCTTGTATTCCAAAGCTTCCCAAACCCTTAAAACTTCATTTAGCTTAATCATGTGTTCAATTCAACATGAAGAGACACAGCAATAACTGGTTCCTTTTTTTCCTAATGATTAACCATCTATTCGTATCAACAAACAGTCTGACAATCAGATAGTGTGTCTATTGGTTATTTTCAAAGTTTCACTTGCTGATCATTGGTTTGGCCTTGATTCCTTCTGCTAGATTAAGTTTTTTTCCCCATATTTTCCAGGGTAATGGTTTTCAAGCTGTGATTCACCCTTTCTATAATATGGTGTTCTTATATCTGCACTAAGAATTGGCTGTTTTAAAAAGAATATTACAATTAATCTAGCTCGACAGATCTTACTGTGTTTTCTTTGTAATTAATTATGATTTCAGAGGTCTTTTTGTCATCCATGAATTTTATCAACAGTTATTTGAGATTCACTTCTGCATTCAGATAAAACGATTTCAGTAATTCCCTAACTCCGATCCTTTCAAAATCTTTGTAGATACATGATCTGTAGATAGTAATCTCCCTTTTTCTGAGAACTTTCAATCTATTATTTATGCCTTTAGTTTGTGGTACTTTTTTTTTCTAATGTGACATTCTTAATCTCAAAATAATAATTGTAACAAATCAAACATTTACAAACTTCTGAGAGTATTGTATATACACAGTTATCACTGTCAAATAATAAGTAATAGTATCAAAGAATCAACTTCTATAGTTGTCATGTTGAAATAACGTTCTGCATATGTCTATGGGCACAGAGCCTAGTTGTTCAGACATAGTTCTTCCTTCTTTGAAAAACAAAACATTATTGTTTCTACCACTGTGGGTAACAGTATATCTGCACATATAGAACACAATCCTTCTTTCATTTTTTATATAGAAATCTGGTACATAATTTCTCCCCAGATATCTAGACCTCTGGTATATATTGAATACATACTGTCCAAACTTGCAGCTCTCTGCCTGTGTAAAGAGGAATTCCATAGCAAGTAAAATTAATTAACTGGAGGAGAGTGCAAACTTTCTAGTTCTTTAGAGACCAGTTTTGATAATCACTTAATACATTTTGTTAGGAAAATCACATCTTGTCTGGTCAAGAGTGAAACAGCTATTAAATCTACTTAGCTATCTAATATACAACAATCAAGAGTCATTCAATATTGGAAAACAGTTTAGGAGCCTCAGAAGAAAGACACAAAATGGAAGTGCAAAATATTACCTAAACAAAATCCTGCAAGGAATGATATCCATCACCAACTTCTGAACTTAAGGCCTAAAACTTACCCATTAAAGAATATTAATTGCTGACTGGTTATTTAAAAAAAAGGCTTAACACATATTCTTTTAAAAACCCTGAAAGAGATCTATATACGGAACTTTTCTTCCTTATAAAAATGAGAAATTGAATGTGTCATACTCTATAAGCATTGATTTTATTGATTTTAGAGATAACAGAAACCTTTTAAATGCTGCGTTGATTAGAGTAGCATAAAACCAAAGTAGCTAAATTGATATCCATTTATTACTGCAGATTTATTTTTGGAGTTTCTTTCAAAATGTTTTGTAGAGTTATGGGACAATGTTCTTACAGACAAGTTCAAATATGAAGAGTACTGCTCCAAAATTTATTGGTTTGTTGTTTTTTTTCTTTTTTGTTTTCCAGTCTCAAAGACTGTGGTCTTTGTTACACATTTTTTGGAAGACAAATGTAGATTGGATAGAAATTATGTTCAACATAAAAAAATAAAACCCAAAACATTTGAACATCATATTGAAAATCTGTGAGGTTTCTTTTTTTTTTTTGAATAAAAAAGAACTGAAAATGTATGAGCTGAATAGCAAAGCAAAATGTAAGGCTCTTTTTTTGCTATTTTAATTAGATATTTCTTATCCAAACTATTAATGATATTCAAGAAAACCCAAACAGTTATTGACATTGATGAGATAGACCTGCCAAATCTTTATTCTAAATGACAGTTACAAACAATGGGAAATCAAAAAGTGAAAAGGAATCTGGATGGAGTTAAGAAGTTTGGAAGGAAGAAGAGTAATAAGGCTGAGAGCAGGCAATGAAAAAGTTTAAAATTACTGCTTAACACTCATCAAAGAAAGTAAGTCTTACTGTAGTTATGTTCATACAAACAATTATTTTTGTCAGCTGCTGAATTTTTATAAAGCATTATAACCTTGATTCAGCAATGTCATTCAAACCCTAAGAGCTATGCCAGCAGTTAAGAAGATTTGCTGAACCATAGACTGTTTGTTCTATGATCTCCTGGAATTTCAGTGAAGTTAAGAAAAATAAAGTAGTGATGCTGTGCAGAGTGGAATCTAGAAGTGAATGTTTTAGGAAGAGATATTATCTTTATCACACTGGATGGAAATGTCAGTGGTACAGTTTGTAACAGCAAACAGCTCATATTGTTTAGACTGACAGATCCATTGATATGTGTTGCCTATTTTCCAGTCTGATTTTTATCAGCATCTGTTTTTGTGAAACATGTCTAGCAAATGTCTGTGATGAGTGACTCTTATCACACTCAAGTGAGCATTCAGTGGCTTTCTAAATGATTGGTAACACTATCCAGGGTGGTCCATGAGATCTTTCTGTGAAAGAACAACTGTAATGTATTTTCTATGAAACAATCATGGAATAATATTTAAAAATGGTCTGTCAAGCATTTAATAGATTTTAAGATGCTTGCAGGCTTTTGCTTTATCTTATAACCATGGCTGTCAGGGAAATTACCAGGTTTGGGGGCTTCTTGTGGGAAGGATGTCATGAATGGGTGATTTAGACCTCTTAAAGAACCACAGCCAGAGGTAACAGCAAAAGTGGCTTTAATAAATATGATTTTGTAAAAGTGTGACTTAACAAAGTTTGGTGGCAAGATTCACTCTACTACTTACTGTACAAAGGATATAACAATGATTCAAAACTACCAGATTCAAAGTTACCTAGTCAAATATCAACTTTACTGATAAAAAACCTTAGTGCAC
Organism: Clamator glandarius; assembly: GCA_033459285.1. Lineage (NCBI taxonomy): Eukaryota > Metazoa > Chordata > Aves > Cuculiformes > Cuculidae > Clamator > Clamator glandarius. The sequence continues at coordinate 410,754 of JAUNZM010000174.1, forward strand.
TGTAATGCAAGGTTATGTGTGGTAACAGTCACTGAAGATCTGCACTTGATGAAAAGTTTCTCAGCTTTGAAGAGCAACCTCGAGAGGCATCCCAGCTCATGGGGAGATAAATGAACTGCAGGGAGCTGCTTAGCAAGGAGAGCTCACAGAAGGCTCATTTAATCTGTCATATTTATGGAAGTGGTTGGCTTGTAGCCAAATTGCATATGACAGAAAAGGTATAAATGAGATTCCTTGTACCCACAAAATCCTTTGTGCTTTGAGAAATGAATCCTGGGAAAGCCATCATGTATTGATGTGTTAGTCACATGACTGATATTCCAAGATCACAGGCATTGATGTTCCCTATGTCACTCTGTTCCTTCACAGAATTTTTAGAGAATGGATTGGACCTAGAAAAATTCTTGGCCTGGTTAAAGCTCAGGTCTTCCTTTTTCAGTGGTCTCAGACCAGGCAGACAAGTTTGTATGCATTCAGGTATATCTCAAAGATTTTAATCTCAGCAATTTCAAAAATCCTCCAACTTTTGCTATTTGCTTTAGGTAGAATCCAACAGAACACATATATATTAACATTTACTCAAGAGAAAATTACTTAGAATGGACTTCAGTATTTTTTCTGCTTTAAGCAATAGGCGGTGATTCCAGACTTCTCTGAAAAGGTCCTGAAGATTTTTGGCAAGCTGTAAATGTTATTTGTGAACGAAATGGTAAAGAATGTTTTCATCCAGGTACCAATGTCCTTATAAAGTGACCCTTTTCTTCCTTTCAGAAGAAATGACATATTGTTTATAGGTTGAAAGAGAAATGAAACGAGGAAAAATATCTCCTGAAGCACTTTCTTCTCAACAAAGGTTAAGTAGGACTTATGTCTTTGTCTTGTTTTGGAGTTTTTTTGTTTGTTTGTTTTCTACTAGCAAGGCAATAAGACTTGTATAGGAGAGAGATTTTTGAATAGCTGTGAGGAGGCTTCCCTTTTTAAATCAAGGATGAGATGACAAGAATCATCATTACCACTTCTGGCTTTGCTGTTTCCCTCAGAGATTAATTTTGACTTCAGAGTTGAATATAGAGGACAATGAGCACTTTTATTGCCCTGGGATTTGAAGAAAATGCCAGACTATTTGATTGTGAACTGCATCATATTCTCCTGAAATAATCTACTCCTGCTGACATGTTTTTCATTTTTTTACAATTATTCTCATTTGTTTTCTAGCCAGTAGACTGAAATATAACTAAAATTTGAGTCTGTAATCAACTGTATTCACCCAGATCCTGCCTAGCTGTGCATTGCTTGTTTCCTTCTATCTGCTTTGTATGTGCATGTGTCTTGCTTTCTAAGATCCTTTACAATATACATGTGAGTAACACTCAAGCTTGATTTACATGTACAATGCATTTGTGCACAGAGGAGCAATCACACTAAGTTTATACACAACCCATCATTAATCTGTTCAGTGGCGCATTCCTCTGTTAGTGTGGAGAATCATTGACTTTCTAGAATCGAACAGGGTGAAATTCGCTGCTATTAAAAGGCCTTAGCATGAGTTTTCCCCTCTGTGATATGTTACTAATATTATCCACTTAACATCAGGAGGCTGCAGCTCTGAAGCTCAATTCATTAGCATTTGTAAAAAACTTGACATGAAATATGCTATGTGCAGAAAAATATGTCACTCTCAAAAATGTAAACAAAATAATGCTACCAAATGAACTGTCCTTTTTTCAGTTGGAATGGTGCTTCTCCTGTTCCTGTATGCCTGCATTCTCACATTTTCTGACTGTTTTCTAGTCTATGACATCTCACATGCATTTTGTTGTCTAAATTTTCAGAGTCAGGCTCACACTCTTTTCTTCCAGACCTCTAAAAACCTTAAACTGACATGAGCAGTAGTTGTAGCTCTTAGATCTCAGCAGCTGTTGGAAGCAGCATCAATTTTGCTTGGCTATGATTCCACCATTCTCCTCCCCCTACAAAAATGTAAAAAAAAATCCTCTCCCTATTGTACAGTTCTGCAATTCTTGAGTCACACTGAGAAATTTATATGCAGGCTATTTTACTTTGTTGTTTTAGATATTTGTAGATATTTCGACTAATGTCCAGTTGCTAGTGAGCGTTCAGCCATGTAAATTCCCTGAAATATCTTTCATTTGTCCATAAGATGATTTCTTTTCTTAGACAAAAAAATAATTTCTTGAAACTTGGGGAAACAGCATTCCATTCTAAGGGATAACTTGTAGAGAGGAAAACTGATGGTTTCATCAAGATCCTATTTTCTTGCTAGTGGACAGTACTTTGCCCTAACACTTACAATACAATTTCATAAATCTCTTTAATTAATGATATTAAATTGCACTTATTATCTCTTTTAGTATATTTATATACTGCTTTTTAATTAAGTCATAAACATTTTTACTTTACTATTAAAATTAACTTTCATTTGTAGCTCAGCCACAGCAGAATCGATATTTAGCAGATTTTTGCTAAAGGCTCTTTAAACAACAAAAATATTTTTGTCATGAATGTATGCAAATGAAAAAGAAATAACCATAATAAATTCCATGAGTTTGAGATTGGCAAAATGAGTATCTGCAAACTGTTTCTTAATACAAGACTTCTGAAGTCGCATACATACCTTGTTACTCTGCTCAGAACACAGGCAATCCTTTTCCAGGCTTTTGTTAAGTCTTAGCCTTTCTCCATTGCTTATCTTTCAAGGAAAATTGAAAAAGAGAGATAAAATGTCAAATGAGGTTAAAATAATTTTGATTGCTCAAATCCCAATAAGTACTCAGGCATTTTGGAACAGATGTATTACTGAATGCAAATGTGTCCGTATTTGTTTAAACTTTATCATTACTTGTTTCTTATAAGAAATCATATTTATGACTCAAGAATTTCCCACCATTTCTATGTTGTAATTTATCCTTTAATAGAATAAATTAGGTCAGAATGTTCAAAACAGAGACTTTGATTGTTCCTGATGTAGCAACTGAATCACAAGATGACATGAAAAATTTCAGCACTCCAGGAAAGAAATTCAGACAGTGAAAGTCTTTGACTTCTCCATCTTCATAATTTGTTAAGAACTTTAAAACTGCATGTCTGCAGTTCTCATTAACAATCACTTCATCTAACCCCTGCCATCTAGAAATTAAGTCTGAACTTCAGCAATGATTCTATATTAGTTTTCTAAGCATCTTGTATTATAAATGAAGAGTTATATGAACCTTCTTGAATGGGTCAGATCCCTCTTAGGAATGTCCATTTTTCTTGGTTCATTTGTAGCAAGGGTGTCAGCTCTACAAGCAGGCGATTTAGGCTTCCCAGGATGTTCTGCCATGCATACAGCCTTATCTGCATCACAAGGCTAGGGACAGACAGTGGTTTAAGCAGCCATCTCTCACACACAACTATAATTTCAGGTGAACAAATTAAATGCTGGTTTTGGACTTCTTGCCTTTATGATATATCTCAGATGGAACTGTACCCTGAAGAAAAAAAAATGATGGGAAGTAACATTACTCAGCATTATGTAATATTTAGTTTAGCCTCCCCCATTCACTGTGTGAGAGATTAATGCTATAAGAGGTGTAAACTCAAGACAAAAAAGTCACCTCACAGGAAACAGACACTCACTTATAAAAGTTTAGTATTAAATACTTTGTCCTCCTTATATAATAAAATTAATAGAATTAATAAAGTTGGGTGATCTTGGACAAAACTGTTCAATACCTTTTCCTATCATTGTCTTTTTCTTCCCTTTTTTTAATCAGTCAAACTTGGAATGTGTTTTCAGAAATAATTCCTGAGTATTTTGTTGGCATGTTTTTTGAGTTAAAAGGGCATTCTCTTAAAATCAAATTAAATTTCCCAAGAGGGAAATAAATATGACCTGTCACTGTAAATCAGTTTACTCAAAACTGAAACATCTTATTTTAAAATTTACTTTAAAAAAACAGAGCTTTAATTTCCTTAAAAAGGATCATAGAATCATAGAATAGATAGAGTTGGAAGTGACCTTAAACATCGTCTCAATCCAGTGCCCCACCCCCCTGAAACTGGCGCAAATGATTTTCTTATGTTTTTTTGTGTTTCATTACATATGAATTTCTTTAATTTTGGTTTTGTCCCCGCAGGACTGCTTCCTGTCCAATCTGGGTATCACCCATAATTTTCTCTGAGTCCTGGAAATTACATGAGGTCTCCAAATGAAGTATAAAATCACCAGCAAATCTGGCCAACAGGAGGCAAAAAGAAATAGAGGTGTCACTCTCCTCTGGCAATAACAATTACCCAGAAGTCCTAAGAAAAATCCTTAACCTTCTTTTAATATCTTCCTCTTTAAACTGGTTCTTTCTATAGTCAGAAATAGAAAACGGTTTTTTGGGTACTATTAACAAGCTTCCAAGTTTATTGCAAGAATTTCTTTGCCTGGGATATGAGAGTTCTAAAGTTCTGTTTTATAATTTTCCACTACATTTTATTATCATTATTTTGTAAATGATGATATGCAGTGCTACAGACTAGGGGAAGAGTGACTAGAAAGCTGCCTGGAGGAGAAAGACCTGGGGATGTTGGTTGACAACATCTGAACATGAGCCAGCAATGTGCCCAGGTGGCCAAGAAGGCCAATGGCACCTTGGCTTGTATCAGAAATGGTGTGACCAGCAGGTCCAGGGAGGTTGTTCTCCCCCTGTACTTGGCACTGGTGAGACAGCAACTTGAATCCTGTGTTCAGTTCTGGGCCCCTCACCACAAGAAGGATGTTGAGGCTCTGGAGCGAGTCCAGTGAAGAGCAATGAAGCTGGTGAAGGGTCTGAAGAACAAGTCTTACAAGGAATGGCTGAGAGAGCTGGGGTTGTTTAGCCTGGAGAAGAGGAGGCTGAGGGGAGACCTCATTGCTCTCTATAACTACCTGAAAAGAGGTTGTAGAGAGGAGGGTGCTGGCCTCTTCTCCCAAGTGACAGAAGACAGGATGAGGGGGAATGGCATCAAGCTCTGCCAGGGGAGATTCAGGTGGGACATCAGAAAAAAAAAATCACATAAAAGGTCATTGGGCACTGGAACAGGCTGCCCAGGGAGGCGGTTGAATCACCTTCCCTGGAGGTATTTAAAAGATGGGTGGATGAGGTGCTGAGGGGCATGGTTTAGTGGGTGATAGGAATGGTTGGACTCAATGATCCTGGATGTCTTTTCTGTTTTCTGTGATTCTGTTATTATCTAGAACTGATTGCTCTGTAAACTTTTAACAGAATAATGGAATCCACCAATTATGAACCGTTATAAATGTCCTAATTTACCTATTTTCTGCACAACTGTCATAATTGCCATCTTTCTTGTGTTTCAAACTATTTCAATAAAGGTGGTTAAACATGTTTAAACAATGTAATAGCAAAATGAGGTTGTCTGAGGACATTGGCAGACAGGTATGAATATTGCCCAGAAGCACAGTTCTACTTATCAATTTAGATTTACTACACAAAACCTGAACTGCTCTCTAATGCCCAATCATCAATGACATGTTGTTGCTTTGCTAGGCAAACATCTCCCAATTTTCATATTTTTTGTAATAATTATTTTAAAATTCACACTGTATTCTGCAGTTCTGCCTTTTAAATCATGTGCTGCAAGATGAAAACTTGATTTTTCCTGTAGTCTGTCACAAACGAGTTAAATTCTTGATGGATTCTATACTAATTGTGTTAATATTGGCTCAATTGGCATACACTTTACTCAGAATGTCACTTGGTCCTCTTACTTCAAGGGAAAAAAGCAATTGATTTTTCATTTAAAAAGACAGAAACCAAATTTGTCTAGAGAAAAGTAATTAAATACAGATTTCGCTGAGTTTCAGAGTCTGGTTCTTTAAAAATACAGTCAGAAAGTTATGTGAAGAGCACTACTAGCTTACAGGACAATGACTCTTTAACTATATATTCTAAGCACAAATGCATATATCACTATACAGTGGGGGGAAAAAAACTCAAACCAAAATGTAACAATGCTGTGTGAATCGTTGGCTCTCAGACATCAATAGCAATTTTGCTTCTGACCTCACTAGGGACAGGATCTTCAATACAGTGTTTGTAAACAGTAGCAGAAGGACAGCATGGAAGGAAAACAGAATACCTAAGAATAGCGACCCATGGCTGTCCTAATGATAATTATAGGTGGAACAGCAATGTCTCAGCTTCTTGATAATAAGACAGAACTTTCTCTTCCCCTTTCAATAATACTTAAATTTCACTGGGAGAATAAGCTCAGATTTAGGGCCTGATACTTCTGAAGCCGCATACCTTTTGAAGGAGGCTATCAGCATGGCTTGTGCTTGGTGAAAGAAATTGTCTCAGGCAAGAATCTGAAGTGAAGGCTTCCATTCATAAAAAAGGTAAAGAAATTATATAAAAACTATACAAAAAAAATTAAAATAATAAAAAATAAAGAAGAAATCTTGTTTCCAATTTGTTTTTAAGTTTTTGGAACTTTTCAACCAGCTCTAGGTAGCAGGTGTTTGGGGTCAGGCTTCATTTCATACTAGTGACTAACAGAGAAAACGATTTATTTTCAGCAGTTCTAAGTACTAAACTCAGTCCTTCAATAAGCTCTCAGATACACTCTGAATCAGGCCAGTTTTATAGGCTTTATATCAACAGCTTCATGTTTTGTCCAGTTCTCTAAAACTCTTAAGCTAAGCACAAACTATCCAAGAAAGGACAATAAAGTGCACAGTCTCATCAATAGCCTGTACAGTAATATGCTATAAGATGGCATTCAATATGTTAGAAGCATAGATATGCTTCATAGTGCTGCATAAGTGATTCTTCCTCCACATACTGCTCATGTAGGCACTTCTAATCTTTATTTGATATCCTTTCTATGCTTATAATAATAAAAAAGTCATTTCATCTAAGCTCAGTTTTCAAAAAGTTTTGATAATACATTATTTTATAAGATTGAAACTGAAGGCTTCAGACTTTTTGCCTATAAACACGGTGCTTGAAAAAGAATAAGCAAACTCATGTGTCATAATGAAGAAATCCAAAAGGGAAAGGTCATATTTAAATAAAGCCATACAACAGTTTTGATCTGGAATAACCTAGACGATCTAAAGGACTGCATTTTCCAGTACTGGATCAGTCTATGCTTAACGGGCATTAAGTCAAAAAGCCTCTTCCTTGGACCCTCAGTCTCCAGTTCTAACACACTTAATTGAAAATTACCTAATGTCAGGTGTTTGAGTGTTTGCTGTCAGCAAAACAAATAATACATTGTAACATATGGAATGAGATGAGCCTGAAGGCAAAGGTGAAAGTACTTCAAAATTGTCATCAACTGGTATATGGTATAAAATATTTATTGCTCACTGCTATGAGTAGCTAATTAGGTCCTTCTTTCCCCACTTAAGTCTATATGCAGTAATTCTTCCTTACTAAAAGGTATTCCTTTCATAGCATTTTTGGGGGGGATTTGGGTACCAAATTCTCTTTCCAAATGGATTTCTGCCTTCAAAAATGAAAATGAACAAAAAGACACAGGAAGAGAGCTTGTGTGGCAGATGAACAGCAGTGGTCAAATATGGAAAGTTGCAATTAGAAAACTTTGTTTGGTAATAAGTAACGCTGAAATTGAACTCAATGCAGCTCAGCTGGAAATGCATTGTCTTGACAATTTATTGATGAAATTTAATTTACCTGAGGATGCCTGATACCATAAAGTGGAGGGTTGTAGAAGATTTCTGAGGGTTTTCAGCCTTTCACTTGTCATCTCTTCACATTTAACTTCCCTCAGTTATATTATCTTATGTTTTACCCTCTAAATTCTTGAGAAGACAAAGGCCAAATTATCTACTCCTTCCTTATTAATTACACTAGCAGGAATTCAATGGTATGAATCAAATCCTATTATTACATTCTCCTAAGTGTCTATTTGTCAGATTCATTTTGTTTATAAGGTTTAGCATTACGGTATTTGTATCCTAATCTTTCAATCTTTAAAGAGATTGAAATCCTATGCTTGGACAATCAGGTACACATTTAAGCACATAACCTGGTAATCCATGTAAATAAGAAGCATTGCAAGATTGTACTTAAACATACCACAAATGTAGAAAGTGTAATGCATGAAGTGTGTTTAGAAAGTCATGGTTGTAATCTATTGATGTATCTGCAAAATATTTTAGTTCTTTGTTTTCCTTCTACCTTTCCTTTTAGCAGGTCTCAAACAAAAGTTTAATTTACAAAAGGAAAGCAAAAAATTAACAACTTAAAAACTAAAATAAAAAAAAACAAACAAGAACAAGGAACCTAAATTGCTTTGGGATTTATATCCTTAATGCATTTTTTTCTTGTTGCCACGGTTCTTTATTTCTCTGGTGGGTAATTTTTAACAATAGAGGATGCCAAATTATTTGGAATGCAGATTTCTTTTGAACTAAAGTAAATAAAATCCCTAAAACATGGGAGCTCTAACCTCAGAAACGCCAACACTAGTACATCAAAGGCCTTTGAAAAACCATATGGGTAAGCTACTGTAACTTTATTTTATCCATTCTGAGGATTAATCTGACTTAAATCTTTTTTCTATTCCAATGCTCTACTCACCATAGCATCCATTTTTTTCAGTAGGAAAAGTGGCGACTTGGAATATTAACATTTCAAACCCATAATATTTCCTGGCCTGGAATAATACATCCTCCAGAGGGTAATAGAGTTCAAGTGAGTTGGAACATGCTTTCTCCTGTTTTGTTGGCAAATCTGCTCCTCCAAACTGCAGAGACCTCAGTGAAAGGGGCCCCAAGAGGCAAATAGCCTGAGCACCTGCAGCAATATGAAGACAGAGGATGCTGCTAGCACTAATGTTTCCATTTTCTTGCCTTTCATATCAGGAAGTTGCTGACTCTGATCAGCCAAAGTCAGGTTCCAAAAGATACAGATTTATTTGAGTGGCGATCAGTGCTGAGAGGCAGGTACTTCTGATTTGGGGATTGCAGCAAAAACACTGATGTATTGTATGCATCTGATATCTGATCTGCCTAAGAGGCCCCATATCCTTGCACTTGTCTGCATTTGTAGGCATAGACTCTTGTTTACAGACCTGATGTGACTCAAAAAATGATGCGACTGACACATTTGATGACTAAGATTCAACCATCATGTAGTTCCTCATCTAGAAACAGAATTACGAATCCATTCTGCATGCCAAGTTTCTGTGATTTTGGCTGCCAAAAACAGGAAGGATGCTTCCATTCAGAATGAATAATCTCATCTGTGATGCCCAGTCCAAAGGACTAGGGACATTTTAGGTGATTTATGATTGCATTACGTTGACTGTTCTGAGCAGTCAGTACAGACATTCCAGCTTACATTTTGATGGAAGAGTTCTCCTTGTCTACACTGGATGTATCATTCACCTCTGTTCAATGCAGTCAAAAGGGTTTTGTTCACTTAACATATCTGGATAATATTTTATTTCTTCTTGCATACGTACTCATAAAATGAGAGGTGCACTGAAGACTACCTGCACACATACAGAGGACCACTAGAGGCCATTGTATACCTCTCTGTATAAACATAAATACATGTCAATTAATGCACAGAAGGACCTGTTGATGTCCACAAAGGTAGTATGTCCACTGCTGGGATCCCAGAAATGGAAAGGACAAGAGGAAAGTGGAGATTCCTAGTAGACATTAATGATTCCTAAAAAAAAATCATTTAAATTTAAAAAAGGAGTGAAAAGGAGACATTTGGAAAAAAACAATTAATTAATTAAAGCTGAAAGTATGTGTATGGCTTTCTTTATGTACCTCTATGGCAGGAAGGGAGGCAGTTTCCCTGCATGACTAGAGTAACAGAGTGCACTGCAGTAGCTTGTGACCTGGTCATTGCTGAAGGAACATATTTCACATATTGACTGCTTAGTCAAGTGGCTGTATGCAATCTGATACCAAGGTAACGTTACCAGTATCATTTCTCCCCCAGAACTAAGAACTGAACAGTATGACTTTGACCTCCAAATGCATTTGATGGCTCACAGCAGGCTTCTAGTTCTTTGCATCTATTACAACAATTTCCCTGGCATAATTTGTCACATCTATTTGTTTCCCAAGGAAAATATATTAAGGCACAATTAAAATGAACGCTTAAATGTAAACAAGGAACAGTATTTATGCTTTCTAATGAATGAAATGAATGTATAAATTCAACCATAATGCAATAATACTCTGCCTTTCTGTGTGATCCTATTAGAGTCAACCAAAGTCCATTTGATTTCAGCAGGAAATTCATCCACTCCTTTGCATCCGTACTTTCTCATCTCTAGTTATTTTTTCACATCTGTATTTCTGTAATGCTTTGGACCCCTCTTCTATGTACAGTTTCCACTGTGTCAGGCATGAACATGATCTAGTGGTTAGATTGTAAATATTGACACATTTGCCTGTTTTGGGGCATCCTTCTGAAGCATCCCTCTGTGATTGTACAATTGTATTTCTTGTTCTCTAATAGAATAGGGCTGAGTTGGGCTTATGCTTTGGAATATTTTCTGACATTCTTATTGCCTCCTTTATTATTTTCTTTTTTTTTTATTCTTTTTCCCTTATGATCCTTTTGTTCAACTGAAGAAGAATTCTCCTACAAGACCAAAATTAGGGAAACCCAGCTATGTTTTCTCAGCAGGAGGTTCTGGGTTGTGGCTCTCTGTCTTTCAAAATAGCTCAGTCAATGAAAATGACTGTTCTTGCCCTTTGTAATCAGGTATGAGATGTACTGCAGGCATTGTCCCTATTTCAGAAATATATACAATGTTCCTCCATTGTCAGAACAAAGGGGCGGAATAAGGTATATATTTACTGTATACAACCAATTTGGAACAGAAATATTTTCTTATAGGATAAAGTTTAAATTGAGCATTTAAAACTATTTCTATCAGCTTGCTGGATATGTAGACAATTGTAAATAATGGCCAACAGTGTTAAACCCAAGTAGTACTGAGAATCAGGGAACATCAATTTGCACAGTTATGCTAATGTAACTGCACCTTCTTCTACTCAGTGTTAGTTCATGCTCCTGGCTATCCAAAGGTGTCTCAGATCATGTGAAGCTTTCCACATGATTTCTGTGGTGGTTCATTTAAGTCAATGGTGATTGAGGCATGCCTAAATGAGCTGTTTAATCCTGTTAGTTCTTGTATTGCCATAAACTAGGCCTGTTGTTTTGCTTTTAAAAAAAAAATCCAGCAAAGTACGAAACATGGCTTCTGGTTCTTTAGCTTCCTAAGTAACCAAGTCTGTAATTTAGACCCACCTCAGAAATCCAGATTGTGGAGACTTGACTCATATCAGAGAGAGATACTGTTCATCAGGCAGCTCCAGTGACACTGTTAGCACTGCTCATACGAGTCACTTGTCAGTGTTGGGAAATGGTACTGCTCTTCAGCATGAATAAGGCTGCCAGAATCTGGAAATAGGTCCTGTTCATACTTTACACAACGATAAGATTGCCATGTAGTAGCAATAATGTATTGATAGCCTGCTTGTTTTCCGAGTTCCTTCTAAGGCAGATTTTAACGAGTCTTATACTACACAGAAAGGAAGGAAAAGTGATCTCTGGCAGAACAGCATACTTCTTAAGATCAGTAGTTTGTTCTGGGACTGGCATCTTTCATTTTCAGTTGACTCATGTTTCCTTAAACACTGACCAGTATATTAATAGTGTATTTCTGAGTTTCATCCTCTGTGATCATGACAAAAATGTTGAAGGCTTTTCACAGTGACAGGAAATTTTACTACACCCAACCTTGCCTTCCTGCATCTACATTACAACTTCACATGGATTTGTTCATCACAGATCTTTGCTGGCCTTGCAGAGGTAGTAAAAACGCTGTATTGGTGTGACCTTAGATCTTGAGTACTTTCTGGTGTGCTGAGTCAATTTTCCTATCACTGCATTCACTGGCTATTCCCATATTAAGCCCATTTATCTCTCCAAAGGTACTTTCAGTCAACACTGTTTCACAGTTAAATCCTTGAGACGCATCTCTGCTCTGCTTGTTCCTTGCAGCGAGTACAGGCCCTCTCCAAGTTCTTCTTGTTTTTTCCAAGTCTTATTTCAATGCTTCCTCTACCCTTTTCCTGTTAAGAAAATGTTATCTGCACAGAAATAGGGGCATGCAAAATCTAGTCTTACAATCAGCCCTTCTGGATACTGAGGTATCAGCTTGAAAAGCAACTTCTATCTGCTTCTGCTTCCTGCTGGAAGTTACCACAGCTCCGATCTGCTTGATTTGTCATTTTCTACTCTGTTTCAATTAAAAAAAAAAAAAATAGTGGTAGAAGAAAAGCCAGTAGATTCCAGGAATGAGCATTTAAATATGCTGAGAAGTTTTAATTCCTTACTAGTTACTAAGTTAGCAGACTGGTAAGGGGAATGACGTCTCCAAGTGGAAGTGACCAGCAATCAGCAACTGTGAGGTCCAGTAACCTCATCTATCTAAAACAAGTAAATCTATCTAAAATAAGGAAAAATTCATGTGAAGTTCTTACTCAGCTTGTTTCAAGGACTTCAGTGCACCCATATGATTAAAAAATGCTCTTAACCTTCAGTATCGCTCTCAGTCCCTCCATTTACTGTCAGGTTTAAGCAAAGAAAATGATGTCCTTTTGCACCACTGTGACATGGGAGTTAAACATACAAAAATTGCGATAAATTTCTGTCCTACTCTTTCATAAAGTAAAAATATAATAGCAGTCTCATTTGCTAGGCTTCTGTTATCCATTTGTCTTTTGATTTAAAGATTTATATTTGCTCACCTGTTCATTGTAGTTTTTGTTCCTGACTGCTTCAGAGTCAGCACAGAATCGTTGTTGCTTTCTTTTCATGTAAAGCTCTTTATTTGGGCTTTTTTGATTCCTTCATTTAATGTCAACCTGTTTTGATTACAGGACCTTTATCTTTCCTCTTGTGTGCTCATTCTGATGCTTGCTCTATTTTGGTTTGTGGTAGTAAGTTTACATTTTAATTAGATCCTCTTTATGGCTCTGTATGCTGGTACTATTTTAATTAGGCTGACTTTTCTTACAAGCTTGCTAACTTACCCCAGAAGTTAGAGACTGTAGGTGGAATTCATATTCATTTTATCTGGTTTAGGCAACAGACATCTAACCTCTCCAGGCTTTAGAAACCTGAAGTCTATTCATTTGGTTTGTATGTTGTCTAAATGTGCCTGCAGAGCAGACAGTTCCACCATGTACTGAGCACAGTACTGATGAGAGCTGGCCAACAAGGACCATGAGGCATTTCAAGTTCAGGCCACAACTCATGGGCTTGTTTGGTGAAGACATCTGAAAGTAACAGCCCAGGGAGTTGCTTTCCTTTGTACACTATGCCGGTGGCTTGGAAAATTGTTTAGGAAATAGTAAAGCAGTATCTTAAGCCTATCTCAAATTGAAGGCTTTAAACTCATTATTCCTGCTTCCCACGAAGATCCATCCGATAATGCAGAAGAATATTTTCCCAAAATATACAACTCATGTCTTCTGCTCCTGTTTATGCAGAGGCACTTGAATTTTGATTTTTTTTCCAACTATGTTATTTGTTGTATTCACAAACAGTTCACTCTTCAAAGGAGTTACCAAACCTTCAATTTTTTTTCTTTTATTTTTGCCAACCCATTAACCTGACTATGAACCTACTTTTTGGCAGTCTTTTATGCCTTTTATTTTTTTCATTTTTATGTGAAACATATTCCCCCTCCACATTCTGAAACAGTCATATAATTAACCATGTCTGTACAAGTTTACTGAAAATAACCCTTTCAGTGAAGTGATTTTTCCTATTGCCTAATCTGAGCCTCCCCTGGCCCAGCTTCAGGCCATTCCCTCTCATTCTGTCACCTGTCACTAAGGAGAAGAGACAAACGTTCACCTCTCTACAATCTCCTTTCATATGATAGTAGACAATTATAAGGTCTCCCCTCAGCCTTCTTTCCTCTAGGCTAAATAACTCTAGTTCCCTCAGCCACTCCTCATAAGACTCGTTTTCCAGCCCTGTCACCAGCTTTGTTGCTCTTCTCTGTACACGTTCCAGGACCTCAATGTCATTCTTGTAATGACGGGCCCAAAACTGAACACAATATTCAAGGTGTGGCCTCACCAATGCCAAGTATAGGGGCACAATCACTGCACTCGTCCTCCTGGCCATGCTGGTTTTGATAAAGACCAAGATGCTATTGGCTGTCTTGGCCTCCTGAGAACACTGATGACTCATATTCATCTGCCCTTCAACCAACACACCCAGACAGCTTTCAAGCCACTCTTCCCTGAGCCTGTAGCACTGCACAATGTTGTTGTGGCTCAAGTGTAGGACTTGGCACTTGGCATTGTTAAACCTCAAACTGTTTGTCTCGACACATCCATTTAATCTGTTCAGATCCCTTTGTAGAGTCTCCCTGCCCTCAAGCAGATTGACACTTCCTTCCAGCTTTGTGTCATCCATGAATTTACTAAGGGTACTTTTAATACCCTTATCCAGATCATTGATAAAGATATTGAACAGAACTGGACCCTGCACTGAGCCCTGGGGAACATCACTTGTGACTGGTTTGTTCTAGGATAATACCAGGATATCCTGAGGTTGCAGTGAGGTGGCTGACAATCTCTTCTCTTAAGCAAGAACTGACAGGAGGAGACAAAATGGCCTCAAGTTGTACCAGGAGAGGTTTGGATTGAATATTAGAAAAAAAATTCTTTACTGAAAAAGTTATCAAGCACTGGAACAGGCTACCCAGAGAAGTGGTTCAGTTATCATCCCTGGAGATATTTAAAAGACATGTAGGTGAGGTGCTTAGGGACTTATTGGATTTGGCAGTGTTAGGTTGATGATGGGGCTCAATGATTTTAAAGGTCTTTTCCAACCTGAATGATTCTATGACTCTATGATTCTACCTTTTCTTCAGATACAAGTCTAAGTTTAACATTGACAAATTCAACAAAAGAAATATTAAAATAAATCTTTCTAAAGGTTACAGAAGATACTCTGCTATTTTTTCTATGTATTTTGTACCTTGTTTCAAAGAAACCCTTCTACACGTGCATTGAATTTCTAGTTATGCTGTAGGGTCTTTGAGGTAAAGGTTCACTATTGACACCTCTTTCCCTTTTCTTTTTTTCTTTGTTTGAGTTTTTTTTTGTTTGTTTGCTTGTTTTTTCTATACAGTCATTATTAAGGCATGTAAGGTAAACTTTAGTCAAATGTTCCAGTAGAGGTAAGGACTATATCTCCAAATGAGAAATCTGTTCCTTATTCAAGGATCATACCCACAAAAATGCATAGAATCATAGAAATATTCTTTGGGAGGGATTTTTGGTGTTTGTATCCAAGATCCATCTCGAAGCAGAACCACTGCAATGCTAAAAATGATCAGCCATGGCTTTCTCTAGCCAAGTCTTGAAAAGTTCCAAGGATAGAGATTCCATTCCCAGTCTGGGCAAACTGTTTCTATGCTGCACTGCTTGCCTGGAGATTTTTTTTCCTGAAGTCCATTTTGCAGGGACTTGCGTCTATAAGAAGTCAACTGACTCCGTTTTGTCTTTGGGTTTGTTGTTTTTGTAACTACTCTGCAAGAATCCCCATGCTGTGGTCCTTCTCCCTCTTAGCCTCTTCTTTGCCACCATGGGTAAGTTTGTAATTTTTAAAATTTTTTTAAACCTATCTGACTTTCAATATTATTAATGCTCAATACACCCTTTGAATGTATTCAGTAGACTTGATGAATTCAGTTAGAAATGCATTGCTTAAAACAACATATCTGTGCATCTTTTGCATCCTTGATGCATTCAAGGAAAGTCAGAATATCCATACCTGCAATGAATGACTGTACACAGTAGCTCTTGAGCATTATAAGGTTTATTTCCTAGCAGCTGGATCAATGCAATTTTTCAGATTCTATGTGCAGAAATTGGCAGCATGGGCAGAAACCAGGCAGGCATATCCAGCAGAAGGAACAGCTGGCATGTACGGTGAACCAAAAGGTAAGGGCAGTGCACCACCAGACACAGAACTGTCGGTAGTTAAGGAAGATAATTAAAAAATAGTCTTGGACAGAACTTTAAGAGACTTGGGAGAGATAGAATGGATGGTCAGTTGTTCAGAACCTTGAAATGGAAAGCATGAAAAGCCTGATAGAGATCCAAGAAA
The DNA here is from genome assembly GCA_033459285.1 of Clamator glandarius. NCBI lineage: Eukaryota > Metazoa > Chordata > Aves > Cuculiformes > Cuculidae > Clamator > Clamator glandarius. Next base: position 426,950 of record JAUNZM010000174.1, read on the forward strand.
ATCTTGGAAACTGTCAAGGAAGAACCTTATATTTGAAGGGTATTCTAAGATATAGGGGGAATATTAACGAACAAAATGGAAGGTGAAGAGGCCAGGAAAGGTAGATACAGTAAGGAAGGAGAAAACATGAAAAGATCAACAAGGACTTTATCTGGAGAGGTAAAGGCAAAATTTTAATGCTAGTATAGAGGAAGAAACAGAAGATTTAAACAACATCTTAGACCTCTGAAATGAAAGAGAATCAAAAAAATAAAGCTGATAACTCATGTATAAATTATACACATTTATTTGCACCAAATTTATCCCTGAAGTCAATGGGGTTGTGAGGAGTTGAATTCAGCTCAGTGTGTTTATCTTATTTTATAAATAATAAATGATAATAAATGATAATTACAGTATTGATCTACCTTTTACATTTAACTGTTTTATTTATATCCTCTTTATTGCATGTCTCTGGAGAGTCCTATGCCTTTGCATTTTATATTCTGAAGACCGCTCTGAAAACTGAATATTAAGATTTTTTGGTGTAAATTTTAAGGTAATGGAGGGAAGTATCACTTTGGTATGGATGGCACAATGTAATTCTCTTCGATGCATAAGACTGGTTAAGAGGTTCAGTAACCATGACACTGAAGTTTGATTGTAATTGTGGGGTCTTGGTTGTAGTAAGATGCACTGTGTTTGGATGAGTAGTGAATAAAGTACATGCAGTGAAAACTGTGCCACTATGTATATAAAACTAATGTAATACTAAAATAACTCAAAACCAGGGTGATACCATTTCACACTCAGTTTGAGTTAAAATAAATTATTATATTGGAGTCAAGGTAAAGTTTAGTCAATCTGGCTTTTTGAGCAAGTATGAGGAACAGAGGCATTTATTCAATACATTTTCTCACTGTGTTAGTAACAAGGTTGGTGGGATATTTTATAGGCATAGAACACACGTCTCAAGATTAGAGGAAGCATCCTCTACAGCTTATAGCACAGCGGTATCTGAATTGGCACATACCTGACATGATAAAACCATATCAAAGGGAAAAAAAAAAAAGAGAGAGAAGACAGAGAGAACAGTGAATTAGAGTTTTTTGAATCATTACTTCTACTTTTCAAGTTCAGAAATTTGTGTACAGGTTTTCTCATCTGGGGTCATGATTTCAGTTTTCACTTAGAAAGTCTTTTGATGCCTACCTGCTGGTTAACTTCTAGCTCATCATTCAACCCTCTTTAAAGGAGTATTTAAATCTGAATCATTGACAGAAAACAGATGGCTTCTTATCTGTAATTCTCAGCATACAAATGAAGTTGTTATAAGCAAAAACATAAATAAACAAATAAAATAAATAAAATACATTAGAATAATGTTTTGATTCCTCATCTGGTGACATGATATTCTGTACCTCTTGTCCCCTGCTGCAGTTCACAGATATAGGAACTTTGCTGGATAAGTTACACAATAAGATTTGAATCCAGATCTATTGCATTTATTCAAATGCTTATCTGTTATAATTTGGGAAACAAACCAGGTAAGCATACAGATGTAAAAAATTAATAGAGTAGGATCTCAAACTAAAGGTCAGGTCTGAGATAATCAAACCATCAGTCACAACCTAAAAATTAAACACTTTCAGGTTTTATTAACTATTTTAGCAACTGTGATAGATAGTTACATAAATCATCTTAACTCTTGACCTGTTCAAAAGATTTTCACTATAATATTGTATGAGTTCAAAAGTTCTTTTTCTGGTTTTAACCAGACTGTTTTGCTCCTCTTGCTATTGCATGAATACTCAAATAATTAATACTGAGTTCAGAGAAGCACTATGACAAGAATTACTCTTTTCCTCTACCGTCTATACATTTTCTTTATTTCCTAAGTACAAATAAAAAAAATAGAGTATTGCCGTCCCCACTTGAGAGTTAAGGAACGTAACACATGGAGTAGTGGAGTGATCCTCAGTGTCATAGTGTAATTCTGAGGAGAATCCAGTGGTGAATACACACCTTCTGATTCCTGGTCTGGTAACACTACGTAAAAGGGTAAACTGGATGGTCCATTAAAGGATCCTTTTAAATCCAAATGGTATTCTTCGACAAAATAGTTTTGACATGGGAAACCATATTTCAACCCTCTTGTCTACCATTTGAAAGATATGAAAAAACATTTGTCATAGTCCTTTGCATCTCACATGATTAGCTGTGACTTGTGATTCCTTTGATTACAGTAATGAAGGGCTGAATTGCTGGACAAAACAGGTACGACTATTGCAGGAGAGCAGTGTCATTTTCCATTATGTTATAGCTTACATATTACTATAATTATCAAATCCATTAAAAATGTGGTTAATGAGTCTGGGAAGGGTGTTCTTTCTAGTTCTGCATTGCTCTGAAGATACGTCATGTAGAAGTAATCAACCAGTCGCTTGCTTCCTGAGCTAAAATGCAATTCTGAGACATGGCTATGAATTTTGATTGTCAATGAGGGAATTAAATCAGCTAGATTAAGTTAGTCAGAATAAACAGCCTCTACTGAGACAATATGGGAGAAATGTTGCATTGCACAGTGGGAGTACAGGAACAAAGCATGAAAAGAAAGGAAATTGTCCCACAGTGGCATGTTGCCTTCTGCAGAGAAGCAAAAATGTTAAATTGTTGCTACTACATCTGTTTCTGAAGTGAATGTAAAATCATTATTACCATCTTCAAGCAGTGACTAGAGGCTTCATCTGAAATTGGGATACTCATTATTAAACAAACACACAGTGAGATATTCTGCTCTGTAGAGCTCACAGTCTAGTGACAGACAAATGTTGGTAGGATAAACAAAAATATAAAGAAGTGAGGTAGTAAAATATCAAAGCAGAGGTTTGTAGAAACAACGTCAGAATGTCCTTGTGAGTAAAAGTAAAGCTGTCGCTAGCACTTCAAATGCTTTGAGTTCTGTGAATATTCTTATTACATGTTTTCAAACAGATTTTGCTTTGGGATGGTATTTTTTCTGCTTTCTTTCTTCCTACACTTTTATCCAATTGCAGCTCCAAATATTCTTTACAGTTTAGCAGGTTCATCTATTATATCAGTTCCATACATGAGTAAACATCACAAAGAAAAAGAGAGGAGCAAAACCATTTATAGGCTGGTTATAACAATTATGTCAAGCCTTTATGATAGTTTCTTATGCAAAATCATTTAGACTGTTACAGTATAAAATCATAACTCTGCCTTATATATCCACACTTTATGGTCTAAAAGTCAGAAGATGATTTAGGCATTTAAATCCCACCTAATCTTCATTATCTCATCTCCACTATTTGATGTCCAAATGAAAACATTGTGTTTTCTAATTCCTGTTTTCTGACCATATAGATTTACTGGTTATGAAAATCTGTAGTGCCCCAGGCTGCTTCTTTCACTCCTTGACTGCTGTGAGTTCTGTATCTGTTCAGCAGAGTAGTTTCTCAAAATATTCAGTCATACAGCATGATTTCTCCAGGGAAATGAGGTGTGTTTGTCAGAAAACACAGCTTAGATCAGCTTTGCAAGTCCTGAAATCTAAGAAAACTTCACCTTACTCTTCAGTACTAGTACACTGAGTACCCTTTCTTGATATATAGGTTACTTGTGTTTCTTATATGTCAAATTTCTAAGCACATATTTGGTTTTCAACTCTTCGGGGGACAAACTTAAATTCACTAGCTTTTTTGCTAAAATTCCACATAGTGTTCATGAAGCTGCCATCATTGGTAAAAATCTGCATATTTGATCCCCCACATATGTGTTGAAAATAATTCCAGTGTACTCAGGAAAAAAACCCTCACATTTTTCAGGTTTGAAGAAGAGTAAAACTCTATCCCTAGTAATTTAAAAAGAACATAATACTGCAAAAGGACATTCTGGATTGCCAATTTTTAGCTGCTAATATTGCAATTAGTTAAGTCAAATAATCTCATGCATGAAATTATTAAACACGGTTTGAGTTTTCTGCTTTCTTCTGCAACATCCACAAGAAGGTAATCCAGAACCTTATTTTACCAACTGCAAGAAGCTGTCTCCAAAAGTGGTCTCCACTGGACTCACTAAAAGCAGACACCCATTTTGTTTGGTTTGGTTTTTTTTTTTGTCCATGATTTCTCCAAAACTACTGTCTAATTTTTTTAAAACTATGAGATGTTGAGCCAACAGTTTTATTCTGATGTATTTCACTTACTGATACAGTTACACTTGTCTGTGTCTGTCTTGAACAGAAAGGAAGAGGAAAAGTCATGTTACTAAACCTCCTAACCTAATCTTTATTTAAAAAACAACTTTCAAGAAGACTGTCAATGTCAATCTGTGATGATAGAAGGAATGGGACAACACAACGATCAATGTGATCCAAAATGAAGCCGTTTATTTAGCGTTAATCACCTGCCTTTATACATTGCTAATTCTAGTGCCAAACATTGATTGGACGATTCTGTCTTAGTAACAAGCATTCATTGGTCACAGCCCAACCACACAACCATGTTGCCAGGGCACATTTTCCGCCTTCAACAGCCAGCTTCCTCATTTGCATAACACAACAGAGTCGTTATAACCTTTTATAACCTTGAGGATCCTGACTAAGGCTTCCCAACTCCACCTAGCCTCAGTGCTTGGGCTGCTCATTAAATGCTGTAGCCACCCATCATTAATCCACTGAAGGAAGCGTATTGAAAGCAAATAATCTGATAAACAACATGCTTCTCTGAGAACGAGTTACCATTTTGTTGTTTCTTTTTATGTTAAAATTAGCTTTACCAAAACTGGAAGCAAGATTTTCCAGTATAGGCACCGAAATCTGCTCATTTCTCCTTTTCAGTGATAGTATTGACAACAATGTACTGTTTAGCATGTCACAAAAATCTCTTTACCTAATACCTGCTGAGAGACAAATTAACTATTTACTAAACTTTCAAAGCAGAAATTATTTACCTATGCTAGCTTAAAATAGTGTTGGTCAAAATAATTCATAGAAGTTATTCAAGTGAAGCAAAGCAAACTATAACAAACTCTTTCTGAGCACGGTATCTGTGATTTTCAGCAGCTGTGTGAATGTCTTCCACTCTGGGTAAGCAAACGTCCTGGAGGCCATGCGGTTTTGGAGGAACTCAGCTATACGACCAACTGTATGTATCAGTGAAAAAGAGAGATAGATTAATGGAGAAGGTTTTGTCTATATTTATTTTGACTCTGTCTTTCTTGGCTCGTAGTAGGATAATGAGCATGTGATAGGTACCACTACAAATAATGACTTTAAGTGGTTTAGGCATTCACAGATATTCAACTAATCCCCTCACTTCCTCAGAGTAGGCTTATGTCTGTTTACTTCTACAAAGATCACTGCTGCAGCTGTATTTTTTAAGGATTAAAACAAGCCTGACAGGTTAAGCTTTAGTTTTATTCAGGAAGCAGCATGGAGTATATGGAAAATCAAGAGAGAGAGATTTCTCTTTGTAGAGTCAGTTCAGAACTTTATTGAGCTTCTTCCCTTTTCCAGAGCGCCCACTTTGAATGGCCTGCCTACAGCTCGCAGAAAAGAGACAGAAGAGGAATGCATACAAGAGATTAAACATGATAAAAAAAATAAGAATGACTTTAAGGGAAAGAAATCAAAAATGCACTAAATGTGTATGATGTGATTCATACCTATAGCATTGCTTTATAGAGTCTGCCAACAACCACAGATCAAAAGATTGTGCTTTACATGGAAGAAGGAGAGGGGGCTTGTGTCTGTGTAGTAAGCTCTAGACTCCTGTGGTATCCCTGATTCAGATCACATTTATGCTGGATGCAATTTTCCCAGAGGATAACTGCTTAGAACTTCATCAAGAGTGATTTTCTTCAGTGGATACTGAGAAGCCAGTGGCAATGTCTGCTTGCTTTGGATGTAGCACAAAACTATTTTCTGCATATTTCAGAGTAAAAAACTATGGGCTTGTCCCAGAGACTAAGATTTTATAGAGATGCCTCTCTTCTGCTAGAGTTACTCTGCGGATATTAGTGAACATGTGGTGTCCCCAGTTAAGCATAATGTTTTAATCACTGAATCATGAAGTGTTCAATTAGGGCTACCATCCATCCCTGACAGGTTCAGGAAGATTGTGAGCTTTGGTAGTCACTGGAGTTCTGCTTCACAAGACATGACTGCTCTGTGTCTTTTTACCAAGTTATAGTGCAGGTTTGTATTCCAGAACCTAAAATATTTGCAGCAGTCTGTCTCCTGTCCATTGGCCAGTTCATTCAGTGAACAATTCAACACAACCAAGTAGAAAAGACAGGCCTGAATTTGTGTAGCCAACCGAAGTGAAAACTCTCTGTGGACTGTGCTTCTTTTTCCACAGAAACCTTATACCACTGAGATTCTGGCTACAGAGTTCTAGCACACAGCAGCAATCAACTTGCCGAAAGGTACTGAAGCTCTGCGGAGATGTCTGCTTTGATGAGCTCCTCAGTGCACACTGGGACTCTCATCTCCCTAAATATGAAGAATAGTATCTGTCTGTAGCATGGTGTGGTTTCTGTCACATCTAGGTTCCTTCTCATTGGAGATTAGGGCATGCATCTACAGATGCATCTGCATGTTATATTCTGACATGGAGTTGGGCACGTACCCAGAGAACTGGAAAATGCTTCAGAGTGAGGTGACTCAGAGAAATCTTATCTAGCAATGACTATTGATAGGAAGCAGAGTCACAAGGTAAACAGGAATGCGTCCCTAGTGATATGTGGTGAAGGTCAAATAAAGTGCCTTTTCCTGTCTGTAGCTATGCTGTAGTGATGCTCTTTTTCTTGCCAGGACACGCAATCATAGAATCATGGAATAGTTTGGGTTTGAAGGGACTTTAAATATCATCTAGTTCCAACTCCCCTGCCATGGGCAGATACATCCCAATAGATCAGATTACCCAAGGCCCCATCCAGCCTGGCCTTAAACACCTCCAGGGATGGGGCATCCAACACCTCCCTTGGAAACCTGTGCCAGTGCCTCATCACTCTCATGGTGAAGAAATTTTTCATTATATCAAGCCTGAATCTGCCCCTTTCCAGTTTATACCCATTCCCACTCATCCTATCACCACAAGCCTTTATGAATAGTCCCTCTCCAGCCCTTGGATCATCTTTGAAGCCCTCCTCTGGACCTGTTCCAACAGCTCCATATCCTTCTTATGTTAAGGATTCCAGAACTGGACACAATACTCCAGATGAGGTCTTACAAGAGAGGAATAGAGGGGCAGAATCCCCTCCCTCAACCTGCTGGCCACAATTCTTTTGATGCAGCCCAGGGTATGGTTGATCTCAGCTTAACATGGCAAAAGAAATTCAGTTAAAGCAAGAGCAACCTGTGAGGCCCCGGCAGTAGAATTGTTGTTGAATTCTGCAGTTCTTCTGCGTGAAGGAATCAGGTGCCACAACGAGCAAATGAATCCATACTCAAGTGTATGTGAGAAGAAATGAGAGGCATCTGCTCCAAAAATTTTGGGAATTTGAGAGTACAGCTTTGGGAAAAGGGCTGTTCACTTGAGCAGAGCAGAACAGGGGTTCTGTGAGACAGTAAATGAAGGGTTCCCTAATTCCATACTGTAGAAATTTAGGGAATATCAGGTTTTCTTATATTCACATTTATCCTGTATATTTCTTTCATCCAAAGATTTTGACCCAGAAACAATATATTGACTTCAATATGGCAAGTGAAGTTGAATAGTCAGTGCACTTTCTTTGCAACAGATGGTGGATTTCCATGGTAGCAGGATAAAAAGTAAAACCTATAGATGATCCTGTGGGCAGAGAACAAAAATGAATAGAAGATATTGAGATATTGTTCACATTAACTCCATACTGAATGATTGCACTGCACAGAGAAATAGTGTAGATCAGGGTCTCAGCTGCTGTAAATTGGCTTATTTTTATTGATGTCAAACTAGCTTGAGGTCTTAAAGTCTACACGCTATACAGCTGAAAATCTGCTCCAACATTTTCTGTCACCACATACCATCTCCCTGGGTGCATAGCTTTGAAATAAAACTTGTGAGTTCCTGGCCTGCTCATTTGGATCGATTCCCTGGAAGGTAACCACAGCAAAAGTAGAGCATTGTTGACAACAATAATTTTTTGATGCTGTTGCTTCACAGATGCCAGTATGATTTAAAATACATCCCAGCCGCAGCAAGCACTTCTGCTGATTTCCCTAATGAACTGTGAACTCCAAAGTGTTTCTACTGACCTTGCAGTGAATATGCTTTCAGAAAGGAAAACAGCACCATTTAGGAGTGAAGCTCTTTTTACTAACTATGTGAACAGTCTGTCACTTACTGGCAGAGCTCAGGCAGCTGTAACTGTGAGGGCCAGGTCACACCAACATCCTCTGAGAGAGAAAGAGTACCTATGGGAATTCAAAAAATAAAACACCTGAAGTGCTGAAAGTATCTGTTCTATCTGTTCTTGGAAATTATGTTTGAATCCAGGCCTTGGCTACATTAGGAATTTCAACTCTCAAAGTGTCCTCCCTTTATGAATTTAAGTATTTTCAGCAAGTATTTGAATGAGAATGTCCTTACGGTGCATACTGAGTATTTGTGAAAAAAAAAACCAGCTCAGTTCTGAGGCAACTTCTGGCAATATTACAGAAAACATATTTGTGGCCTGCTTTTTATTAGTTGAAATGGAAAGAAAACAATAAAAAACTTCAGTGAGCATTTTCCTGTTCCATGGGTATATCACCACATCAGTAAGAATGAAGATGAAGTCTGTGTTTCGTGGTATTGTCATGTTGCAGCTGTAGGCTGAATATATTGAACTAGATAAAAACAGTGTGGGGAAGAAAAAACATACATCATTTAGTAGAGTTCTACCTTCTGTAATAATTTTTGAGCTGTCTATATAACAAGTTCCTAACTTATTTTTATATTACAAGGTCATATTCATTTTAAGACAGACACTGCCACCTTGACTTGTACCATAATTGGAACAATCTATTTTATAAAAAATGTCATTAAGAACAACAAGAATTTCCAAGAACTAAAGTAGTGATTAATAAGAACATTGATATCAGACTTTTTTTATTTTTGTAGTAGCCTTTTAATAGCAAAATACAGTTCTGTTACTCACTTCCTCCTGGTATTCTTAATGTGCAATTCACATAGGATAATCATGGAATGGTTTGGGTTGGAAAGGATCTAGACACCTCCCACTAGACCAGGATGCTCAAGGCTCCATCCAACCTGACCTTTTAACACACCTAGGAATGGGACATCTACAACTTCTCTGGGCAACACGTTCCAGTCCCTCACCACCCTCGTAGTGAAGAATTTCTTCTCAGTGTGTCACCTAAATCTTTCCACTATCAATTTAAACACATTCCCCCACATCCTATATCTGCATGTCTTTGTAAAAAGCCCCTCACCAGCTTTCCTGTAGGACCCCTTCAGGTACTGGAAGGCCACTCCAAGGTCTCCCTGGAGCTTTCTCTTCTCCAGGCTGAACAACACCAACTCTGTCAGCCTGTCCTCATAGCAGAGATGCTCTGATGGGTGGCAACATTCAATGAGTTTATAATAGTTTGTAACTGCTCTGTTGTGTTATACTAATGAGGAAGCTGGCTGTTGGAGGAGGGAAATGCACCCAGGCAACATGGTTATGTGGTTGGGCTGTGACCAATGAATACTTGTTAGTAGGGTAGAATCGACCAATCAATGTTTGGTGAGCTGGGGATATAAAGAGACAGTTGATCCAAAATAAAGCGGCTTCATCTCGGATCATATTGATTGTTGTTGTGTCGTCCAGTTTCTTCCATCAACACAATGCTCCAGCTCTCTGATCATGCCCGTGTCTTTCCTGTGCACCTATGCAAACAATTCTACATCCTTGTTATGCTGGAGATTCCAGAACTGGAGACAGTACTTCAGGTGGAGACTCAAGACAGCAGAGTATAGGGGAGAATCACCTTCCCCAACCTGCTGACCACACTTCTCTTGATGCAGCCTGGGACACAGATGTCCTTCTGGGCTACGAGCTCACATTACTGGCTCATGTCAAGCTTTTCATCAATCAGCACCCCCATGTCCTTCTCTGCTCTCAGTCATGTCCACCATCCTGTATTGAAACTGGGGATTCCTCTGACCCAGGTGTAGGACTTTGCTCTTGGTCTTGTTGAACCTCATGAGGTTTACATAGGCCAACTTCTTCATCTCACTCAGGTCCCTCTGAATGACATCCAATTCATATGTGCCGTTTTAACTACATTTCCTTATCTGCTGCTTGTGTTGTATAGTCTCCATTGTCAAAACATTAGAGGTGAATTGTAGGCATCAAATAAAAACTATAATATCATTGCTTTTGCGGTAAGGTACTCTCAATGACAAGATCAATGTTCTTAAAGGATGTCTTCACTGCCCCATTTAACCTAGAGCAGCTTGATGCTTCCTTTATACTTGTATATTATAGATGATTCGTAGTCAGATATACAAGTGAGGCAATTTACTGAAACTAGTCCCAGCAACAGGCAGGCCCATTTGTATAACTCTGGGAATACTCCTTGCTGTAGCACAGCCAGAACTAAGCAGAGCAGGAAAGTGATTTCTAACTGATTCTGATAATATTCAGATATCACCAGGAGGAATATAATCTTTCTTAGTACGGATGTCTGCATCCAGAATCTACTTCAGCAGCCCAATTTTCCCATGTGTGAGTAGAGGGATTAATCTCCTGTCACTATCTTTACCATTACAGGATTAAGCAAAACGATCCAAAGAACAGGGTTGTGTGTTATTTGCTACCATTCTTGGTGGTCTTCTTACAAGCTGACTGACCACAGAATTTGACCAGAAAGGGCATTTCTGGAAAGAGGACTTAATTTGGACTAGTGCTATTATTCTGGCCACATAGTTTTCCATCAACAGAAAGAGTTTGTCCAAAATGTAATTGTTTCATAAAACCCAAAGTTTATTTTCTTCCTGTACTTTGATTGTAAAGACATTCAAAGGTGGGTTTAAGTTCTCAATTTAAAATATTAATTTATTTAAAAAATATTTGTAAAATTTATGTCACATAAAATAGTACACAACTAACTGCAAGAGCAAATGCATAGATAAGGTCTTAAATTATTTAAAACAGTTGCTTATAAAATATTTAGCAGAATACACTAAAGTATTGCTTAACAGTTCAAACTCAGATAGATAAGGAATATATTTTATGTTATCTGCAGTGTAAATTTGCATGAAATAAAATTTAAAAAAACCCAACAAAAAGAATGCAAAACTCAGCCAGTTTCCATGAAGAATTTTTGTTGTAAAGAAAGATTTCCCTCTCCTTACAAAAGAAGAAGAATATTTTGTCTGGAAACCAGTTTAAGAGGCATAAACACAGAACTTAGGCTGATAACTAATTCTCCTATGCACATGACAAGGATTCCTATTCTGTACATAAAGAACAGGAGGTGCCTTTGAAAGCTTCCAGATGGAGATGATCTCTGTTTATTTTAGTACCTAAATGTAAATAGCCTGAGATTCGGCCTTCACACTGGCAAAAAACAATGGAACAAGCCTGCTGTTTCTGCATCTCTCTGTCACTCACACGACTTTTTAACTCAGACTTATTCTGGAATGAGACTTCCAGAAAGAAGCAAGGTATCCTCCTAAACAAGCAGGAGTGGTTGAAGCATTCAGAGAAGGTAAATGATACTTCACAGATACAAGAGATCTCTGAACTTTTAAAGATTCAAGAAGGGAGATTTTAAAAAGGCTGAGAAGGTGGGGGAAGACTGTATAAAACAACAAATTCTCTTTGCAGTTGGCCTGCAATATGAACAAAGATCTTAGCTATAAAGCTGAAAGATTGTGAAATAAGCCATAGAATGCTTACAAAATTCTCATTTTGTCCTCTTTATGAACCTCTTATGAGGTGCTTGTCCTACCTGCTGAGTGAGAAGCACTGAAAGTATTGTCACAGCATGATTGCTTAGATGATATTCAGGTAATTATGCTATCCTCCTAAAATCTTTGATATGAGTTGAGCTACCTCAGATAGTTGTTAATGGGGATTCATTTTTATGTGTTTGCCTTAATCTTACCAATTATTTTCCTCATACAGACCTGTATTTTATTCCTTGCTATTTCATCAGAAAAATTGTCTGAAGTCTCTTTCAATGTGTAAACCAAATTGTTTTTTAAACATGTATTTTTCTCTGGGAGTTCTATACAAGGTAGATAGTGCAAGAATCTTATCAGATTGCAAATAGCTTCTGTTTTGGGAAAAGACTCTGCTCAGAACTGAACTGTTTTTTTTGATACTAATCATGCACTAAGGCTAACTACTGCATGGAAAATATCCGTTTAAAGAAGAGAGAAAATTTGGTCAGTGCTTTTTCTCAAACAAACTAAAAAGTAGAACTGAGGAAAAAACCTTACTGCAGTTCTTCAAAGAAATATAAGCCTGATTCTCCATTCTTAGGTACTTCATATGCAATTTCATGAAAAATTGCCATTGTCGGCAAAACGGGTTGAAGAGGTTCAGAATGCCCCCAGCTCCAGCCAATTATTCTTACACCTGTGCAGCCCTTTGACACTGCTTAGTTGTGCCAATGCAATTGATTCAGGATGCATATTGGAAGTGAAAGGGTCCAAGTTTGAAATAAATATCAGAACAAGGATCAATGAAACTGAATTCCATCAGTGTCTATGAGGCATCCAGGGCACTGCATGGGTGCAGCTATTAGGACATTACTGGCATGCTTCGAAGTATCAGTTCAATTACATAGGTACTTTGATGTTAGAATGCTGTTTTGAACATTGTGTGGTATTAGCATTGACCCTGGCAGTTTGGCTTTTCCAACATATATCTATTCCAGGAATTAGCTTCTGTAAAAGACAAAAATCTACCATGACAGTCAAATGGTGTCTGCTTGAAAAAATGTTTTGTTTCTTTGAAATATGTTTTACATTACAGCAAGATTTCAATGGAACATTAAACCCAAGATGGTTCACTTAGATTGCAGAAGCTGAGCTGTCTTTACGTATGAATGTCAAACAATAAAACACGTACACCCCCTGTGCATTCTCTGGTGGGGGGCCCATAGAAACTGCCACTTTCAATTCTATCTAATGTTTACACACTAGGCAGTTGTCTTTCAGATATTGAGGGTGTCATGTTCCTAATGTTCATGTGTATAGGCTAATCCATCACATAGAGCTGTCAGTGACATTTCTACCCCTTTTCTGGTTTTGTCATTAAACTAAGGAAATAAACATGAGACCCCTGCTTTATCCTTTCTTTTTTTTTTCTCTGTTAAGACATTTTTCTTTCACTTCTATCTGTAAAGACATGAATTACAAATGAATGCTGGTGCAGTCGTTTTGTATGTAGGGCTCCATAATACACCTGATCTGTATCAAAATTTGCAATGCATTGGCACTTCAACATACTTTAGGACAAAGATTTTTCTTCCATCTATATTTCCAAGGTCCAGAAACTCTGTTCCTAGTGGCATGAAGATTATGATGAATGAAACATTTTTACTGCTCTTTAGCCTAAATGGGAAAGGTATAAGGGCATTGATTTCAGCTGTAAATAGAGCCTGCTTGTAGACCACTCACTATGAAAGATACTTAAAAGCAGTGCATGTTTCCTGCAATAATAGATCATTTGGGTGCTTTTAACCAGATATTCCTGCAAAGTCATTGAGGGAAGAGTTTTCTGCTAATAATATATGGTGAAATATGAGCAGCATATCTCACTGTGAAGTAGGAAAAATTAGGAAAAAGTAAGACTGGATTTCAGCCATAAAAAGATATCCTAAAATGGATGTAATTGTGAACAGATTCTAGAAGACATACAAATATGCCCTTTAAATTGTGGACAAGGGGGCCACAAGTAATTTAAACAAGGATCCCAGGTTCTTTCCTTCTCTAACAATAACAGAAGTAGGGGCTAATACAAAGCTCTTTGTGTTACTTTTCCAAAGACTTTGGAAGAGTTAGCAAAGATTTGCAGGGAGATGTAATATCCATTCTTAGATCAATTGATAGAATTATAAAATAAACTAGACAGGTGTCAGGCACACTTCAGGTCTAGTTCAGCTCATTGCATTATCATGAAAATGACCTTTTATTTAAGGAGGACAGGTGAAGAGAGAGCAAGTCACCTGGAAGTGGGAAGGGCAACTTTTCAAGAATAATCTATGATGTCATTCTTGATGGGGTGACTAGAAGTGCAGAGGGTACTCAAGTTTTTAATCTAACATGGGTTTATGCAGTAGTGCCGTGACAGTTTTGTTCTCTATTTTTCTTTTATAATTTCTAATAATTTCCTGTCTTTTTGACTGTGATGGATCCTTTCATCGAGCCATCCAAGAGCTTTTACTGTGGGATAATGCGTAATTTGAAGACCTAAATTGTGTGTGCTATCTTTTTTTTCCATTTACACTACATTACACTTGTTGACATTGAACAACCTTCATTCACTCAGTTTTGGGAGATCTTTCTGCAAACCTTTGCAATTACTTTCACTTTTGACTACTGTGAGTAATACTTTTGTTGTCAGCAAACTTTTCAACATCATCTTTCCACAGGAATCTCTTTTGATGAACACAACAAGTCCTAGCTCAAATAATTCAGCCACATCAATGGCACTATCCTTCAACTGTGAAAACAGTATTTCATGCCATCCTGTCATAGATCTCTCTCTCTTCCTAGGATTTTGACAAGAGTGTTTTGAAATCCAAAACTATGCCAATTAGATCATGGTTATCTACACGTTTATTGACTCTTTAAACAACTCCAAAAGATTTGTGAAGTATGATTGCCCTATAAAAGAGCCCTGTTTTCAATGTCTTGTTACTCTATGTACATTTATGTTTCTGCTCAACCTATCAAGAATTTCTAGCAATTGGCAGAATACAGAAGTCAAATACAGAGACCTATAATTTTTCATATCTTTCTGAATGGTCAATTATTAAATTTGTAATATTTGTCAAATTCTATTATTTTACTAAGGGTGATTTTAGTAATGAATTATATAGCACAGTTAACAATTACATAATTTACTACCTGAGTTCCTCCATAGCTCTTGAATGAATAACATATGGTAATGGAGATATTTTACTCTTCATTTTATTAATTTATTCTAAAACCTCTTCTACTGACACTTAGTCTGAGACTGTTTCAATGACTCATTTGTCATAGAAGAGGTACCCTCTGACTTCGACAATGAACACTGGTGCAAAATATTCAGTCAGCTTTTCTGCTGTGGCCACAACTTTACTCTTCTTTTTATATCTTGATCACCTTCTCAGCAGCACAAGATGAGAAAATATGTTTGGAAAACTTGTGAGTCAAGAGAAGAGAGAGATCACCCACTGTTTATCATCACAGGCAAAATACACTTGGCTTTGGGGAAATAAACTTGATGTATTTATCTCACAGAGTAGTATAACAGAAATAAAATCAAATTTAACAACATTTTCTACCCACACCCCCCTTTCTCCTTGGGCTTATCTACACTGCTGACTTGTCTACTTCCTCCTCCTGAGGAATGCAGGGAGATGGGAAACGGCGGTTTTGGTCACTTCATAACCCTTCATGCCTGATGCTCCTTCCTCCTTATGGCCTTTTCCTCCTCCAATGTGTGTTCTTCCCATGGACTGTTGTTCTTCATGGGTCCGTTCCGTTGTATGTAGTCTTTCAAGAATGAACTGTTCCAGTGGGGGTCCCCTGTTAGGCCACAGCTCCTGCCAGGAAACCTATTCGAGCGTGGACTCCTCTCCACAGCCGGCAGCTCCCGCCAGGAATCTACTTCAGTGCAAGGTCTCCAAGGACTGAAGGGAGTGAAGGGCATATCCATCTGTTCTGAGGTGGGGTTTTCTATGACATGCAGGTGCATATCTGCTCCACCATGGACCTTCATAAGATGCAGGAAGACAAGCTGCACAAGAATGCTTAACACCGTGGGCTGTAGAGGAACCTCTGCTCCAACAACTGGAGCACATCCTCCTTCTCCTTCTTCACTGACTTTAGTGTCTGCAGGGTTGTTTCTCTCACATTTTCTCACTCCTCTCTCACACCTTCAGTCTGTTGGTTTTTATCTCTTCTTAAATATGTTACCACAGAGGCATTATCAGAATTAATGATGGGCTCAGATTTGGCCAGTGTGGGTCTGCTTTGGAGGTGGCTGGAACCAGCTTTGTCCAATATGGGGAAAAGCCCTGATTTCTTCTCACAGAGACCACCCTTGTAGACCTTCCAATATTCAAATCTTGCCACCTGTACCAAATGCAATGTATACATTTTAATATTAGCTTTAGTAATTTAGAAGCCCATTCCTTTGTCAGCATCCTTTTCTGCTTTTACATTTTAAATGACAGAGCTTATGTTCTGTTTTATTTTCCTTGTCTGGGTGCAAATTCTACTTTAAAGGATACGTTCTTTTTCAGTGAGGTGCTCTGTACTGACTGTTGTCATTCAAGAATGGTATCTTAGAGTTATGATGAATAGCTCTGTGAAAATATCAGCTCAGTGCTCAGCAGTGGTCAAAAAAGTAAATTGAATGTTAGGAATTATTAACAAAAGAGTAGAAAGAAAACAGACAACATAATCATATCAGTGTAAAAGCTACTATCCCAAAATCTAAAAAAGGATGTAACAGAACCAGAGAGGTTCATAGAAAGTCACCAAGAATAATAAAAAATATAAGAAAGGCAGTCAATGGCATTCATAAATAGACTGAGACTATTAAGTCTGAAAAGTGGCAATTGAGGGAAGGCTTTGACAGAAATCTGTCCAATCATAAGGGAAAAGGAAATGATGAAAAGTGCCAGATAGTTCATTTTCTCTTCCAAAGCAAGAATGAGAGTATCACATGCTGTTGTCAGGTGGTAGGTTCAAAGTAAAAAAAAAAAAAAAAAAAAAAAAAGAAAAAAAAGAGGTAGCTGTCTATATAATATGCAGATAACCCTCCCTTCACTAGGTCACTTTTCTTCCAGCATTCTTTACTGTACACAAAGAGGCACTACAAGCAGTGTACGAATCAATTACAAGCACACTGCAATATTTTATGACTAGTGCACTCAACAGGGAGCAACAATGGCCACTCCTATGTCCATGGGCCTGTAAGATGCCTAAGGAGTGCTTGGATCAGCACTCAGATGCTAGTAGGAAGGTGTCAGCCCTTTTAAGCTCTGGCGCAGGCTGGGTTTTGGTACTACTATAAAACAGCTTCTATGATTTTTCCATAGGTCTTAGTAGTGTCATGTCAGTATTTTTCTCTTGAATTCTTGAATTGCTAATTGCCACCTTTCATTTCAGTTTGTGTATTTTACTTTCCTTGTTAGACATTAAATTACATACCCCTCTACAGTTGAAAAACAGGTTATTTAGTGAAATTCAGTACAGAAGTTGGAGACAGCTGTGGGTTACACTTTGGAAGAATTTTGCTTAAGATATTGTGGGTACAGAAGGTTTACATGCATTGAAAAAGCAGCTGGAGTAGTTAATGGAAAAAAAAAAATATCCCTTTGAGATGTTAGATGGAAATACCAGAGAACTGTTTCTACTAAAAGACTGTTTCTGTTTCAAGAAAGTCTGGAGTAGTAAATCACTGGAGACTTCAGAGACTATTGACTGCATGCCTCATCATTTTGATCTTCCTTTGAAATGTGCTTGTTGTTATTGATGGAAGTGGGACATAGGGCTTGGCTGACCTTTGGTCTGGCTCAGTACAGCTGCTTTCATGCTTGAAAAGCGTTCTTTGCTCTGCAATATAACTGCACAGTCTGGTTTTAGCTCTTTGATTGTTTTTTTAACACCTTTTTGCCAGAGCTTGCACATTTCTTCTGGTATATAATGTTAAGCAGTGTCATCCATGTCTTTTAATTAATTTTCTTAATTTTAATTACTCCTTGATTTTACTATATTTTCTTGGTTGTTTTCTTTCCGAGAAGTTTCTATTATGTGAATGTGATGTTGTTTGAGAAACTCGACATGAGGCAGCAATGAGTGCTCACAGCTCAGAAGGCCAACCAAAGAAGAGTGGTCAGCAGGCTGAGGGAGGGGATTCTGCCCCTCTATTCCTCTCTTGTAAGACCTCATCTGGAGTATTGTGTCCAGTTCTGGAATCCTCTGCGTAAGAAGCATATGGAGCTGTTGGAACAGGTCCAGAGGAGGGCTTCAAAGATGATCCGAGGGCTGGAGCACCTTCCCTGTGAGGACAGACTGAGGGAGTTGGGCTTGTTCAGCCTGGAGAAGAGAAGGCTCCGAGGAGATTATAGAATCATAGAAAAACCAGGTTGGAAGAGACCCACTGGATCATTGAGTCCAACCATTCCTATCAAACACTAAACCATGCCCCTCAGCACCTCGTCCACTCGTGCTTTAAACACCTCCATGGAAGGTGACTCAACCACCTCTCTGGGCAGCCTGTTCCAGTGCCCAATGACCCTTTCAGCAACAATTTTTTTCCTGATGTCCAGCCTAAATCTCCCCTGGCGGAGCTTGTGACCAATCCCTCTCATCCTGTCTCCTGTCACTTGGGAGAAGAGACCAGCTCCCTCCTCTCTACAATCTCCTCTCAGGCAGTTATAGAGAGTAATAAGGTCTCCCCTCAGCCTCCTCTTCTCCAGGCTGAACAACCCCAGCTCTCTGAGCCACTCCTCATAAGATTTGTTCTCCAGCCCCTTCACCAGCTTTGTTGCCCTTCTCTGGAGTCGCTCCAGAGCCTCAACATCCTTCTTGTGGTGAGGGGCCCAGAAATGAACACAGTACTCGAGGTGCGGTCTCACCAGTGCCGAGTACAGAGGGAGAATAACCTCCCTGGACCTGCTGGTCACACCGTTTCTGATACAAGCCAAGATGCCATTGGCCTTCTTGGCCACCTGGGCACACTGCTGGCTCATGTTCAGTCGCTGTCAACCAACACTCCCAGGTCCCTCTCCTCCAGGCAGCTTTCTAGAAAGACTTCTAGTCTGTAGCTGCACAGGGTTGTTGTGCCCCAAGTGCAGGACCCGGCATTTGGCCTTGTTAAACCTCATGCTATTGGACTCTGCCTAGCGGTCCAGCCTGTTCAGATCCCTTTGCAGAGCCTCCCGACCCTCCAGCAGATCAACATTTCCATCCAGCTTAGTGTCATCTGCAAACTTGCTAAGATCTTATAGCAACCTTCCAGTACCTGAATGGGGCCTACAGGAAAGCTGTGGAGGGACGTGTTATGACAGGACTAGGGGCAATGGCTGTAAACTGGAGAGGGGCCGACTTAGACAAGACATAAGGAAGAATTCCTTCACTATGAGCGTGGTGAGGCACTGGAACAGGTTGCCAAGGGAGGTTGTGGCTATCCCATCCCTGGAGGTGTTTAAGGCCAGGTTGGATGGGCCCTTGGGCAGCCTGATGTAGAAGGAAGTGCCCCTGCCCATGGCAGGAGGGTTGGAACTGGATGATCTTTAAGGCCTCTTATAACCCAAACTTTTCTATGGTTCTGTGAGAAAAAACTTTTCAATCATACTGAGATTTTGAACGAGAGAAGTCTGAAACACTGGATAAAGAGTTTGCCTTTGCAGTTTCAGTTACTGCATTTTGAACCATACATACTCCCTTATAGTTTATTTCACAAAGTAGTCATTTTTGTGACTCATTAACTCTTTATAGTAACTCATTGTTACATTTTCCCAGTAATATAAGGATAAACTAAAGTGTCGAATTAATATTGTGTTTTCTTTCCTTGTTGTTACCTTGATGTTAGCATTTCTGAGTCTCTATCATGGACACATGATGATATAATGTAATCCAAATAATTTATTCCTCTAAACTAAACATGACATTTTGGTAAAAGTAAACTGTGATAATTGTTATGGTTAATACATTTACTATAATTAACTCTAAGTTCTCTTTAAATGATGAAACTTTTTGCCAGCAGCTTGATTTATTTTTGTGAGTCCTATGTATTATCTACTTGTTTTTCAAGACATGCAAGTGATCCATTTCTCAGACCCAGTTTTTCCATGCTAATTATTGTAGAATCACAGAATCATAGAATGGTTTGGGTTGGAAAGGATCTTAAAGATCATCTAGTCCCAATACCTTCCACTATATCAGGTTGCTCAAAGTGTCATCTATACGGGCCTAAAACACCTTCAGGGGTAGGGCTCCCATGAATTCTCTCCAAACTAAATCTATACTCTTTCAGGTTAAAACCATTCGCCCTCATCCTTTCATTACACTCCCTGATACTGACCCTCCCCATCTTTCCTGTAGATGTCCTTTAAGTTTCAAAAGGCTGCTATAAGGATTTCCTGGAGCCTTCTCTTCTCTAGAGTAAACAAGCCCAATTCTCTCAGCTTGTCTTTATATGGGAGGTGCTTCAAGCCTCTGATTGTAGAATACTGAACAGAATACTGTAAGCGAGGTCTCACAAGGGCCGAGTTAGAGGGGGAGAATTACCTCCCACAACCTCCTAGTCACAATTTTTCTGATGCAGTCCAGGATACAGTTGGCTTTCTGGGCTGCAAGTGCGCATTACTGGCTCACATTTTGCTTCTTATCCACCAGCACACCCAAGTCCTTCTCTTGAGCTACTTTCTATCTATTCTCCACCCAGCCTGTATTTGTGCTTGTGATTGCCCTGACCCAGGTGCAGAGCCTTGCACTTAGTCTTATCGAACTTCATGAGATTCATGCAGGCTCAAGCCTGTCCAGGCCCTCCTGGATGGTACCTCTTCCTTCCAGCATGTCAGTCACACCACACAGTTTGATGTCATCAGTAAACTTGCTGAGAGTGCCCTCAATCCCACTGCCCATGTCTGTGACAAAGATGTTAAACAACACTGGTACCAATACCAACTCCTGAGGAACTTCACTTGTCAACTTGGATAATGAGGTGCTGACTACAGCTCATTGTCCATATCCTCATTTCAAATGAGTCTCTTCAGCTCATTCACCTAAATTTACAGATTTTCAGTATTTATAGGCTTCTAGTATGATAGAAACACATTTTGCTTTGATCTAGTCATCTATTTTTAGATCCATATTTTTATGGTGAGATTATTCTTTGATGTTTCTGATCTGAAGTTTATTGAATTCTGTCTTTCTTATTGAGGATGAAGATTTTACTCTTAGAGGATTACTCATCTTGTACTATTTTCTTTATTCTCTTGTTAGATTCACCTTAATCTTTACTAAAAAAAAAATGAAACCCAAAACTAACAATCTAAACTCTTTTATAACTTTTAAGTCAAATACCAGTGTGTATTCCATATTGGCCTAGACAGGAATTATTCTTTTTTTCTGCCTCACATTACAGCTGTAATTGTGTTTTAACACAGTTCCTTGTCAGCTTGTGTGACAAACTCTGGAAACCTTCCAGAAAGCATTGTTGTCAAGGGTCTATTTTCATGTCAATACTGAAAGATCAAATTTTGAGTCCTTTGGACTCTGCCTCACGAGTACTTACTGACAATGTAAAACAGGTAGAAACCTTGTGAGGTCCATAGCTTTGTGTGTAAGAGCCACGTTATGGGCTTTTGGAATTGGCTGTTCTCAAGTGTTAAAAGTCATCCTAACTGTGTATATCAAATTACTTCTAAAGAAAGTTTGCCCCTGGTCTTCTCTCCGCACTGCCCTAGAGCATATCTCCGAACAATGATTGATTATTTCCTTTCTTTCCTACCTAAGCTCATGAAACAAAGGGTAAGACATACTCAGTTCCCACTAAAATCTCCTTGCCTCTTCTCTCTTGCCTTCCCTTTTCACCGTAGTGTTCAGAAAGTACAGAACGTCCCCAAGGACCATGAAGACTTAGTCTAAAATGAAGTGAACACAGCCTCAGATTAACCTTAGAGTGCTTGGTCTTTGTTTTCATCTTTTCTTTTCCATTTCATATATATTTATCCAGAGCTAAAAATTCTTTTTTCTAATTTAGAGACATTTTTGGTTATCTACCACATTTCTAGATTTAATAGTGGTAATTCACCTATAAATATTAATAGTGCTAGTTTTATGGTTCACTTGGGACATTTGACACATTCAGAGGTTTACTAAAGGTGATGTTAAAAAGTCAGACTGTCTAAATAATTTTTATTGTCTTGAAAACTTTGTTGTGTAGCAGATCAGATGGGTTATAGCAGAACTTTTGAAATGTACCCCCTGAAATTGCATATTCCTTAAAGATAGCATGTCACAAGTCATATTTTCAAATTATTTTTGTAAAAAAATGAGCTTTCTCTATAGTCAAACAATACTTTAAAATCATACCTCATAAAAAGTGATCAAGTGTAGTACAAGATGTGTTACTAATACATTAAATCCACAAACAAAATTGAACATAAAATTTCTAAATTCAAATTCTGTTTTTGTAAACAGATAAAACAAGTTATCACTGAGTTTTATGCCATATTGTGAAATCTACAGAGGCTGCATAAAACTGCATTATATGAATTATATGAAAACTATAAGAATTTTCTTTCATGATTTCAACTCCAAGATAATAAAACAAAAGGCCTGTGAACTGAAGGAAATGAGGCCAGACTTTTCTTGAATAGTCCTATGGAGATCTTTTTTATGTCAATGTGAATTTTTATGTGTATGTAGGGGCAGCATAGAGTTTTATTTTTAGTAAACCTCACCATGGGGTCTAATGCCTCCCCTTTGCAGGCAACGAATCAAGAACAATATATATCAGCTTCAGGTTTGGTACTATATGTCCTTTACCAAAAATAAAATGAAGGCTTGTCTCCTCTAGTGCTCTATCAGAAACCAACCTGTCCTTTAAGCCAGATTTAATGTAATTGCATGTATATTCTCTGAAAAAAATTTGTTGAATTGAAATAATTCTTTTGCTTACTGTAGGCAAGATAGAGGAGCAAATCAAAGAGAAATATTTCATTTGGGGATTTAGATATCTTGTATCTGGAAATATTTCTACTCATTGCATTTTCTGTTGGAACTGTTCTAT
Organism: Clamator glandarius; assembly: GCA_033459285.1. Classification (NCBI taxonomy): domain Eukaryota; kingdom Metazoa; phylum Chordata; class Aves; order Cuculiformes; family Cuculidae; genus Clamator; species Clamator glandarius. The sequence goes on from JAUNZM010000174.1 coordinate 449,897, forward strand.
TTTTTAAAAAACAACTTGGTCCCCCAGGGTCCCTCATGTTTTACGTATTAGGGAAGTAATATTCAAGTGAATGTTTGTTTCTCCACTATGTCACTCCATGAAATTACATAAATAAATTCAGGAAAGAGATGAAAGTGGTTTTGCCAGCAAAGGAAAACAGATGACAGAATAAACAGCAATCGGATGAAATTGTTCATTCTGCGTTTGTCAGTTGTACCTGCAATAAAATTCAGATACAACTAAACACAGTGGCTTCATAAAGCATGTATCAGAAAACAATTTGCTCAAATTCTATTCTGAAATTAATATTCAGAAAACTTTGGAGGATCAGACTAAAGGCTTTACCTCATAGCTAACATATAAAGAAAACTCCAGCAACACTCAAAGGAGCAGCGTACCATCTAATTACTACTTGTGAGGCTGGTGCCAAACAGAGCCCAGATTTACAGTATTGCAGTCGAAGTCTGACTTTAGATATGTGAGCATGGATGTTAGGGTCTGAGCACAGCTAAATGAAGCAATAGCTGTATCTCAATAAGTGAATGTTTTAAGGACAACTACAATTCAAAACATGAGTAACAGAGGTGGTTGAGTCTCCTTCCCTGGAGATGTTTAAGGCACAGGTGGACGAGGCATGGAGGGGCATGGTTTAGTGTTTGATAGGAATGGTTGCACTCGATGATCCGGTGGGTCTCTTCCAACCTGGTGATTCTATGATTCTATAATTTTTAGAAAGGGTTAATGAAAACTCATTTGAGGTATGTTGATTTATCGGCAAATGTCACAGAATCCAGAAGTAAAATTTTATATCTAATCTTGGTCACAAAATCACAGAATAACCAGGTTGGAAGAGATCCATCGGATCATTGTTTTTCAGTGATGTCAATTGTGCACCACATTTGCCTCCACTTCACTGTGAGCCAGCATGTGAAACATGCGTCCCAAACCCACTATATTTTATTGGCTGTGCTCAGCTCAGATTTATTGCACATGACTCACACTTTCACCTGCCCTGGGAACTCAGACATCCTATGCTCCTCTTGGTATGTAAAGATGCCGTGCAGGGGATATATTGATCCACATCTGCCCTTGAGGTGTCAATCCCTTTTTGCCCGTAGCTGAGGAGCTCATGGAAAACGGGCTTGATACACCCTGCTTTCCCTCCTAAGGACTCTTCAGGTATGACCAGGGAGAAGTATTGAGGTTACATGTCTTCCCTTGGACACAGAAAGCTGGACTTTTCTGCTGTAATGAATTTGGACGGGGCTAGATCTCCAGATTGCCACAGGTGTTCTCTGTGATCTTGAGTAAGGTGCTTATTATACATATTACCTATGTTTGCTCATGTCTGTTTATTTTGTAAAATTTTCCAGTTATCTCCCCTCTACCTATGTTGTCCAGGGTACAATGCAATAGGTTCCAAATCTTTGGTGGGAATTGAATATACTATTTGGCTAAAGATAATGAATAATAAGAGCGTATTTGCCATGCAGTGGCAATGATTGTAGAATACAAAGGCAAAGGGAGGAAGACAGGTCCTCATTTTTCTTTAGTGTTTAAAGTTTGAGAAGAAACTAAACATCTTTTATGTAGGATGGGAAAGTAATATTTTTATCCTTGGAGAACAGCAGTACCACAATCTGCTGTTTACACAGTGAAAATGCAGTGGTCCATCTACTTTGTGTCTCCTCAAAACAAGTACTTCTTCCTTGGACATTTTCTTGCATTATTTCTGACTAGTGGATGAATTCTACTTTTCATAAGAGTTTTGAGGGGAGTATTATAAATATATTAAATAATGTTGGAATATGCACAACTATAGTTTTGTGACACCCCAGTGGAAAAGCAGTGTGCCTTGGGGCTGTAAAGCTGCGCTGTTCTTAGTTATATTGCTGAGTGTGTTGTTGTACAATTGACAAAGTTGTCTGAATAGGTACCTAATTTCTTGTGAAGATTCTGATTCTTGTCTCCACTATCACCACTACACTAAGCAAGTGCTGCCACTAATGTAAGTCTTTGCATACTCTTCTGTAGAGGGGAAATGGTTTAATTCTACCTTTTAATTTAAATACTTTTAAAAAAATTATAAAGAGAGGCAAATGGGGAGCTAAGCAGACAAATGAATAATGGAACCTGAAGCAACTCTGACTAGGCACAGGGATCTGCAAGCATTTTTGTACCTCTCTCCATCCCTGATCCCTAATGGGAAAGCAAGATTGAGTCAAAAAAAATCCTAGTGTAGAAGGAAATGCAACCAGAAGGCTAAAAAGACGAAGGGTCAGATTCAAAAGTTGTTTAAATGCTGAGTTTTCGCTGACCTGTATGAGAGATGGGTGACTAAGTAGCTTTGAATATCTGAGACCAACTACCTTCATCAAATCAATGTCAAGCCAAACTGAGGTAGCTTCATTACTAAACCATTTTCTGTCTGTCTTTCTGTGTTGCACTAAATAAAGAACAGACATTTTACCAAATGTCACTCATATGAATTACCTTTTGTTGGGAGCAGTCACAGGAACAAGAATAAATCTGCAATGTAACTGGGAACATAAGAAACCACACAGGTATAGGTTCACGAGGTTACTGTAATCCCCCAAATGCATTATAGTAGTGACAAGTCCTAGGCAACCTCAGGTTTCATGTCTTCTCACTGATTTCTTGCATGAGAAATCCTATTTAAAAGTTCACAAGGGAATCTTCTGACCACAGCATTAGCATGCTTATGGCACAGGGAGAAAGAACCTCAGGCATTTGCCTTCATAGCAGAAATATTTGTGCAGTAGCAAGGAAGGGATTTCATGCAGAGAGGCCATGAAGGAAAAGAAATGAGAGAAATAAGATCAGGCCCAGAAATTGCTCTAAAAGAAGTGTTTAATGAATGGTGAAAGTTGTTTCCCTACACACCCAGCATTATGAGGAACCATTTAGTATTCTCAATTTATTGCACAAGGGCAGCCTGATTTAAAATTGCTGGCAAATGAGTTATAGCAAGCAAGAACCTAAGTCAAATTCTTATATAAAATAGTCCTGCTCTGTTGATTTCAGTGAAATTGCCTTGATTTGTACTAAAAAAACATTAAAAAGTTGTCTACATAATTTAAAAAAGAAGCTAAGTACTATTTACATTTTATTGTTTTATAGAAGTCTGTTAATCCCTAACTGAAACATAGTGGCCATTATGTAAGTAATATACAGCTTCATAAAGAGACCATCCTGCCCTAAATGTAGAGCACTTAATAAATAAAGCAGCTAAAGGAAAAGGCCCTTGCACAACTGTTTTAGATATCAGATGAAATGCCTAAGAGGATTAGTGACTGCTCTTCATTTAAATTGTTCATGCAAGTTTACAATTCATATTGACATGTTACATTTAGGAATGGATTAGGACAACATAGTTTATAATAATTTGGTTATTCAATTGAGGTTAATAATGAGTTACATGTATCTGTTTGATTTATGTGATATTTTGTGCAGCCACTGGAAAATATTTTCCCTTCTGCTTATGCGTGGTGTCCAATCACCTATTTTTTCCACTCTGTTAAATCACTTACCTTAGAATTTGGCTCTTAATTTAATAGTGGTAAATATTCCACAAAATAAATTATTTATTTACTACTTTCTTGTAATAAGCAGTGGTCTTTCTGTGCCATGATTTTCTTTCACTACCCAAGACAGAACTGATCTGCCTAGCATCTATCACTGTGCAATATCAGCTCTTACAAAAAAGACTATTTTAGAGAAGCAGAAGGTCAACTGCTGGCCTTCCTAAAGAAAAGTGTATTGTTTAGAGAAGGATGATAGTAACTAAATGAAGAATCTCTGAGGCATTTTGATAACATTGTCTCAAACTCAAAATTTGGTAATTTACACAGTATTTTTAAAAATTCTGGTAATGCAATTCATCATTGCTATTTAAGCATATAATTAAAAAGCAAGTGACATCGATTGATTAACAGTCAAACATGTGTAATGTAAATAAATGAAATGGAGGAAGAAAGGAAAGGAAAGCCTGTTAGTTATATCCAGCATGGATGAATGCATATCTTTTGGATTGTTCTAATAGAAAAGTGATATTATTTGTTGAATTATGAAATAGTGACTTTACTAAATAAGATAGAAAACTGAAACTCCTGTCCTCCTTGACATTAGTAGCATGCATCATATTCAGTACTTAAACTAAAATAGGCATTTATATGAATAATTTATATGAATAATTTAAGTTGCTCTGATCTTCAAAGATTTTCATTTAGCAGGAAAAACATAGAGTTGAGTTTTAAGCATTCCTTGGTTGGCTAGGATTTAAAAATCTTTTTCACAGACACATGCCCCCTTTGTTTAGAGTGAAGATACGCCAGGAATAAGATGTGAAATGAGATTCCAGGTACACTAACTCTTGGTTGCTTTCCAGTCTGCTACATGGTTCTGAGTTATTATTTAAAAAAAAAAAAAGTTAGATTGAAATGCTACTGTATTAAGTGATTTGTAAATACAAGTGCCTAAAAAATAGACTAAAAAAAAAAGGAAGATCCTTTCTCTCCTAAAGCCTTTTAGCTTCAGTGAATGTAATACAAACTAACTTAATTCTTCTTTTACACTGATTGATTGAAAGAAAGATAAAATTAATCTGTAAGTTCTTATTGCTCCAACAACTGGCACCAAGCACTTCAGTTCTAGCACTATCAGGTTTTTATTTATTTAGTAATGACTAAGCCAGAAATTTGAAACTGTTTGAAATGTTTTTATATATGTATGTATATAATTGTATTTTAAAATAAATAATTATTTGCAGAATAGGACTTGCACTTTTATTGAAAACTTTCTACTTGAAACACTCTTTCACTTATACTATAAACCGAATAGCTGAATTCTTTAGTATTACCTGAAGATGAACAGGAAGCTATAACTCCTTCACAAGTCAGTGAAAACCCAAAGCTGAAATTTCTTTGCAGTGAGTCATATGTTTATTTTTTTTTCTCATAGTTTTAAGTAATAACAAAAAAAACCCCTAACCTTAAAACACAAATCAAACCTAAAGATTTTAAGTTGAAATTTAATATTTTGTTGTCATCACAATTTTTTCCTCAGATCTCTACCTGAACTTGTACTGAATTTTGTGTTACAGTCAAGCTGGTGTCGAAAACCAACACATGAAGAACTATGAAAGATTATAGTATTAACATTTAAGGTACAAAAGTGTTAGCATCATGAATTGACATTTTGATACTCACTCATGAAAAAACTTTACAGCTGTTTGAATATCCAGTATTGGAAAAATATCTCAGCTGTGAAATCTCAGAAAAATGGCTTGGTATATTATTATTTAGCTGCAATGAGTAGAGTATTTAATCACAAGGCAACATGTAGTTTTTATTGTCTTTTCATTTGTCTCCTTGAAACCACAGTTCCATGTAGGTCCTCAGTATTATGACGAATAGAAGTGAAAACTTAGGTATAGACACTGAAGCATTTGAGGATTATTAGAATCCAGACTTCGGTCTGAAATTTGTGTGCCACAATTTTCTGTTAGTACATAGTACATTATATGCGCAGGATATTAGCTCCATACATTTTTTTTTTTCTTTTTCAAGAATAAGTCTTGCAACTGTGCTCCACAGCTGCTAAGTGTTGCACTCAGAGTGCTGTTTTCAGCCCTAAAATAATTTCTGCAACCTGAAAAAATAATAAAACTCTAGTGGTGAGGTGGTATCACCCTCACTCTGTCCTGTCACTTTGGAGTCTTAAGATTCAGATATTTTTTCTATTCACATGGACGCCTCTTGGGTCCTTTGTCTGAGGGTTATGTTCTATCAGAGTAATAATATGGGCTGAAGGCATTAGGTACAGCAAGTGGTTTTATCTTGGGTACAACAGAAGGGTTACATACCAGAGCTGAATGTAAGATGGATTTAATTAGAAGCCCCGGGGCACTGAAGACTTGTGACAGGAATAAATCAATGTTTTTGATCATTAGACCTTGTGCAGATTCTGCTGCTGTAACGGAAAACTAGTATATACTATTTCCTTCAAAAACCTTGACATGACTGTGTGATATGCTTCTCTGGTGTATTGTTACACAGATTTCATTGGCTTTCACCATCCTCATTTCGTTCTTACTGTGGGTTATTATTAAGGTAAAAAAAAAAAAAGATTATTCTTCTTGTTGCTACAGTAACATGTCCTATAACCCGCAGGCATGTGCTAGCTCTTTATCAAATGTTTATGGCAACAGCTTAATGTAAATCCACGAGGAAATATAATGACAGTCATACTGTGCTTAGATTATGAGACCCTCAGTGTGTCATAGAGGTGACGGACCATGTCCTCAGTTGGAGCTAGACTAATTTATTTCAGGTGAAGGCCTATTGCAAGTATTTTAATTTACATTGACGTAAACCCATGCTGATTTTGAATGGCAGCTTCTGCCATTAATGACAATGATGACATTGAGTTCACCTGGGGCTAGGTCTGGCACTTTGTTCATCATTTGCAAAGGATACTATAACACCTTCTGTGGGATGTGTGAGTTAGGCTAGGGGGCAATAAACTATGGCTTGTTTCTTTCTCTCTGACAGGTAGCTGTGTCTGAATTCAGTGGAGCACACATTAAAATAAACTTTGCACCTTTAGTCTCTAATACTCACTGGACAAAATCTGCTGCACTTTGAGAGATGAAGTGGTTGTGTCTCTCAAACTGTGTAAGTCTAAATATATAGCCATGTGCTGAAATCCGCATGCAGAGTCCCGTGACTGAACCTGTGTGTATTTCTCTGTGAGACAGGTCTGTTCTCCCACCTCCCACAAACAGTTACCCACAGGTAGAATATTTGTATTGTCTATTATTTAGACCAAGCTTAAAAAAAAAATCAAAGCTTTTTGGATTTCAGAAACACAGCCCTGATTCAAGTGTAATGTTCATATTCTTTAAGGCCCATTTCTGTAAATGCACTGGTTAATAACCAAATTTACACACATTTTGTGTTGTCAATATTCTTTACTGAATTTATCAGATGGATGTTTGTCTCCTCGCCCAAATGATAGGTGACAGAATGAGAGGCAAAGTCCTCAAGCTGCATCAGAGGAAGTTCAGATTAGACATTAGGAAGAACTTCTGCACTGAAAGGGTCATCATACACTGGCAGAGGCTGCCCAGGTTGTTGATTGAGTCGCCATCCCTGGAGGTGTTTAAAAGCTGGCCTCTTCTCTCAAGTGACAGGGGACAGAACAAGCAGGAATGGCCTTCAAGCTCCGCCAGAGGAGGTTCAGGCTTGACATCAGGAAAAAACTTTTCATGGAAAGGGTCATTGGGCACTGGAACAAGCTGCTCAGGGAGGTGATTGAGGTGTTTAAAAGATGGATGGATGAGATGCTGAGGGGCATGGTTTAGTGATTGATAGGAATGGTTGGACTCGATGATCCACTGGGTCCTTTCCAACCTAGTGATTCTAAGGTTCTATGAAGTGCTTAGGCACATGATTTAGTAATGGACAGGTATGGTTAGACCTGATGATCTCAAAGGTCTTTTCCAACCTAGGGATTCTACGAATCACTCAGAATTTTTGTGGTTAAATTGAAAGTTGATGATAGTTTTCTTTTTGTGTAGTTTTGTTCTCATGTAATGAGTATTGTGAAAACCTCCAGTCACACTTGTGCAGGCCAGAACAACTAAGACAAATAATGTTGTATTATTTCTAGGAAATCCTACATTTTGTTCTCGTGTGCCTGTCTTGTAAGCTAGGTGTGAATAAACAAGAAGTTACAGAAAGCAGCAAACCAGGAAGGCAGTCAATGGAAACAGGATACCTTTGCTTCTCATAGCGTTCACTATATGCTTACTACAGTATTCACCTCTTTTATGGAATGGACTGTTATGGTTTACTGATAAACAGAGGTTTTCCTATACGCTGCACTCTGTCTTGGCTATCAGTGGGCTTTGGAGTTTGCGTTGGAGGTGAAAGGTCCAACTACATTCACAGGAAAGCACACCTACTACTTCCAAATAAATATGATTGTGGTTTTATAAATTGCTTAACAGTATCAGTCAATCTTCTGGATTCCTGGCTTGAAGAGTATGAAGTCTGACACAAAACCCCCAACATTAACTGTATATCTCAGGAACCAAGAACAGGAGGGGAGAGACAAAAAAAATGGTTATAGAACATGTTCTAACCTGTCACAATAAGACAAGGCTCAGCTTGATTGCTTCACTCAGAATGAGTGGACACATGTTTAAATATAGACATTTTCTTACCCTTGTCAGAAAATGTCTGTGTGCAAGAATGAACAGCAAGTTAACATCAAGACAGCATGCCAGCCCGTGACACTTTGTCTGTGAAGCAGTTTTTAGTTAATAACAACATCATTGTGCTTGAGCACCCATCCTATTAGCCAGACCTGGCTCACTGCTGTTTCTGCCTCTTCCCAAAGGTCAAGTCGGTGCTCAAAGGAATCTGATTTTGGGGGTAGAAGATGTGAAATCAAAAATGACAGAGATCCACAACAGCCTTCCGGATGATGATCTGTGGCAGAATCATCTGCAACTGTGTGTCAACTCAGAAAGGAACTATTTTAAAGGTGATCATCGCTGGTTTTCTCAATTTGTTAAAAAAGAAGTGTTAGGCACAGTCTTGAGGATTTTTTTGTATGTATCGAACCTTGTATGTGGCTGCTTTAAAGAAACCTGTAATTGGCATACAGAATCTTTTCCAGTTCAGTGGTGATGGCTTATAAACAAGGTTCTAGTTTGACATAGATTTAGAGAAATAGAAGAAATTACTTCTTCATAGTGTCTGTAACAGAAAAAGTGAAGATGAAACCAATACAAGTGTATTTAAATCACTGTTACACGTACCTAAGTACCTGCAACTATTCCTCAGCTATTAGGAAGAACTCCTATTTTGTTTTTATAGAAATATTTATAGGAAAGTAGTTAAAGAACCTGAGGAATTTATTTTGTCTATAGGTTAATCTAATCTTCTACATCTTCTTGTGAGAACTGCTAAAATACAGCCATTTTCTGAAAATAGTTTTTAGCTGACCTATGACTCTTCTTTAGATAGAGATGGCACCACTTAGGACCTAATTCTATCTCTGGAAGAAATTTAGAATCTACTAGACTTCAGGTATATTAGCACAGTGCTTAAAAAAACATTTATTTTCTCTGCTTGTTACTGAGATAATTACATTTGTTTAGTTTGGGTGGTTTTTTCCAATTTTTTTTATTTCTTCTTTCAAATTGACTTTTAAAAATCTGATTACTGTAGGTACTTTTTCTTTTTTTCAATCTTTTTGAGAATGCCCTCTCATTTCAATAATACATTCATCAAGAAGAAATACAAAAGTTTTTGGCTTCGTGCTAGCTCCTTCCCAGCCATTCACCTACTTGCTGTTGAGGTGATGAAAGCCTCCATTATGAGCTCAGTTAGTGTCATTGAACTAGAAAAACAGAAACTGCTATAAACATGTAAGAAAGAGTCAAAATGGAAGGAGGCATGACATTTCATAGAATCATCAGGTTGGAAAAGACCCAATGGATCATTGAGCCCGACCATTCCTATCAAACACTAAACCATGCCCCTCAGCACCTCGTCCACCCATCCCTTAAATACCTCCAGGGAAGATTATAATGCACTTCTGGTAAACTCTTGCCACATTTTCCTGTGTTTTTCATGATTCTTGCAGTTAAATTTGTTTTAAAATGTTACATACTATCGAGGATCAGACTGATGGGTGTGTGCTAGCCTATACCTCCTCTCTCTTGCCTTTCAGCCTTCTTCAGAACTTCTGTGCCGTTTAACTTCCTTTCTTGTCCTGCACCTTTCCAATTGGGTTTTCTTGCATTTACCTCTGGTGTTGTGGTTTTGGGCTGCTATGGGAGACATAATATTAGACTTGAGTGATATCATCAATATGGTACTTTTAATCTTTCTGTGAAATTAAAGAAGTTCTTCTAGATGTATACAGCCACTTAGAAAATCAATAAGCAAGATTGCTAAAATATTTGCTTCAGATAATGTTAATGAAGTATTTAATTCTCAAGTATGGAACATTTTTACAAATTTAGCCCAGAAGGCATACTGAGAGTTAAACCAAAATCTAGACTACTTTGCATTTATCACAAACCCGAAAAAACCCTGATATTAATAGCAAAACAGAGTAAGATACTTCTTGATCCCTAGGGTAACAAAATCTCAAGGACCAAAGAAGAATGCTGTGGGAATGTATAAGAATAGCACATTTAAAATAGAAAGGAAATGTACCTCAGAAATTAGGAGGCCTTCGATAAACTTTATGTTTTCCTTAAATTACATTTTTGTAGCTCCTTTCTTGTCCAACAACAGTTTTATATCATGGCAGATCCTCTGATTTTGATAGTGTGATTCCAGGTTATGGCCTCTCTGTAGTCTTGCAATGAACCATTTGACTATTGATTTAAAGATATGCTGGAGTGCCTGAATCAAACCAGTCATTGCATGGAGGAAGAGGAACTGAGATCTGTCCTCTAGTTATCAGCAGTGCTCTTTAATGAGAGAGTGCTAAGGAAGTCTGCTCAGAAACTAACCTCATCACACACATAGTTACTATTGTTCAGAAGTATTTTAATGCATTAAACTGAGGTATCATTTTTGTCAATTGCTCAAATCCTTTTAGTTCGTATTAATTCCTCATCTTCCACTGTATGATCACTGCTCATCATCTGCCAGCAACAGCTATCAATTAGACTCATATAATGTTCTTAACTTAGCACAATTAGGCAATTAACTGAAGTTAAAGATGCATAAGAAGGTGGAATAGTACCTTAAAATAGGTTTAGTTTTTGCACAGCCAATGCAGTCCTCAAAGCCTTGGAAGTAACAAGCCTTCAAATTGTTCCACAACTATCTATAACTCTAAGGAAATAATCGTATTGTCCTGTTTTTCTTTCTTTCAATTGGTTGATTTGAATGAAATAGTTCAGCTGATGTTCTGGTATTTCAAAAGGTCATTTCTACACCTACTAAATCTGTGATGCCGTCTTGTTTGACTTTTACACAAGCACCTTTAATGTTTTTCCTCCTGCTGCCTTTTGGGAGGATATCTGTGTAAACAACTGAAAAATGCCTCTTTTATCTTTTTCCAAATTCCTCCTTCACTTTCTTACTCCATTGAGTTCTCTTAAAGCAAACCAAAGTAAATACTGAAGTCTCCTGATATGCCAAGAGCAGCCATGTCTCATTGCTTTGATTTTGTTCCTTGCCTTTCTACATCTGTCTTTTGTTTCAGATCTTATATTTAGACTGTGAGCTCTCTGAGACGGGGGCTGTCTGGTTTTGATCCATGTTCAGTGTCGAGTACTCAAGTAGTGTAAATAAATAACACTAATGATGTACTGTTAAAGCATATCAGGATACAGTACTGCTGTACTCAGCTGATTTGGCTGGTGAGTTGGGAGACGGAAATGTCATTGCCTGTCACTGACTGTTGCTTTTTAGCAGCCATGGAATCTGTGAAATTTCATGCTAGTTCACTGCAAAGCCTGTTTTGAGTGAAAAAAATCTTTAGTCCTTCTTAATGCACAAAACCAGGTTGTCAGTAGGCGTATAAAATGCCCAGAGCTCGTAATTTTTATTTTAACAATGTCAACTTTTCAAAAGCAATTGCAATTTATTTTTTTTAAGGAAAAAATTACTCTGGAAGAAACACGAGAAAATAAGTAATTTGAACTTATAACAATGCAATTTCGATCTTTTTCAAAGTAAACTCTAACATAATTTTGAAATACTCTTTAATTTTAAAATTATGAAAATATAGAAACACCCTTTGAAAGAAAGAGAAAGAAATGCAGACAGTATCTGTAAATTTGTTTAATTTTACCACAGTGAATTTTAGGAAAATTATTCAAGGACTGGTATTTGGTTCTAGTTTGAAGGTTTAGATATAATTGTGATAAGGAGATAATTCCCCACTTGAATTTAAGAATATTAATCTTCAAAGCATTGTTCTGAACTCAAACTTCTGTTTTCATTCTCTTTGCTACATCAGTGACCATTTCAATATTTTGTTCTGTATGTTTTTTTTAAAAAAACAAAGCCTAAATACAGAAATATTTGTTCTGTAATTTTCCTTCTTTTTTTTACTTTGTTATATTATTTATATATTCCTTCTTAATATATATAGGTTTTTTGGCATGTATAGCTAGCTATGTTTTTGTTAACAATGTATATGAGCTTTACTAATAGTTCTCAACACAAACATTCTCCTTTCTATTTTTGGAAGATAAATATTTTTTCCAACTATATCCTCTTATTTTCCTAGTTGCTCCTCAGCATATCAAAAATTATTTTCAGTTACTGTTAACTAGTAGGATTTAGCAGTCAATATAAAATTTTTTGTTACTCTTAAAGGGCTTTAGAATGGACTTTTGCCTGAGAAAAATGTAGATCACCTAGTCTACAAGAATTTTAGAAATGCTGATTTCTCTCCAATGTATTTTCCCCCATTTTTTTATCACTAACCCATTTTACTATAATTGTATCTTTTTTTTCCACAACTGCTCAGTTCTTTTCTGCTTCTTTTTTTTTAATATTTGGTATAGTTGTCTCCCCTTACTTCATTCATTAATAGACCCATTTTCTTCTTAACACCTACACTTATGTCTCCATAAAGACTTTTCTATATTAGAAAGAGATAAGACTACCATAGAAAAGTATCAAGAGATGTGGAAGTAATACAGATGAGACAACTGAAATGAACTGTTCAGTGATTACAAAAAGGTTAGCTGTCAGTCCTTTACACTATTATTTTTAATCTCTATTTGGCTGAGGACCCTGTGAAAAATGAATATTTGCCAAATTTCAGATCTATTTCTTTATGGATAATTTCCAAAATAGAACACCTCTATTCTTTGATATTTAACATCTGAACTCAGTTAAATATAGAATTTTAAAAGGAACACTCAAAATAATACAGTTCATAAAGCCAATACAAATTCCATTTCCTGTCTAATTACAACAATAGATCTTCACAGGATTTCTAAATAGTTTAACAAGAAGCATTTGCCAGTAAATTTTTGCAATTCACGTCATGTCCAGGATTCTGCATTTCCACATTGTCAGTAAATTTCTGGTCTGCTCAGTTATAAAAACACTTGAAACCATAACTGATCCTATGCTGTACAATATCACCTAATAGACAGGAGTTTTCATATTGAGGCTTATTACTACAGAAAATAATTTTTTTGTACAAAATTTAAAATAGTTGGAGGAAAAGGGGGAGGTTGGATTTAATAATAATATTAATAATAGTAGCAATAGTAATAACAACAACAACAACAAAAATAATAGTAATAATAATAATATCTGGGAAATATACTTAGCCCTTTCAGATGAAGCAGAAGGTTCTCATACTTCCATGCATGTCAGGTTCCACGTGAATGGTTTGAAAGGGAAAAAACAATTGAGTGAGGATGCCTGCCTGGATGGTATTTCTAATGAATCCTGATCAGATGCGTTTTCTCAATCTTTGTGAGTCAGAGTTCAGTTTCTCTTATTTGCTTTTGCTAACCTGCCATACAATCACCTCTTGACCCCAGGCTTAGATGTTTCTCATTCCTTTCCCATCTCAGTACAGATTCCTCTTACCACCTTGGATTTAAAATGTCTCCTTGACAAATTGCCTGCAAGTTGCACAGTGTGATTCTGCGTCTAAAACCACTTTGTGAATCTAGCAAAAGCAGATTTGACACTTTCTACTAGAATGAATCCTAAGAGTGCCAGTGGATCTGTGACTTTTGCTTCATTGTCTGTTGGAAGTCAAATGCATTCTGGCAATAAGAGGCTTTGAGAGTGCTCTTGCCACTAAGTAGAGGAACACTCTACAAACCTTTGAGGGCTTCATCTTACTAGTGAGATGTCACTGTCTGGCAATGGACGAGCATCAAAATGTCCTGTCACACTCTTGGGATACTCACAGTTTGGCAGATCTTCTCAAATGATTCTTAACAGTAGATAAACATTAAAGTAAAGAGGAAAGTGATTTTACTTACTAAATGATAACTATATGAAGTTTATTCCTTTACATGTAACCATAATAAGAAATGAAATAATAACTCGCTTCAATGTAACATTTCTGGTTTAGCTTAAATATAATTTCTGCATTTCAGGCAGACTGAAGGCTCTGAAACCCAGGTAATTCTTCAAGTGATTTCCACAGATCACACATCTGTGACCCTGTCCTTTAGAAAGGCCAATCCTTTGGCTTTGCTTTCTTCAAATAGGATCGTAACTTATAGTAAAGCTTCTGATCTTTTTCAACTAAAAGTAAATTCACCTATATCCACTTCCTATAAACCCTCCACCCTTGTAATTTAGTCTTTCAGAGCACCTCTTCTGTGCTAGTAGAATTCTGCCTGACACTGGATTTATCTTCATTAGAAAAAGATTTCTTTGACTGTCTCCCTGGGATCTGCCTGCTAGGCAGATTCAACTACACTCAGCATCTGGTTGAGTACAAGCAAATCTGACCTCCAATGAGAGGAGGTAATGCTACTTGGACAGAGTATAAAAAAAGTCACTAACTACCATTAAAAAAAAAAAAAAGATAAAAAATGCATCCTACTAGGTGATTTGAACTTATTTAATCACTGATTTAAGTTCATAGCATTTGACAGATGTACAATGGCAAATATTTTTGTACACAAATATAGTGAAGACAATTTAAAATACATGTGAGCAAAGTGGAATGAAACAAGAAATGCATTCACTCTAGATTTCAGGCCAGATACCCTTGCCCATTCAGAAGTCAATTGTGTATTACAAGTTGACTACCTATATTTAGTCAAGGAGAAGAGTGAGGAGTTTACAAAGGGAAGTTCATTAAATCCTTTAGCAGATATTAGGTTGGACTCAACACACCTCCACCTGGCAAGGCCATTTACTAAGTAAATTTGGTCCTAGATACCTACTTCTGTAAGCCACCTGACTCATCAACAGATAAAAACCTGTGCAGTGAAACTTGTTCTCAATATCCAAGCCCTAAGCCTCATTATGAGTGATATTTTACAAATATATACACAATTATAATTAATAAATCTTTAACCACAAGAATGATATATAACTCCTCTCTCAAAACTGTTACCAAGTCAGTTGTGTTCTGTTTATTTATAAATCATATCATAGATATGAATTTTAAGATAATACTCATTCTATATTTGGCTAAAAACGTGAAACTGTAACAGATGATGCACATTCCTGCTGGATTTTTTTCTTTCTTTTGATGGCTAGTAATTTCTTTATTTATCTTTCCTATCTTGTTGGCATGATGAATTAACTTAGAGTTAACTTTATTATAAACCTGGTCTATAGCTGAATCTTATCAAATCAAAGCAATCTAGCTGCATGATCAAGCCCAGAAGGTTGTGTTCCATGGCACTAAGTCCAGTTGGAGGCCAGTCAGTCATTAATGGTGTGTTCTAGGGGGATGATCCTGTGGCTAATGCTGGTCAGCATTGTCAGAAGTGGCCTAGACAATGGGAGGGACTGCACCCTCAGCATATTTGGGCATAATAATAAAGTAGGAGGAGTGCATGATACTCTAAATGGGTGTACCACCATACAGAAACATCTTAAAAGACTAGAGGAATGGGCTAACAGAAATCTCATGAAACTCAGTGAGGGAAATGCAGTCCTGCACCTGCAGAATAATCATCTCAGGCAACAGTACACAATAGGATTCACATGAATATGTGACTCTCTGTAAGTCTATTTTAATATAGTGGGGTAATTTAACAGATTAGTTAACTTGTCCACTAGATAAGATGAGGTCATCGAGGTCATTATTAATCAAGAAAGAAGTCTGGGTACAAGTACTATTAAGTTTATGTGGAAGTGATAATGTATTTGGAACACATGTTGCTGGAAGTAATGAAGGGTAATCTTTCAGAAGGTACCAGCTGAGAAATTAGAATTTAGAATTCAGATTGTGTGTATGTTTTCTTTTTTTTTTTTTCTTTCTTTCCATGTTTTTTTTTTTTTAAACATGTGTCTAGGCACTGGTCATTGGTGGATAAAAATCTGCAAGGCTTTTCGGCACCAAAAGGAGGTTATAAAGTATAAGCAAACTGATCAGTTTATGTTCCTCCCTTTTCTGTCTTTATAGCCTTTGTTAATCATTGCAAGAATTTTGCTACCCCCAAGACAAGACAGGGCAAATAAACTGTTTGTGATGTAGTTTGCAGGATAGATGTTATTCAGCTGACAGAAGGTCATGTCTAGCTAACATACTCTGAGATAATGTTAACCAAACCTTAACCACTTTTCTAGCACTAATATGTCAAATGAGCTTCACAGTACAAACTAAAAAGATACTAGCATAGTTCAAAAATCGATGCCCTGTTGATTCACAGAATAAGAGAAGAGATGGGAATAAAACCCAAGGGGAGACACATCTCTCACATCACATAGCTGTGTAAACCTTATCACAGCTGTGTTCTGAGGACAGAAAAGGGCAGATGTACTTGCATAAATAAACTAATGTTTCTGTAACTTGTGGACATGACTGGGTGTAAGTTACAGAATTTCTACAAAATGCTGAGTTGTCCTGAAGAGAAGAGCAACATTCTTGGACTTTCTGAAATCTTGGCTAGTCTACAAAACAATACTTTCTGAGGAAGTGTAATTTCTGAGAACCTAACGCAACAGTTTACCATCCACTTGAGTCAGCAGCTGTCTACCTTCTATACTCCTTACTTGAGGCATTAGATAAAGTCTTTTCTTGAATCTCAATAGATTAACAAAGGGCTTTAGATGATCTGGCTCAAAATTCAACATCTTTTATACTCCATTGTGTCATATAATATATTTCTAAATAAAGGAAATACCATATGGGGTTTGCTTTAAAAAAAAAAACAATAAGGTTAACAGGACAAATCCAGTGATGAGTAGTCAATACACAGGACGAGATAAAAGGAGGAGATAATAGCAGCAAACATCTGTGTAGAAAATGAAGAGTTTGGTGATTAAAGGTTAGAGCATGCACACAGCAGGAATATACTGTAGGGGTTTAGAGGGTAAAAAAACTAATTAGTGGAATGGATTAAGAGGTCAAGTGCAAAAAACAAAATAGTAGTGTTGACTGCACTACCTAATTACCTTTAACTTTGTAGTCTCCACCAAATGAAAGAATACAGGAATTGTAATATTTGAATAGAAAATCAGAAAAAAATCTTTGACTTCATGATGTTGAAACCCTCTAATATAAAATATTTGCCTTCATATATGTATCCTCTAAGCTTTTACTAACATGCTAGATCAGTTCATTATCCTCATTCAGGAGCAGTGATGGACAATGTCCTTTTCAAAGAGCTGGAAAAATTGCAGGCTAAATGCAAAAAGATCTTTATCTTGACAGTGTGTGTTTCTTGGAGAAAAATGATAGAATTATCAGTAAATTACTCAATATTCAATAAATTATTTACTTTGAGGACTAAACATGTACCTGGATCATGTCACATGAAGATTTGATGAAAGCAATGAATTATCTTTTCTAAACCTACACACTTAAAAGCATTGTAATGTAATTTATGACTGAGGAGTTGAAAGGATATGGCTAAGGAACATTCTGAGCTGTTAATGTTGATTTTAAATAAGCCTTGAAATTGTGGAAAAGCTCCAATATTCTGGAAGAAGCTAATGTTTCAAAATTTATTTTTCAAAAGTGTAAAGTGGTCAGCTTTTCACAGTTACACACTCGTCATTGTAATGCCATTTCTGGGCAAAATATTGATATAGATAATATGTAAATAAGGTACTGAAAAGTTAAAGGAACGCATAAAATTAATGAGAAAATGGAAAAATTTATAGAAAATTCTTTGGAGTAGTATGCTCAGTAGATAAAGCAAATAGAAGTGATTTCTCCTGTACAGATTTCCCTAGGGCTTGATACTGACTTGACTTGATACTGAAGTACATAATTATGCAAAAATTAGAACGATATACGAACAGTCTGCATAAGTTAAGCAAAATAGAATCTAGCTATTTCTGAATCTTCTCTTCATTGTTACTAAAGGAAATACTAAAATAGCACAAAAAAGTGTTTCTTTTTGTCTTTCACAACAGGTTTTCAAGAAATTTCATGATAAAAGGAATACTTGCAGAAAACCATATTTTACATCACTTCTGTGAAAAATATTGTGAGGAGTTAAAGACAGTTTAACCGAACTAAAGATTAGATATGTGCTCCCAGATTTTGATCAAAATGTGAAGAATATATATATTCTTCATTATGTTTGTGATGTATGATTCAAACAAGAGCTTGTAAAAGTGGTGCTGCTCACATGGTTCCAAAACTTCAAATTAGTTTAGGTTATAGGCCAACAGGCTCTTTTCACATCAAGCAATTTACTGCCGATTATGTGGCTGTGAGGCAAGAAAACCGAAAGAACCCAAGCAAAAAGTTATTTGAGCATGTTTGGTTTTCTGGGATAGATTTGTATATACCTGAACACAAAATGTTTTTGTAGTATAACGGCAATTCCTCATTCAACCGTAATTGTGTTTTCTTGTGCTCTAATGAAGCAGTTAATCAAGTCTGTTTACTCATCTACAAAATATATATTCCTTATATCAGCAAGTAGTTTTGTATACAGTTTCCTTTATTCCACATTCATTGAATTGTTACTGATACAAACAAGATGTCATGGTGGGGTTTTTTGTGCTACAGGCAATTCAAACACATATCTAAAAAGAGTGTGAAGATCCTTTACTGTCAGTATGAAAATTTGAAAACAACTTCATTTATTTCACTACAACTGGATTTTTCAAAATTTAGGTACCTTTTCATTTTTTTTTAATTTCACAAAATTAATACTAGCAATTTCAAGCTGAGAAGGTGAGATGAGATGAGAAGTGAAGGGTCAATAATTTTTTCCTATGAATATAGTGCCATCCTGAATTTGCTACCATTTTAATACTCTCCACCTCCTGTGGTATTTCCTTTGGGTCACAGACAATCTCATACTTTGCATGTGAAAAGTTAACATACAAGGAACAGCCTTTCAAAGTCTGACCTCGTTTAAATCTAATCTGAAAATTTGTTCAGGGAGGAATAGCAAAAGCTTAGGGAAGAGTACAAACAAAACAAAATATAGGTAGGGTCCTCATTGCCTTGGTAGGCTTTTGCAAACATCAATAATCCACATTCATAACATTTACCGTCACTTTAAATGGGACAGTTCTGCAAACAGTGAACTAAGCTGGAGGAATCCTTGTGACTAAGGGACTTGACCACATAGGCAACACTATTGGTCGAAGACAAGTTTAATCCAGTGTATGAAGCACAAAACCAAATCAAAATGTGAATATTCAGGCTGGCAGTGGCATAGCAAAGAAAATGGAGGAAAGTGGTGGAAATTTAATTTATCTTAGATCTAACTTTATAAAGAAAACAGAGAATCTGATTGATTTGAAAAGGACCTAAATGACAAACTGATATCCAAATCATTATGTGAAACAAATGCCATACAAAGATGACTATGCCGAAGTAGGATGCTCAAGACAATACTTCTGTAAGTTTTGTTAACTACCATGATTTGAAATGCCAGTTAAAGTTACACAACATACTTTTTATGTATGATCAAGATTTCAGTTGTATAAATGGGAGTGCAGGCTGACTGTCACTAGCAACAAATGTCGTCTAAATAGGATATGATTCCAAGCCCATTTTAGTATAGATAACAAAACAATTCACAAAAAGAGAGTTCCAGTAATTTTTTTTTTTTACAGTAAAGATATGTAAAAACCAAAAACATGCCAAAATTACTCTATTTTAAGAATCAAAAGTACTACATATGTTTTATAGATTTTTTTCCTCTATAGATCTCCTTCTTTACTGTGGATTTCTGCTGATAACAATGGGTATGTGACATGTCCTATAACGTATCATATTTGTAGTGGAGTGGTATATAAACCATAGTGTTTGAGAACTGGTTTTCAAATTTTATTCCTTTGATCTTCATAGTTTGCAGGTTACTTGAATGTTGCTGGAAGACACCTTGTAGATTTTACCTTTTGCATTCTGAAGAGTAGGACTGTAGATCTATCTATTATATCCTGGAAAATATTCAGTGTCTTCTAAATAAACGATGAAAAACTATGTGGAAAAAGAAGTTCACCTCTTGTCTAGGATAGAATTAATTTTCTTCATAGTAGCTTTCGGATTTGTGCTGAAAACAGCGTTGGTAAGAGTGATGTTGTAGCTGTTGCTGACCATTTCTTATACAGAGTCAAGACCTTTTCTGTTCCTCTCACCATCCCACCAGGGAGTAGGTTGTGGATGCACAAGAATCTGGGAGAAGACACAACCATGACAGCTGACCCCAGATGACCAAAGGGATATTCCATACCATATAATGTTATGCTCAGGATAAAAGCTGGGAGAAGAGGAAGGAAGAGGGAGCATTTGGAGTGATGGCGTTTGTCTTCCCAAGTAAATGTTACATGTGATAGAGCCCTTCTCTTCTGGGCATGGCGGAACATCTGCCTGCTAACTGAGAGTAGTAAATGAACTTATTTTGCTTTGCTTGTGCACACAGCTTTTGCTTTACCTTTAAACTGTCTTTATGTTCACTTATGAGTTTTCTTACTTTTAGATTTCTGATTCTCTCTTCCACCCCACCAAGAGGAGTATGTGAATGGCTCTGTGGGACTTAGTCCTGGCAGGCTACAACAAACAAAAAAATATATAACCAAAACTAGAATTTCTGCTCTAAAAATGGTGCACTCAAATGCACACATGAGCATGCCTACAGGTACTTTGGAAGGTAATGACCGTGGATCCATGGAGGTATTTACAGTAGTGGCTGTTGAAAGCATTCAAAGACTTTTTGGGTGCTGTAAGACAACATTTGGTTTAAAATCATGGAAGCACGGAACTGTTTAGGTTAGAAAAGACCTTAAAGATCATTGAGTCTAACAATTAACCAGTCACTGCCAAGTCCACCACTAAACCATATCCCTAAGTGCCATATTTAAGTATGTGCTAAATTCCTCCAGTGATTGTGACTCAATCATTTCTCTGGACAGTCTCTTCCAATGCTTAATAATCCTCTCAGTGAAGAATTATTTTTTTAATATCCAGTCTAAAAGATTAATTTAATAGACTTACAGAAGAATTCCTGGGGGAAAATAAATCTGTTCCACAGTAACAAATCTCAGTAAGTATATCACCTTTGTGTTACACAACTTAAACATGTAATATGCTTAGGTATTGCTAATGTATTACCAAAGAGCTCTTGACCTGGTATAAAGCAGAGCAGATAAATTCAAGACAGAATGATTTCACTCTCTCACTTGAGGAGGAAGATGCTTGAGATTTATCTGCAATTGATATTTTTACTCTACCGTACTGTGTTCTTGGTAACAGCATGCTCACATGGTAACAGGCGAGAAAACATATTGAAATATTGGTTATTTATCATAAACTTCATCCACTGAAGCATGTAACACATTAATGCTTAAATATTCCCCATACATATAAAAATATATATGTGTGGTTGACCACCTGACACTATTATATTAGAATATTTAGGAAAAAAAAAGATATGTTCCTTTTATGTTTCCAGACTTAATTCGTACTGAAATTTGGCTGCAAGTTCTTTCCCTGTAACTTCACCAAATGTTACTACAAAACATTTTGACACTGTTATAAATTACTCACAGGATGCACAGTCTGTGTTCTTGTGATGTCTGTCACCTCCCATTGAAAAAGGAACACAGGAAAAGTAGAGTCTTCAGTTGTGGATGAGAGCAGTCTCCTCTCCTCTCCTCTCCTCTCCTCTCCTCTCCTCTCCTCTCCTCTCCTCTCCTCTCCTCTCCTCTCCTCTCCTCTCCTCTCCTCTCCTCTCCTCTCCTCTCCTCTCCTCTCCTCTCCTCTCCTCTCCTCTCCTCTCCTCTCCTCTCCTCTCCTCTCCTCTCCTCTCCTCTCCTCTCCTCTCCTCTCCTCTCCTCTCCTCTCCTCTCCTCTCCTCTCCTCTCCTCTCCTCTCCTCTCCTCTCCTCTCCTCTCCTCTCCTCTCCTCTCCTCTCCTCTCCTCTCCTCTCCTCTCCTCTCCTCTCCTCTCCTCTCCTCTCCTCTCCTCTCCTCTCCTCTCCTCTCCTTCGTACCTTTGATAAAACAGATGTCTGACTCTGAGAGGAAAATGGTAAAGGATTTATAAATTAGAAAGACAGACTCTGAGAGTATGATAGAGGACCTAACACTAGAGGAAAAACACATACAAGTATGGACAAAACATACATATTTTGAAGTGCTTTCAAAAATAATTCATTTTTGCTTTACAGATATGTTTATATATTAGAAAAAAACTGCTTTTGTTGCTACTAGCACTTTACCAGAGAGGCTCTAGTGAATTTTCTCCTTTTTATCTAAAATAGATGTAAGGAAACAAAAAAGTAAATTGATATTTTTCTCCCAGCTTCTTCTGCAGAAAAACAGAGTGACTACTGTTGCCTGACTATTACAATTATTATTGCCTGATAGTAATAGCCACTGGAGAGTTACAACTTGATTGCCATTTAGAAATATAACTAGAGTAAAGCTGGTATGGCTAAATTAACCAAAGCAGAGGCAAATATTAACCATTTGCCATTTGTTCTTTTTTTCTACCTTGTCCCAAGGCAGAGGTAATTGTGACAAGCTTGATGGGGATGTTGCTAGTAAGAAAAGGGTGGTGGTCTGGGGTATTGAAAAAAGCTTGTTTTTTATTTCATGCTATCTAAATAGTTCCTAAAGCTTCCCAAAGTTAAAGAATAGCAAGCAGTTTTCTAAAATGATTCTCAGCTTCTGTGGGTCACAGTGTCAGAGTGGCCAAAACAATCAAATAATTTTCAAATCCCAGCTTATTTATAGTAGAATGTAAAATCATTCTTGACGTGCTCTGTGAGCTGTGGGACGTCTACCATCATTTATAGCTCATTTTCTTGAGTATCACAGTGTTATTTACAATATAAGGATCCACTCTTAAGCCACAGAAATAACTTTCCCCCCATTTCCAGCAATGCGAAGACTGTGTTTTGAGAATTTTGATCCCTTTAGGACTTCAGCTCATGTTGTGAATATAACCTCTGATGCATGTCTTCATTCTCTACTAATCACTCTGAATAATTTTCTTGGTGATCAATCCCCTGAAGAAGAATGAGGCAGCAGAGACCTCAGACAAGGGTGTGGCTCTGTCATTACCTACGCTATGTTGGGCTCTGATGCCTAAATGAAGATGTGCCAATGTTGTTTTTTTCCCAATTTTTTTATCATTATTTCCACTTCTTTCTTTTGTGGAGCTCAGAGATAATAAGGACAATCAGTTCACTACAACAGGCATCTACTATCAGTATTATGTCATCAAAAAAACCCCAAAAATTCCAAACCCAACCCCAACTAAAAAATCAGATAGAGAAATCCTGGAAGGCTTTTTTATATATTTTCACTCATTTCTACATGACTGACAGCTTCAGGCCCAGATATCTTAACATCTAAAAGAACACAGTAAGAACTACTCAAGAAAAATGTCAGCATTTAGCTTTCTTGTTTGTTGAGAGCTATTTGAAAGGGACAAGATGTTCACATAGTGTTAATCAGTATAACTTCCAATCTTGCTGATGAAATCCTGTAACCATATGAAGGGATGGGTGTTTGGTTGGTTTTTGCTGTTGCTGTTGATAACAGTCTTTGCCACATAAGGAAGACATCACATTGTAAATGGTAACGAGCACCATAGACCCATAATTTACTCAATTCAGATCATGTAAACCATGACAGAGAAAAAATTGAGGAGTCCAGCTTCTATTTACTACTAAAGTTGGCCTACATATCACTTAATATTAATTATATAACTGTCTAACCTTAGTTATCTAGAAGGTGTAAGTTTTAAACTAGTCATCAAAGCTCCCTCTGAAGCAAATGAAAGCAGTGGCTTCATCCATAGAGATATCCATCTCAGCCTAAGATAAATGTTTAAGGTAGAACAATGGAATAATGTAAGGTGGGAGACAGGTCAGATGTATCATCCTCTGGACAAATGTCTCTTCTTTTTAGCAATAAAGCTTGTGGAGACAATCTGGGTAGACAGATAATATGAGATGAGAGAACACTTGCCTGGAACTGTGGCACTTGGGAAATCATATTACTTTCCTGTGGCTATTTGTACTTCCCTAAAATGAGGCATATAATGTGTCCTCATATCAAAAAAAATGCTGCAAAATTTGATTCATGGCAACTGTTTATAACCCTTCAGTAGAAGGCAGCATAGGGATTGTACAACATATTTTTCTAAGAGCAAAAAGTACAAATTCAATAAATTTATATTATCGCCTTATTGTAAATAGCCAGGCAGTATTCCACCTTGAGCTTTGTAAACAGGTTTCAGAAAGCTGAAAAGATACACAGAAAATGTGCACAGTTAAATGGGTTTGGTGATCGTTAAGCTATTTCTATTAGACTGTAACAGGCTTGGCATCTAGGTCATGATTTGCTCAGAAAAGAATGAGAAAGAGCTTTAAATGTACTTTCCATCTCAGCAGAATGACCCCATATGAATGCCAAATAGAGCCGAAGAGAGCTGTTAATCAGAGATTAAGCTCCAACAAACAAGTTTCTTGCCAATAAATTCTGTGGTCATCTACTGTGATGTGTTCAATAGGATCAAGTTTTGAATTAAAAACCAGTCCTTTCTTGTTCCATCTCTTTTAGCAGAATGCTGATGCACCTAGAGTTAGAAACTGTTCTAGGCATTAGGAATAAAAATGAGTAAACTCAGAACTCCAGTTATCACAGTTTGTCCTAATCTCCTGAAATATTTAAGGATCAGTGTGATTATGGAAACTGTAGGTTAAGGAAAGATCCATAAGCAAAAAAAAGGAGTGAAGTGAAGGAGAAATTTGCATTCCTGCTTGGAGTCTTACTTCCTCCTTAATATTTGCCTATTTACTCCAAAAGGCAAAGGAAGTAGACTTCAGTCTTTCCTGGCCTTTCTTGCCCTAAAACATCACTGCTATGGACACAGAGAATACAGCAATTAAAGCTCAAGAAGGGAAGAGTTGTTTTGTGCTCACTAGAAAGTAAATGAAAGAAAGACAAGGTGTGGCTAAGGGTGCTGATCTAGAAAAGCTTGGACCAGTTGCAGCAGTGAAGTTCCTTGGTAATCTTCCCTCCCTGGGTTGCGTAGTTCAGGCAACATCTGCTGATTGCACACTGACTCTTCAGCAGGATGTATGCAAAACGTGTAGATTTTTAACTTACTGGTTAATACAGTTAATAGACAGGAAGGCATATTAAGCCAGAAGACTAAGCTTTGCACTTACATCCCTGGAGAGACAGCAGTTCACTCATCATAGGACTACAGGAAACGACCCTAGCTTGTATCGAAGAGGTTCAGATTAGATATTAGGAAAGATTTCTTCACTGAAAGAATTATCAGGCACTAAAATGGGCTACCCAGGGAAGCGGTTGAGTCACCATCTCTGGAGACATTAAAAAGACAGGTAGACGAGGTACTCAGAGATATGGTTTAGAAGTGGACAGGTATGGTTGGATTTGATGATCTCAAAGGTCTTTTCAAACCAGGCGATTCTGATTGGTGAATCAGTTAGGAAGGGCTGGTCTTCATTACGCTTTGGAAGGAGTTGTTTCTTGATATTGTTGAGCTGTCATTCTACAGTCTCTTCAATCTCTCACAAATTTCCCTCCTTTCTCTTCTGGGGAATTATAACTTTCCTATCAGCTTTCTTCCTTCAAAATCCTCAAGGTGCTAACTGTTAGTCTCAACAATTACACTTCTATCTGTGTTTTTGTCTTCTTATCTTCCATGGATAAAGTTCATGTGCTTTATCACACCTCATCATAATTTTCTTAGTAAATCTAGGGCAAGATCACACAGCTGCATCAAACTAGTGCTTGATCATGGGTAGCTGAACCTCTGGGTTAAGAATTAAATATTAAATAATCCTGATTAAAATTGTAAATTGATGAAATTTTATGTATTTCATTACACTTATCATGCATCTTAAAAGAAATTGTATGTAATTTATATGCTTACATGTGAGTTATCACCCTTGAGAATAAATGAACCTCTTTTTGTCTGTCTTTCTAATTATTGAATTGAGCTACCAAAAAGAGTTACTAACGATGAATGTGGAGAGACTTCCAGTATTCATTTACCAACCTGATGAGAAATTTCGTGGGATACTTGAGATTAAATTGAATCCCTGCAAAGAAAGATAATCAATAATCTACTATTTGAGTATGCTTTTTATATGTGCACTGGCGAATTTAGCTGGATGAATGTAGCTGTTCTGGAATAGCCTTCCAGTAAGAAAATTATTTATTTATTTATTTGAGATGAATTTTGATCAATATATGCTGTGCCTGTCTGTAAGAGCATAGATCTGCACTGACGTCTTGGGGGAATACTTTTCAGTCATACATGATACCTAAAAAAACCCGATATTAAAATGACCAAAGAAATAATTCACTGAGGTATGCATACAAACATACATGAAAATAAATAATAAAGTGCCCCATAGGTATTGACCATGACATATCCTTCGCTTAGTTTTTGAAGTCTCCATTTAAAAGAGCACTTTATTTCAGGGTAGCATTTAAACCTGTTTCATTTCAAGCATATGCCTAAGTGAGCCAGCAGTTCAGTTCTGAAGACTATACTGTGTGTTTCAGTTAAGATTACTAGCTTTCTTAGTGCTTCTAAAGATTTCCTCATGAAATGTAGACATATAAACACAATAAAATTTGCTGTTTAATTTCAATGCTCTAGAAAACTTTAATACAAACTTGTAATTACTGTCAGTCAACATTATTTTGTATCTAAATATGCTCTATCCTTTCAATATATCTAGAATATCTTTTTAGCAGTTACTTGAAAGACAAGAGATCTGTTCTGATTATGATTGAGAGATTCTTTGAGTTACTATAACATCAGATATGAGATAGTCAGATATTTAGTCTTAACCTGTGCCATCTGTGCCAGAGGTCAAATTCTGACTATTCTGATGTCATTATATAGAGACTCTGAAAACATTTTACTTTCCATTTCTACTGACTGAAATAGCATTTACTTCATGCGACAGCATTTATGAAGTGGTCTGATAATGCCTGTTGTTTGGAAGAAGATAGATTTCTCAAAAAAAATTTTTATGAACACATACCGACCAGTGGTTTGTCACAACTCTATTTGCTAGTCGATAGTGCTTTGTAGAATTCCAGCTTTGATTAGCCTGTTTACCTTTGTCGTCTCCTGGTCTTGTTTAAAAACTAAGTGCAAGAAGTGCCAATGCATTCATTATTGCATGTTTCTGGTGCCAGCATCAGTTGACTTGTTCCAGCCCTGTGGCATCTACCATATCTTTCCTGGCAGAATCACAGGATCAGGTAGGTTGGGAAAGACCTTTAAGATCATTGGGTCCAACTGTAAAAATCCAAATTCACATCTAAACCATGTCCCTAAGTGACACATATACATGTGTCTCAAATACTTCCAGGGATGTTGACTCAATCACTTCCCTGGGCAGAACCTCCAGTGCTTGACAACCCTTTTTGTGAAGAAAATTTTCCTAATATCTAGTTTAAACCTCCCTGGTACAACTTCAGGCCATTTCCTCTTATCCTGTCACTTCTTACTTGGGAGAAGAGATCAATATCCACCTCACTACAGTCACCTTTCACATATTTGTAGAGAGCCATGAAGTATCTCCTCAGCCTCCTCTCCTCCAGACTAAAAATCCCCAGTTCCTTCAGCTGCTCATCATATGACTTGTGCTCCAGACCCTTCACCAGGTTCATTGTGCTTGTTTGTACACATTCCAGAATCTCAATGTCTTTCTTGTAGTGAGGGGCCTAAACCAGAACACAGTATGGAAGGCAAAGCCTCACCAGCACTGAATACAGAAGGACAATCTCTTCCCTAGTCCTGCTGGCAACACTGTTCCCGAAACAAGCCAGGTTGCGATTGGTCTTCTTGGCCACCTGGGCATACTGCTGGCTATTGACAAGCACCCCCCAGGTCCTATTCCACTGGGCAGCTTTCCAGCCATCTGTCCCCAAGCCTGTAGAATTGCATGGGGTTTTTGTGGCCTACTGCAGGACCTGACAACTAGCCTTGTTAAACCTCAGACTGTTGGCCCTGGCCCATCAATTCAGCCTGTCCAGATCCCTCTGTAGAACTTTCCTTCCTCTGAGCAGATCAACACTCCAGCTCAACTTGCTGTCGTCTGCAAACTCATTGAGGATGCAGTCAATCCCCTAATTCAGATCATTGATAAAGATATTAAGCAGAACTGGCCCTAACACTGAGCCCTTGGGAACACCGCTTGTGACCAGCCATCAACTGAATTTACCTCTATCCACTTCAATGCTTTTGGCACAGTCATCCAGCCAGTTTTTTACACAGTAAAAAGTATGCCCATCCAAGCCATGAATAGCCCATTTCTCCATGAGAACGCTGTGGGAAACAGAGTCAATGGCTTTACTAAATTCTAGGTAGAGAACATTCCCAAGCATTCCCTCATCTGCTACACAAGTCACCTTGCCATAGAAGTTAGTTAAGCAGGAGTTAGCTTTGTGAAACCCTTGCTGACTGAGCTTTATCACCTGGTTATCATGCATGTTCCATGTAATGGCTCTCAAGATGATCTGCTCCATAATGTTCCCCACCACCAAGGTCATACTGACAGGTCTATAGTTCCCCAAATTTGCTCAGGGAAGTGGTTGAGTCACCATCCCTGGAGGTATTTAAAAGATGAGTGGATAAGGTGCTCAGGGCATGGTTTAGTGGTTGATAGGAATGATTGGAATCAATGATTCTGGAGGTCTTTTCCAGCCTAGTGATTCTGTGATTCTGTGAAATCCTCCTTCCAGCCCTACTTGCAAGTGGGTATCACATTTGCTAATGTCCAGTCAAGTGAGACCTCCCCAGTCAGCCAGGACTACTGACAATGAAAAGTGGCTTGGTGGCACAACAGACAAGGGCAAAGCAGAGGTCTGGGTTGTCCTTGTGCCTTGTCCTTTTCCCACAGGAAAGAGTATTTTAATGGCTGCTTATTATGTTAAGATCGTTTTTAAACATATGCCTTCAATTTACCAGTAGAAGTTTGTTCTTCTAATGTAATTCTAATCCTCAGAGTCCTCTAATATCATAATGTTGAGAGACAGGTCTTTCTTATATTTTCCCAGCAACATACTCTAGTAATGTAACTTTTTTTTTTCCTCCAGCTAATGTTAAATAACACTATTCTTGTCTCCCAGTTTTATCATCAGTTTGAATAACAGAGGGTAGATTGGAATTCACAGAGTTGCGGGTCAATGTCCCTTGAAGAACTATATTGATGAACACAGAAAGAAAAGGGTCTATTCAAACTTTCTAATAATAGAAACCTTGTCTCACATCACAGCTTTTTTTTTTTTGTAGAAGGTACCCAAACACAGGCTTGTGCTTCTGGCACCCAAGTTAAGTTCCTGCACTAACTGACACTCATTAAGAATCTAAAAAGGCTAAATTAGGTGCCAGTACTAGGATGAGAATAAAAACTTGTGTTTTGTCCAGCACCACTCATGCAGAATTGCCAATGCTGAAATTAAACATTAGTTGCCTAGCAGCAGGTCAGCTACTTGTGAAGTCAGAGCATTCAATGATACGATGTAAAATATAACTCTAACAATTGATTAATATTAATCAACATTTGAAATGACATTTCAGAGCACTGTCTGATCCAGCCTAGCTAGAAATAGATGGAAAATGATAAATGAATATCTCTAAAACATTTCAGGACAGTGAATGACGAACCTTGAAGAAATTTTGACAAAAAGTTTCAGAGCTGGAATTGTTTCTTACTGTATTTTCACTGTATATACCACATACCTCCACAGGGGAAAGGTGATAAAACAGAAAGCTGCAAAATATTCTGATGAGTGGAACAAGTGCTTTCCAGACAGAGTTCAGTATGTATAATTTAGTAAAAGAAGATTGAACAGTAACTTGATTAAGGTGTATAAAGATATTCGGAGGAGGAAAGCAGCAGATGCTTATAGACTTTTCGGTCTTTTGGAGAAAGATATTGCAAGAATGAAAACCACTGGAAGTTAAAGCTAGAACAATTCCAATGAGAAATACAACACAGGTTTTTAACAATGAAATAATTAAACACTGGCAGGGATGAAGAGGTTGAAAATGCAATGATGGATTTCTTTGATTCTTTTATGTTTAAAACAAACTGAGTAGCCATCCAGTAAACATGCATTAGTTAAGTTCACATAACTAGACTCAAAACAATGCAACTTTATGAAATGTTATGGTCTGCATGAAATTTAGGAGGCTACATCAGGTGATAGGTTTCCTTCTGGTTTCGTCCTATGACTGATTAATATCTAGGCAAGGGCTGGTCAACTTCTGTGTGTTTACTTTTCCTTGGAGAACCTGGGGCTCAGACCAATATGTCTGCATTTGCACAGGTGTAGCTGACATAATAAACCCTTTCAGTCTGGATCAGTGTCTGCCCTTTCCCATTTTACAGCACATACATTACCCAATTTTGTTGGCTTATCAATCAAACTGCACACCCAGAGAACAAATAAAACTGTTCTCCAGTCCAAACATAGCTTTCTGTGATCCACAGGTTGCTTATTCCTCCTCTAGACTACAGTGAACAGATTGCATTTGTGTGCTTTGTTCCCAGTTTACTTTTGCGAAGGGCAGAGTCCCTTCTATTCTTCATCTTAGTCTAAGACTAAGATGGCTTGAGAGACTTAAATTTCTCCAGCAACGTGAAGTATGCCATCAAACGTAAAACCACTTGGCCATCATTTATTAATGTCTCTCTCTACTTTGTTTTCTCTGTTTATAATTATCTTAGTGAGTATTTCTTAGCTTTCATTTCTAAAGTGAGGTTCTTCTGTGCTACTATTGCATGACTACTTTGACAGTAGTATTTACTGTCAAAATAAAAAAAAAAGAGCTGGGGGTTCAGTGTGCTAGGTAGGGTTATGATTCAAAGAGAAATGTACAAATTTAAGTGCAAAACAAATAAAGTAGATAAAGGGGGAACTGAGAACACAGAGATCAAGTGTCAGGAAAATATTACTCCTTAAACCTATTGTTCTATCTGTCTGTCTATCTATTTTCAATTTTCAGTAACATTTCCAGAGGATTTAAATAATACAATAAGCATCTTGCCCCCAGTGGGGCTTTCTATAATGTATTAACTAAGGATCTAACATTGCAGTCTGAGAATTCATTCTTGTAGGTTGTCGGTATGAAAATAGTAATACTTGGTGCATTTTCAACATAAGTTGCAGGACATTTGCTATGAATAATTTACAGCATTGAGCCCTTGGTGTATTACTCTTTGTCCTTAATCCTTTTCACCTTGAGATCAACAGGACTGTTATCATCAGCTACAATGGGAACTGGGGATACCAGACCTTTTTCTGTTTGTGTTTCTCCAATGTATTCTTGGTGACTGTTAACATGTAAGTCAGGGAGAACAACTTGCTGTTAAACCTGAAAACTGTCCCTTTTCGACATAATATCCCCTGGACATTCCTAAACATTACAAGTGATAATTAGGTGTTATACTATCTATCTCACAGACCTGCACAGAACTGAAGTAGGTGAAGGTCATCTACTCTATCGCTATGTCCCAAAGCAGGATCAATAAGATCGGTATCATTCCTTGCAGGTGTTCATCTAAACAACCCGCTAGAGAGCTTCTCTGATGGGAACTGCTTAGCTACCCACAGAAGTCTGTTTCCATACTTTACTGTCCTCACTGTTATAAAGTTTCTTCACACACCTGTTCTAATCTTTCTCACTGCAGTTTTAACCTATTCATTCTTCTCTTATACCCCCAGGACATGGAGAACAGTCCATGCTTCTCTGCAGTTTATTTTCTACTGGGAGAAGGCTGTACTATGTCTGCCTCAGCATTCTTCATTGCCACCTAAACAAATCCAGTTATTTTATTCTGCAGATTTCCAAATCTCATCATACTTTGTTCCCTATCCCCTAGATTTAAGCACAATACAAGGAAGTGGATACTACAATTTGAATTGCCACTGCAAAAGACAAGTTCTTCACCACTACTTTGGTTATCTACCTCATGAGTGTTTGCCTTTTTCCCATTATTGGCCTCTGTGTATTAATTTCTCCATTGATCTCATTTTTGTCCAAATAATTCTGACTTAAATGAATTTTTATCTCATAAGATAATTTAAAGTGTCATTATAAGGAGGTCAGATATTTTGAGTTGACTTTGACCAACAAATTTCCTTCATTAAGTTGTCTTCATAGCATTTTTCTGGTTTTAAATCCTGGCTGAATATCTTGCTATTGAAAATTATGCAGCATATGTCTTTTTCTTTGTTTTAAAACCCCAAGTAATTTATTGTAAGAAAATCTCATCTCCAGTGGGCAAGTTTCACTTTTCTTCTGGAGAATGTTGACTGATGTTATACATCCTTAAAATAATCTGTATGTTAAACCTTTAATTTCTAAGTTTCTCTTCTCTCATACATCTACTTTTAAATTGTTTGAAAATTTTGAGACTTCACCTGAATGTTTTGAGTAGCTACATTGAGGTTAGAAGTATAGATCTAGAAACTGATGACATTTAGCACCTCATGGATGGAGAAAATCCATAGACAGAATAAATTCCATTGATTCAGTGTAACAGCACAAATTTTATCTATTTAGGTTGTAGTCTAAGAAGTCAAAAGTTAGTTACATGATTGAGACTTTAAAATCACATTCTTCCAAGACAGCATTTTATATTCAGTTCTACAGGGACATTAGAAACAGATTATGGGAAAACAGCACAGACACTATTTGGAGCATGAAGCTCAATTTTTTTACAAATAGACCATGCAAATGAAAAGAGTAAGGGAGTGTGATCCAGCAAGTTAGGTACTCCAAGTATACATCAAAAGGTTTTGAACAGCTGGTAGGGAGACTGGTTCATGGTGAGGTATTTATCAGAGGCATTCTGGTTAGCAAATAGACCAAATAAACTTTCTTTGTTCTTTTTTTTTTCTAAGCATGGTTCAAAAGAAAAATCAGGAAAGCTATTATTTTTGCTCAGCTGTAGGAATAATCTAGTCTTTGAAGTTGATCACCCAGGATATGAACTTAGGACACCTAAATATTAAACTTCTGCTATGTAAACCCTTTTGTGAGTATAACCTTTCATGCTGTTGTGTTTGTCTCCCATCCCTCTTCTCAACGGCACTCAAGCTATCTCATGGAGAGAGCTGGACTTGTTCATCAAAATTCACTCTGCTTTACACAGGAGCCATCTTGTTTGAAAAACTTGTTATTTTTATCACTTTCCTCAGATTTTACTGGAACATTTTAGCACACAAAGGTTCACTAAAACAAACACAAAGTTAAATGTATAGTTAGTGCCCACTGCTATAATGCATACATAGTTAAAACACTGTCATTCTTTCTGGCTGCATATAGTTCTGAAGGAAAAAAAAAGCTAGAATAAGTACTAAACTATATTTGTTGCAAATTTTGAGATAAAGCAAGTCCAATTTTCATGGTGATTAATTATTTAGATTGTTGCCATGTTATTGTATGTTTTTACCTGAAAAATAAACATTTAGAATTTGAGCCTTTGTGACACTTTCTTATGTTTATTTCTAGGCTAGTAGATTAACTTGCTTTTACATATCCATTAACAGCATGATTCAGGCTTCCATGACACTACCCTTTCTTCAGGATTTACTGCAACTCATTTTTTTTGTTCACTCAAAGGTCTTAAAAATCTAGGAAGACTGTGATTCATCATCCATGTTCTTCAAGTTTCGTTCTTTTAGATGATTTCATATAAATTGAAATAAATTCCTTAGAAACTACAGAATGTGGTGTGAAAAACATTCATTTAACAACAAGTCAAGAGTCTTCAGTGGGAAAGTTTTCTATATGATAACTTGATATGTTATTATAACCAAGGATGTGATGAATGAAAATTGTTGTGTTTTCTTTGAAGAAGGATTCATTCTCAACTGGAATCATTTGCAGTCTTCGAAAGGGCTGTATGACACCTGTCTTTCACTTAGCATGAAGTTTTCTCTAAATAAATGTAGAAGATGGCATTTGTGTGGTGACACTCAGTTCAAAGCATCTTGGTTAGATATGAAGAGCTGGCAGTCTGTATTGGGTTTTCATGACAAAGTTTTGATAGCAGGGAACAGGGAGCACTACAGAGGTAGCTTCTGTGAGAAGCTGCTAGAAGCTTCCCCTGTTCTTGATGGTTAGTGCCAGCCATCTCCAAGACAGACCTGCTGTTGGCCAAGGCTGAGTCAGTCAGCAATGGTGGCAGCACCTCTGTAATAACATATTTAAGAGCATGAAAAAACTCTGTGCATTTTTGCGTTTGGATATATGACTGAGAATATATGATAGAAACAATGCTGCAGGCACCAAGATCAGTGAAAAAGGAGAGGGAGGAGGTGCTCCAGATGCTGTAGCAGAATCTCCTTTGCAGTTTGTAGTGAATAAAATGGTGAGATGTGATGCCTCCCTGTATCTCATGGAGGTTAATGGTGGAGCAGAAATCCACCATTGCTCATACAGAACCCTATGCCAGAGCATAAGTATACCCAAAAGATCCTGTGACTCCAAGGAAAGCTCACAGTGGAGCACATTCCTGACAGGACTAGTGCCCCTGTGGAAAACCCAGACTGGGCAGTCTCTATCTCAGGGACTGCACCCTATAGAAGGGGCCCATGTGCTTTGTGAAGAACTGCTGCCCATGGGAAGGATTCACATTGGAGAAGTTTGTGGAGGACTCTCTTCCATGGGAAAGTTCATGCACAGAAGGTGGAGAAGAATGTGAGTCCTCCACCTGAGAAGGAAGGACCTGCAGGAACCATGTGTCATGGATTGACTGCAACTCCCATTCCTTGTCTCCCTGTGCTGCTCAGGGGCAAGAGGTAGACAATTCAGATACAAAGTTAAGCCTAGGAAGAAGGGAGGGGTGGAAGGTGCTTTAAGATTTAGTTTTTTATTTTCTTAGCCTACTCTGACTGTGCCTGGTAATGAATTAAACTAATTTCCCCTAGCTGAGTCTGTTTTGCCTGTGATGCTAATTGGTGAATGTCTCCTTGTCCTTATCTCGACCTATGACATTTTAATTTTATTTTCTCTCCCAAGGCCAGGTGAGAAGGTGTTTGTAGAAAGATAATGCTACTCATCATTACTTCTGTGAAAATAGTGCATACTATTGCTTAGATAGAGTGCTGAACTGAAATATTAGGTTCTATTAGATGAGCTAATTTATTGATCTCCACTATTGTTAACTAATTTTTCTCCTTGTTTTATAAGAATGGTTATTGATTACTAAATGACTTTAATTTCAGTAAACAGCACAGAGAGTGAGTTAAATTGGATTATCAATAATTAATTGCTAAATGTTAGCAGATGTTTACATTGATCTTTGGCCGGGGGGAATTCAGAAATTTGAAATGATTTTGGATATAGTTTCTCCCAAGAATGTCATTATTATTATATTTAACAATATTATTATATTGTTACTTGATTCCCTAGTAATTTTAAAGCTAATAATTTAGCTTCTTAGAACTCACGCCATCATTTCCTCCTGCTGCCATCTTGTTATTAGCACTATAGTTTAATGACAACTTTGAACTTTGTTTATAATCACATGCAAACTGCTGGCCTGCAGCTCCCTACTTGATGACCATGATCTCCTTTCAGATGCAAGGTGATCATAAACGTATCAAGGTTACTGTGTATATTCACAATAAGTGAGAAACAATTGTTCTTAAGTAACAACAAACTGATATTATTTATTTCATTTGGGCAATTTATACGGATAAAGTGAGGATGATCAGTCTTACATCCTTGAGAGATTCCCTTGTTGTTTTGAGGGCTGGTTTTGAGACTGATTCTCCTGAGTTCCTGTATCTTTGCCAGGGTTCAGTGCTTCCTTGCAAGTGAAGCAGTGTGGGAAAAGTACCTACCACTCAACTTCCCTTGTTCCTTATACATTGCCAAAGCAAGCTCGATGACATTTTAAGTACAGTGGGCTGATCTTGGCTAGATTAGGGACAGACGTTTTCCTGCTAAGAAAGACTGAGAGAGTTTTGGTTGTTCAGCTTGGAGAAGAGAAGTCTGCAGGGAGACCTTATAGTGCCCTTTCGATAGATAAAAGGGGGATACAAGAATGAGGATAAAATGTTTTAGCAATTTTTTGTTGTGATAGAACAAGGGGTAATAGTTTTAAAATAAGGGAGGGTAGATTCATATTAGAAATAAGGAAGACATTTTTTTACAGTGACTATGGTTAAACACTGCAATGCGTTGCCCAGTAAGTTGGTAGAATTCTATCCCTGGAAATATTCAAAATCAGGTTGGATGGGATTCTGAGCAACCTGATCTAGCTGAAGATGTGCTTGGTCACTGTAGGAGAGTTGGACTAGATGACCTTTAAAGGTCCCTTCCAACCCAACCCATTCTATGATTCTATGATTTTACCTCTGCTGCTGTGAGAAATCTTTGGCTGGGGAGCAGGAAAAGCCGTGGGAGTGCTCAGATATGAAAGACACAAAAGGTCATCTGTCAATGTCCAGCAGACAGATAAAGATTTATTTTTCCTCAAGAAGGCATATGTTGTAACAGCAGGGCTTTCTCTCATGTTTATTATGTCCAGCAGGTTGCGCAGTACCAAGTATTTGTAAAATTCAACTGATCTCTTGACTCCCCTTCAGTTAAAGACATCAATAAAGTTAGGACTTATAACTTTGTATTGAAGTTCCTCATGAGATGAAAAGGTTAGATGGATAGTAGCTATGCCACAAAGGGAATGTTTCATTTTGGAAATGTTGAAATATTTAGTTGCTGAAACAGTGCAAGATGAAAGTCTCCAGCTGCATGTTCAAATTGGATTCACCAGCAAAGACTGGAAATGAAGAAGATGATGGCAATGAAGACTCTTTAACTACCACTCTGAAGTCTATTACTCCTATGGAAAAGATCTTTCAATATCTTCTTCCTCTAGTGTTTAGAAAAATTCGTCCACTCTGTAAGCAACTTCTGCACCCAGGGAATCACTGGAAGAAGAGAAAATTTGAAGTATTGTATCGTCAGTGTGTTGGACAGTGTGATGTCAAAGAACTGTCTGTAGCAACTCACACCACTTTTGGGTCAAGGATGGTCTTTCCTTACTGCTTTTTGTGGTACACTATAGATATACAACCTCTTGCTGTAAACTAGATTCTTGAATTCTAAGGTTGTGCTAGTAGTATATCTTTACACCAAAGACAGCAGGTGGTTGTAATAAATAGCTTTCTGCTTCCATAAGCCAAATGTAATTCTTTTATGCTGCTCAGCTGAGTGGTTATTTATGATGTTTTTAATAGAGACTTGGTAAAACAAAAAGGAATAAAATATGACCAGAAGGGAAATTTTAACCTGAATGAATTCGGCTCAGATATAGTGAAGATATGTGGGATTAAAATCAAGTAAACATGATAAACAACAAAAAAAAGCAAACAAGAACCCACCAAAAAGAGGGGGGAAAAAGTCTTAAAAAGAAAAACAAAATTGAAACTTAATATTTCCAGCATACTTACAAGACTGCAATTTACATAAAGCTTTGTAACATGTGCTTTGTTCCAAATCCATTATATTCACTCAAATGTATTTTGTAACTGACAGGCTAGTTCCACAAATTACAAAATCACTTTTTTTTTTTTCCCCATAGTTAAGAAATGTC
The DNA here is from genome assembly GCA_033459285.1 of Clamator glandarius. Classification (NCBI taxonomy): domain Eukaryota; kingdom Metazoa; phylum Chordata; class Aves; order Cuculiformes; family Cuculidae; genus Clamator; species Clamator glandarius. The sequence goes on from JAUNZM010000174.1 coordinate 487,662, forward strand.
TTTGCCAAGTCTGGCTCATTAAATTTTCTTGTTTGATTTCCTATAGAGATGATTATAGGTGCTGGATGTGGAATCCCACATTTAATTTTTCCTACATTTTGTTTGATTCCCCCCCACTTCATATCCAGAAAAGTTTTGTATCTGACAGCTATTTCCCCTGTGGCATCTACATATGTATCCTAATCATCTTTAAAAACAGTGAAGTTCACAGTTCTTCCCTTTGCTTCTTCTGAATTGCATTTCTCTTGTAATTCATTTTTGAAGTGTTTCCAGAAGGGACTACAGGGCCCCTGCCTACTTCAGACAATGAAATTAGTGAGCTTTGCTTCCTTTTGATATCCAGGACCTACAAACCCAACAGTTTACCTGTCTCTCTAGTTCCTCATCAAACACAACATAGGAGTACTAAAATATATATATAAAAAAAAGATAGTAAAATTAAGAGTATTGTTTGTATAGCAATAGCATTCCTAGTCAGCAACACAGTGAAGTATTGGGAAATCTCATGAATAACAGAACCGCAGATGTAATCTAATGGATAAATCAAGGTGAGGAGGAAGATGCTTACATCTGTGCCTGGTCTAGGCCCTAATTCCCAATAATCCCAAAAGGAGATAGTCTTCTTGAACCTTTTAATCCCTTTCTCTCCTTAACTCCTTCCATTCACATCCGCTTTAACTGGGGAATATTAGGTATGAATGCAGGAAGCAATTCATATTTTCTTCAGAGGACTCTTCATACTATAGTTTCATTTACATATCCTACCCTAATACTTATTTAACACAGTTTTCTTTCCATCTACTTCAGCAGATTCTAAGTTCATAAATCTTAAAAGTAATCTTGCTTCTTTTGAGCTACTTTCAAGCTACATGTCATCTCATGAGTTAGGATAAGACAAGAAGCAATCACGCTTTATTACGCTATAACTGTAGCTATTCCGTAATTACATGGTTATAGCAGTTCATGTAATTATACTGTATCTAACTAATTACAAATGTTTCTTATAGCAGGGAGGTTGTCCCACTTGTTGAACAGCTTTTTTATATCTTTTTCTTCCATATCGCTACAAATCCTTTTTAAAAATTCTCACATGATGCAGTTATCTGCACTGCATTTGCAGTCATTTATGTACAGAACCTTGCAGTTATGCTGATGTATTATTAATTACCTAGACCAGAATACATAATTATGCCAATGTATACACGACACCAGTCTTAAAAGCCAGCTATCAAGTAACTCTAATGCATTCAGTAACTAATACAATGTTTATCTACCACATCTTAACTTCAGCTCTAGATAAAGTCAATAGATTTCATTATAGAGAAGGGTTCTGTTAAGCAAGACAAAGGGTGACAGGTCTTGTCCATGCAAGGATAGAAACTGAATGCCTCCTGTATAATACCAGCACAAATTAAATAGTATAGTGGAACCAAAGTCTTCAGCTTGTTACCAGAGCTCAAAAACTCTCCTGGAAATCTTAGAAATAGACTGCAGACGTGCAAAAACACTAACTGATTTCTTTCTATATTTTTTAGTAACCAATGGATAAAACTTGACTAAGGATGCTTTATCCAACGTGTGTTGTACAGGCAGAACTATAATGCCAGGTGTAGCCTACTGAATCCACTTCTGGTGATGTCTGGTACACAGCTTTCCTTCAAAGTGTTTCAAAAAGGAATGGTAGCTTACAGACAGCATATAATGATTACATATTGACAAAACCACACGCATATGTTTTTTCCTTAAAACTTCAAATGGCTACTTTGTCAAGGCATGTTGTAAAAGTAGATGAGATGAACTCCTCTGCTTTGTCACTTCTCAGAATGTGAGAAATGCTCTCTTAAAAATGAACATTATACTGACGTAGCACTATATAGCTAGATAAACAATTTTAGATACCTGATACCAATGCTATTAAGTGCCAGTGTTTTAATTCACTCCCTGGGTATTAGTTTTGTGTAAATCTTTATACATCTAACCTTCATGGTAAGCAGATGTAGCTCTTACCACCTAGGCTAGGTGTGTCCCTGTCCTACAGCCTGCCACCCTCTGTCCAGAAATGGGGCAAAGCCTCCCACTGTCTGGACTCCCCTATCCACGTCCCACCCAGCAGCACTGAGGGGGAGGAACTTAAAGTCAGTCATATCCCCATCTCTCTGCTCCCATCGAATTGTTGAAGTAGAGAAGCATTTCCTTGCATTCACTGCCAGCAGGGATCTGAAGGTTTCAGGAATTCCTCCAGGAGTAGATACCAGCCCCCAAAGAAAACTATGTCTGCTCCCTGCTTTTATTTGTTCTCCCATTTATAGTCTTATGATATTTTAGTGCTTCTTGTCCACAGCACTTAGTGGTCTTGTACCACCTGCAGATATGATGCTGGATTCTGGTATTGTTATCATGAGGGATAGAGCTAGTATCACCTACTGCTTTGTAGACTTTTTGCATGGTTGCACACACCATTAAATCTACCTACAGTTTCTAGGATCCAGAGGTCTGTGTGAGCTGTTTAAGGCATCAACCTGAAACTTTACGAGGAATGGAATAACCTAAAATCACTGAACTGTTTTAGTTAGTCCATGGGTTGAAAATTCACCAGATCTTTAGCTAAGATTTAACTAACACCCTGCAGTTTCATTGTTTATCAGGAATGAACCAAACCCCTGAATCTTTTGAGGTTCATTCATTGCTAAGGAGAATTCTGCCAGCTACTTTGTATATCATTAAAATATCTATATGTAAGGCACTAGTCAAATGAAAATATTAAAAAATATAGCCACGGCCTACAATGTGTTCTTTATATATATTTTTTCTCATGTAATTGGCAGTGGAAAGTGTTGGTGGGGTATCATTTTAGAGCATAACAATATAGTGTTCTGTCAAGCTGCGTATGTTCACACAGTGGAAGCTTAACTTTGATTAGGCATGATAGCTGTGGTTGTCAGCAACTTGCCCTCTTGTTCAAGTTATGCTTTAACATTTTCTGAGCCTCCTACTAAAGTCAAAGTTAAATTTACAGGCTTGACATTTTCCACTGCTTTTAAATATCCCTGTGACTAGCTATTCAAACATTTTCCTAGTTGCATTGTTCCCCCATTTCTGAAGTTAGAAATTATCTAGTTTGCAGTTCTGAAATAAAGGAAGGAATAATTTGAAGGGAAAAGAAATAAAACGTGTGATTATGATATGAAAATAACTTTTCAACTTTAGTGGGTTGATGAAAACTAAAATAGAGCATTATCTGTAAGATGCAGTGATCATTTCATGAAATTCTGGCAAACTTCCATTTCCTTAAACTCAGGCAGACAGAGGTGTGGAGCCACATGCTGGAGGACCGAGTCTCAAACAATGTAGAAAATATAAGTCATTAAATCTGGTAACCTTTCAAAGAATTGCCAAAGTAAGGTGCTGTTCAAGAAACAAAAAGCGTAATTCTGTTATCAGTAGGTATGTGGTAAAACATACAGACACTAAAGCATGAGGGTTTGTGGGGGTTAGTGGTAACTGAGTACACAAAGACAGTTCTCGTGCTGAGGATCATATTTGTCATATGGCAATAGCAAAGGACACAAAATTTCCCAGGAATCATGGTGGTTTACAGAAAGCAACCTTCAGACATGATATGTAATTGAGAGATACAGAAGCAACAGCAGTATTAGTAGTTATAGTCTTTGTAGTCCATGACTGCAAAGAGAACTGAAGCTATAAAGCCCCATCATTATCAAGGTGACTAGAGATGGAAGCAACTAACGTTACTGTTGCAAAAAGTGAAAATCTATTTTATGTGAGGAACTTACTGTTCATGACAAGACTTGCTGCTGAAATTGGACTTGCTGTACTCATGTTACAGTATTTTTGAATGTTAATAATAGTACCTTGTTGATGTCCAAAAACTGAGACGAAAAGGTTGCAGCACATCAATGGCATTCACACACTTTGGATACGAATTACTTTCTTAAACATCATCAACTATTATTTTTAACCTTTATCAAATGCGTATCTGTTTTATGAGATTACATAAGGCTATTTTCTAAATAAAAAAGTCTATTTTTTCATTCAGATAAGCATGCTATAGTTGTATAAATGACAAGCAAGATAGATCACTACACTAAATACACAAAGCAAGGAGACAAATTTAAATAATATGTATCTCAATACTACCACTATCAAAAAAAAGGGGGAAAAAAGGCAGTGTGTAGATTATATATATTAATTTAAAGTTACTTTCTTTCAGATTTGTGGCAGAAGATCAAGGGTCTTTAAAGTGAAGTGATTTTTCATTAAAAATAATTTTGGTTAACACAGTATTCCAACCTAAAAATCCCTCAAACAAATCATTAAACAAATCAGTTCTCACAAAATATAAATGAAAAGATTTCTATCAGGTCTACACTAGAACATTTTGTTCAGTCAGTGAGGAGGAGAAAGTTTGTGCATGTATGGATGTGCATGTAAAAATGCTATACAGATTTTCCACTTTGTCAGGGAAAACCACAGAGGAAGCGAGAGATGATCAGTGCTCTTAATTTACAAAGAGCAGTTCACTTCCATGAGTATGAAAGCCTACAGAGTTTGCCATGTCTTGGCTCTTGCAGGCAGAGAGAAAAGCTAATGCATAAATGATATCATCCTCTTTTTACTTTAGCAGCAATCTACTGAGAAAAAAATCCCCTTTCTGTGACTGAGGATCTCCTTTATGTGGCTGCACTCCTCCTCATTTAGCACAGCCCTACTAGGAGCTGTCTTTTGCTGAAACTCACTGTGATAAAACTGGATAAAATTACTGTGATGTGAATCATGTCACTAGCGAAACTGCATCTGTAAACTGAGACTCCTGTGGAGGATTGAGCAATAGGGTCAGAGCCTCGCTTGGAAGACCACTTGTTTCTCCACAGCTTTTCCATATGCACCTTATTACTTAAGTACAAGTTGCGTGAAGTTATTCCCCCTTCAAAATATTCATAGTAAACATTTTTAAATGAATAGCTAACATGATAACGTGAAGAAGAAAGAAAATGTCAAGAAGAAAAACATGACAATAGGCTATCATTCTTTATCTGGCATAACTTGATGTAATATCATTAAATTTAGAAATTAATAATGCAATTTACATTTGTGCCAGCTGGGTAACAAACACTCATGTCTTCTCTCCAAGACATAAACTGTGCTTAGCAAACCTTATTTATAATTTGCAAATACCACTATTGTAGAGATATTCCAGCAGTATTTTCTTGTCGCTATGTGTTTAAAGATCTTAGAGATAGTAGTAGTGATTTGCAATGTATAAGTTACCATGGTGATACTTTTCTTAATGAAGAGTGGATTACTTTGCTTCATAAAACATATGTACTTTTAGTCTTGTTGTGGTTTAACCCAGCAGGCAGCTAAACACTACACAGTCATTTGCTCACTCCTCCCTCAGTGGAATGAGTGAGAGAATTGGGAAATAAAAGGTAAAATTTGTAGATTGAGATACAGACATTTTAATAGGATAGAAAAGGAAAGGGAAATAATTATAATGATACAAGAGCATACAAAAAGTGATGAACAATGCAGTCACTCATCACCTACTGACTGATGATTAGTCAAACCACAGTCAATCAGTATGAGAAGCTGAAAAGGTCTTGACTTAGTGCAAGCACTGCTGAGCAAAAACTAAAACATCAGTGGTAAGATTGTAGACTATAGGTACTTTGTTGCACCCATAGTGTATGAACCAGATTTCATATCTAATGGCATGCGTGTTTACTGTATTACACCAGGTGTATACTCAAAGGTTCTTATTGTGGCAGCAGGTGCTGATCTGCAGAAGGCTAAATATCTTTTCCGCTCAGATATAGCAAATGCAGGAACAGTTGGGTTCATCTAACTCCTGTTACATGATGAGAGATTACACACAGACTCCATCAGCTTGAAAGCAATATTGGTGTATTTGCATGGTACCAGGCTGAAGATGATAAACTCCTCCTCTCAGAAGAGTCAGGACCAGCACAGTCATATCAGCATCTTCTGTACTACACAAAAGAAATGCCTGAGGCAGGTCGGTGTCTTTGGCCTGTTCACTAAGAAGGAATGGAACTTAAGGGAAGAACCAGCCTGTCTAATTGCTGTCTAAGGGGACTGAAGACCTCTACAGTCATTCTGGAACTTCAGTAGAAATCAAAACTCTCCAACTGAGGACCACAGTGCAGGCACAGTGTATTTCTGGCTCTTCTGTGTATCTGATGTGATACAATTTGTGGAATATTTTGAAACTTAACAAAGTGGAATATTTTGCTATAAGCTAAAGTACAGTTGAGTTTCCCCTAAGCAGTTGTGGTTTTTGAAAGTTAGACAGAATATCCCTCTGATAGCACGTTTCCTTTCTCTGATAGCATGTTTTCCCAAAACAGTGTTTTTCAGACACTGTTCTTTCTTGAAAAATGATAATATATTGTGTGAAGTAGGATGTGTGCTGAACAGATGTGTCTTCTTCTGTAATCACCTCTGTTAGGAATTCTTATTAATTGGGAAAGAATATGTCAAGTAGAAAGCTGGAGCCCGCTCTAAATTAGCAGGAGTTTTGACTATTGCAAAGTTTCATAACATTAAAATAGACCTTGTAAAGTAATAGAATATGCATAAGCTTTCTGGGAAAATTTATACATATGTGTGTAAGTGGGAAATATATTCTGTAACCAGTCTTTGTCTCATCATACATGATTGATTGAGATCATTCCCACATGTTGCCCAGACCTGATAAAAGATGCTTGCTTTCTAAAACTCCAAAATGAGTCTCAGAGGGTTTTATTTGCTGACATTTTCAGGATCAGATTCTGTACTTAAAGCAGGAGGAAAATATTATCTAGAAAGATTTTTAGAAAAATTTTAAAGTTATGGTGAGGATGAATGATTCTATCCCTAATGCAAGAGTTTCCCCTTCCCAGAAGCATCCTGGTCTACAGAACCAGGACAATTATATTCTGACTTTTACAACACAGCGTCTCTCTGTTTTTTTGTCCCTAGATTTCAATAAGACAGTTGACAAAAACTAAGAGCCTCACAAATGTGCATATAAAAACTAGAGCTGAAAATTTCTTTTAAGGCATTTGTCAAAGACATCACAAAGACAGAGTTTGAATAGAGATTATAGCACTACTCAATCCTCTAGACAAATATTGAGAAAGAGTGATAGAATTCCCTGTGTAAACAGAGACAAAGAAGTCAAATATTTTGAGATACAACCTAAAAAAAATAAGTATATTAAGTAAAATTACACAGGGAAATTCTAGGTATTTTGGTTAATAGAACAGATGGAGAACACTTGATTCATTATTACTGTCATTTGAAACAGAGGTGCTGTGAAAGTACAGGCAGATAACAGGTGAAATATAAGGATGTAAGTAAGTAAACGATTCTCTCTTTAGCATAACATTACTGTTTACACTACAGATAAAAATATTAACTTTTAAACAGCGTTTATCATTTGTAGACTTCCAAATGCTTTTCTATACACATGATTTGATAGGTTTATTGAAGGTGTCAAAGACTGTTTTTTTTCTGGATCTATGACTATGTCTGTACTATTGACAGACTTCCAAATTAATCCAATGTATACACTTTGCGCAAAGCACGAGGGAAAATGTTTTCATATCACATACCTTTTCCTCTCTCACTCACACAGTGCTTCTCCTCTCTCTTGTTGTTTTTTTGTTCCAATTCCACTCACTTTGCCCAGAAATTCCTTGTTTTGTTAAATAATAAAAGTTTTGAAAGTTATTCTCAGGTAGTTATGCGTAGTATATTTACCTAGAACATTGTTTCATATGTACATGGAACTGCATTCATATAATGCTTGTAGGAAAGCCCTTTTGAAAGGTTTGTTAATCTCAAATATATGGATATTTTCTCAGTTTTGGAAAGGTAAAGTAGAATTTTAAAGATATATTAAGATTTCAATGCAATTTATAATAATTGACATAACAAGAGTTTCTGTATTTTTTCTACCAGAATATGCTTAGCCCATCCTGCTTTGGTGAGAGGAACAGAGGAACAGCTCTATCCATGACCTGCGGATATCTGAGTTCTAGTCAGTAATAAACTCCCAAGCAGAAACCTTTGTAGAACAGAGCTAAGGATGGAAAACTGGTCTGGTGCACTCCACGTGGTACTCCTCAAAGCCTCTCAAATTTTTGACTCCCCAGCAGTACTCAGACAAGTGATCTAAAGTGATTAGAATCATACTTTCTTCTTGAATGTGTTCAGTAGGAGGTAGTGGTATTATTTCAGAAATTAGATTTTATGGAAAGATATTTTCATTGTAACTCCATGTCTTATAAGCTATATATCTTTTGGTAATATTATAATATGTTTACTGGTCAGGGGCATAAGGCTTTCCATGCTCTCAGTTTAAAGCAAATATTCTCCTTATCATTTTGCCAGACTTAGACCAAAGAGAGTAGTGTTCTTGTCTTAATTTTCGGAGCAAGTTGCATACATGATTGTTAAGGGATTTGGCTGATGTCATTATGAGTATATCCCTCATTATCTTTGGAAGGTCACAGGGATATGAGAGACAAGGATGTTTCTGAGTAGTAGCAGAAAGCAAATATCACTTCCATTGTCAAGATGGACAAAAAGTAGTATCAGGTAAACTACAGGCTGATCGTCTTCATGTTGATCTCTAGAAAGGTGATTGAGAAAATCCTCCTAGAAGCTTTTTGAAATATATTAATCAGAACAAGATGAATAGTCAAAATGGATTTTCAAAGGAGACATTGTGCCTGATTGATTGTGGTGGTGTGACCATTGCTTGGGTCACTTGTCAAAAAAGGGTAAATTAGACATATTAGGGGAAAGAATTCTCATTGTGTTCTTACCTTTTTTAAAAATGCAGTGAGTAAAAACTTTAAGGAACTCTCTTAATGTGGAAAGGACCCCTATCACCTGAGAAAGGGACTAAAGATCAGTCACCTCCTGACATGCTGGTACACCTGTTACCTGGACTGTAGCCTGAGCAGGAAAATACCAGAACAATATGATCTGGAAAGTTCTGGACATGTATAGTTGGTGGAAAGTGCCAGAATTACCTCATCAAAGTCATGGCCAAAATGTAAAATTTCGTGACCAAGGTCAATCATCTCTAACCCTAAATGAGACCCTCTGAGCTCTCCTGGATCAGAGTGGTCTGTGACCAGCATCCCTCCCCTGAACTGGGACACCTCTCAGGGTAATCTGCTAACGGAGACTAGGAGAAAGGTGAGGTTAGGCTCCTCACTACTCAGTAATTGCCTACGGAGAATGCTGGTGCCTTGAAGTGAATATTTTACTAATCTGTAGAGGAGGGAAATTTTGGCCATAGGTTTGCCTCTGTGTATACAGATCCAGATATTTCTTTCTGTGTGTATGTGTGTGATTTGATTTAATATTGTAGTTAGCATAGCGTGAACCTTGCCATTCTCGAATCTGTAATTAAGTCACTGTTTTGATTATAACAAATCTTGTTGAATCACTTTGAATCACTTTGTTAATCAACTGATGATTAAGTGTTATTAGAAATTATCTATTTTAGTTTAGTGATCTACCTCAATAAATCCTAAATTACCGCTAAATCAAAGCCGTGTAAAATTTCCATCTGTGATACTGACTCAGTAACCTTCTATGCTGAGGTGACTGGTGAGATGGATGAAGTAAGACTAACAGGTGCTGTTTGTCTTAGCTTAAGCATGGCTTTCAGCACTGTTTCTATAACATCCTCATAGACAAGCTGATGAAGTATGGGCTGTATGAAGAAAGTGAGATGGATTAGAAAAATCACTGAAAAACTGTACTCAAAGAGTTGCAATCAGTGGCACAAAGACCACCTGGATACCAGTCATTATTTGGACCAATTCTTTTTAACGTCTTCATGAAAAGTGTATCCTCAATAAGTTCACAGATGATACAAAACTTGGAAAAGCAATTGATCCACCCGATGGATGTGCTGCTATTCAGGATGTCCTTAACAAGCTGGAGAAATGGACAAACACAAAGCTCATGAAGTTCAACACATGGAGATACCAGCTCCTGCCTCTGTGGAGGAATAGCCTCAGGTGAAGTACAGGCTAGGGAATGAGTGGATTGGAGCAGCCTGGGGAAGAGGACCAGGAGATCTTCTTGGACAGCAAATCAACCATGACATAGTAATGATCCCATGCAGTAAACAAGGCCCCAGATGATTCTGCTTTTAACAGAGATTTGCAGTAGATGACTTACAGAATTTCCTTCCTACATCAGCTGTTTTGTGACTGTGGGGATGGGAATGCTCTCCTGCCCAAGAGAGGATCTTGCAAAGGACTTCCCAGTTCTCCAGGGTGAAAAGAAATGTACACAGTGTAGCTGAAAGTAGGCAGAACCACTGAAATGAGAGACACTATTCTTACTACAGTCTGTAATATTGCCTATGCAGTACTGCCTACTGATACGAATGCAGAGTGCTTATAGTCTAGATAGTGCGCTCTCTGTTTCTCAGGGGAATACTAGCTTTCCATTCCACTTTTCCTTGCTGCAGCCACACAGCAAAGTAGCTGCAGCTGATACTTTTAGCATCTGCATGGTAAAAATATTCCGAGTTCTTTGATGGGAACTCTGTAGCCTTGCATACATTAGAGATGTCTCAGATTTCCCGATGTCCTTTCATCATGATGGAGTTTAATATTTCTGCCCAAAATAGCCTACTCACTAAATTCCTTGCTTCCTGCAAATGCGGTTTCCTTAATTCTTATAACCTTGTCCTGATGTACTGCTAAAAACAAGCACTTCTTGAATTATTTTAAGCTGAAAACATATTGGCCCCTAATGCTCTAATCAAATTAAATAGAATATCAAGTTAAGCAGAGATCGAATCAGCTGGTCCTGTTATTTGTGTAGCCAGATTAAGTTTTTAATATCTACTCAGGCAGGTATCCTCTAGCCACCAGTGACTACTTCTGTTAAAATCTCTGAAACGTGCATTCACTGCTGCCTCTTTTCATGATTTTGTTGTGAGTAGTCATTTAGGATATAAAATAATTATTTCTACTGCTGTTGGAATCTGCTAACCTTTCCATTTTAAAAAATAACCAAAACCTCAAATCAGAAAAATAAAAGACAGTATGAATAGCTGCAGAATACCGATTTTGTCAGTGATAGGAAGAAAAAGAAGAAAGAGAATCCAATGTTTGATATCCCTAAGCTTCATGTTTTAGAAGAATAACTTCATTATTTTGAAGGCTCTGTTTTCTAACACAGTAAGCACTTGAGATTAACAAAGTTATGTTCCAAGAAACCGGTAAATGAAAAAAACAGAAAATTTTTGAAATGAGATATTGAGAAACCAATTAGGTCATTTCTCTATGGATTTTTTTCTTTCTACAAATTGAGATTGATTGAATTGGGACTGATTTCCAGGGAGGCGTACTGAACAATGCTGCAGATAGAGCACAACATTAAGTACACAATGTGCACTGAGCTTCCTGACATGCTTCCATTACCGCCATGGATAGATGAATTAAGCAGTGATTTTTCTCTTCCAGATCTGATTTCTTTTGTCCTTCTGGTCTTCCAGGTAGACCAGTGTACATGTTCTTTATTAAAATTTTTCATCCTTATGATAGAGACAAAAAAAACCAAACCAAACCAAACCAACACACCCAGGACTTTATTTAATTTTCAGTTGATTTAATGTATTACAAATACATAGATTTCATATAATGAGGAATCTCCTTACTGGATGCATACACATTTGGTCTTCATTTAATAAAGATACATTTGATCTACATATTAATGCGATACTATAAAAATAATAAATAATGCAATACTATCACTACAATATACTACTATTAGTAGTGCAATATAAATTACTGCAGTACTGTAAATTCTTGTAGTTTTCCTGTTTGTTAGTTTTTGGCAGAAGACATGTGATTCTAATTTTCAAAAAATCACCTAGATCATATGAGAATCTGCACTTGCCAGTTACCAGAATGTCAAGTAACTTCTCTACTGATGTCATTTTATTTTTTTTAATGTCTAACTTCTCATGAGCATTAATGTAGGTTTTTTTCACATACTGTTAAAATTAAAGCCTTTAGACGTGTTCCTAGAGCTATCTGAAAGTCTGCAGGAAATATCTGTCTTAAGAACTCAGAAATCTGTCTTCTAAAGAAAAAAAAAATAATCATTTCTAGCTCTAGAGCCTTTAGGCATTCTCTGTCTGCAGGCACAACGTGCTTTGAATTTGTTCCTGATATTAACCTCTCATTCTATAAGCACCTCTTGTCTTAAAAGACAATAGTAGAAATTTCATATAAATCCAGGAGCTCTACTGTCAAAGAAGTCATACCCTTTACTTTGATACTGATCTATGGAAAAAAATCTTTTCTACAAGCACATTAAAGCCAGCTGGCCTGAAGGAAACAATTTTTCAACAGTAGCAAAGTGGCAATTTGCGAAGATTACTGTAAATACTCATCTTAATCTAGCAGCAAACTCTAGAATCTTTCACAATAAACATTCACAGTTTAGGAACCAAATCAAAAAAGTGTCATGAAAATTGCCTATATGGGACTTAGGGAAATATCTTTTTCTTTACAGTAAAGTAAATTAGTATCCTGAGATCAAGAAATAAACCTAATTATTGAAATGGGAGGCATACAGAATGGCTCATGAGAGAATACTGTTCTTTCAAATACAGCTGCACTGAGTTAACATAAGGAAGCAGCATGTGGATGGGATTAATCTCCTAATTGTAGAAACCTAAGCCTTGCATCAGCATGTGAATTTGCTATCTTGGCTTCCATCACTGGTCCCAGGCATTTTCCTCTCTCCAGGCATCTCCTTTCATCTGGGACACTCTAGGACTTCTAGGCCCTATGTGAATGTGCCCTAGGGGAGTTCTATGCCTTTCTGGAAAGGCATCTGAAGGCCCAGGAGATACTGGAGAGTATTTCAAATGATGTTACGTGTCTATGAATATGCTGCTGAAACCCTTTAAATCATATCACTCTTTAAAGTCCATTGCACTTTTTACTCAGACTTCCTTTGGTCATGACAGAAAAACAGGTCTCTACACCATAAGCAGACAACTGACTTCAGACTCAAACCAAATCTAATTGTCTAAGAAGTCAGAACTGAATTTTGCCCTTGACAGACACTATATTGTTATGATTTGTTAGCAAGAGCATTGAGCAAAGAGGGTCCTTGCAAACTTCCCTATGAAAGCCATTTTTTATCTTCCTCTTTCTTGATTATGGGAAAGTTTGAGTGAATCAGTAAGAACTTTTTGTGGTTATTACCACAAACTCAAATTAAATTTTTATGTATGTTCAAGATGCGTGTTTTCCTACAGTTATTATACTGAAGAAACAAATAAATGTTTAATGATTGAACTGACGGTTGTTGTTTTTTTTACTATGTTGTTTTCCCAAGCAACAAAAAAGACTCATTAATGAGCATCTACCTTGTTTGTTTTGGAACCATGGTGTCAGGATTTTTTAAACATGTATTCATGTATATACATACATACATGCCTATATATACACATGACAGTGAGCTTGGATTTGGATAAAGTTTTATATTTCATTGCAAAATTTATTTTTTCATCAAGGAGTATTAGCAAAATATTTTTGTCCATTTCCTATTAAAACTTTAAACATTTCACTAAGCAACATTTCCATTGCTTTCTGTTTGGATAATACCCTCCTGACAGCAGCAGCTGTGAGGTTGTCCAGAAGAAGTGATAGGTTTCTTTTATCTAAATAAATTACTATGAAAATGCAAGGATTATTCTGCCTTTGGCAGCTATAGGAAATATAGGAATAGTAGTACTAGCTAGATTTAGCAAGTTAATCTTCATGTCTTTCATTAATTGCAACACATTTTATGTATAAATGAGCATCCAGACTGTTTCCTTAGTTCAATGAACCAGTGTTGCCTTTTGGGCCTGGGGAGCAGGTTCAGAACATCTTCTATGTAGCATGTAGGGGTATAACAAGTTCCAGGTTGTGAACGTCAATGGTACTAAGATGTGCTGAAGAACACCAGGCAAGGTGGCCTGTCTGTAGTGGGAATATCTTTGAACTGTACTTATGCCAAACCACCCAAGAGGGGAAGACTAAGAAAAGAGAGGATTAATCCCTTTGATAAAGTGTCATCAAATCCCATTCTGTCAAGGATTTAAAGAGATAATCCCAGACAACCTGTCGAAGACTTTCTCACCACCCAGTGATAATGCTACCAGAAACTCCTTCCAGCACTGTGACATCGCAATTGTGTGTCAGTTTAGCTGCTTGCCTGCTTAAGTTTATGGAAAGCTGCTTGTAAGAGGCACAATGTTCCCTTACCCTCCAAATACAGAACAGATGCAAAAGTATGCTTGAGGGTATATATACTAGGAAGACTAAACTGTTCAATTTGACACATTTAGCTTCTTGGCAATGTGCTTCGTTTAAATTATAAATAACACTTGGGTAAAGACAATGAAGCAGACTGATGCTTGAAAGAAATTATTAATCATTGTTGTAGTGATTTGCTCTTTATTAACATTGTTACATTAGTAGCCTCAGGCCCAAGATCACTGCCTATTTGGGTAAATCAATGCATATTACAACAGTAGTGAATTAAAATACATTTTCTATACACCAACACTTCATAGAACTGGCCTCTTCTCCAGAGAAGATGATTCTGCTTTTTTTCTTTTCCTTTAGACTGTATGGTTTCTGGTAAAGGGCTGAGTTTCAATTTCTTTGTGCAACAGAGGAAGATTCACTGGCCGTTAACAAGGCCAGAGCAGTCCCAGTGCTGCCACTCCTGAGGTTCAGTTTTCACTGGTGTGAGAGACTGTGCCTTTGCAGAGTCATCTGTGACACCAACAGAAGTGCACCTATATACATGTGTATGCGAGGGGCCAGTGCCACAGGGGAAGGTAGTAACATTTTGTACAGGGTGTCCATGTATATGTATATGTATATGTATATGTATATGTATATGTATATGTATATGTATATGTATATGTATATGTATATGTATATGTATATGTATATGTATATGTATATGTATATGTATATGTATATGTATATGTATATGTATATGTATATGTATATGTATATGTATATGTATATGTATATGTATATGTATGTGAGCAAGCAATGCAGCAGAAAATGGTAAACAAGATGGGTTTATTTCCATGTTTGTATTTCACGTTTATTGTTCTTCAACACTGGCTACCCTGCCCTATTTTGCAGGTAATCTGTGAGCTTATCTTCAGAGCACTGGTTTTGCATGTACTTTTGGTGTACTTTTGTTTCCTGTTTTTAAATAGGTTTTAATAGCTTTTACAAAGAACATTATCCTGACTCTGCTAATGCAGCTATATGGCTCACCCCCACAGATGCGGTGGCAAATTAGCACTACTATGCAGGGACCCGCTCCTGGATGGTGCTTCCTGATAGTTGTGTGCAGTGCTACAGGTTGCAGGCAGAATGGGGAGCCGTACAGTTGCTGAACTGCAAAGGTTTCTGTTAAAAACAAAGAAAATTGCATTTGAAAAGCAGGAAAACTGTCAAATATTTTATTTGAAGATATATCCAAAACCCTCTACGAAATTAGCTAGGAAATTCCAAGTGAGTTTCCTTGTGAGATTTCCATGCTCTGATTCTGCTTGAAAGATAAACGTTATCAGCAGATTCTACTTTCTCAAGGGAAAATGAGGCATTTCTATCTCAGTGTGAAATCAGAAACCTGCAGGTTAGACAAATACTGCAATCCTGAGAAAGATAAAACTGAACTTTTATTACCCTCAAACCTCTGGAGTGGGGGGAAGCAAACCTTTCCTCTAAAATAATGTAAGTGGGAAGTGTGGGAGAGCTGTCTCAGCAAAAGCAGTATTTATCTCCTTTAAGTGAAAACAAGAATAGTATTCCTAGTTTGATAGCTTAGTGATCAGAGTTCTACTCTGGGATTTTCCTCTTCTTCCTTGAAAAACAAACAAACAGAAAGCTCGGGGAAAAAAGGAATCATATATCTGCCTCTATTTCATAGTCTGGCTTTAGCTTTTTGAGTAATTGGTAAATGGTTTCACTTTTCTGTATCTTCATTTTTTTAAACATCTTACACATGAAATCTTCTGCAAGAAACCACAATTCTGACTGAGGTGCAAAGGGCAAAAATTTAAGAGCCTGAGTTCTTCACTGATGCAGAAAGATCTTCCTCCCAAAGTGTGTCTGTTTTACTGTCTGCAGAGGAAATGGTGAGTGGATCTCAAGTGGGGATATATCTATGGTAATGTATATACATAAATGTGTACATGTCTATCTGTCTATCTTTTATCTGTTCACATTTGTTAATGCCAGTACAATTATTTCAATAAAGACGTTCCACACTGCCCAGTCTCAGAAAATTCCTTCAATCTAAGGGAGTCAAAGACTAGATCAGAAAGTCTATATTTAAGTCTAGTCACATGACAATTTTACTTGTTTAAGTTTTTTTCTTGTAAGTAAACATCTCAGACACTGTACTATTATATCTATAGGTAGAAGCACACTTCCTAAACACAACAAGAAAAAGTAAATACAAGATTTATTAATCTCTTTTTAAAAGTCTTGGAATAAGTTACTTGAAAATTCTTTTAGATTGTTCTGGTGACGGAAAAAGATTATGACAATGACTGAAAAAAGACGTTTTACTGAATGATATTTAGAGACAAGGTAAAGGATCTGTAATATGATGTATCCAGACATCAGGGAAAGATTTGTCCAGAATACAGTAATAAGCTGGAATGATTTAACTTTGTTGAAACTCAGAATTTCTTTTCCACAGTAAGTATTTACATTTCTAAATAGATTTCATGTATTTAGAAAGATAGTAATGACAAAGAACAAAACTCATTTTGTTACTGGGTGAGTGGGAGTTAGAGAAACAAAGTTGAGTCACTGTCAGTGTCAGAATGTCATTTCATAAATCAAAATAGTCTCTGCCAGTTTGGGGATAATGTGGTTCATGCTAGATAATGAAATATGTTTTGAAACAGAGAGAGATTTCAAAATGTTAGCTGAAAAATCTAAACATTGTGTTCCAAAATTGCCCAAATGTTTTATTGCTTCAGCTATGTTTTCAGACCCAATTTTGTCAAAATTAACATACCATTTCAGAAATATTGATGTTGATGAAATGACATTTTTGGATGATAAATGCTCAGAAACCTTGGAAAACTTTAGATTTGTTTTGCTGTGACTGGGTTGTGTATAACTACTGTAAATTTCTGAAGATCAACATGAATTAGAAGAGACCTTCTCAGTGTTCTGCAGCAACTATGCGCTTGCTACTGTGCCCATCATCTTCCATGCACAGGGCTGTACTTGCAATGTCATCTTCACCTTCACTCATATCTCCTGTATCATTTGTAGGTTGGAAAAAGTGACTTTGCATTACAGCAGTGACTTTCTGATATTTGGAGATATATATCAACTTTGCCACATATAGAGATTCTTATAGGTAGTGGAAACATGATAACTCAGAGACTTCTGATGATGAAAACAGCCCAAAGAAGCCCAGTATCTCTATTTGGCAACACTTGAAAGGGTAGTTCTTCAGAAATTTTGAAGTATCAGTTTCTGATCTGGATAAATGAATTTTTTTAAGGCAGTGCATTTTCATGTATCCTATTATTACAAAAAATAATAGAATTGGGTCTAGAGAAAGGATGTTAGAAGTTTAGTTTAAGAAGTCACTAAGCTCTGCACAAAATTTTCAAAATTCAGTGTACAAGGTCCATTGCTCAAGACCACTGGGGCATCAGTTGTCTTCTTGCGGGAGAAAATGAATGACTGCCTTTGGATACTTGTTTTGTGGGGTTTTAGATTTGATTTCCTATAAAAAAAACATCTTATGTCTATGAAAGCACAGGAACAAAAGCCATGAAAATATCCTAATCTTAACAGTATTTTATAACTTTCTTTAGTGATTTTTTTTTTGGGGGGTTTTTTTTATTAAAAGAGACAACCCAGCATCTCTAGGAGTCTTGTGAAAAGTTTGAAAAAATAGTTTCCTAAGATTGCCTTTGCTGTCATCATGCTGTAGCAAGGGAAGGAAAGTGGTGTGCTCTGCTGAAGTTGTATTTTGGTGGTTAAATACCTTGCAGGGGTGAAGAGATGGTGGGACCTACACCAGCAGAGTGATTTGGGCTGATGGGCTGAATGTCTCTCTTGAGGCTTTGCAGGTGATGTCAGCAAGGTGCTAAGGAAGGCTTTTTTTGGTGTTAACTAGTATTAACATTTGAGCAGAGCTCTGTGGTGTAGCCACAGTCTCATAACTGCATGTCTTGTGGTAAACTACTTGTTGTGTTCACCATAGCCTTAAGTGAAAAAACTCATCACTCAACATTCTAGCAAAAAAATAAAAAGAACTAATTATGCTTGTTCTTAGAAGCAAATTATATCTATAATGGAAAATGCAACCACATAGCAGTATAATTCTATACAAAATTACCCTAAGAATCTGAATTAATAGAAGAATGCTATTATCTATTATATTGCATGTTACATCATGTTATAAAATGGCCTTTGATCCTTCCTATAAAAAGACCCAGTTTATAAAACAAGAAATACATTCAAAAGTTCTAATCTTGCTGATGAAAATAAGTTGATACAAAGTAACTGAATAAAAGAAAGGAATACATTATATCTATGATTTTATCTCTTGGTATTTATATTGTTCTTCTAAAATTCTAGAACAAAGGATGGCGATGTGTTTTGTCACCAATGATAAGGCTCCTGTTTTCTTATTGTCTTACTTTTTGATCATTCCAAACAAAGATTAAACCACAAGAAAGACAATGATGAGCTGTTTTCTCAATTTCAGTTAGTCAGCTCTGTTGATGGGGGTTGAATACAAGAGTTGGAGGCAGCCTTCATTATACATCTTTTAAATGTGGTTTAAAAAAATATAAAGTTAGTGTCATGTTCATCATGTAGTTAGTGAGCTGAGGCACAAAGTATAAGAGTCTTCAAATGTATGTGTTGTAGTGTTTAATTGTTTTTTTTCCCTCAGAGCTGCTTTAGCTTCTAAGTCATTATACTTGACTTATTTATGAGAGATAAAAAATTACATTCCAAATTACTTGTCCAGTAAGTTGTTGTAAATGTAAAATCAAAATAAAATCTAATAAATTGGAATTAAATATATAAAATACAGTAGAAGTTTCATAGATTTTTAATAATGCTAAGCAGATTTTTGAATGTCATAGCTATTTGGAAACAGATGGCCATGTGTACCAGAATATATTTCAGGACTGAGTTAGAAATTATGGATATTCAGGGTCAGGTGTACCATGCCTCTGTACACCTCCTCTTTGTGTACTATTTGGAGGAGAAAGCAGGTGCATGTTCATCTTATCTTCAGAAAATGCAATATTTGATTTTTTGCCTAGCTTTCTCAAAATAAGTACCCTGTACAATCATACTCTCTTTTTGTGTATCTGCTGTCCTCAGAAGTTTTGAACTTGGTGCAGTATTACAGATAAACTTAAAAATAGTCAGATGGTAAAGACATTAAAAGCAAAAGTTTCATGAAGATTTGTGGTAAGACAGAGAATCAAAATATTAATATAACTCAAGCAGAAAGTGTTAATAAAAACATCCCTTTCCAGGTATAAATTTATTTTCATCAGTTTCTCACTGATAGATCTACTTGTTATTAAACCAACTCATCCCTTTTTTTTCCCTTTAAATAACACTGAACACTTTTCAGAAAACAAAAATTAATAGATAGCATGTTTCTTCTACAAACAGCAGTACAAATTGCATACTTAACTATTTAAAATATATATGATCAGCAAAACACAACATTCAAAAAGTTTTTCACAGTCTATCTTACCTCTCAAGATATTAAAGTCCCAACTCAGCAACTTTAGCAGAGTTCAGGTGATATAATTCAACCCTGACACATGAGCTACGCACTGGAGAGGAGCCTGTACTTGTTGTTCTGCTACATACATGAACACTAAAAGGAAAATGAACCTTTCCTGAGTCCGTGGTGGACTCTGCTTGATGTCACAAGGGGGCATGGATGCAGGACTGGGCAAGCGTTATATTCTAAAGGGAGAAGGGAATCCACAAGAGCCCCTAGTGTTGTATTGTGACTTAAGTCTTTCTCAGATTCTACCTTTCAACTTAAAAAAAAAAAAAAAAGAAATATCAGCCTGTCATTCTCAGTAAATAAATAATGTATTCCCTTTTTTCCTTTTGCTAAGTTTTGAAGCAGCTATGCTGCCACACAATTTAAATAATTAGTCTAGTGCAAGTAGGGCTTTC
Organism: Clamator glandarius; assembly: GCA_033459285.1. Classification (NCBI taxonomy): domain Eukaryota; kingdom Metazoa; phylum Chordata; class Aves; order Cuculiformes; family Cuculidae; genus Clamator; species Clamator glandarius. The sequence continues at coordinate 507,959 of JAUNZM010000174.1, forward strand.
ATACTTCCAACTTTGTAAGGAGATATTTTCCTAATTACTGAAATATTCAGACACTTAAGAAAAAAGAGCAGTCAACCATTACTAGGTACTCAGTTCATGATTTTCAGAAACACATAGTATTGTATGAATTAGTGGTTACATTTCACATGCTGAGACGTGTAGCTGACAAATAAGCCCTAATTTGACATCCATGTAAAATAACAGAATGATACATGTTGCTTATCTACGGTGAAAAGGGTGTAGGTGATAAAACTGTTAGTGATTATTTGCAATCTGACAAACATTTGAATTTTACTTCAGGGGAGAAGATACTGTTTCAGATAAATAGAAGTTTTATTGTTTTCTAGAGAACATATTGAATGCAGGTGTTTATATTCCTTCATTTTCTTCTTTCTGGGCTAGGTTTTTATTTTTGATGTTGAGATAGAAACATTGTAATAGATGATTTTAGGATATTTTGAAGCGTACTGCATTATTTAGAGAGAAACTATACGTCCTGAGCTACAATGTCATATGGGGAACCCCAGTGACACCCCAACTTGACTGTTTCTCGGGCACCATAGAGGAGTGACCAGACTCCTAAATACTCATCCACCCCACTCTTCAAAACACCCTGTGGCACAAAGGCTGGGAGAAGCCTCAATGACACCAACCAGTCCCTGCAGGGCTCTTCCAAGGAAACCTCAACCCATTGGCCATTGGACACCTGTCACCATAAGCCAACATGAGAGAGCGAGTCTCATGTTGTCTCATACTAGTAGTAACTGTTGAGTTGCTAATGGAAGCCTGATATTTGCATAGGCATGATGTAAAATATACTTACCGTGAGATGGGAAACTTGAGCTCAGCTTCAAATTTTTTGCCCTGGATGCTTCATCTGATCCTAAACTGTTGACCATTGAAGTTGAAACAGTGAGTCCACAGAAGATACTTCAATGGCCCAGGGAAAGGGAAGAGCTCTTTTCTTATTGAACCATAATAATTCCACTTAGGAAAAAGCATATATGTGTTCATGCAAAACTTTTTGATTTCACTGAATAAGTATTTTGAACAGTAAGCAATGCAGAGATACTAAACTAAATCCTTGGGTTTTATATTAGTATTACCTCTTCAGATGATGATGTAGGTTTCTATTGGCTCTGTCTGGAATCGAGTCAAGTGTCTTTGTAGCAGTCTGTTTGATGCAGTATTTTGTGTCTGTGACTAAACTAGTGTTGACAACACACCGGTGATTTGTATAGCTGAGCAGTGCTGGTACAGCATCAAAACTTTCCTTTTCTTCTCACTCTGCCACCCTCCTTCTGAGTGATTAAGCTTGGGGTGAATAAATTATGAGGGGACACAGCAGGAACTGGTCACCAAAAATGCCTAAAAGAGTTTTCTCTACCATATGACATTATGCTCAGTCTCAAAAACAGAGTGGAGGAGAGTCTGTCATCCAAGGAAGCTGTTGATTAGACACTGGCTAGTCATCAGTCTGCTTGTGGGAGGTGGTGAATGATTACCTTTGCAATACTGCTTATTATCCTTTTCCCCTCTTTCTCTCTCTTATGAAGAGATCTGTAACCTGATCAAAATGTATCACTTTTACTCCTTATATTGTTCTCTGTCCTACTGTGGGAGGCAGTTAGTAAGCAGCCATATCAGTCTGTTATGGTTAACCACCCAAAAATAAGATATGGGTATAATCTCTAGAGTTTAAACACCTAAATTCTGATGACTATGCATGAGATAGATGCTTAAATTTCTGTTGTATTCAGTGGAATGATTAAACTGCCAGAACCATCTAAGATGGTCTAGAAGAGTGATATCTAACCTTTTATGGTTGTGTACCTCTGTTGTTAAAAACTTTAGAGCACACACTGCCAATACATGTATATTTACAGCAGGCTGTAAAGGGAAACCCAAAAAATTTCCAGGTCTAGTTGGGAGTTTCAATAAAGATAATTTTACATACAAAACTAATTTCAGTTTCCTGAAAACTTTAGGTCTTTAAAAGCATATTTTTATTTATTGTTTTGTTAGAAAATCATATACATTACCTAAATAAGAATATTTAAGTAACCTGACTTCATTTTATTATGATTTTAGCAAAATAGTGAACCATATTTCTTGTCATTCATAGGGACTGAGTCCACAGTAGCTGCCTCATAACAGGTAAGGCTTTCTGCCCATAGCAAGAAGCTGGCACTTCCATATCACAGTCAGTAATGCACAGTGTTGTGCTGTGCCCTGCTACCATACAGAAAAATGCAGTTTAGTATTGAACAGGTTTGCAAGAAATAGCTGGATCTGTATCAACTAGCTTCAGATATGTCAGGTGGCTGTGACTACAGTGAAGTGGTCATTTTACATTCACTTTGTAGCCCAGTACAAAGGGGGAAAAAGCCCCAACCTACTAAAAATAATTTAGGCTCTCATCCTGACATAGATGTTTAGAATCTTCCCAGCATTGCCTACTTCTGTCAAATGCAGGAGGAATATAAAAAATCTCAGACAAAGACTAAAGTTAGTCTTGATGAATTGCCTCCTCACTTTTACAGGGAATTTACATTTGGGAATGTACAGATTTTAATTTCAATTAAAATATCAGCAGTAGGTTCCTTAAAAGATTTTACATTCCACAAAATTATTTTCAATTTGCTTCTTCCTTCCTCTCTTTAGACTAAAAAAACCTTGAATATTTTGTCTTCTGAAAGTTGAATTCCACTCTTATTGCTAATTTTATGAGGCCACATCTAGACTGTTGTTTCCTGGAATTCACACTTTAGAATGCAGCAAGGGTCTGGCATACTTAACTGGGCAAGAGGATGCTAGAGGTCCGAGCTCTTTGCCAAGGGTCAGTGAGTACTATCCATGGTCTCAAACCAAACAAGTTAAAATAAGAATTTAAAGTCTTTAGTGCTTAAGTAAACTGAACTGTAAAACTTTAGGGTTGCATTGGATCAGTTATAACTTACATTTGTCCATACAAATGAAATAAATAATCCTAAAATGCAATGTAGTAGTACGCAATGTGGATTTCTCACATTTATTTGAGGAATATCAGTTCATGGGTTTCTTTTTAATTAGAATGAGTCATAGGCTTGTACTTTATTTCATGATAGAGACATTTTAATTCTATTTATAGAAGACATTCTTCTTTAGCCCATGTTATATAAGAAGCAGCATCTCAGTATGAAAAGAGTGATCTAGAACTATATTTGAAAACAAAGTTTTTCAATTATAGTTATGATCTGAGATTTAATTTTAAACTGTACTTCACAATTTTTTTCTTTTATACAAGGAAATAATTTTCAATCTCTGAATTTTCAGATGATTTGACTATGTCAGAGAAACACATTTATTCAATGATTCTATGACCTGAGTAACATTGTGGTTTCCCTCCTAAACCTATCCCATCAGCTTTCAAATGGCTCGTCATTCATGCCTAGGCAGTGGTCCAGGCATTCTGGCTGCTGCCTCTCATAAAAAGCAAGTCATGTTCCTTGGCTGTCATTTTGAAAGATCTTGTACCCCTCTATTATAACACTTAAACTGTGTGACCTGTCCCACCATGTCTCCATGATCCCAGTGACACACCAGTGAGTATTTGGGTAGAGCCAGTTCAAAGCTACACACTGATGCTTATTTCCCAGAAAGGGTATGAGGGTTTCCTCTATTGTGTCCTCTCTCCTTCTTATTTGTTTACATACATTTGAGGTGACATCCCTTCAGCCCTGTTTGATTGCATGGTCTCTCTTGTCCATATATGGATCTTAAGTTGTCTAATTCCAACTCCCAGACACCACTAGTCCCCTTTCTGTCTATCAAGTCTTTTCTCCACAGAAATGTTATTGGAAACAGGAAACTGCTTTTTAAATAACAGAAATTTATCTAAATTTGAACCAAATGTTGTTAAGGTATTAACTAGAATGTGAACTGGGGAGAGTTCCTATGCATTTCATCAGAGAGTTATTTACCCAAGTTATATCTCACCACAGCTGCTCATTAACATATAATGGTGGTTGTTTTGCAGGGGGTTATTAAAAGCTGTATTAGCCATATGTGCTTATGTTTAAAAAAAATATGGTACTGTGCCTCTTTTGGTTTTGAATTTATTCCTAAGTGCATCATTAGCATTCAGAAAGAATTATAACAAGATAATGACTGGAAGATAACCTTTCTAATGATTGGTGTTAAGTTTGTAAAAATTATATTTAGGCAATAAGAAATTTTAAAACCTCCTTTTATCTATGTCTTGGTGAATGCATATGTACATATAGACCTCTCTAGGAAAGATCTTCGAATGTATGCTTTACCTGATGAGGAACAAAGCTCATTACTGCTAGAGTAATCAATAACCCCTGCTAATGTGTTCAGCGGGCGACATAGACCAGGTCAATAAAACCTGCCACATACTTTTGTTTTAGGAAATGAAACCTTTTAGTTCTTAATTAAAGGAGAGATACCTCACATCCTTAATGATGTTTGCAATGACTGTTGCCACAGAGGACAAGGAGAACTGAGTCTAAGGCTTGCTCTAAAAGACTTTGACAAAGTAATAAAAGAATTGAGCCAAACCTGATCTAAATTTGTTTTGTTTATTTTAATACAGGAAATCTTGGGAAAAAAAATTGTTCAAGAAGAAAGAGAAATATTCTGATGAATTATTGTGGTTATCAGAAGTAATAAACGCTCCCATTAGTGTTCATCAACACTGTTTTAGTCACTAATCCAAAAACATAGCTCCATACTAGCTTCTATGAAGAAAACTAACTGTATCTCAGCCAAAACGAGAACTATAGTTTAAGAGCAGTGTATGTAAGGGTATATACTTGCATAGAAACCCTAACAGTGACAAAGCTTCTATTATCAACAATCCTACAAATGCAAATCTATATGCCTAATTTTACTCATATGAATGATCCAAGCTCAAAGATCCTCATTATTAACTGAGAAAGAAAAAACTCTAAAAGCATAATGATTGACTCCTCCTTCATTCGTACAATACAAGCCACTACTAAATGTGCCAAAAGCAGTAGTATCATAGGCTAAGTGTTCATAAAGGGAACAGTGTGATATGGAGGAAACCAAGACAGGTAAAGAAATGAAGAAATTATGTTTCATGTGCAAAATTTATGAAGCTTTTTTTTCTTTACTATACATTACAGTGCTTCGATAACACCAGTTTCATCTTGATATGCAAAATCTGACATATAGAAGACCTGAACTTTTTACAGCAAATGATGTATTTTGTGATGCACTTTGGAGTCAGTTTTTTGGGAGTTTGGATTGGGGTCTTCTTTGAGGGATAATGGTTGGTGGTTGATGTGATGGGTTTTTTTGGTGGATTTCTTTTGTTTGGTTAGTTTTTTTTCAATGGTGTTAAAACAATTCTGACTGAATAAAAACAAATAATGAAGCCATTATTTGAGCTTATTCAAACAACGTTTTTTCAGTGATAAAACATTTGTTTCAGGTTTTTCAATTTGATGCTCCTTTTTAAGCTTAAACAAATTATGAAACTAAGCACTGCAACTAAAATTTGAATTTTATGATTCCATATATTTTAAGTGCTTGTTCTGGTGAAAAAACCCCACCATGTGCTTGGAAAAAGACTTGCCTATACTGATCACTGAAAGAAGCATAGTGGATAGTTTAATGACATTTCTTATCCATCTCTAGCAAGCTCCAAATATAGACATCTAAAGCTGATTCTATCTTAAATATAGGTATTGGCTGTTTCTCAGTTTCCCTATAATATGTGAGATATCAAAATATAGCTTACACCTGACAGAAGACCAAGGGTAAAATTTGTGCCTTTCTGATTGGATAACACCTGGCATTTGTACACTTGATTTCTGTATGTAGGCAAATAAGTTGCTTTCCAAGCCAAAACTAATTTCCTTTATAGCCAGTGGAGCAAGGGAGGCAAAATGAGCTGACCTCTAGAGAAGCCTCTTGACGATGCTTATGTAAGGATGAAATGAAATATCATCTGCAAGCGCTGGTTTCTCTCTTATGACAAAATAAGTTGCTTGATATTTTGCCTAGGTCGCATATCTAATTCTTAAAAAAGAAATTAGTTCTACCTCTTGTGAAAGTAACAGCACCTCTGCATGCTTTAACAATATATTCTGTCTGAAGCCACTGAGGACATTGCTATAACTGGAATGATAGCAGGGATGGACATTTTATTTATATGAACTAAGGTACTACGGTACAGTAATTATTTTCCCACACTTTTATTTTAGAATAAGACATATCAAGCTTAACTTCTACATGCTTCCAAGTATCTTTAGATATTCATATAGTACAACACTATCAAACAGAAAACAGCTTATTGTAGAAAATTGTGCTATATAAAATAGAAGCTAACTTTCTGAGAAAATGAAAAGGGGAAAAGTAGGTCTAAGAGGCTGCATTTCAACCAGATGAGGAAGCTTAGTAAAAAAATATGATCAAAGCAATTTAATATATGCCTGCCAGAAATAATGGCTACATATTAAAATTTCCACTTTTTACTTTAAGTATGGTTGTTTAAAGATGTTGGACATTTTTCTTTCTACAGATTCTCTGAAACAACTTGTAACTCAGTGGAATGTAATAAAATAAGAATTAAGAGGGGAGAAGAGAGGGTGTCAGGGAGACTTTAAGGATTAACACGTCAGTGTTGAGTATTTAATAAGCCAGGAATAACAACAGATAATTATGAAATCAAAGTTTTATTATACATAATTTTATAATTCATGTGGGTGTGCCATAGAATTACAAGCATTTGTACTTTTAAAAAACTAGCCGTGTGTTTAATGCAAATGTAATCACGTTAATGCGATTCATATTCTTTAAAGGGCACATTGGGAGACTGTAATAATGAAAGGCTTTGTAAACCAAACCACTGGGAGACACTAGATGTAGTACTACTCAAGCCTGTCATTTTTTAAAAAATTTGGAGGAGATTGAAACTAACCTATAATCTCTCCTCGTTTGCCACTTTTAATTCCTAGGTATTTTAGGACTGCACTTTTCTTTTATTGTTCCTTTATCTATTAGTGGGCTTAATGGAAGTAGCAAGCCTAGTCAGGGTCTTTTCCACCTTGCAGAGGTCTTGGATGTGTAAGTCCTGAAGAAGAATTGAGTGAATAGAGGGCATGAACACATGTTCATACAATTTTTCTTTAATTCAGCTGGCAAAATGGAAGAAGATGACCTCCTCTGCACTGGCTCTCGCAGAACCTCTGATGGATCTAGGAGGTACCTTAGGCTGTGTTGCATATAAAGTTATACAAAATGGAGACTGAAAGGTAATTAGCTGTCTAAGGTTTATTGTTACTTTAATGTCTAAACTCAAGTGGCTTCTAGGCTACCATAGATGTGCCAAAATATTCACATAATAAGGCAAATATGATGACCTGGTGAGTAGCAGCTGGAGGGAATAGGGAATACCCTAAACCTTAGTGGCATAAACTACCTACATTTAGAACACTGAATCTCACCACAGGTAACTATGTTCAAGTAAACTGAATAGTTTTCCATGGAAACTAGATTGATTACGATGTCTGGTGTACTCCTTGACCTAAATGTTGGTGTCTTAATCACATGGGATCCTAAAATGGAGTGTCTAAACTAAAGGGATACTAGTGTAATGAGACCAACAGCTCAACAGTCTGCACCAGGCAGATTTTTGGAGAAGGTTAAGGGAGGTGACCTTTCCCTGTGTTCAGACCTGGTGAGTCATGCTTGGAGTGTTGTGCCCAGTGCTGGGCTGCCCAGTACAAGAGAGACATATATTTAATGAAGCAAGTTCAGTTGAAGGATCACAAAGGTGATTAAAGGGTAGGAGTGTTTCTCATATGAGGAGAGGCTGAGACAACTAGGTCTGTTCAGCCAGGAGACGAGGCTGAGAGGGATCATTTAAATGTGTACATATGTCTAATCAAGGGAATAAAGAAAATGGAGCCAGAGTCTCCTAAGAGCAAATAGACATAAGGTAATAAGCATAAACAAGACATTTCTTTAAAACATAACAAAAAAACTTTTTTTATTATTTTTTTTTATTTTGGAGTCAGAATGTCAAACACTGGAACAGATTGCCCAGAGATACTAGGAAATCTGCCTTGGAGATAAAGAAAACCCAACTGATATGATCTTGGGCAACCTGTAGGCAGTCTTGCTCTAAGCAGGTTGTTAGACTTGATGTCTGGAGGTGCCTTCCACCTCAGCTTTTTTGTGATTCTGTTCTGCTGATATGTGCAAGGAAGGAAGAGCTTTTGAAGGAAGAGTTACTTAGGAATACCTCTCACAGAAAAGCGGGATTTCTAATATCTGTAAATACAACAACGCAGGCAACTAAACTGGAATTCCTTGTATCCAGTATCCAAAAATACCTGCATTGTAAACATAGGAGAATGTAATACTATATGTCATGTGAAAAGGAAAGCAAGGTGTCACTGTGCACAACCTTTTCTTTGTCTAATGTACCATTTTGTTAGAAATGTGATCTTAATGTCTCATAAATGTATGTCAATCAAAACATAAGGTGTAACTAAAGAGCTTATACAAATTTCTAGATCTCTCATGACAACAAAATATATGGGAAGTATCCAGAATAGGATTTTTACATCATTTACTCACTGGTAGATAACTTGACTCCTTGTATGACTCCTGGTACTTATTATTCAAATAATTCACACAACTATTACTTCATTCCTTGATTTTATTTTGAAGCATTCCAACCACTTATCCTCAAAATGGCATCAAAGTTCACACTAGGGTTCTTCCCAAAATTCAGTAGAAATGTAATTGCATTGGATCTGCTTCTTTGCAGTATCTGTAGTCCTTCAACATTTCTTCAATGATAATGTTCTTAATCACTACCACTCCTCATAAAAATATAAGAATATGTATAAGCAAAAAGTAGAAAATAAGTATCTCCTCTTAATACATATGAAGCAAAATGATTCAACAAAATTCATCTGTAGAAAGAGGCTTTGGTGTGGTTTCAGTTTTGCTTTGCTAAATCTTTGTTTAAATGCCTTCACTGAATTATTTCCGTAAAAATATAATCTTGTAGTAGTTATTCAACTTCATTTATTTATTACCAGTCCTTTTTGATGTGGAATGTAAATCTAACAGCTTTTTCTTCACAGAGTAGTATGAGCAGGAGGCATTAAGACTTAAGATTGCAGTATACCTTCTCCAACTTGAAGACTGTCCACAGAATCTCCATGGAAATCCTTTAGCTTCAATCTCAGTGTGTTTAAAATTATATTGTAAATAGCTGAATAGCTGAATAGATTAATTTATGGCTGCTTCCTCTACTTTAATTTCAGTTGAAAAAGTGCAAGTTCTGTTTGCAAACTGATATCTTGTTTTTCAACGTAAGTCACAGCCAGTCATTTTGTGAAGAATGGTAGGTACTTTTCCTCAACAATATTATCATTAAAACTCTTTCTAGGGCAAGACCTTCCACCATTAGGCTTAGACATATTTTTGGTTTTTGTAACTGACTCATAAACCCTGAAAAATGGATCTTATAATGGAAATTCTGACATAACATTAACCATAGCAGCAAGCACAGCATCAGAGTAATTTATTTGCATGCTGCTTTTCAATTACTTTGCATGCTCTTGTTATCATTTTTATGGCAAGTATTATTTTTCAACAAGTTTCTGATTTGCAGTTTTATACTACGATCTTTACAGTTGGCTGGGGTCTTCTTAAAAATTAATTACACTGTTCAAGGAAATTGCTTAGACCTAGAAAAATGACACAATTTATTACTGTTTCCAAAGGGAAATCTAAATGTCTTCACTACAGTATAAGCTCAGTCCTATTGTAGTTGTCTCTGTAGTGGTAAGCATAATAAGGCAAATTATAATGTAATAATAATTCTTAAAAATCATCAGAAGACATCTGTTCCAGTCAGAAAAGATTGCTGTCCTAATTCTCTTCTCAATTCCAAAGATTTAATATTGGTACGACTCCAATTTCTGTGAATTTATTGAAGATTATACCACTTAGAAGAGCTAAACCTCTCTCTTGTCTAATGGAATGAACTTAAATCTGAAGGAATATATATAAACCACAGAATAAAAGCTCAAGATTTATGGGGAAGGAGAAGACAAGGACTTTATTCATAACAATTATAGGAAGAATAATTACACTACCTTAGGTGTCTGTAAACTATTAACACAGAACTACAAGGAGGTACTTCAAGTCTTAATTCATGATCAAAGGGATGACTTAGCTGTCATCACAAAGACTTTGTGGAGTATGCTGCACGTATTACAGAGATATTGAAGAATACAAATTGTTCAGGGAGACAAGCAAGGAAAAAAGGCAAGAAAAGTGTTTTTTTATCAAAGGTGTAAATATCAGTTTAGATGTTACACGAGAATAGACAGAAAACCTGTGACTAATGTTAAAAGAGAACTGCTGTGACTGGGAATTACTCTAACCCACCAATTATGTGCAATGAGTAAAACCCAGGAAAGAAGTCCTTTTTGTAACTAATAGAAGAACAGCAAAGTGTCATAAGTGGTAATAAGGGGAGAATTTATCTATCAAGAAGCCCGTTGCGAACAGGGGAAAAGGAAGGTTCAGGAAGATTTTGGAATTAGTTAAGTGATTATTTAAGCATAAGGTAGAAACATCCATGAGACAGGCAAGCTCTACTGTATTAGTTCTGTTAAAATGGGAAGAAGTTACTGAAATGAAGGTGAGAGTGATGACATTGTGATATGATCCTTAACAAAACACTGGACAGAGAGCAGCGAAGTAAGAGCAAGAGACTCTAAGAACAAAAAAAAATCATAAATGGTATGGAAAAATGTTTGGTTTATATATATATACATCAAGAGTGCAGGAAAGAGCATAGCTTTTAAAAGAAATAAGTACAACTTATTCTGTTTCTGATGATAGGTAAGGGAAGCAGCAACAGATTAACTCCACTAAATCAAGTTGTCTTTACTGACCTTAAATCCGTTGACAAAGTTCACATAATGCTAACATGACCAAATACTGAAAAGCAGCATTAGGCAGGCCTGAATAAGAAAAAAAGGTGCAGCTGTGGAAAGATTTTTATGTAAAAACATGACTCGATAAGTCACATAACATTAGAAGAAAGGAAGGTGTTAGTCTGCTAGTGAGTGGAGAGGAATTTGGTGTGCTAACAAAAATATTTGCAGATTTTTTTTGAACCACTGCTACTGGGAAGATATGACCAACATGCCAAATTGGACCATGGATTTGGAGGAGCTTAGATATCCACATGCTCCATTGCATCCCATTTCATTTTAGTCATTAGCTGAAATCAGTGAAAGACTTCTCCAATGGAAAACAAGAAACAGAAGATACGAAGTCTATTATTATGCCAAGTGCTATCCCCTAAGTCTAAGGTGCCAATGAATCTACTCATTACGTGAATTATTTCAGACTTTATCTACTAAAAACTAATATAGAAATCTATTAGTGGAAAGAAAAAAAAAGTAGCTGCACACTTTCTACACTCTAGAGTCAACTGTATCAATATAAAAATGTTATGATCTATCACACTGAAGGATCATGAGGAAGAACTTGAATTATCTTGATTGATCACTTTCTTTCAGTCCCCCAATTCATCTAACCTGATGTTTCATGATGTTACAGAGAATGTTAAAATATCCTTCTTCAGGTTTGGGATCATCTTGCTTCATCTGTATTATTACTGCTATCCATCCTACGGTAACATTCAGAAGTTGAAGAAATTACAGTGGAAGTAGACAAGACAACAAAGAGTGCAAGAAAGGCTTGCAGCATTCCTCTGAAGTACGTATTTTTTAGTCATACTGCCTATCCACACTGACTGTCTAATGCAGCTGTGCCAGGGGATGAATAAAGGAAGCACAGAAGAAATAGTCATCTTGACATGCAGGGCAGGGTTTCTGAGACTTAGTAGCACCAAACCATAATTATCTGTGCAGAGAAGAGATAGAGTATATTACATGTATAAACTTGTAATTGTAATTCATCAGGCATTCCCAGGCACTGCTTGATAAGAAGTGGATCTGTATATATCAATCTTCTGAGGTTAGAAGAAAACGGTTTCTCTACTATGCCCATATTATCTTAAAAGAGCAATGACTGTTTCTCTTTGCTCACCTCATTCTTATGCAGTTTTGTACACAGTGTACTGCTGTTGATTCCATGGATGCATGATAGCCTCTGCCTACTTTATCTATTTGAAGTATAACTCACCTTCTGCAGCAAGATTCTACTTTACATATTTTCAGTTTGACAACACAGGCATTCCAAGGGGACATCTCTAAGATTTTCTGAGTAGCTACGTTATATATCCTAGGCAGCTAGAAGTGTTGCCAGGAGAGTTTTAGATCCTGATCCAAAGCTCACAAGGATGCTTACTGTCGTCACTGATTTTGCAAGATTTAGGATCAGGCCCAGGGTGAGTTAATGTGATAAAAAGCTGTTCTCCACACAAAAGGTAGTCTTGAGGAGCAACGGCAGAAAGGGAGCCCAAATAACACTCTAATTCAGCTGTTCTGAGAGCAGTGAAGGAGAGAGAAGAGCCCCTCAAAGGCTCATTCCCACATCAAAGGATCCCAGGGAACAAGATGAGTGACCTTGCCAGAGATGCGAGCCTCAACCAGTCCCTGCAACATTCTCACAGGGAAACCTCACAAATTGGGTAGAAGAAACTCATCAACATAAGCCAATATGAGACTAGTCCCATCAGCCCCAAAACTCAGGGGTGACTGCCATCAAGGGGAAGGGGCTCAATATGAGCTGCAGGGAAAGGGAGTTTTGAGATCGCACAGGATTCACTACATGCTGTAGGGACAAACTAAGGGTGAGGAAAGGGAGGGATCAGGGTAGTTTGAGGAGGAACAAGTGGGAAAGTTGAGTGATAAGTGGATACAGAAGTTGTTTGTGTGCAAGCAAGGGTTGCTCAGTGGAGCTTCTTGGCCACGTCCTGTGCCTGGCCACCACAGTGTGTCCTGACTTCCCACTACCCCCATTTTTAGCTATTTTCCTGAGCAAAAGTCTCTGTCCTGTGGCAGGGAAGAGGGGAGAGGGTCATTGAGGGGACAAGCCTCAATGACAGCCCCTGGGGCTGGAGCCAGAATTCAGAGATGTCCAGAGTCTGTGGTGCCAGTGATTGGGGAGAAGCAGAGATGTGGTGGTTAGTGAAGATCACTCTAGAATAGCCATAGAGTAGGGCAATGTGGGATGGGAACAGAGGCTGCGTGTCTCTGAGGGTGAGATCATGGGAGGAACAGGCAACCAGAGAGGTATAGGCCAGTTTCTAGAGATACCATAGCATCTGAGGGTGCATTGAGAGACCCACTTGTGTGTGTGTATGTGTATATGCAAGAATGCCTGTACCTGAGCCAAAATGGGTTTCTGACCTCAAAGGTTTGTAAATCCATGTGCAGGCACATGGGGAGACTGGGTTCCAGGGGCAGCTAATGGACAGACTGAGCCCAGCTCCTGCATCTGTCCACAGTATATAAAAGTATATAGAAAACTTACTAAAAGATCTTCATCTTGCTTAGTTAGAAAAGGGAGCAGGATGAGGCTATTGGTGCTGATGGTGTTTGTTTGAGCACTGAGTGTCTGTGTTGATCTGTGTTGTTGGTTGTGAATGTGAGTGTTATCACATGTGCTCTATGGACATGTGTTTATTAGGAATGCAAGCTTAGCCTTGCTGCTGGTTGAATTTCGGGGACACGGGAAATTTCACCCCTAGCAGGCTTCTGGATTTGGCAGCTCCCTAACATCTATAAATCAAGGATTTCATTTATTTACCCAAAACAAGTGCTGCACATCAAGGCAATGACCCTTATTTTGTTCTATATTCCCTGAAATGGTCTTATGCATACAAACTTTAAATGACTTACATAAAATCCAGACATATTTAAAATGAAGATTAGATTTATGTCTCTTCTCTCTGTTTGTATGCATTTACATAGACTGTAGACTTAAACTACAGTCCACATTACTTTAAAAAAGAACTAAGTTACAACTAGATTTTCCATGGGGATGGTGTCTAAGAAGCAGCTCAGTTCCTGAGTTTATGATAGAGTACAGCTAAAATCCAGAGTCACAATCTTTGGTTATTCTGTGATCAACAGTTACATTGCCAGCACCAGATCTTCTGTTCTTTCTCCTCTATCTTTTGTGTGACTTTCTTCTTGAGGGATGCTAAGGGAAGATAAAAGATAACAGGAAAAAAAAAAACTAGAAAAAAAGACTCAATGTTTTAATATATTTAAACAAGTTGCTATAGAAACAACCTTCCTATTGATACTATGGAAACTACTGAATTCAGAAGACTTCTAATTTACTCTGTAAAGTCAAATTCCATGTAAATATTCAAATTCTATGCAGAGCAAAGGTATCTAAAATTTCACTTTTCATAGTTCAAGAAAATTCACACTCAAGACACCAAAGAATCCAATGTCATTGCCTGAATTACATGTCTTAGAGATAAGCAATGTTTATTGTGTACCCTCCTCTTCAGAAACTCCAAAGAAGGAAGGGGAAAAAAACATTTTCAATTCACAGTTTTAAATACTTTGATGACATATTTGTCATTTTGCCTCTCAGCTAAATAAGAGTTCAGTTACTTTTACCACATCTCTTTGAGTGTGAACTTTCAGTTAGAACAAAAGAAACTCTACATAAAATCATTTAGAGATATTTTCTCATTTGTAGAGAAGACTTACTGATTATTACCTTATAATTTAAGGTTATATTCTGAAGATGTCTTATTCTTTACACTGTTTTGCAGAAATCAAGGTACTGTTCAATGACAATGAGGTTATCAGGAACTAGTCTTGCTGGAGAAAACCTTGAGAAAAATACATTTAATGAATGACTGAATAATGAAGGAATTACTAAAAATTCCTGTCTATTCACAGACAATTCAGTTACACGTGGATTTAACAAATTGTTTGCTACAAATAGTTCACATCATCAATGCATATAATCTCTTCAGTTGTATGCATGTGTTGGATTAATAGAGAGCTTTTTTCAGACTAATTTTTCCCCTAGATCATCCTTTCCTTTTGTTCTGCTTGTACTGTTTGCACAAAATTGCTCAGCTTGTGGTCTATAGCCTGCAATTAACACCACTTAACAGCTGTTAAATAGGGTAATCGCCTGTTGTTATCCTCATGTAGTTCAATTCAGGCACTAATTGCTCTCCGTGCACCAATCATAAACCCACCAAAGCACCAGGTATGATCTACTGAAGGTGATCTGATGTGAAATGGGCTTTCCTGTCCCCACCAAAGATCAATTTGACTGGCTACTAACATGGCACATGGGAGTACTTTCGCGAAATCAGGGGGTCAACGAGTCTGCAGTTGATCAGATTTGGTGCATAAGAAGGATTGCAAGTAAAATCATTGAGAGCAACTAGTACCGTTGTGAAAGGTACTGACTCTATCACTGCCCGTATTTGAAGAAAGAGAAGGCAGTACGTTATGAAACACAGCATCCTGTGTGACTCCTCCAGCTTTCTCAAGTGAATGATTAATGTTTTCTCATTTCTTTTTCTGACTACTATTCTGAAGATATTTGTAATGCAGATGAAACAGAAATATTTTTTTCCTATTCAAACAGACTGCTTAAAACCAAAAGAATGATAGTAGTAGAAATAAATGAATAGTAATTAATTAACTAAAATAATAGAGTCATATGATTATGTTGCATAATTTACCTATAGAATGTAGTTAATACACTTTTTTTAGTGAGGTATTCTTGAAATACTAGTAACCAATAATGTGAGTGTATTTCAAATATATGTACATCTTCTTTTGGCCTGTAGCTATGCATAGAAAAGAAGTATGCCTCCTAATACAAATTATAGAATCACAGAATCACAGAATAACCAGGTTAGAAGAGACCCACCAAATCACTGAGTCCCACTGTTCCTATCAAACACTAAACCATGCCCCTTAGCACCTCGTCCAGCCATCACTTAAACACCTCCAGGGAAGGAGAATCAACCACTTCCCTGGGCAGCCTGTGCCAGTGTCCAATGACCCTTTCTGTGAAAAATGTTTTCCCAATATCCAGCCTAAATCTCCCTTGGCGGAGCTTGTGGCCATTTCCTCTCGTCGTGTCCCCTGTCACTTAGGAGAAAAGGCCATCACCCTCCTCTCCACAACCTCCTTTCAGGTAGTTATAGAGAGCAATGAGGTCTCCTCTCAGCCTCCTCTTCTCCAGGCTAAACAACCCCAGCTCTCTCAGCCGCTCCTCATAAGGCCTGTTCTCCATCCCCGTCACAGCTTTGTTGCTCTTCTCTGCACTCGCTCCGGAACCTCAACATCCTTCTTGTGGTGAGGGGCCCAGAGCTGAACACAGTATTCGAGGAGCAGTCTCACTAGTGCTGAGTACAGAGGGTGAATAACCTCCCTGGATGTGCTGGTCACACCGTTTCTGATACAAGCCAGGATGCTATTGGCCTTGAAATATGCTTTCTGGTTAAATGGGGAACTTACAAGGGCAGCAGTCAGAAGAAGAAAGGATATTTTTTATACACTGTACATATCTCTTTGCAGCATACTGTATGTGGTTCTGGAACAAGTAATGTAAAGTGAATTCCGATATCCTGACTTTACCTCAGATATCTTCTATTGCCTTTGTGCTGGTTACTCATGTTGGATACTATAGAAACATTCATTGATTTCAGGCTTCCTCTATTTCAGACAAATACTAGTTTTAGTAACCTAATTAGAAAAGATAACAACAATTTGAAACTCGCAAAGATCTAAATAAGAACTCTAGGCATTCCATACCACTTGAAGTTAGATTTCTCCATGTATTTCAAGGCAAGTACATGCAACCTGCCATTACCTGAAAGGGACCTACAACAAAGCTGAAGAGGGACTGTTCACAAAGGCTTGTAGTAACAGGATGAAGGGGAACAGCTATAAACTGGAGAGGGGCAGATTTAGGCTAGACATAAGGAAGAATTTCTTCACTATGGAAGTGGTGAGGCACTGGAACAAGTTGTGGCTGCTCCATCCCTGGAGGTGTTCAAGGCCAGGTTGGATGGGGCCTTGGGCAGCCTGGTCTGGTGGGAGGTGTCCCTGCCCATGACACGGGGGTTGGAACTGAATGATCTTTAAGGTCCCTTTCAACCCAAACTATTCTATGATGTGGAAATACAAAAAAAAAGTTACTGTACTGAAAAGAAAATGAAAAATCTCCCTGGTCTTCCTGCATATTCAAGCATTCATTTGAAAAATAATATTTGTATTGGAAGGAACAAATTTTTGATTGTCTGTAATGTGTTGAAGTAGAATTTTTATTTTATTTCCCCTTCAGGACAGTTTAAATATTTTAGGTTATAATCCAAGTAAAGAATCAAACTAGAGGGTTGAGTTTTATTGAGATTTGTACAAGTTAAGCCTGAAAATAAACTGGAAAAGGTTTTATTTACATTGATAATTGCTTTTCTTCATTAGCTTTCTGTTAATCTGACTGGTTGTTTGAGTGATATTTGCATGTGTGTACCTGTGGTAGATCCAGCCAAATTCAGGAGCTATAACCTTTATATATAATTCATGTTACAAAAACTCCACAAAACCTAAAACCCCTCTGCCAAAATCCAAGCAACAATAAAGAATGTGAAGCAACACAAATAGCTTGCAAGTTCAAATTCACAAATATTGAGTGAAACTGAAATGCATCAGATCTATTCCACTATACAAGTTTGTATTATGACGATATGCTTGTTTATGTTAAAATGTCCTGTACCAGCAGAAGAGAAATGCAAAAGTTTAGCATGATTTCATTGTTTTGACTGTAAAAATTATGTGTCTAAACATAAAGCTTCTGTCTGCAATCCTAGTTCCCAATCTAAGCTGGGTCCTTTTGTTCCCATATAGCAAGGGGAAACAATTACAACTTTAATAATAGCCAGGTTGGTAATCAGAGACACCTACATGGCTCTCAACAGCTCATACTAAAAAGGAAATCTGAAACCTGGGCTATGTCTCATATTATGTGTATATATCAGAGTTAAGTTTACAGGTGAAATGGTGATTTCCAGGTTGAAACCTACTAATGAACATGTCTTGATTTGTTTAGAGATGATACACACGCAACTCTGAACACTCAAGACAATGCTACCTATTAATACCTACTAGTTTGGTTATTAGAATAATAATCCATGGAGTAGGATGGGATTTGAAAGATCTCCCTATACAAGAAGGCTCAGGTTTATACCATTATCCCTCCATGAAGTCTGGGATCAGTTTGGTGGAAGTTACTCAGCGTTCACAGAAGACCTTCCTTGGTCCAGGTATTTTGCACATGCTTTCATGTCCTTGTAATACCTCATTTGGTCCTTACAGCAATCTTCAGTTCTTTACAACTTACTGTCTTTCCACATTTCCCCAAACTTTGCTGCAATATATTACAGAAGATATACTCTTTTAGAGGCATCAACATCATATTACCTAATAAGGTGTAAACAGCTACAGTCCAGCTTTTCCAACAGATGCTACATGCAAAATACACAGAAAAGCTTTCCTGAAGCTGTTCTGCATCGCATAAGAATTTGTTGTTGTAGGCCAGTTCCTAATATACCTATACCTGTGGTTATAATACATAATCTCAGAGGAAAACATGCTAAAGATTCTCCATTAAATGGACCACAAAGAACTCCATCAAACTTCAAGGAAAAAATATGAGCACTTTACTGAGTTTTGGATTGAGTACAGAACTGATAGGACAGATCTGCCTGAGAAAAAGAAAAAAAAAAGAGGAAAAAAAAGGAAATTGCAACTTTATGTTTTGTTTTCTTTGTTTTACTCATTCCATCCTTTTTTTTTGAGTGTTTAATAATTTTTTCAGATGTTTTACAACACTGTTTGCATGGACATAGGCAAAAGATCACTTTCCAGAACACTGGGGACATTTCATAAAACATCATGATTCTATATCATTAAAAACACTGAAATTCAAGCACTTATCAACAGTTTCAATCTAAATATTATTTTAAGTTTGTAATTGTTGTGATTAGACCCTCTTCCAAAGCAGATCAAATTGCATTTGAGCCCATGTATGGCAGGCTCATTAACCAGTATACTAGCAGTAATGTGGACTTTTATTAACAACAAAGTAAAACCAGATACTCTTTAAAGAATTTGTCTGACAACTGCAAATTTAGCTAAAGCAGCCAAAGAAAAAGTACAAAGGACTTCTGTAAGGTGTCATGTTTGTCTGTGTGTGATGACTACTGATAAGAAATAAATAACTACAAAAGAAATCAACTTTCATATTAGAAAGAACCCTTAAAGTATGGGAAGTTTTTCATTTATCAGTTATTGATAAGCTTGATTAAACAAGAACTTATTATAGACATAATTGAATTCTTCTTTTCACAAACCACTAAATAGCAAAGATTCCAAAGCAGCTTTAATTGTTTTTTTCTGTGTGATTCTGAACAATGGTGTTTTAGTTCAAATGATAAAAATGTAGTTAAACCCATGCTACCTGCTATTGAAGTACATAAAGTTTTTATCGGTGTTCTTAACAGTCTTCTTTTGAAAAAACAGAAAGATATAAATCTAGTATTCAACAGTTGAAATATATCACAGAAAGCTATGTCTGTCTTACTTTAGAAAAGCCGCTTTTTGGATACCATATGCAATGTGGACTATTAATCCGTGACAAATACTTATATTTGAACTGATAGCTAAATCACCATGTTATTATGTGTTAAACCTTCCATTTCTTTATATGTTGAAACAAAACTGAAGGGAATTTCCATATGGAAGGTGATTGTACTCTTCTCTGTAAGACATTGTGGGAAGGAGTCCAGGAGCAGATTGTGGTTAAGATTCATTAATATTCTGTGCTACTGAGGAACAATGGCTGCTGGCAGTTTAGCAGAAATCATGCCAATCACTGGTGCTGTTCTGGCCTTGAGATGTATAAATTTGTTACCACTGAATTATTTCCACAGCAAGTGAGAAGATGTAGGATGAGATGGTAAGGGTATGCTTTCACTTCCTTTTGGTTGACAGGCTTCCTGGCTTTAGGAATTTCTGTTGTCTGGTTGATTTTCCTTACTCTTGCACTTCCCTTGCAGTTATGTCACTAAAAGTAATTTTGAAACCAGATTGGAAAAAGTAAGTTTTTAGCTTGCACAGATTTACTTATCTCTTTAATCCAAATGTTCTTATAATATCTTTGAAGAATGTGTGCAATAGATTGTAGGAAGTCCCTCTTGACATCAGGGAAAGTATCTGGATCTGTATACCAAGTTACAGTTTTAAAACATCCATTTAAAGTTTCAAAATGTTCCTCAGACAATAGATGGAGAACTTCCTTCTCTGAAGAAGATGAGGTCCTTCCTTTAATGTAGAAATATTTTCAGGATAGTTCTAAATCCTAAAGCTCTTCTCCTTTTCAATAGAAAAAGAAGTGTAGTAAGAAATTTAGCAATTTGTGAAGTTTCTGAAACAGATTATAGAAACACAGCAAAAGCTATTTTGTTGCACAACTATAAAAACTTGTTCAATGCCTTACCCCACTGAAGCCAATTACAACTTTGCTAGTCATTGCAGAAAGAACAGCACAGGATGATTAGTATTTATTACTTTTCCACTAAGAATAGGCATTTCATCCTTTCTTTCTCCTGGTTTATCTTGTATCCCTTCTATATCTTATACTCCAAAAAACCTAAGAAACATTCGAAAGGTTCTGTAAAGGAAGGAAATTCTTTTCCACATAGAACAGAAATAAAAGCATGTCATTCATTGCCACAGGATATTAGGAAAGTCAATAATTCAAATGAGTTCAAGAAAGGAATTGGACCTATGCACAAAGAAAAGGTCTTTAGAGCCTGCTAAACATGATCCTGAAGGTGTAACCTCTGGCTTGGATAAGTGCCTGGATGGTAGATTATGGAAAACTGGCAGCTGTAGGAAGACCAGAACTGCTTTATTTAAGACTTTTCTTATACACTCTTTTTCTTTCTCTGTGATCATTCAGTAGGGATAAACATCATGTCTGATCCCATGCAGCAGCTCTCACTCTGCCTCAGAGCTTTCCTGTGCTGGATGCAACCTATTTAGATTATAGCTGCACAACCAGACTCTGAGGTAAAGAATGGAAAAAGTAGTGGAGTACAGTACAGACAGTATGTCTTTTGCGCTAAATTTCTGTGAAGTGCATCAGTGTTGTTTTTTTTTCAATCCCTTCATTTTGTTTCTTGCATTCCTTATCCAGCTGTTAATCTCACAAAAACAGAAAGTAATCTTAATTGTCTTATTGTTATTTTCTGGTCAAGAACAGAACCGCTGATATTTGAGATTATGATAATGAATGAAAATACGAGAAGTGTCCAAGAGAAGACTTCTGAACACAGAACTTGTTTTGTTTTCTTCCAGTGAAACAGGATATTTTCTTAACTATATTTCCTGGGGGGTGGAAGGGGAATAAAAGCACCTATTCTGAAATGTTATGTGCTGGCATTAATTTTCTGCTATTTTTCATTTAGCATCTTCATAAACTTTAATTAATATTTGGGTTGCTACGACAGTTCTCAAAATATTAGTGTTAAGTACTTGATGATGACTTACATACATACATGACAAGTATGTAACTAATCAGGAGCAAGAGAATGTGACGTGACATCATATGGCTGATGCAGGTAGCCTCTTTGAAATAGAATCGTAGAATCATAGGGTCATAGAATGGTTTCAGTTGGAAGAGACCTTAAAGATCATCCAGTTCCAACCCCTGTGCCATGGGCAGAGACACATCCCATTACACCAGGCTGCTCAAGGCCCCATCCAACCTGGCCTTGAACAATTCCAAGGATGGGGCATCCACAGCTCACCTGGATTACCTATTCCAGTGCCTCATCATGAAGAATTTCTTCCTAATGCCTCATCTAAATCTTTCCCCTTCCAATTTAAAGCCACTCCTCCTTGTCCTACCACTACATGCCCTTGTAAAAACTTTTCCCCCCAGCTTTCTTGTGTGTGCCTTTCAGGTACTGGAAGGCAACTATAACGTCTCCATGGAGTCTTCTCTTCTTCAGGCTGAACAACACCAACTGTCAGCCTGTCCTGATAGCAGAGGTGCTCCAGCCCTCTGATCATCTTTGTTGTTTACCTCTGGACCTGCTCCAACAGTTCCATATCCTTCTTATGCTGAACACAGTACTCCAGGTGTAGTCTCATGAGAGAGGACTAGAGGGGGAAAATCACCTCCCTTGACTTGGTGGCCATGCTTATTTTGATGCAGCTCAGGATAAAGTTGGCCTTCTAGGCTGAAAGTATCCATTGGTGTCTCATGGCAAGCTTCTCGTCAATGAGCAGCCCTAAGTCCTTCTCTGCAGGACTAGTCTCAAACACATCGTTACCCCGTCCTGTATTGAAAGTATGGATTGCCCTGACCTGGGTATAGGACTTGACTTTGCTGAACCTCATGAGGTTGACATATGGTTATTCTGAATTAGAAATGCAGATCTAAGAGTTGATAGTTACAGTTACGGTTGACACTGTAATTTGACGTAGATAAACCAACCCGGCCTGAACACTGCAAGAGGTCTACCAAGGCAACAGGGAGCGCACTGCAGGGTAATATACCCCATTGAGAGGAGATGTTTCTAGGCTTTTCTAACTCACTGCACATTATTACAGCAACATGTGTGTGACATGCATTGTTGATGTGACCTCATTGATTCAAGAATGATTTTCCCAGTGAAGCAAAGGAAATCAAGAAACTACATGTCTTCAGTCTTATACTTCTGTATTAATACTTGTGAACCCCAGTCATCTATACTCAGAGATAAAAATGCTTTGAATACTCCCCATTCTACATTTTCAAATAGAGTAGAAAGAGGGAGGCATGGGAAATTCAACATAAGAAAATGGCTTGCCTTCTCAGGGTCAGAATCACTTTTCGTGTGGGCTTTTCCTGAATAACCTGAAAGGAATGCAGAGCTAAAAGGACCACTACAGATGACCAATATAAAACAAAAAAGGATTAGAAAATGAAATTTATTTTCTACCATTATCTATCAGTTTTTTGTCTGATCCTTTCTGTGTTTCTGAGTGGAAAATAAGACAGGTGAATCTAGAACTTCCTTGTCTACAACTTTTCTTCATTATTCTTCAATATATTCTTCAGGAAAAAGCTACTTTGTCATGACTGAAATGTGCTGTTCTCTGTATTTATAGAACGGATGCAATATGTAGCCACTGGCTAACTAATTTAAGAAAATGTTGTCCTTTGAACAGTCTTTGCCAAGATTTCAAAGGAGCATTTCGTAGAATCACAGAATCATAGAATCATAGAATAGTTTCATTGGAGTGGACCTTATAGATCTAATTCCAACCCCCCTGCAATGGGCAGGGACACATCCCACTGGATCAGGCTGCCCACGGCCTCATCCAACCTGGCCTTGAACACCCAACTCTATCAGCCTGTCCTCATAGCAGAGGTTCTCCAGCCCTCTGGTCATTTTTATAGTCCTCCTCTGGGCTCTTTTCAACAGTTCTATATCCTTCTTGTGTTGAGGGTTCCAGAACTGGACACAATACTCCAGATGAGGTCTCACAAGAGAGGAAAAGAGGGATAGAATCACCTCCCTTGACCTGCTGGCCACTCTTCTTTTGATGCAGTTCAGGATACCGCTGGCCGTCTGGCTGTGAGCACACATTGCCGGCTCATAGCTTTCTAGTAGCAAGGTAGCTTCCAGCTACTCCTGCCTGTTGCCCATGCTTCATGCATTTGAATAGAGGCAGTTCAACTAGGTTGCTGGTTGCATTGCCTTCTTAGTGGACCCTTTATTACCTATGAAGTGTTTTGGAGAGGTTTCCACCCTGGCACCTATTGCTACAAGAGCCTCCCACTCATCTCCATAGGACTTCAATCATGCCACGGTATCCCCAGCATGCCCCTGGTCAGCAGAGGGAGGGCCCATACCAGCACCCCATCCCTCCAATCATTGTCTGTCATCCCACCAGTTGTCACAGGTTAGACTGATATTATGCCCCTCCTTGTTCACATCTAGTTGAAAGCCCTATCTGCGAGCCCTGAAAGCTCTGTTTGTTTGTTCTTCACAAAGTCTAACTTATGGGTTTATGGTAAGCAACTTTCCAGTCCTTTTGCTTAGTCAAAGAAAATAAACAGGTTCCACTTGAGTGGACTCGAGTTAGTTACATTCCAATTTGGCTCACCCTTAGAGAACGCTTTTTCTCCATTGATCGAAGAGGGAAACTGAAGTGACTTATCTGCTAACGCAGGGCTCTGATGGATGAGTGGTAAGAGCATGCCTTAGAACAGTACACCCACCTCTCTATCTTGCTGTCACTTGATGGACTCCTGACCTGCTTATTAATCAATTTCTGAACCTATCAGCTTTTTACAGTAAGATATCAGGGATACCACTTCTCCTTAAGACATCCTGTTATAGACTACAGATCCTGATTGATGGTTGGGAATGGCTTAACTCAGATAGGTGACCAGCCTCCATCTGTGCTCTGCCCTTGCTGCATGGACATCTGAAAGAGACATTAATCAAATCCTGCATAACAAGAATTTGCAGTGCAATTTTCTGAGGGAAAAAAAACCTGACCAAATTTAGCCTGCAATCAGGAAGAGATTGACAAAGAACTCAGAAATCCATGCTGCATTCAGTTAGAATCTCTTGCAACACCATCCTTGCCTGCCAACAAAGTTTTTATCTACCTAAGGTAGATGCCTAACATTGGAGAGTGCAAAAAGCTTCTTTAACATCCCTCTAATCACTTACTTTCCTGCTGAGATTGCATGCACGTGTACTGTCAGTTCCTGTCATGATGGACATTTGTTCTACAGGAGCAGCGCAGATATCTTTGATTTCTTATGCAGAGGTTATGAAACACCTATGACACGGGTATGACAAATGGTAGTGATGGCATGACTAGATGACTACAATACAGTAAAACCTTGCATAGTGAATGTCTTAATTAGATACTTTTAAATAAACATATAATATCACAAACGTGTATTTACGTTCCTGATAAATAGGTTGCAGGTTTTGATTAATATTAAGTATGCCATCTTATGTAATGAATTTCAACGGATAACATTTTAAGTTGTGTGATCAAAAATCATATACCTGTATATTGCAACCACAGCTGATTTTGTAATACCTATACATGAGAAGGATTAAAAAGGAGCTGTTTATGAACAAATAATTATGTTAATTTAAAGGCAGAAACATGAAAGTCCGCATTTGGATTTAATTATTTAAGAATGTGACTTAAATAGACTCAATGATATTTTTTGCTCAGTCACTATCAAGCTGCACAACTTGTACAGGTTTTCTGTTTCTGTCAGATATTTGAACTACTTGATTGATGCTGACATGCATACACATGGGCATGTTGTAATGATGAAACAGAGACTGGACTAAATTGAGCAGAGAATTTAGAGCTGACAGCATGTTTATAGGTCTGATATCAGGAATCAGTATTGGGATGAAGAGTCTATGAAAAGATATGGCTACTTAAAATAAAAAGCACAGAATAAAAGCCTATGCTTCAGATATATTATGAGATTTATCCCACTTATTTACTCCAGTCAACAGGTAGGCTAGTTATTGATCTATATTTCCTATGCCAAGGACATCTTATATAATTTGTGTAAACTGCTCATTAGTGATGCCTGTTTCTTTTCTTTATTGTGGAAGTAATCTAGATGACTAGTTAAATTAGAAGACTACCTTTATTATGGTTGCAGCTAGATGATCTAAATCCAACTTTTCTTTTTATTGTTGATCTGAAAATATTAGTTTTGTTCAACTAGACCTCAGTCATTTACAAGTCATATTTTACAAAAAAAACCCTATTTATAGAAAAGTAAAATTAAAAGAAAAAAGGAGAGTAGGAGGAATCTTCCATCTGTGTTTTCTCAGTCCAGTGAGGCAATGTTATTTTTGCATTTTTTTATTTAGTAAATTCATCTTCCCAGGTCTCTGAATTATTTAATGTAGTGTCTTTTCTTTCCCTGTATATAGTGGGCAAGGTTGACCTTGGCTGGCTGCCACAACCCCACCCAGTTGCTTCCTCACCCCTCTTTTCAACAGGAAAGGGGAAGAATATACACTCAGGAGCTGAGTTAAGACAGTCCTTTTTAAAATAATTCTTTATAATTGCATCTTGCTATGAGGAAAGTTAACCCCACCCCACACATACACAGTATATAAATACATTGGAAAAAGTCACTTGAATGCTGCAATTCACCCTAAAAGTAGAACAATGAAGAAAATCAGTGAGTCTAACTTGGGATAACAAACAATTCTTTAGACACATTTTCAATATTAGTATAAGAGCAAGTTCAAGGTTAAGGCAAAGTTAAATTATGTCACTGCAAGGATGAAGATCAAAACACCAGAGAGTGGTGCTTAATGGTGTTAAATCCAGCTGGAGGCCAGTTACAAGTGGAGTTCCCCAGGGCTCAGTGCTGGCTCCAGTCCTGTTTAATGTCTTTATCAATGACCTGGATGAAGGCATCGAGTGCTCCCTTAGCAAGTTTGCAGATGACACTAAGCTGGGTGGAAGTGTCGATCTGCTGGAGGGTCGAGAGGCTCTGCAAAGGGATCTGAACAGGCTGGACTGCTGGGCTGAGACCAACGGCATGAGGTTTAACAAGGCCAAATGCCGGGTCCTGCACTTGGGGCACAACAACCCTAAGCAGAGGTACAAACTAGGAGAAGCCTGGCTGGAAAGCTGCCAGGAGGAGAAGGACCTGGGGATGTTGGTTGACAGCTGACTGAACATGAGCCAGCAATGTGCCCAGGTGGCCAAGAAGGCCAATGGCATCCTGGCTTTTATCAGAAACGGCGTGACCAGCAGGTCCAGGGAGGTTATTCTCCCTCTGTACTCAGCACTAGTGAGACCGCACCTCGAATCCTGTGTTCGGTTCTGGGCCTCTCACCACAAGAAGGATGTTGAGGCTCTGGAGCGAGTCCAGAGAAGAGCAACAAAGCTGGAGAAGGGGATGGAGAACAGGCCTTATGAGGAACAGCTGAGAGAGCTGGGGTTGTTTAGCCTGGAGAAGAGGAGGCTGAGGGGAGACCTCATTGCGCTCTATAACTACCTGAGAGGAGGTTGTGGAGAGGAGGGAGCTGACTTCTTCTCCCAATTGACAGGGGACAGGACAAGAGGGAATGACCTCAAGCTCTGCCAGGGGAGATTTAGGCTGTACATGAGGAAAACATTTTTCACAGAAAGGGTCATTGGGCACTGGAACAGGCTACCCAGGGAGGTGGTTGATTCACCTTCCCTGGAGGTGTTTAAGGCACGGGTGGATGAGGTGCTAAGGGGCATGGTTTAGTGTTTGATAGGAATGGTTGGAATCAATGATCCAGTGGGTCTCTTCCAACCTGGTTATTCTATGATTCTATGATTCTATGAAATTCTTAAGCCTTGGAGAGATAGATTGTCCTTTAGCTGTCACTGATGGATAGGGGAGAGCTGGTCTGATGTGGCAGTCTGAGATCTGAGATTGCTGATACTAATAGTCCCTTCAGGTCCGCCAAGCCCTGTAGACCCTGACCTTTTTCTCAACAGTGAGAGGAGTAGCACACCCACCTCTATTTGCATCTGGCATAGGTAGAGAAGACAGCAGTCATTCTCTCTCCTCCTGAAGAGATTTACGATATCCATTGCAATTCCGGAACTAGATCCAAATCTACACTTTCCAAAATTTATGACACAAGAAATGAGGTAACCATCAGATCGAGGACAGAGACAGAATTACCTCATTTCATTCCCTACATATATTTATGAAGATCCGTCATAAAGCTGATTAGAAGGAGTTCTGCAGCAGGCTGTTCTGCAGCCTTCACCACAGATAAGTATCTTGCTTTAATCTCCACCTCAAATTTGTTTCTTGCCATTTCATACTAATTTGCTCACCTGTCGACTCACTTGCATTTTCTCTCCTTTAGGCAATGATGAATCTATTGGACATAAATCTACTTGTCTTGGGAGAAAGAGGCCCTGGGAATTTTAGCCCTGCCTGCTGCTAACCTATGGTGATAAGTGTTTCCAGGCCTTCTGACACTAAAATGAACACAAAACTGACCATCTTCTTCAGAAAATGAGGGCTGCATCAATGCCCACAAGATATTATGTTTCTAGGAGCCTCTAGTAGTTCTTAGCTTTCTTCGATTTTCCAGGGATTATATTGACAGAAAATATATTTTTTCTGAATGTCACACAGATGTTAGGGCAAAATGTTGGCAGTTCACTGAGAAAGGTGTTTTTAAGAAAATCTGAATCCAACAGTAAGAGCCAAGTGAGGACACAGCACCCTTCTGCTGTGATAAAGAAGAAACAGCTTGAAAATATCATTTCTGAAAGAGCTCTTAGTATTTCACATTTCACATTTTGGTCCAGTTAAAATTAAAACAATAAAACAAAAGTATTAGTGGATTTATTTTGTATACTTTCTGCAGGACAGCACACTTAATACTGTCAATAAATAAAGAGAGATGTCACTGAGCTGTTAAATGACAGAAGACTGATGGTGCCTACTGTTCACGCCTTGATGAGTCTTCCTTATCTGCATGGTTTATAGAAAAAAATAAGATGAATTTTCCTTTAAATAATTCACTTGGGTTTAGTATTATTTTTGCTACACGGTTTATCACACAGAATCACACAGAATAACCAGGTTGGAAGAGACCCACTGGATCGTCGAGTCCAACCATTCCCACCAATCCCTTAATCATGCTCCTAAATACCTCATTCACCCTCACCTTAAACACCTTCAGGGACGGTGACTCAACCACCTCCCTTGACAGACCGTTCCAATGCCTAACCACCCTCTCCGTTAAGAACTTTTTCCTTATCTCAAGCCTAAATCTCCCCTGGCGGAGCTTGAGGCCATTCCCTCTCGTCCTGCCCCCTGTCACTTGGGAGAAGAGGCCAGCACCCTCCTCTCCACAACCTCCCTTCAGGTAGTTGTAGAGAGTAATAAGGTCTCCCCTCAGCCTCCTCTTCTCCAGGCTAAACAACCCCAGCTCTCTCAGTCGCTCCTCGTAAGATATGTTCTCCAGCCCCTTCACCACCTTTGTTGCTCTTCTCTGGACTCGCTCCAGAGCCACAACATCCCTCTTGTGGTGAGGGGCCATGTTTGAACATCTTATTTACATTTTAGCAAATATATAATTATTCTATATTTTAAGACTTATAAGGCATTTTACAGAGTTAGCCGGATTTTAAATCTGTGTGGCTAATGAAGTGCTCTTCAATATAAAAAATGTTTGCTTGGAATCCACAGACATTCATGGGCACACCTGCAAAGGAATTGGTAGCCTATGGCCAAAAGTGAGACAATGAAAGACTTAAATTTAAAGCATAGTCCTGCAAGTAACCACTCCTCCAACCTCCTTGCCTCCAATAATTATGAAGCAATTAATTTTACAGATTAATCTTTAGGAACTCAGGTGGTTCAGAAAGACAGGGAATTTCATTTTTATACCATACCACAGTATGTCAAGAGTAACTGATTAAAGTTCACAATCAATTGTGTATTTTGACAGACTTGTGTATGTTGGACAGTTCATAATTATTCTTTAATTAAAACTTGGCCATTTCCTCTCTTTGACTAGACAAGAAGAGGATTTCTATTGCATTTATGGTAGGTTCAATGTAAATGCAAGCAGTAATATGCTGACATGGAGGAATGTTGCTATCATGGAGGAAACATCTTCACTTCATATCTAGGTTTTTACCATTTATTTAAATTGGAGAAGCCTTTGGAAGTCAAGCAAGAGGGCAGTTTTTTTGTGAAGAAATCTGGCCTAACATCTCTCATCCACTGAACTGCAAGAACAAATTCAGGCACAGTCTTCTGAAAGACTTAAGCAGCTCTGAATTTCCCACCCTTCAGTTTGCAAGAGTGGACTAATATCAAGAGTACTGGAAATAACTAGGATCTTACCGCAGTCTACTTTTACCAGTCAATAATTTGGAACTGTTTCTTTTATGATTCTGGGCCTCAAAAAAAGACATAAGATAAACCCAAAAATTTTTAATAGTCGTTTTCACAGTAAACCACATTTACCACCTGTGAACATTAGGTTTCAGTTGTTCACAATTCACATAATCATGGCTAATTAATTATTTGCATGAATTATTAATTTAGTACTCAATACACAATATAAAAATAATTTAGAGTTAATTAATGTTTTTATACATGACCATCTACACAATAGTTGATGTTTTCTGGGATTTACATTATCATGAACATACAATATTTCATGTATTCTTTTCTAATCAATCATTACTGTGCTGTCATTTAGGAGGAATTGGAGATTTTCTAGGCCACATTTTGATTCATAGTTCTATGTCTTCTGCTTTTATTTTATTAGCTGGAGAATAAAATCTCATGGTGGTCAGAACTGGTTTCACACTGGATCAAAAGAATAGTTTAACAGGCTAAACCAAAAAGTCCTCAGAAAAAAACAAACAAATAGTTGATTTTATGATGCACACATGAGACACTATTCCACCCAAATCAGAGTAAAAATTGTGTAAGTACTAGCAATATATAACCAAACTTAAAGTTGCTTTGAAATTATGTGCATAAACATGAGTAATATGTGATACAATTTGAGTAAGATAATTTATTTTTTACCTGAGGCTGTTGTAGCAGTCCAGTGTGAAGCAATAGCACAATCTGGGTCCCTAATAATGACCAATATGCTGATTCAGTCATACCTCTGATCAAAAGGATCACTGACTTATTCAGAGCAGCTGTGCTACAGTTCTGCAAGAAGTTGTCCCTAGACTCCTAGTGAAAGTGGTAGGATAGGCACAGTTGGGATTTGTAAAATAAGCATGTCTGACAGTGTTGTTTATTTATTTTAAATTCCAAATAAACCTTCCTAAAGCATTGTAGAAATTCAGATAAAGAACAAGGCACATGGATATTATGCTAATTTTCTTCTTCCTTCAAAAATCTTTCTAAATTATTTCTTAGAGGACATGATCTTGCAGAAATAGAAAAGTGCCGTTGTTTTTCTTATATTCAGAAACATCCATATGAAGCTGGGTGAATTTTGGAAGCATAAAGATAGGTTTGAGTTGATTATCCAATAATTGTATATTAGTTTTGATTCAGACTATCAAAAAGTCATAATAATATCTCTTTTAAAAACACAGGTAGGATTTTCAGGGTTAAATTTGTCAGCACCTTGGCAATATTCAGGGCAGTCCATTTCATTCAAAATATAGGCACAGATCTTGTTAGTATTCCAAAGACAGAAATTGAAACAATGAACTATGTCAGCAATTGCAGGTCCGGAATATAAGTTACAGAACAGCTATTTCTTCCAGAATGTTTATCTTCTAATTGTTTCCCAATTCCAAAATTTGCCTCTACACATAAGTGAAAATATAACTTTTTTTTTGTGCTATATGCCTGTTTCCACTTCTCTACCAAGCATATCTTATTTGCAGTGCACTGTATTTAAATGGGAGTCTCTATCTAGGAGAGAGATATTTTTATCTATTCCATCATATATAAGCAACAAAGCGTACATCAAACCAATGTAAATACATAGGTTACTTTTCAGAATTTGTACTACTTAATGTTTTGTGTGGAAAGTTCTGTAGTTCAATAATTCACTAACTTGCATTTCATTACCATTTTCACACAAGTCTGATAGACTTTCTGCCAGAAGAGATCATAACAATAATTAAAATGGGCCATCTTACACAGCACTTAAGAGTTTTTCCACAAGAATTCCTGCAATAGGATTATCATTCTTCCACAGTTGTCATCTCTAATGATTTTATCATAGCTTTTGTGGATATTTAGTGCAATTGGCTGAAAGCTTCACATCTTGGAAACACATAATTATATACAAAATTCAACTGTTTTTCAAAAAGCTGAGCCTTGAAGATTCCAAATTTATAAGGTCTGATTTTCTTGGATATTATTTTTTAAATCTCAAATTTCAAAAGTCTTCAGGGAAAGAACAGTCTATGAGACTATGAGCGGAGTTGTTAATACATCGTGCCAGGTGGGACCCCAGGACCAACCAACAAGGTGCAAGGTGGGCAATCAGAGGAACAAGACAGGAGGTAACTCAAAGTAATAGAAGAAATTCCTAATAATTCCTTCAGAAGGCAGTCAGTTCTCAAGTGCCAATTCACAATTATGTCCCTCTTCTCCTAGTTTTTCATTTGGCACTTCTAATACCACTTTGTGAAGGCTGGAAGAACAAGAAAAAAATCTCTTTGAAGTAGTTGAGACTTCATATAGCTGGTATCTCAGATTCAAATTGCACTTCAGAAGGAAGAACAATGAGAAAATTTACAGTGTTCATTACAAAATAAATTAGAAACAGGGCCAATACTGGCAGTCTGGCAGACCTGCATTTGGGTTAAGAGATAGCTTTAGTCAACCCAGGATTCTGATTGGTTTTCCTTTATATTTATTCTGATACTTTGCAACGTTAAATTAAATGTGATAGAATTGAAAGTGGAAAACATAATTTTATTAATGTCTTTCAATAACAAACCCATTATTTTAGATTGGAGCATCCATCAACAGATTCAGGCAACTAATTTACTAACTCTTTCCTGTCCTTTATCTTTAGAATTTAGAACCTGAAGTTATATATCATTCATACATTCAATATACTTATAGAAAATGTGAAGTCTAATTTTGGTTCAGGTGAAAATAGTGAAAAGTGAGGACAGGAGAGTTCAATAAGTGACTCTTTGTCATATCTTCATAAATACACCCCCAAATGAAGATCCATTGAGGACACCTATAATTCCTTCAGGATTCTGGATTTGTTCTAAAATCTTGTTTGCAGTACAGAAAATCCTTTTTTACATCACTGTTAATGACTAGAATGATACAAATTTCTGGACAAGGCAAAGTTAAGCAGGAAAGCAAAAAGGAATATTAAGCACAATTGGTTTTTTGGTCATAACATTTTTAACTTCTCTGTTCACACTGAATGCAATCAGATAGTTCTGTATTTGCTCTGCAGTTTTCTAAAGTGTATGGATAATATTTATTAGGATAGCTTGCCATAGAAAAACTATTTATTTATGGGATAAAAAGCAACATATTTTTTCCTGAAACAGGAATTTGCAGTAGTATTGTACTTATGGAACATTGTATTGAGTGCTTCTGAATGGTGCTTTAATTTCTTGCAAATGCATAAACCCAACAATTTTTGTCAAATGCTAAAATTGGAAAGGTTTTTTTTTTGTTACTTTTTCTGAATAATGAAAGAATGGACATCCTTAACATGATTCTCTCTGGGTACCTGATAGGTAATTCTGACAACAGATGTGAAACTGTCATTAAAGAAATATTTATATAAATGTCTTTCTTTTGAGGATAGGTCGTCGAAACTCTGAAAAATAATTTTGCTGATCAAGTGTCTGGTCTTCTATCAAAGAAACATATTCATTATAACAGAATAATGTATCAGCTTAAATTATAGCTCATAAATCTATATGACTTCTATAGGACTGGCCTTAGTGGGGACTTTAAGTCTCACAGCATACAAGAGTAGAAAACACTTCTTTTTTTCTAACAGTATGAGAACTGGGGAGCAACAAATGACATCATTACTGAACAGGTAACAAGTAAAAAAGAAATATATTTCTACCTGAATACATACAGTGTGAAAACTCTGCCAGGCAGTATTCTGGATGTCAAAAGTGCAAATCGATTCAAAAAGCAGTAAGACAAACTCATGGAAGAGAAACACATCAGGACTTTAGAAAAAAAAAAATTCTCTGGTTCCAGAAATCCCTAGAGAGTCTGCTGAAAGCTAGGAGGATAGAGCAGGACAAATATAGAATAAACATGTATCTTAAAGTCTTGTCTCGTTCTCAAGGGCTTTGTCTAATCGGCCCTATTGGCATCAAACAGACCCTCGGTCTGGTCCAGCATGGTCCTTTTATTGTCTTGTATAACATGCAGCCCCCTAAAGCCTAACGAGTCTCCTATTAATGCATTTGATCTAGACATGCAAATTTATTCACGCAGGTGTATTTCATCCCCACAGTGGAGCTGCTGAGTGGACCTTTAACTCCTACAGATAAGATGTGAGGACTTAAAATTATTAGCAAGTTATTAAAATATATCTTATAAATTACCTTTAAAAGAGTCCAAAGGAACAGCATAAAAATGAGAAAAGCTATTCCTAAAAGTAAACTCACTTTTTTTTTTTTTTTGCTGTCACCCACAGTGAATTTCTTAAGTCTTCTGTCATTATAGTTGCCAGGAAGACAATTGATAAATTACCAATGTGACTTGTACACTCAAACTTGAGCCAGTAATAAAAATGTTCTCCTATCAAAACAGAAGTCATGAAGAGTTGTACACTGAAGGCACTACTAAATCTGTCTATTTTACATGTAGATATACCTTATGACACCATGTCCTCTAGCTGTTGAGGCCTTTTTCCATAAATAACCCAGCCTGCCTGTGTATTCTGATGCTGATCAACACAACAAGTTATTTGTGTCTTTCTGAGTCTACATGCTCATCACTTCTTGTGTATGTGCTCAAGCTTGGCTACAAGCAAAATTTCATCTCTAATTTCCATTGCACTATTACAATAACTTTTGGGGGCAGGAACTGACATTCCCTAAGTTAATTTATAAAATTAACAGGCATGGTCATTTTTTTTTTTAATAATTGTTCTTTTTTCTCCCTCCTGTAGAAATTTCATCATCAATGTTATTATATTATCTATCCAAGCCCATAGTTGAAAATTTATTACATTAAGATGAGATTAATATAGAATTTCATGCTCATTATTTAAGGAGCTGAAAATAATTTTTACTTGAATATGAACAGTCATTTTCAAAGTCATAAGTTATAATCAGTTGTTGTGGACATGCCTAGTGTTCTTCAGATTCAAAGCCAGAGTCAGAAAATATAAGACTCTAATCAAAGTATACTAAATGACTTCAACACTTTGTCTTAGGAAACTTTCCAAATAAATAATATTGTTGTGTTGAACATGTGCTTAGAATATTTTCTGCACACACGACTGCTGGGTCTGGCTGGAACAAATTTAGCTTTCCTCAAATCAGCACATATAGTGCTTTGCTTTGTCTTTGTCTTTAAACAGAACCGATAACACACCAATGTTTTAACAATTGCTGAACAACACTTGCACAGTACAAAGGTTTTCCCTTTCTCACTCTGTCCTGTCACCATCTCCACAATGGATAGGCTCTTTTTTTCACAGTTTTAGTTTCATAAGAAACTAACTTTGCTCTAGAATTATGTTTTCCTCCTCCTTGATAGGAGTAGACCAGGATAAGAATCTCAAATATAATTATGTGCACTGGGGAGATGAAGCCATGTACATATACACTTGTATACAAATGCTAGCTTTACAAATGCACCAGAATCCAATTGTTTTAATGGTGAGAAAGTTTTAACTGAATTTGTTTGTTTCTTGTTTATATTCATTAATTTGTAGGATGGTGTTCTCCCCAGACAGCATTTAGTGAGGAATTCTGCTACAGTGTTAAGAATGTTTTGGTTCTGTCACTTGTGAATGTCACAGTTCCTGCTGGCATTTTTTCCTCCAACATCATAACATCTAAATCAAATTGAATCAGTATCAGGGTACCAGAATGCTGCTTTCATGTTATTTTTCTCTTCCAAACTATGATTTATGGATGCAGTTCCTGAGGGCTGGACTTTTTTGTAATTGGAAAAACCTCTGTAACTTTAGTTGCTAACTACAGGTCAGGGTTTAGTTCACTGTATTAGCATGTAAAAGCAAATTTGAAAAGAAATATTGATTATTTCCTTCCCCAGACAAGCAAAAGAATTCAAGCAGAGGTTGATTTGAAACAAGATTTGCCACTGTCACTTGGAACTCATCTATGCAATATGACATTTTATTTACTTAAAAATTTTCTAAGGTAAAAATTTCAATTTCTATGCACTCATATAATGTGAATTAGATTTCTGTCTATTAATTGGAACTCAAAACCTTCAGCTTATTACTGTCTGTGGAATACAGTTAAAGGTACTGATTCAAAACACTTCGTAGTGGCACTTTTTTTACAGAAGCTTGAAGTTTACTGTGTTACAATATTTATACTTACTTAAGATTTCTATTGAGAGTTTCTGAATGATTTAAAAATAAATAAAATATGAGTAAAGACATTCTTACAATGAGATTGGAGAGATACTATTGCAGGGCAATGTTAAAAACATTATTAAGAAAAACAAGGTTCTCATATTTTGACAGCTGACATTGTGGGTCTACATTCCAGACTGTGTATGAAAGCAGACTAGTGCTAAATCGTACCCAAAACATCCTCAAATTGCAATTTAATGGACTTTCAGAGACTTCCATGGTTTAATTTTCAAAGGTTCTGCGTGCTAGGTACATACCGTGAGCCTGTGTTGCAGGAGCTGAGTATGAGTTTGAGTGCAGTTGTTTCTCCTGGATGCCAATAGCTCATTGCAGATCAGGTCTGAGAATAGGCAGGCTGGGGCTGGGCAGCTTGGAGCAGAAACTGCCACCCTTCAGCTCAGGAGAAGAATTGGTGCAAGGATTGAGGCTCAGGAGAACAAGAAAATTAAAAAAACAAAAGACAAAAACAAACAAAAATCAGCAGCAGAGGAAGGAATGTAGATAAAAAAGCTGAAACAGAGGACTACAGAGAAGAAGCAGCAGAACCTGGCAAAAGCAACAAAGGTACTAAGACTGAATTTCTCTCAGACATCCTCAGTCCCTATGTTTATGTCCTGACAACAAATATCTGGAAAACCTCCAAGTGCTGATATGTACTTGCCTTTCTAGTCACTGGTTCATGTAGAGGGTTCTGATGGTACCAGGCCTGCCTGCAGTAGGTCCTTTTGCAACCTTCTGAATAGTGTTCTGAAAGATTTGCCTCTGAAAAAAATACTGCTTAGTTGCAGAGGTAGAGAGTTTTCTCTTTATTTTCCTGCCTCAACAACAGTGAGTTTTTTCTTGGTTTTTTAAAGCTAATTATAATTGATACATGAGGAGTGTTGGGATTGCAAGGTCAATGACTCAGAAGTTAGAAAAATGTCAGCATTAAGATTGTCTATGCAGCCTTAATTAGTCTGTCTTAGATGTAAGAATTACCATCTATAATTACATTAGCACATGCAATTTTTTCATAGCATTCTTTCCTCATCCAGTCACAGACTGAAAATCAGGTTTTATAATAAGACATTGTTGATTGTAGGATACCAGCAAAATTACTT
The DNA here is from genome assembly GCA_033459285.1 of Clamator glandarius. Classification (NCBI taxonomy): domain Eukaryota; kingdom Metazoa; phylum Chordata; class Aves; order Cuculiformes; family Cuculidae; genus Clamator; species Clamator glandarius. Next base: position 545,216 of record JAUNZM010000174.1, read on the forward strand.
TCAGAAAATAAAGGTGCAAAGCTAATGAAGCAGGAGCTGAAAGAAAGAAGATTTAATAACTGTGGTTGCTGGACGCTTTCCAAAGAAACTGGATTCTATCAGAGAGTTCCTTTGTGGTGCTGGGCAAGTCATATTCATGCCAGTGTGGGCTTTGTATCTCTTCTGTGCCTGTATGCTCTGATATGGGACTGGCAATTAACAAAATACAATGTGATCATGCAGAGGTTGTTATCATAATGCATAAACATAAAGTGTCAAATTTGAGTTACATTTGAAACCTTAATTCTGCTATTTCCTAACTTTTGAATGCTCATTTGGCAATATTTTAACTTAGTCCATCTCATTTCTGAGTGCTTTGTTTGTATGTATCTTAGATGTTAAAGGCAATTGGACTGTTCACACCTTAGTGACAAACTTGATTTTTGTTATCATGAAAAAAGAGTCTGGAATTGAATCAAATAATTTTGAATTATGACCATGCTTCTAACATTCAGAAAAAAATTGAGTCAAAGCTGTGAACAGTTGTGTTTAACTCCTGTATTTTCTTATCTTTCTTCCTTTCTGTAAAAGCATAAACATTGCCATAATATAATAAAGTTAATGTAATCTGTCTAAATTTTCTGCTAGTAAAAATTAACAAAAGGAAGAAAGTTCTAGAAAATACTGTCATGATAAATCATGCCTGATATAATTTTTTTTATAGTTGCTCTTGTCACATGACTGAGAGAAACTAGGGTAAAAAGTTACATTCCTCTTCATAATCAAATACTATCACTTTTATTTCAGGAAAGTAAACTTGTGATAGTTGTATGACAAGGATGTTGTTTCTCATGGGCTTCTATAACATCAACTAATGGTGAATGCTTACATTGGATGTCCAGAACTGTCAGGGGGAAGTTTATGTGAGTATCACTAAGGTGAAGGTTTCTTCTATGGGAATCACTCTGAGTGCCTAAGATAGGGAGCAAGCAGTAGCAATTTGATTGGCCTTTTTTGTTCTTCTGTCTTTTGTAAAAGGTGCAGTGAATTTCCTACAGCTGACATACGAACAGTATTTACAGAAGATTTAGAACCTGAGGTTAGAATAAAAGGTATCAGTAGTCCTATCCTAGTCCCTATTCCTGACTATAAATTATACCTGGCTTTTTTACGCGGCTTTTTTGTCAGTGGATCTCAGAATGCTTTACAAAAGAGGAGGCTGGACTGTATTTTGTTTAGTGCTTTGTCCAGGTTAGTTTTAAATATTAGTGCTCCAAAATAGGCTATGTTTTGAGCACATTTGCCAAGTAGCAAGAAGAAAGAATATGAAGGAACATTTAGCCATGTGTTACATAAAACTTAATGATGAAACCATCAAAGAATAAGGATCAAGGCATATTGCATGTGACACAAAACCAAAAAAGGAGTGAAAACACAGAGTTTTCAGACATTTTGAGTAACCTATCTACTTCATTTCTAAAATTAATTTTAGAAAAAAGAAAATTTCATTTTTAAATCACACAGTGGAAACCGTTAACATTATTATTATATAGGCTATGGAAATCAAAATTATACAATGAAAAAAAACATGTCAGACTAGTTTGATAATCAACATATGAATTTCTTTTGCCATCATGATTCATGCAGGTGTTTTGTCTAGACTTACGTTCAGCTGCTTTTGCCTTCTGTAGAAATAATAGCTAGGCTGGATTTCACAGCTTGTGGATGTGGAAGTTGCTTTCTGCTAGGGTTTTACTCTTTCTTATCATGAATTTCTCCTAAGATCATAGAATCATAGGAGGGAAGGTGAATCAACCACCTCCCTGGGTAGCCTGTTCCAGTGCCCAGTGACCCTTTCTGAGAAAATTTTTTCCTGATATCCAGACTAAATCTCCCCTGGCAGAGCTTGAGGCCATTCTCTCTCATCCTGTCCCCTGTCAAATGGGAGAAGAGGCCAGCTCCTTCCTCTCCACAACCTCCCTTCAGGTAGTTAAGGAGAGCAATGAGGTCTCCTCTCAGCCTCCTCTTCTCCAGGCTAAACAACCCCAGCTCTCTCAGCTGTTTCTCATAAGGCCTGTTCTCCAGCCCCTTCACCAGCTTCATTGCTCTTCTCTGGACTCACTCCAGAGCCTCAACATCCTTCTTGTGGTGAGGGGACCAGAACTGAACACAGTATTCGAGGAGCGGTCTCACCAGTGCCGAGTACAGAGGGAGAATAACCTCCCTGGACCTGCTGGTCACGTCATTTCTGATACAAGCCAGGATGCCATTGGCCTTCTTGGCCACCTGGCAACACTGCTGGCTCATGTTCAGTCAGCTGTCAACCAACATCTCCAGGTTCTTCTCCTCCTGGCAGCTTTCTAGACAGACTTTTCCTAGTCTGTAGCCGCACAGGGTTGTTGTGCCCCAAGTGCAGGACCCGGCATTTGGCCTTGTTGAACCTCATGCCACTGGACTCTACCCAGTGGTCCAGCCTGTTCAGATCCCTTTGAAGAGCCTCCTACCCTCCAGCAGATCCACACTTCCACCCAGCTTAGTGTCGTCTGCAAACTTGCTAAGGGAGCACTTGATGCCTTCATCCAGGTCATTGATAAAGACATTGAACAGAGCCGGACCCAGCACCGAGCCCTGGGGACCCCTACTTGTCACTGGCCTCCAGCTGGATTTAACTCCATTTCCCACCACTCTCTGGGCCCAGTCATTCCACCAGTTTTCCACCCAGGAGAGTGTGCACCTGTCCAGGCCAGAGGCCGACAGTTTCCAAAGCAGAATGCTGTGAGAAACTGTGTCAAAGGCTTTACTGAAGTCCAAGAAGATACATCCACAGCCTTTCCCTCATCCAGCAGCCGAGTCACTTTGTCATAGAGGGCGATCAGGTTAGTTTGGCAAGACCTGCCTTTTGTAAATCCATGTTGACTGGGCCTGATCACCCAGTTCTCTTGCATGTTCTTCATGATCGTACTCAAGATCACCTGTTCCATGACTTTCCCTGGCACTGAGGTCAGACTGACAGGCCTGTAGATCCCTGGATCCTCCCTGAGACCCTTCTTGTAGATGGGCACAACATCAGCCTCCAGTCCAGTGGAACTTCCCCAGTCTTCCAGGACTGTTGGAAGATGATGGAAAGGGGTTTGGCCAGCACATCTGCCAGCTCCTTCAATACCCTCGAGTGAATCCCATCTGGCCCCATAGACTTGTGGGTGTCTAGTTGGGCAAGCAAGGCTCTGACCACCTCCTCTTGGACCATGGGAGCCTCATTTTGCTCCTCTGGCTCCGGGGTTTGTACACAGAGGGAACAACTTTCTTTACAATTAAAGACTGAGGCAAAGAAGGCATTAAGTACCTCAGCCTTTTCCTCATCCCCTATCATTGTTGTTCCTTCTGCATCCAATAGGGACTGTATGGTCTCTCTAGTTCTCCTTTTATTATTTATATATTTATAGAAAGTTTTTTTGTTATCTTTCACCGATTTAGCCAATCTGATTTCTAGTTGAGCCTTTGCCCTTCTGATTTTTTCTCTACACAATCTCACTTCCCTCCTCTAGTCCACCCAAGAGGCCTGTCCCCTCTTCCAGAGCCCATAAACATTCCTCTTCTTCTTGATATCACTCAAGATCTCATTGTTCAACCAAGCTGTTTTTTTCCCCTGCTGGCTTTTTTTTTGGAACATGAGGATGGCTTTCTCCTGAGCCGCTAGGATCTCCTTTTTGAAAAGCTTATTGGATTCCTTTAATCAATTTTTTATACTAATTAAAAGTTTAAAATGTTGACTAATTGCATGGGTCAAAAATGAAAAATGGGCGTAAATTAGCAGTTTTACAGTAAATTAATTGTCAAACCAAATGAGACAATTTACCAAAAGATATTATGAATTGAAAGAAAGAATCTAGTCCAAAAGAAAGAAAAAAAGAAACTATTTTATTCTATTTTTCAAAATTGTTGACAGGTTCTTTGACATATTTTAAGTGCAATTTAATCAATTTCAATATTTTAAAGAAATTTTCCTATATATTATACACAGACAGCTTGAATCACTACAATTGAAATAAATTATGTTTTTGGGATAAAATGCTGCTTCTACTCTCATACTGTACCATTATAATGATATTAGAGCACTTTAGATTAAATTTTCACTTTTCTCTAGAAGAAAGTTTTGACTTTTAATGAGATACCACAAGTTTTTACACACAGATATATTAAGCATGAATTTTGCCCTAGGAAAAATTTGACATAATTTATTTTATTGCTAAAATTAAGCTAGACTTGTAACTTATGAATTATGCTTTTCAAATCTTTTAAAATATATATTTATTTTTCTGTTATGCCACAGCAGTGCCATGGCATGGTACCTAGAGATGGGCTATATTAGTCATATTTCAGTGCAAATCACCTTAAGCTACCTTTAGTGTATCAGTAGTCATGTACTATATAAACGAGCTATATCTTATGAAATGTTGGAGCACAGCCTGGTAGTAACATAGGACAGTCAATTAAAAGAATATTATCAAATCAAATTCAACAGTCTGAATCTTTTTAAAAAGGATGAAAAGCGTTTATAACTGCATCAGAGTTAACAGCTGAATTTTTTGCTAGTACTAAAAGATTTTATGTCTTTTTTAGAAAGTCTTCAACTCTACTGCTTTTTGAAAAGACATGAAAAGCCAAGACGGAAAAGGCAAAGTAGCAGGAAATAGCTTGTATCTGACTGATTTCTGCTTGGTTTACTCTGGTTAGAAGATTCACCCTGTTCCTTGATTTGAACTGGGGCTTTGAGACTTGTATCTCCCCAAAGTTGTTTTAACAACTATGCTTAGAAAACTCCTTCTCTTCTTTATATATATCCATGTATTTTAAAAAATAAACATTAGAAAACCTTATAGCTTGGTGGATATTACTCCCAGCTGGGAAGTATATGTTTCAGTGAGTGTGTAGGGAATTATATAGTTATGTATAACTTTGGTAAAGAAGTCTAAGTTGATTATTTACATGAACAAAATGCATACAGCTCAGTGTATACACTGCTTACTTAGAAGCCACCAGAAACCTGAACTTGTGTCTTCTCATACACAGACGGATGTGCTGACTTATGTATCATCTATCATGGAAGCAGCAGTACAAAAATATCTTCTATTTTAGTAGGAAATAATGAGTAGAGAACGCTATGAGTTGGCCTTCCAGAGATGCTACTGGCAAAACAAGAGTTTTAATTGTCAAGTAAAATTAGGCTGATGAGGCCCAATTAATGCTTGCTAATCTCACTAGGCTTGTTTCTGAAGAGTCTGTCTGAGTTTATTGAAGAAAGTCAGAGATTTAATTCAGCAGAAGTGGGGATCTGAGTTAATATTCTTTATCACTAAAATTAAAGTGTCTGTTTTCCAGTAAGATTTCAGCTTGCTTGTTATCTTCTTTCCTTTTCACATGGCCTAGCAGAAGCGGGTGGGCTGGCATTAATAAAAACAACCCTAGGGAAAACACTGAAAAATCACTCCGTTAAACATGCCTCATTTTATCTGTTTTACATATCTATTTTCCAAGATATTCTTACACACATTGAGATCAATAAATTAGGGTGTCTAGCTCTTATTACCTACACAAATCACTCTTTTGATTAACATCAAACTTACATTAGCAATTATTAGTATATCACCATAATTATATCATTATTATAACTAAAACTTGCAGATAATTTATTGCCCAAAACCAATTCTATCAAACAACTCAAATATTGAAATTTGTTACAAATAACATGCCTCTGTTTTCCTTTCTAGCAAACAAAGTAACTTTCTATTACAGTTGCTTGCTGAGTATTAAGATAACTTCCTGCAATGTCATACCCATTATTCAGTTTTTGCATATGAAACAAGTGGAAGTTTTCTTCTGCTAGGTGAACACAGCCCTGTTGGGATCAACAGTTTGAAGATTTCTGACCTGTAGTTTTCTGGTCAGGGGCTTCTGTTCCAGGACAGGAGCAGATGCATCCATCATTCCAAAATATAACAGGGCAGATGATGTTGACACCACAGCAGTCATAACTCATTAGAAGAACAGTGCTTGTTAGGAAGAAATGTAAACAATCTGAACAAGAGACAGAAAAAACATGACAAGCAGAGCAGACCCACACTTTTTAAGAAAGGCAGTAATGAGATCTTCAAAATTAGAGGTTTATCTCTATCCCTGGAGTAATATTGTCAATTCCTCTTTGAATTCAGTTCCAAAGGCCCAAAGAGTAAGGCACAAGTCAGCAATAGTTAAGATGGATTAAAAAAAGGATTCATTAAGTTTGTCCAATGTGAACGGCTAGAGTGAAATGCCTAGCTATGTAGATAGGAAGAATGGCGTAATATATTTATATTCAAGGTATACTTATGCTTGAATTTAGTAAAGTTTGAACATCTCCCATAGCATTCTTATTTGAAAGTTGAGGAAGTATTAGCTAGATCAACAAGCTGATTACTAGGTTGAATTTTGTCTGGCCTGTTGTATTCAAAGGCAAATATACATCTATTTCTAGTCTGGCTTGCATCCAGTGATGAAAGTTTCATTTAAACTCCAGGGACTGATACTTGACAGAAACCTCAAGAAAATTAACAGGCAGCAGTGTCAAGCTCTGTATCTGGAGTGTAGTAATAAAATAGTATAGGATAGGAAGATACTGGTTAAGTAATATCATCCCTGAAAGGCATCTGGGGATTGTAGAAATTCAACACCACAGTGGACATGAACCAATAGTGAAATTCTGTTGGCAGGTGCATCATGGAATCACATGCAGAGATCAATATGATCCCCAGCCGTCCTTGGTTTGTTACTTTTTAGTGTATCAACTCTCAGGCTGGATTGTTCATGTGGCTGTTTTCCATGGGAAAATCCTTCAATATTCCAACAAAATTCCATTGTAAATAACTATATAGCCTAATATTTTAGGCTATATTTGAACAAACGTGTCTACCATATTGGGAGGAGTTGTGATTCCTCAGCAGCTGGCACTAATGAAGCCACATCTAGTCTCCTGTGCTCAATATTGGATCCTCTTTTTCAGAATAGTTGTGAAAAACATGGTAGAGCTCAGCAAGCAGAACTATCAGAAGCCTTGAGCATGTGAGAAATGAGGAGAGTTTGAGGAAGCAGAGCTTCATTAACCTGGTGTAAAGGAGATTAAGAGGTCATCTAAGAGATATCTGAACTACCGGAATGGCAGCTACAAAAATGATAGGACCAAATTATTTTGGATAGTGGCAAACAATAAAGGAAGGGATAAACTTCACAGAATCTGTCTTGGTGTTTCATGTGGGCATCCTGGAAAAAAAATCAGCAGGGGCACAGTTTGGTACTGAACCAGTTTACTCAGAGAGCTGGAGAAGTCTCCAACTTCGGAGCTTTTCAAGACTTATATGAACAAAGCCATAATTGATCTGACCTAGAGCTGTTGAGACCCCAGCTCTGAAATAGAGGTTGGGCTAGATGATATTTCATCTAGGTAACACTTCTATGAGTCTGCTTTAGACATTCCAATAGGGTGAAATGAATCTTACTCCAAACAGCATCAAATGCAATGATTTCTATTATTAAGGAAGTCATGGATGAATTCTTCATACATAGCTGTTGAATCCTACCCTTAAAGACTTCAAGACTGACATCAATCTTTCTAAATGTGTTTGTAGTTTCAGCTAGTCATCCTTTACTCCTTTTTTCATCATTTGTAAAGGGAAATTAATCTCATCACAGATTAGTCAAACAGAAATGGTCAAGTTAATTTCACAATAAATGCCACTATTTCTTCCATTGGCTAAAAAGAGTCCAAGTTTAACTAACTGAGGTATAGATATTTTCAATTGTTCTTATAAAGTCTGCTATGACTATTTAAATAATTCTCTTAAGAGCAAAATGATTCATACTGAGTCCATCTTCTTTTTGGATATTAGCAATGAAACTACTGGTTGCTTACTAAGTCCCTAAAATTAAATGTTCTTTTACATTATTTGAAACAAACAAGCAAAAGTTGTCAGTGTGTATTGGGTGCTAGTTCTAAAAGCAGAGTATTAAATATTGCACAAAGTCCATGACAGAAATTTTTACAAAACTAGAGATAAAATTATTATTCACTGATCATCATGCTATCACGTATGTATTTTACTCTTATTAGTAAGGGCATTAATGACCACTAGGTAGTGACATGACACTCTAAAAACTTCGGCCAATTTCTACAATCACAACTAAACTTATGATGTAGTGATTTAAACAAGGCATTTCTAGTTTCAATAAGAAAACATAAATTGATAGCCTATTAAATACACTATTTCAGAAAGCAAACACCTCTAAACTGCAGGAATAACTAACTGCATATAATTTGGCTTGTTGTACTGAACTTTGGTTTATTGCAAGATGTCAGCTTATTGAAATGAGAGAGGAAGATCACACACAGTTTGAAGTCAAATAAATAAATTTAAATTAAAGAAATAAACCAGACGAGGATTTATGTTCACATTTCTTTTGGACTTGTAGTATTCAATTGTTTGATTGTCTGTTTTCATCAGTAACTATAGAACTTTGAGGTAGTGGTAACTGGGAGTGCTAACATAGACTAGTGCCTTAACTTCTCATGTATTCTTTCAACTAGTTTTACATCAAGTCTTGTTTTGTTTAAGAAGTAACAAAAAATATAAACACATGCTCTGAATTAATGACAGTCCAGTCACCAGTTGTTTCCAATCTAAATATTTGTAAAGGTCATAAATCAGGTTCATAAAGTTCTTACCTACTGAAGCAGGTTGCCACTGGCTATTATTTTTACCTCACCTGTGCAGTGAAGATATTGCCTACCACTTCCACATGAGATTGGAAATATTAACAAAAAAAATCTAGGATATCTCAGAAAAAAATCTCTTCTGTCTTTTTAAGATCAGTTTAGTTTTTCAGCTATAACTGAAAAGATAATTTGGCAGCACAGTCTTTAGGATACATATTTCCAGTTAAAATATCCCATTGGGATCAAGAAGTAATATAGCAGCTTTTAATTAGGATGTTTTGCCTGAAATATTTTGCATAGCTAACTAATATAAATAAGCCTTTATTGCATAAACAATGTAAATCAGAATTTTAATTCGACAAATGCATTAAAAATTGTATCGTGAAATACACATTAAGAAAAGCAGAGCAAGCAAATAAAAAAAAAACCTAAAAGAAATATGTCTTATTTTTTCCTCCTTTTTTTTTTATTAGTGAAAATTGTTCTACTGTCCATCTCCAGTGCAGCTTTCAGATTAATATCCTATATCCAGCCCATTAGGACAACAGATACAATGACATAGAGCCACTGACCCTTACATCAGACATTAAATCATAGGACATAATAATTCCAAAACCTTAAACCTGCACTCCAGGGATATCCCAGCTCCATACTAGAACGAACAGTGGTCATTGTCATGTCCATATTCTGCTTCAGTGATTTAATTTCCAGTGACTGGAACTCTTGATAATAGCAATAGGCAGGAAACACAATATGCTACAATGAGCTCCATTCTGGATATCGGGGCATCAGGAACTCCAGTTATTGTTGAGAATATAGTTGCAGAGCAGATACTAAGTTTCTGAAAACCTTTTTTTCAGTGGTCAAGCACTCTCTTGTATTATCTCCAAGCTGCCTCTGAATGTGTAAATTGTCTATTCACAGCCATCTCTCTATTTGTATTTGAAATTACTTTGTGTCCTTTCATGAGATAAGTACTTGTCTTCAATACAAAACACTCTCTCTGTACAGCATGTCCTGCACAAGAAATTTGCTTTGCTATACAAATCCCATTCTCACTTTCATATTTATACTAATGTGGAAACGTTCCAGCTAAATCAGTGTTGCAACTTCTGCATTATAACACTGGAACATGTCACTGTTTAGCTTGTTATATCATTGCAAATCAAAATCTTTAGATTTCCTGAAAGCATAATAAAGGTCACTCCAGATCAGGTCTGTGGTTCCATGTTTTGTTTCCAAGGCTGTGGAGGAATAACAATGCAGAAAAATATATATACATATACACATATGTATACTCATGTGTATACACATAGATACGCACATATATATGCAGAATATGCTTATTCTGCTACTTCTGTCCCCTCAAAACTTCCATAAAGAATGTGTGTGCTTATGTACCTATATACATATGCCCATATATACACACATATGTTTTTGTAATTTATAGGCATGTATACATGGCCTATGTAGGGCTATGAGTATTTGTAGGATACTGAAGATTGTTTAGTCAAATACAAAGCACAGACAGAAACAGAATTTAACACCTTCCACAAGTTGTGAAGAAATCATAGAATCATAGATTCGTTAGGTTGGAAAAGACCTTAGAGATCATCAACTCCAACCGTACCTGTCTGCTACTAACTCATGTCCCCAAACACCTCATCTATCCTTGATTTAAAAACCTCCAGGGATGGTGACTAAACCATCTCCTTGATCAGCCTCTTCCAGTGCTTTATAACCCTTTCAGTGAAGAAATCATCCTAATATCCAACATAAACTTTCCCTGGTGTAGCTTGACATCATTCCCTCTTGTCCTATCACTTGGGAGAAGAGACTAACACCCACCTCTCTACAATCTCCTTTTAGGTACTTATAAAGAGCAATTAGGTCTCCCCTCAGCCTCCTCTTCTCGAGGCTAAACAATCCCAGTTCCCCCAACCGCTCCTCGTAAGATTTGTTCTTCAGCTCCTTCACCAGTTTTGTCACTCTTCTCTGGACATGCTCCACGATCTCAATGTCTTTCTTACAGTGAGAGGGCACAAAACTGAAATCCTGTAGCAGAGCATAGTGATGATGAAAACATTCATGTGAAGAGTAAGTTATTAAAACTGTTCAGGACAAACTTTTCAAACTCTTTGTTCCTACAGGCTCATACATGGTACTTCTATCTTATTAGACCTGGGAGCACAACACTAAGACGGTGCATTAGAAGGCAAATGCTTGAAACAAATAAATAATGTTGCTACACTGAGCAGAAGTCTAATAAGGATGTCTAGGTAGTACCTTTCATTTCTCATTTTCAAATGAGCACTGAGATGAACAGCATTTCCTGACTTGAAGGCAGGCATACAGAAAAGGCCATAAGATGTCGGGACACGATCTCAGATCTTCTAATGTAACTGTCAGTTCTGATATCAGAACATGAGACATATTTTGCATTCTATTTCACTTGTCAACCACCTTCAATTGTAAAACTCAATTCACTTAATTTCATATTTTAATCTCATGTTGAACTATATTTCTGGATCTGGTATGTACAGATATAGAGACGTTCAAGCACAATTGGCTAGTGGTATGGAGCTGAAGGATGATTAGATATCAAAAAGAAAAAAAAAAAGGAAATAGAGGCCAGTCCAACTAATCATATAACACGGTCCTATTACACAGATGAACATTTACTATTCTCTAGGCAGAAAATTATTTGGTCAGGAAACGGTTATAGCACTTGATATATTTGAGTACTGAAGTAAAAAACTCAGAGTATGGGTGCAACTTTCAATGTAAAGTGCTTGTGTCAGTGGTTGGTAGAAAACAGAAATGATATAAAGCTGTATTCTGGTTGCCAAAACATCTAGTAAAGATAATTTTCTATCTATATAATTACCTAAAGTGTAGCTAATGTAAATACCATAGTTGAATTCTAGACATACATAAACATTTGGGACAATGCTATCAAACAGAATTACCCTCTTTAATAGAGAGCTATTGTATCTTAATTTTTATATGCCTCTCTCATCTATGTACTAGATGCCTGGAAATGTGTAACAAATGTTTTCTAATTCTAGGCAGGTGAAATCAGTCACAATTCACAAAACTTTTGACATCAGAGGATCTGTCTCAATTAGAATTATGAATTAATAATGGTTACATTATATTTTGATCAACTTTCTTTCCTTTTCTTTAATCCTGTGTAGATTAGGAGTAAGTTCACTGAAGTAAACTGTCTCATTTCACATCTGGTTTACCCTGCTGCAGTGAATTTCCACCTATGTAAAGAAGAATCTGTGACCTGTAAATTCAGATGATCTGAAATCCGATTAGATTTATATACTGGCAAGCATCCAAAATGGGAATTTCTATATATAATGAAGCTATTATCATGTAATATAGTGCTGATGCTATGATATTGTGTAGTTTATGATGTGTTAGGCTGGGATCTTTTCTCCAAGGACTATATGTCTTGGCTAATTGAAGATCTCTGATGGGTATTATCTACTACAATGCCTCTGTTTTTGTGAAGCAACTGCCAATGCCCGAATGAGTAGTGATGGGGCAGTTGGAACTTCTCTGTCATAGGATGTGAAGGTTTATAGATAAGTTTATAGAATGTCAAGTTATCTTATCTGCTACGTGGGGATATGGCAGAAATCAAAGTTTCTTAGTGTCACCCTGGTGCGCTGGGAACTGAGAGGCACTGACCTACATTTTACTGATATAAATTTGATCATAGTGATATAAAAATTGTTGATATAAGAATTGTTGAAGAAATGATCATAGGTATGAGGTTCAGTGCTTTTCAATTCCTTTTGTTTATCCTCATTTATTAACACATACCTGTACTTCACTGAGTTAGAATGAGGGACTTTATTCTAACAATGACTTGGGTCCTGGTTTTGCAAAGAGGAACCTCCAAACCACTATTTAGAGCAACTGACTCAAAAATTAAGGTGTCTGAGTTCAGACAATGTTCAGGTGGTGCTTGGGAGTGGAGATTGAAGGAGCTAGGAAAGGAATTGCTGTCACCCACCTCCTGTCCTACATGTGTCTGATGGATTTATGTTAGCTGTACAATCTTCATCTGTGCATTCAAAAGTGGAGTTCTGCTCATAACCAGTGCCTAACCTTGAAAGTACTTCAAGCATGTAAAGGATGGCTGTCAACAATGACATTTTCCAGGAACGTGAAATTTGGCATCTGAACAGTCCTGGCTTCTTCACTATTTCCCCTGAGGTCCATGATGTAGCTGTGATTCTGTCTGTGTTATTCATGCCACACTTACTGTAGCAAGACTTGCACACACTGTACGTGACACTTCTACCACTGCCATCTCCCTTTTTAGATATTCTATTCAAGAAAGAAGAGATCCAGACCCATTTCTATTTTTGTCTGGAGGAATTAAAGCTAATCTCCAGGCTGATGTCCTTTATTTGTCATTTTTCTTTGAAGTTTCCTGCTTAGAATGGAGTAGAAAGAGCACATAACTGCTATTTTAAATGATTTCACTTTAAAAACATCTGTGTCTGACTGCTGTAATTTATTGAGATTGTTTTTTTTTAACTTAGCTTTACATTCCGGCCAGTAAATTTCACTAAAAAAGCTCTCAGTGTCTCTCTCTCCCTCCCTCAATAAAGATGTAGAAGTTCTAAGTCAGACCAGAGGCTTGTTTTTGATGGTGACCTGCAGCAGATGTTCAGGGAATGAGTATAATTATAGGGTGTGCACAGATTGGTACTTTCATTGCTTACGTTCCTGCAGCTTCTGGCTATCACTGGTTCATGGACCTCCTGAACTAAAGCCAGAGGCTGTAATCATTACATCATGTTTCATAGTCCTTGGTGGAGCTTTTCTCCATTAGCTTGCCTAATCAACTTTTGAATCATTCTATAGTCTTGGCATCCGAAACATCCGGTAGCCGTAGGTTCAACAATTCATTTAAGTATTGAATGATCAAGGTATTTCCTTTGAGCATTTTGGAAAATTTTCTTTATGATTCCATTTGATGTTCTCTCATTTACATATCATCAAAATCGGAATCTTATTACTCATTCCATATTTTTCATGTTTTTGCAGCTCTCTGTGATAGCTCAGCCATCTCTTGTCTGAGACTAAGACTTTCAAACAGTTGAATACTTCTGTAGAGAAGCCTTATGTGTCTTTCAGTCTTCCACTGGCACAATGATCCTCTTCATATGACCAGGACCCCATGAGGTTTTCAAAAATGAAAGTGCACCAATGATTTACATATATTCATAGAGCTACACAGTTTCAAGTTGTACTTAAATTCTGCTCTCTCTTCATCACTCAACAGTTCTTGACACTGTCTTTTTCATCACAGCTAAATGTTAAACTAACAGTATCAGAAAATTCTTAACAATAATTTTACCTTTTATTATCTGGGAAGATTTTATGAAGTCCAGTGCATGTGAAATTTAATGTATAGTTAAATTAGTGCATTTTAATGGAAAATAGGAAATAATCTAGAAAGTTAACATGAACTAAAATGAACAAAACCTTCACATTAACTAAAAGATACTAATTTTTTTAGGAACTTGAATAATACGAACTATAGCTTTATGGAAATAAAACCTATGGTTTTGGTTTTGTGATTCAAAATACACAAGGAATTTGGAGGTCCAAGCCAAAAATCAGCTTCTTTTTGTTACAAATATGATCCAAAAATTCAAGCAAATTTTACAGATTAGGCTAAAATGAGGGAAGAAGCACAGCATGATTTACCAGACCAGACAAGCCCTCTATAAATCTTTAAGAAACTACCTTCTACCGTTCTGAAAGCCTTAGTCAGACCATCCAACTTTGTTTAAAATTCTGAAGAGAACCATGTCTTTCCTATCTTTTTACTTAGTCAGAAATATTTTTATTTTATTACAAGAGTTTTCCAAAACTAATCAAAGCTCTTACTTCTGAATGTTCAGAATTTGTAACCAAAATTCCTTGCTTTGTCTGTTACTTTAAATTCTCCCACACTTTTTCTCACCAAGGAAACAAGGATAAACTTAGTAGAGAATGAAGAAGAGTGGTAATTCTTCTGGTCCTTCCCACCCTGGGCATACTCTCTGGATCACCAACTTGATACACAGTATCTGTCATATTTTTTTCTGGCTCACATGAATCCATGTCACTAGCTCAGCAGCACCTATCATGGGATCACTACCCAAAAGATATCTTCTTGCATGACCCTCTACCAGAAATGAAGACAAATGCACACAGCTGGAATCCAAGAGAAATGTATATACAGCTGGAAGTACCCATTCGAAGAATTTAGAAATATTCATAGTGTTGTAAAATGTTCTATGCAACTTTTAATGGGTAGAAATGTTAGGGGGACTCTGCCTTAGCTTTGCAGATTTTCTCTGGAGAAAAAAACAACAACAACAACAACAAAGCAGTCTGTAGCACTCTGTCACATGGCACCAGGATGGGACACTGGGTTCTTTCTGATTCATGGTGCAGGAATAGTACTCACTAAATTATTAACATTGTGTATTTCCTGCATTGTTGATCTACTTTTGGAGGAGACATTTCTGACCGGGTCATAATATACGCAAAGGTCACAGATCAGGTCAGGAATCCTACTCTGGTCATTAACAACTGCAAGGAGGCTTTATGGAAAGATTTATCCCATTGGATATTTTGCTTACTGTGAAAATTACCCTACTGTCCTCTTAGTGTCTTGCTCCTGCCTTTCTCTAGCAATACTGGAAATATGCCAGTTCAGTGAGAGTTTGCTTTCCTTTTCTTGACTGACACACATACTCAATTTGAAGTGCAAATAGCTCCAAAGGTGATTGTAGGATCAATATAAATAAAACTGACACTTCTTTGATAGGGAGTTCTTTGTTATTGTTCTGGATAGAAGTAGCAGTGGAAAGGCTTGGAATATGGTGTGGCATGCAGTGAATCACATCTTCTGTGCTGAAATTTCTTTGACTGATTTATTGGATTGCTAAGATTAAGATATAGATGTTCTATGTAGTATGTTCTCTATATATGGATGCAAAATCATGACTTATTATAAATCTATTCATTGCTCGCCTTTGAATTTTAGGTCATGTACCCTCTTCCACTAATTTATCTCCCTCAGACTTATTCTACTATTACATAGCTATGAAAAGCAATCATCCTTCAGAAGTAGGCAGCAGTCTAATACCTCATTGCTTTTTTTCTCCAATGTATATAGAATTGCCTGCTGTAAAAAGCACCCCATCCAAGGTTTATGATGGAAGAAAGCTCAGCTTAGTAATAATTTGTTCTGGCATTAAAGTATGATGATTTTTAATTAATGTAAAATCTCACAGAAATCCTAATTTTAGGTGGACAATGCTGAATACTGTGGCAAGACTTATTTTCCGCACGTGAATGGCAAAGGTAGATTGAGGGCATTCCTCTTATCCTTGAGAATGGTAAGACAAGATAAAAATTTAGTCTGAAACTCAAATCTGTGTGACTGCCAAGCCAAAGCCAATGAAGCCCATCTCTCAGTGGGACTGTGCTCGACGCCGTACTGCGTGTGGATACGCATTTCTGATTGTGTGGTAACAAGGCAGATAGCAAGCCCATAAACTGCATTTCTGTGTGAAATGTAAATGTGTTCTAAATGGATCAAGTACCAACGGGGAAAAAAAATAGAGCAGCAGACAGAACAAGAGAAATAAGGCATTAATTAGTAGTGATGAGAACAGCACTATCAAAAAGGAAAAGACATTACTACAAAAGGTGAGTTTTAAATCACTGTTTCAAGAAGAAGGGGACAACTGCTTTTTGTAGTTGTGCTTCTGCAAGTGATAAAGAAACTCCGGGTGTCCAATAATCAACAGATGACTCCAAGGAAGACAGAGTCAAAAAAAAAAAATCTGTATAATATTCTTACAGAAAAAGATGCTAAATATAGGTGGGTTTTGTTTGTAACTTACTGACACTTAACTCTTTGGCAATTCAGAAGATTTTGATCCCTTTAATTCTGCAGAGCTGCAATATATCTTTTCAATTCGAATAAGTATACTAGAAGCAGAAGGCTCCAATAGGAGGCTACTAAGATCATTCAGACCCCAGATGGCAAGAAGGAATTAGCAATTTTACGAGGATTCTCTTTGTCAGGCTATAAGTATTTCATTGACATTTATAACCACTTTCTATTAAATACGAAGAGTATCTAAAATCTCTTTTCCTTCTAATTAGTAGTATTTCCTGCTCTCACCTCTAGCCAGGGATTTGTCCTCTGTTGCACTTCAAGTTAAAGCAAAACCAAGATGATTTATCTTTGCTGGCCAACTTTAATCCATGCCCCCCCCAGTGGATTCCTTCTCTGTACATAGTAAACCTTGACAAAATCTAATACTTGGTAGGCATCATTGTCTCCTCAAATAGCAAATAATTTCTAAAATAAATAACATCCAATTTTCCTGCTTCAGAACAATCAAAAATTTGACGAAATCAAACAGGACATGCAATGTTGAATATCACTTGCTATTCAACCATAACTAGAACAAAAGCCTACAATCTAAGTAGGTACATGGTTTCTACACGGAGGTGAAAAAGTTCAAGGACTAAAGGATTAATTTGAGAAGAAATGAATGGAAAATTAATATTTATATTTATTCACAGACAGTTAATATACCTGCAGAGGTCAACAGGCTAATAAACAGTATGATGAGCTATTCACTGTGAATCGCCAGTGGAATTTACTTCTTGTTTTCCTAGTGTGAATTATTAGAGCCACATCAGTCTTCATGTTTTTTTGTTTTTCAAAATAATTCACTGAGTGTCTTGAAGAAATACCATTTCAGCATACAGATTTTCATATTTATGAATATTCATGTATCACTTACTCATTTTTGGATTATTCAGAAATTCAGATTTCATCTGTTTTGTTGACACATTTAGACATATTAGTATATCCCTACACCTTGCCTAAAATTGACAATTCTTACAGTTGAATTTCTGGGGCAAATATTTGCTTCAATACATTAAACCTGTTCTGTGCATTATTATTGTGAAAGAACACACTTAAAATTCTCTGGACAATGTCTTCAGAACGCATCTGTGCATTTGTTTTTTATCTCTTTTTGCTAGATTATTTACAGAAAATGAATAGAAGCATTCCAACTAAAAACTGCACAGAAAATCTTTCCTATTATATCTCTGCTCTTCTTCCCTGTCAGAGCAGCCTTATTTATAGGTTATCAACTCATGCTGTGTATTGTGGATGGATTGTTTCATGGCCTTTAGTAACATATATAGGTAAGAAAACAAAATTTAAAAAAAAGTCTCAATCTGAAATTAATTATTTTTCTCTGAAAGATTATTTTTTGAACCTCATAGACTTTATTTTCTACAGAGGTTAATATATGTTAATATAGGTGTTGCAAAGTAGATACCATTAATAAAGTTTCATCAAGGGATACATTTACACAAAGTGCCACGAAGTGAATGCATATTTCATGTACTCATGTCTAACAAAACTTGAGGAATTTCATTAGACTTCATAGAATCATAGAATCACTAGGTTGGAAGAGACCCACCAGATTGTCGAGTCCAACCATTCCCACCAGTATCTAAACCATGCCCCTAAGCACCTCATCCACCCTCACCGTAAACACCTCCAGGGAAGGCGAGTCCACCACCTCCCTGGGCAGACTGTTCCAATGCCTAACCACCCTTTCCATGAAGAACTTTTTCCTTGTCTCAAGCCTAAATCTCCCCTGGAGGCGCTTGAGGCAATTCCCTCTCGTCCTGTCCCGTGTCACTTGGGAGAAGAGGCCAGCTCCCTCCTCTCTACAAACTCCTTTCAGGTAGTTATAGAGAGCAATGAAGTCTCTCCTCAGCCTCCTCTTCTCCAGGCTAAACAACCCCAGCTCTCTCAGTCACTCCTCCTAAGACTTGTTCTCCAGCCCCTTCACCAGCTTTGTTGCTCTTCTCTGGACTCGCTCCAGAGCCTCAACATCCTTCTTGTGGTGAGGGGCCCAGAACTGAACACAGGATTCGAGGTGCGGTCTCACCAGTGCCGAGAACAGGGGGAGAATAACCTCCCTGGACCTGCTGGTCACGTCATTTCTGATACAGGCCAAGATGCCATTGGCCTTCTTGGCCACCTGGGCACACTGCTGGCTCATATTTGCCTTTTCTATATAAAATATTTACCTAAATCCTTCTCACCATTACATATAAGAAAAACTAGACGAATCATATGCGAGAGTTCAGACACAGCAATGTCTTCTTGCAAGTATGATTTGGCTTCTTAATGTATCTTCAAGGGAAGCCTAACCCAAACATAAAAACAGGAAAATTCAATCTTGATTTTCAGTCTTAAACATTAAAGAGAGAGGAAATTCAAATTTAGCTCCAAACATAGCACTCAAGCCTGTATATTGATAACCATCTCTAGATTTATCTTTTTAAAGTTTTCTGTCTAAATGAATAAAATTGCTATTAAATCATATGTTGACCTCAAAGAACAATATAAAATTAGCTCTACCTGAGCCAGACCAAAAGTCTGTCTTGCCTGAAAGCCTGTCTCATACATATCTATTTATATCATAAAGTTATATATGATATTCTGGAACGTATATGATCTTTTGTCATCACAGCCATTGATTCCCTAACAAGTACAAATGTCTTATAAAATGAGGAACCCACAAAAGTATGTCAAAGTCTCTGCTTTACCAAGGAAACTGTCCTAAACTGAACGTCACCCTTCCTCCGATGTTGTTTGTTTACATATAAAAAACGAATTTATAGTTATACATGTTGTCTTATTTTTAGACCTTGGTATTTTTATGGACTTTTTTCTGATATTGTTTTCCAACATGTTCTTCATCCTGTCATTTAGTCAGCTTATCTTTAAGAACACAGCTGTTTACATTGGTTTTCTTTCCTATAGAATTGTTCTGTGTGTAATTTGGGTTTTTTTCTTCTTTTTTTTTTATTTCTTAATGACGCTAGTGTTTTGTTCTAAATATAGTTTTCATTTATGTTTTCATTTGTAGCAGTTCTGTATTACATACTCTCACCTCAGAGCAGATGAAAATTTACCAGGAAAATGAACCTCTGTGTCACTTCTTTTTGATAGTGATAGCAAGATAATGTTAAACTCATTTTACATGTTTAAAACCCTTGCCATTTTCCATGACATTCTCCCCCTACTTCATTCTTGGCTTGTTCCATTGACTTTATTTTCTAAGTAAGTTGTCCTTAAAATTGAGCAAGGGAAAAAGTAAGAAACTTAGCCTCAAAAAATCAACTTCTTTCTTGAGAGAAAGTATGTGTATAAGGAAGCAATACAGGTAGATAAGTAAATGATAAGTAAATAATAAAATGAAAAGTAAATGGACTATATTAGAATTTTTTAAACACAATAAACTGTAAAATTAAAATTGTGAGTAGAGTGTACAAATAACATTTTTTAAACTATTTTTATGAAGCAATGGCTCTGAACAGGGGTTGAAATTTTTGTGGATAACTAGTTGTAGCTGAGCTATTACATTACGCCATAGCTAAGAGGGAAAATGAGACCTTTATTTAAGGCAGGAAATACGATAGATCAGGAGGTTGTCATGGCTTCTATAAATGGCAGAAATAAGACGGGAGACCGTATCTGGTTCCACTGTCTCTGGTTTGTAAGATACATATGAACAAGCTGGAAAAGATCCAGAGAAGTGCCTTCTGATTGGTCTGAGGTCTGCAGAACCTATAGACAAGCAATAACCCAGTGATGCAGAACTTATTAACTCACAGGGGAACATGAACAGACTTAACCTGTGGATGGAATGATGTGACCTCTTGGCCTTTCAGGTCATTTTTGGCCAAACTGTCAAAATCAGAGTGGGATAAACTATATCTCTCCCTTCTTCCCGCCCCCCTTTCAACCTTTAAGAGTTTCAAAACTGAAACATAAACATATTTTCTATTGGTTATTGAAATTAATCCCTAACCCTGAATGGTTGCAAATAAAAAATTAGACTACTCAATAAAAAAGTTATTGTTCTAAACTTCTTTCCTGGTTACCTACAGACATAAATCCAAGAACATATCCAATAAACAATTGTTATATAATTTAGAAAATAAAATAGCTAATAATTTCATGAAGATAGGAAATGTAACTAGATACATTTGAGCTAGATATTATCCCCCTTTTTCCTCTTTCTTCTCTCTGCTTCCCTCCTCAACTGAATTAAACATTAGAGTAGTGAATCTCTCAAAAAATCAGAGGTTCATTGTTGAGAATGTTTGACCAATTGCACTGTGCAGCTAGACAGTGAAATAGATTAAGTTTTTTTCTTTTCAGCCTAAAAATTGAATAATATATTCTAGAATTTTAATGCTGATTCTCTAATACCGTATACTGAATCAAAGAATAAAACCCAGTCACAATCTTTGAGAAGTTTATGCTGGTATATTTTTGAAGAACAGGCAGAAGAAAAAATGCTTCATGATAGTCCAAACTACAGATTTTACTTCTAAATTTAACTATAAATTTTATATTACATTAAACTAATCAAACTTTTAATATATTTTTATCAAAAATTTCAGTTTTACAGAAATATTCGTGAGAAACATAATTTTGGGGTAATGTTGTGTTTGCCAGTTATGAAGGTGAAACTAAAACCATATCAATTCAAAACATTTCTTTAAAAGAACCACTGTTCCTTTGAAACATTTTCAAGGAAAGAAAACTTGATAGAGAAAACTCACTAATTTTTCTAGGTTATTACCTGTGTTATGGTGTTACAGAAATTTTCATTTTGCAATGCTTCTTAAATTTCCACTTTGAGTTGAAATGAAAAATAAATATGAAAAAATAATATCCTTCAATAACAAAATTTTATATTTGTAGACAAATGACTCATTATTTTATTTATTATATTTAAAATAGAGGTTATAAAACAGCCTCTCAAACTCCATTCTAGGCAACCAAATGTTTCTTTTGAATGTTCATTAAATAATTAATTCCTAAGCCTTTTTTATACTGAAAGTAATGTAAACTTTAGACTAATTACGATCTGTTCAGATTAATCATATCAAAGATTTTATGACAAGTAACTTAAAAGCTTATCTAGTCATATTTTACAATTTTCTCTCCTAAGCATACTTCTGTTTCTTTTTTTTTGCAAAGTCTTACTGGCAGATGCCTTTTTTCCCTGGGAAAAAAAGAAAAGTAAAAGCCCCCAAATCCCCACTCCAGCTGTTAAGTGGCACTCGTTCTGTCATAGCATGTGCCAGATTATTGTGTAGGTGGTAATGAGACCATGACACAATTAAGTCCTCTTTTTTTAGAAGGGACATTATCTACACTAGTACATAAAACAGTGCAGTTGGAGCAGTTCAGAAGTTTTTTGAGGGCTTAGTACTGACTCCATTTTATTTTGGACTAACTTCTCTCTAGTACTGTTGGTTAAATGCCTGGTAGTTGTAAAGGCTAAATGTAATCCCACAGTGGATTTTCTATGTTAGTCTTACTGAAACTAAATTTGATAAAATATCTCCAAAATTACTTAAGATGCAAACCCAAATATTATAAATAGCTACCATCAGGACTTTTCATTCAAAAGGACTCTACTGATCTACCCTAAAATTCTGACAGAGATGCAGACTACAACAGCTTTTTTTAATTTTCCCACCTTTTTAGCAAGAGATTGGGAATTCAGATCAGAGATCTGTTTTACAGACTTAACTTCAGCTTTGTCTCCTTTAAGAAACAAGCAAGCAGTGCAATCCTCTGCAGCAGCTTCACCCTGTCAGGCTTCCAAAATTAAACCTGAAAAGAACACACCTTTCTCCTCTTCTGAGATATTGACAGTGGCAGTGTTCAAGATTCGAATAAGAGTGTAGATTTGTTGAACTGCTGCTGCAGAACCAAATGGTGAAAAAGACAGGGTAATTGATTGCACTCTCGGCACTTTCTTAGTTCTTCCAGAAGCTGATATGCATTTTGCTATGAAATGTCAGTTAGAGATTACTAACATATGTTCATTTTTATTTCATATTTAAATTGTATTTTAATAAACAGCATTAAAAGATGAGTGGTCAGTGCAGAGTTGGGGCTTTGATGCAGATCGAAGCTATAGATTGCCACAGGTTAACTACTTTAAAGTCCCCAAAACACCTCCAGCTTTAACAAAACAAAACAAACATGAAAAAAAAAGAAAGAACAAAAGAAGTATAAACCAAAAGCATCTCAAGGAATAGATAGATTAGAGCTACTGCAATTCCATACATGATTATCAGGTTAAGATTTTATGTATCCCTGAGAGAGGCTTGAACAACTTCTTTTACAGCTGTTGCCTTAATTCCAAATTTGGCTATACCCTCTTTCATAAAAAAAAAAAACAAATAACCAAAAAAAACCAAAACCCAAAACATCTCTAGACTTTTCTAGCTTTCTACACTTTGGTCCTATCTTTAGCAGAGATGACCGAAGCCATTGTGCTGCCTACTGCCAAGGGTATTTCTACACTTACTTTAAAGCAGAGCTGTACTACCTATGGCCTATGCACTGTGTAATTCATATGACTTTCACCCTTCTCCCCAGTCCCATTATTTCCAGGTGTGTGCCAAATGTAGGCTTGTATATTTGATACGAAAGGGACAGTCAGTGTCTGAAATGTGATCATGTTGAAATATGTTCAGGGTGAACACTTGCTCCCTGAGTTGTGTGATGGTGCCGCAACAACTACACAGATAGTCACATAAGTAACACGTCGGCCCTGGAGTGTTAAGTTCCTTATGCGATTTCATATGCAGCCCACTTCAGGAAACACAGTTATTTAAAGAATCATGACATAAAATGTCTGAGGAGCAGAACAACAAATACTCAATATCCCTGTATAAATGCCTGTAATACAAAGCTCTTGTTTCATTCTCCCAGTACTGCCTACTCTCTGCCCCTGTGATTTCAACAATATGGAGAGAGAAGCCTGACACTTTCTGACAAGGTTACTTGCAGAATCACAAAACTGCAAAAAAATTGAGTTGGGAAGGGACCTCTGGACATCACCTAGTCCAACCTCCTGTTCAGATGAGAGTCAAGACCATGTCCAGCTGGGTTTTGACATACTCCACAAATGTCTTTTCCAATGTCTGACCACTCTCATAGTAATTTTTCTTTAAGTAGACTTTCTGATTCTAGAATTTAATTTATGTCCAAATCACTGTATAGGTTTCATTGATTTTAGCGACCAGATCTTCACTGACTGAAATGAGACCTTCCATATTTGGTGTACATGAAGATGCCTAAGTATGAACTCATAAATGCAAGTGTATAAACTTGAACTGAATGCAATTTAAGTATCTGTAAGTCAAGATCTGAAAATTTTAAGGGAATGAAACTTAAAAAACTTGAAAAAATAAAAGAAGGTAAATAAAAATATGACACAGTGCACACGAGACCATACTAGCAACGGTAACTTTGCATTGTAACTTAACTGCTTAAATGGTATATCTATGTTATGACTTAACAGGAATTTTACCTATAAGGCAGCATTAAGTCACGTTACAGCTAGTTATTCACTAGATCCAATGATTTTGTTTATTACTAAAATTATGAATCCAAGGTAGTTTCTAAGAACCTGTTCTGAGAGTTTCCCAGATGGTATATTTCTCTATGTAGTAAAAAAACCCATATGCTTTCTGTCTAAATTGCTTTCTGCTTAATTAAAGGGAAAGATCTTCACCTTCATTGGGTTATATGCAATATAGAAATACATAAGTTGCCAGGGTCTCACCACATCCTTCTCAAAAGACAAGTAGTAATAATACTGAGCATCTTACCTTTTCATCTGTTGACAATTTCACACAGTTTGAGTGATTAGGGACCCAAATGCCAGCAGAAGCCATTACAGCCTATGTGGAGTTTTACTGACATACAGCTAAGGTTCAAACCCAATTCTCAGACAAAAAGACATACATTGGCTTGGATCTTTGTTGCTTAGCCTCCTTTTGAGTAGATTTGTCTCAGACAGCCGAAGCAGTCCAAAGAAGAGTGAGGGAAGAAGATAATAATTAAGCATAATGGACAAACGTGTCCTGATTTTACTTCTTGAATCTCTTTTATGCATAGATGTAGCTTTTATTACCTCTTTTCACATCTCAATTGCTACTTAAGGACCATCACTGTGAATGAGAATATGGTCCATTATGATCTTTAGAAGTACTGGAATAGGTTTGGGGTCTTTTTTTGGAAAAAGTGCAATCTACGGGTATGAGAGATTTCCAAGTAAGCTCAGAGTAAGATACCAGATCTCTGCAGAGATATTAGCTTGAGGATTATAGTAATTTTAGAGCAGTGATTTGCCCCTTCCAATTAGCCCTGCTTAGACAAATGAATCCAGCAATTCATTTATACTCCTAATAATGACACTTCATCCAAAATATTCTGTTCAGATTGCATTGCTTATATTTTAGTTAAATGTATGATATGTGAGGATGCCTTCTCAGTAGGATTTAATAAGTCTAAAATCAAAAATGGAGATTTGCCGTGTGAAGTAAATAATTTTGTAAATGGTCATCAAAGAAAGCACAGTTCTAAGTCCCAGTTAGTACAAAATTTCATGGAAATGAGAGCATACTTTGCATCCTGTGGAGATACAAAGCTGAGCTCAGTTCCAATTATAGAACTTTATGATCAGTATCTTTGCAACACATTCAATGATTATACCATAATAAAATCAATAGGAAGTGTTTACCCACAACAGCTGTCTCTTGTTCAAAAACCCTATGAAACTTACCACTCATAAAACAAAAGCAGATTTCATCAACACTATTTTAAGGTACTTTTTAATGTCTAGGAATTAGGAGCCATCTATGGAACTCTACCTCAGTGACCAGATCCATTTGATTTTTACTGACACATGCTATAATTGATTCCAAAATGTGTTGGTGACATGTTCTGTTAGAGCCTGACTCATTTGTATTCACTCACTAGCAGATGCCAAAGGGAACCCAGAAGTAATATAGCACAGCCCTAAGTGGTAATTAACCTCCCGTGGCAGTTCAACAGACACTGAGTCCTGTGTTTTACTCCTGTTCTATGCCAGTATCGAAGACTCTGTCCAAAATGAGCTATATACAGACTTACCTGAACAAAAGCATACCTGGAATCAGAATGTATTATAACCAGCCCACTTGTTACTGCTCTTGTTATGGGCTTTGATGTACACAAAAAAGTCACTTGGTTTCTCAAAAAAAAAAAAGAAAAATAGATGATTCTGCTTAAATTCTCCTTGCTTTAGTTTCCATTTTGCCTTCAGTGATAACTTTTACAAATGATAATTAGTGCTATGAATGAACCATCTGCATCACTCATGTTGATTTTCCACTCCCTCCAGAGCTGAGTTTTTAGTCCTATCTTAGCCATTTGGTGCCTATGAGACTAGATGTATACTACAGTCATTGACAAAGATAAATAATGATGCCCTACTGAAGCAAGCAGAAGCTATTAATAAAAATAACATGAAACAGACTGAACTGAATATTTCTCCCTGGTAAGCTTCTTATACAAATGCTCAGACTTGTATTAGCGCTAAAGCTTCCTCTATAGAATGCAGAAGATAAACAAAAAAAGAAAAAGGTGGAAATTATTTAAACCTAACATAATCTGCTTCTATCTCTATAAGAGTTTAGTTACAGCAGTCATGATTGGAACTATAGCCAGATTAAGAGATACATTACAGGATTTTTGAATTGTTAAGCAAGTACAAGCTTGATCATTACTGTTTTGGAAAAAATGCCAACAAAATGAGAAGAGCTTTTCTTGCTGTCTGCCAATTTGAAGAACCATGTGGAAAATATTTCAAAACATCTCCTCTGCCAGTCCTGTTGTCCTTAAATTAGCTCCTCTTTTAGTCAGAATAGAGAAACATTGACAAATCATGATTCTGCATCAACATGTCTCCAATGGTTTTGTTCATGTGTTTTTCATTTATTACAAAGCACCAAGATTTCAAATCCTGAAATTTGTATCAGAAATTCTCCTACACTGTTTAGCAGGATGGTCTGGTCTCCTTATGCAACTTCTTGCACAAACAACCTGGAGAGTTGGTGATTTTCAAAGGACTGACCGCTCAGATGTACATAGATAGTATTTACTGATCTTCAGCTCCCCTGAGATATTTAGGTGTTAGGGATGTACAATGAATGATTGTACTGTGAACCCAGACAATGCCCCAAGAGAAGGTTATGTCACAGGGAGGGACCTAATGTTACTTCTCTTGATTTGTCACTTCTCTTAATTTGATGTATGTCTCAACCATTCCTGGTTCTTGGATGAGAGAAAGTTCCAGAAATCTGGGAACTAGTATGAGTCTCTGGGGCATTACACCAAATATCCCCATTGACAGGTCTCGTAGTAGATCCAGGACTGGTGATCTCTCTGTCTCTCTACATCTCTTTTCCTCTCTCTTTTCTTTTAAAGTTGTTAAGTAACACAAAGCCTACTATGATTTCCCATAAAGACACATAGCTTAGGTATATACAATTGTAAGAGCACCAACGTATACAGAATATTTGCTCTGTGGAAATATCTCATTAATGTTGATATGAACATACATACCTTGAGGGTTATTTCACCTTAATCCACTACAAAGGCATCTGTGAATCTTCATCAGTCCCCACTCCTCAGAGGTAAGACATGATATTAGACAGCTCAGAACAGTATACTAGCCAAAATCCTCCTTCAGCCACACTTCCTACTTTGTCTATGTGAAACTGAATGTTGGAGGTGTATCAAAATCACAGTGTTAATGATTTTGTATAAACCTGGTGACCATGGATTATAAAAGTTCAGAAGGGAACATAAAATGTTGTAAAGCTAACGACAAGTGACTGAAAAGATTTTTTATCACATGGAAGTCAGCTCTTACTCCAAGTTCCTTATTTTCCTTGTTTCAGTTCTAGAAGGCAAATGACTGACATTAGTCTGTCGGTTATAAGTTGGCTGACTATGGTCAGAGCATGAAGGAAGAATAGTTCTTTAATAACGAACACTCAATCATCCCATTCTAGTCAGCAAGGAAGAATACTTTCAATATCATGAAAACGTACTATGAAAATAGCAACAAAATTAGAGGTCAGAATTGTGAACAGTCAAGTCTGACAACAAACAAACTTAATGGAAGGGTAGCGAATCTTGTTAATAAAAAAAAGGAAAATATCTTCTAAAATGTCTTTTATTATGAAAGGTTCATACTTGTTTTTTCATTAACATTTTTTACCTCTGCCCTGTTACTTTTATCAGATTGAAAATGTATCAAAAAAGGAAAAATAATTGTGTAGGTTTCAGTTCTTTTAAGCAGCAATCCAGTAATATATTAATGATGAAAAACCAGAAAGCCCAGAGATCTGATTTGTCATTAAAATGTTCTTTAAATCTGGTGTAAGAAAACAAATATGCTATTTGCTTTTCTAAGGCTCTTTTTATGGAATTCCATATGGATTTGGAGTAAATGGACTTCTTGCTGGAAACTGCAGTTCTACCTTTAAGCTGAGTGGTTGACATGCTTTCAGGTGGAAAAAATGTCTCCCATCACTAACTAGTGGAAGTTTGTATCACCTCATCATTTTCTGGCATTCTTAAAAAAACCAAACAAACAGTTTTCAAAAGAACACCTCTCTTTATAACAAAATTGTCATCAGCACTTATTGGGTCTGGTCCTAGAAGCCTCACTTAAGAACTAGTCAGAAATCAAAGACTTTAAACATTAAGTCCTCTAGTGTGTTCTTATCCAACATACATTTAGGTCCTTGTTTTAACTCAAGGATAAAATGCGGAAATTAGAGTGGGTTTCAACAAAAACAATAGCACACATTGCACAAATTTGCCTACCACTCCCTGGGAGACAGTAGCAGTTGGATGGATATAGAGAGATGTTAAGATTTGTCAAGATATTATCACAAATAAGGTGGTTTCATCTGTATGAGACTCGTGCTTGGATGAGAAGAATGACAATAAACTTCTGACTACTGAATAGAAAATTACTGTGGTATCTTATGATGAAGCTTGTTCATACACTGATGTTATGTCTGATAGATTTTATTGAGATTTAATCTTTTTTATTCTGTAAAGAAGAAAGAAAACACTCAAGAATATTTTCATTCATATCTATTATTCAGGTATGTATTAATTTTACATAACTTACTTGTGGTGGCGACTATTGCATCTGAGGTCAAAAGAACAGTGAACATTTGGCATCTGAGGCATCAGAGAAGTTCCTGCAGTAATAAAGTCATTTGATTATTTCCATGTTAATGACATTCTGATGACTTCTATGTGAACCACTCAGATCTTTACTGGTCTAGATGCAGAAATATAATTTAGATTTCCCCTTATTTTTTTTAGTTTTATTTGCTTATTGCTTGTGACTTTAGAAACACCAGCTATCAGGAGAAGCATTTGTGTAGGTAGCTTTTAAGTCAACTTCTGTATCACAAATTTCAGCTCTTGTATACAAAATACAGTTTCAGGAGATCTAAGACACATGGAAACTGAAGACTGCAATACTTAAATAAATAAAGTGTCATGATGTCTGATTTAGGATATAAGTTAATAAAAGAACAATGAAAAGACTGCTACCATTTCTGACAGTTCCAGCCCTAGTATCCTCATTAATGGAGAAGAGGCTGACATTTTTAAACCCATTCATATTTATCTCTAAACTACACTCTGAAACTAGAGCTGTTTTTTCTTCGGTACTTGACATTATCTTCCTGAATGTTTTGATACCTCACACTGGAGACTTTCTACTGTGTGCTGGATTTAGGCTTTATGGTTTTCGTGAATAGCACATCAAAATACATGAAAAAACCCAAGTGTCAGAAAAAAACATAAAGATGTTACCAGGTACTTTAATTAATACAAGAGTATAGAAAGGGAATAAAAGCACAGACCACTTTATTCATATTGAAAGCTATTTCAGCATAGATTTTTTTAATTTCATTTTAATTCTGGATTCTTTTGAATGCATATCTTATGCAAAATACATAAACAACTAAGGAAACAGCAGGCATAAAGCAAATTTATGTTCTGGGTACACAACAACTTAGCCTTCCCTGAAGAGGTATATGGGAATACAAGGATAAATTTACAAATAAATATTATCTAAGAAACAGTTGAAAAATGAACATCTTATGATTGGATCTACAGTAATGTCATGTCTAGAGGAATAAGATAGCAACATTTTGATTAAAATGGGAAATATCAACATGTAATTCCTAAGAAGACTAGCATATATTATTAAAATATGCATCAAGAAATGCATTGTATTAATACCACATGAAAAATTTTGTGTTTAGTTCCAAATACATCAGGAAATCTTGCAACTTTACCTTGTCCATCACTGAATCATGGTAAATAGAGTTAAATGATATCTGAGTATGTATCTAAATTGTCTCTCTACCAAAGCTGGTTTATTTTTAACAGCCCAGTGTGTAGTCCACTTTACAGTGACTCATAAAATATATCTTCCACAAAGAAGTCACAAAGACAGTTTCATGTTTTAATTATTTAAGACTGGTTTAGAATATTTAATTCCACTGCAAAACAGAAATTAGGATAAAATTCAATCCACTAACAAGGAATTTCTGTGAAAATTCAATCATTTTTCCTGTTTTATCAGTGCTAACTTGTCATTCCTTCACTTTCATTATTCCTTCAAATTCCTTCAAAAGTTGAAGTCAATTACGTTTATTGTTATAATACTCCTCAACATCATTCAACCATTCTACATCTTTTTTTTTTTTTTTTTTAAATTCAAACTAAGCTTGAAATTTGTTGCTGAGTCCTTTGAATCATTTATTTTGCCCAGTGTTGGCAGAGTAGTATACTAAGGAAAATTACTTGTGGGTAAGGCATCTGTTCAGTTACTGTTCAGACTTTGCCAGATGGGAAAGTTTGCTACAAACCAAAAAACCCCACCCCAAAATCACTCCCCAAACAAGCAAACAAACAAAACCCTCACAGATTTTCTTAGAAAGATCCCAAATTACTTTATGTGAGGTTTCTAGGCTTTCCAGATGTACTGTAAGATGTGCTTCCTCTTATTTTGTTAAATATGGATAACATCTTTTGTTTAACTTCATGGTGTTTGAATGAGATTCCTCTTTTTTGCACTCTTAAAAAAGCTCATTTGAAAAATTTGTCCTTCTTCCATGTCACACAATGATCAAGGGAAAAGTCTTTCCTTGAAATATACTCTTTCTCAATACTAAACCCATGTTTCAGGGTCTCCAGTTAAAGTTAGGTATATCCTTTTAGCTCCATGTCTTGCTTGATTTGCCTTTGAGGGCATCTCAAACTAGTGCAACATTAATTCAGTATTAATTTTATTTTTTTGCTAGAGTAATTATCTAAAATGCATTGTGATTATCATGTATTCGATCAGTAACAATGGTTGCTTGCTACTTAGTCTACCTGTACATCTTTTATTCTATGGATGGTTTGTATAAATGATTACATAAATTCTCATAATGATTCATATTACTGATCATCTAAACCATGATAGTACTGTTACTCTCTGAGTGGGCAATCTAAGCTTCATAAACAGGAAGACTTTTTTCTGCTTCACTGAACCTTAAAATATTGAAGGGTATTTTGTGCAGATTTAAAGGGTTTCATGCATTTATTTTCTCCCTTTCCCAGAAACCAAAATGCCATCAGTGATATGCTGCAAGACTTCAAGTTGTTACCCGAAGTAGTAACTAGTCAAATTGAATTTACATGTATTAATGCTTACTCTTTACCTACATAAAGCTTTATATATTGAGGAGTATGAGTGTTTTCTAGAGCAGAATAATACAGAGATTTTGTTGAGATGTACCGTAAGACACATGACAGATTGAGGCTGCCATAAGGAGTCCTGGACAACCTACTGGTGGGTCAAAAGGCTGCTGGAGTGTCAGGATTCATGACACAGCTGGAAGGAACTGGGAATCTTGTGCTAGCAGCAAATGTGTAGCTTCTACCACCCCATCATTCAGTGACATGATCCTTTGCCTCTGAATACCAAGTTCTTACTTTCTTATAAATTATCTGAGTTCTCTAACTTTGTCTAAGATATAATGTAGCTACTGGGCTAAAGTATGCTTAGTGATGGAGGGTACTGCAGCAGTCACTTTATTTTGTTTGCTTAGCTGCTATTTATCTTGGTGGGTTTCCTCCTTCTCTCCCTCCCTCCCTCCTTTCCTTCTTCCCTTCCTTCCTTCCTTCCTTTGTGGTATCTGGTCTGTGACAATGGCTAATTATAGATGCATTGATGAAAGTAGGAAGAAAAGATCAGTAAAAATAGGAATGTTTTGCCCGGCTTGGTCTGAAATACACATTCATAAATTTGCAGATCATGAGCATTATGAGGAAGGTAATGTAGCTTTTTGTACAATAGCTCACGATGGACTATTTTCCTATTAATTTCTCAATGAGTTTTGAGTCGCTTTCAGAAGTTTTTGCTGCCTATTGACATTCAAAGTAACTTGTGCCAGAGAGCTTCCCTGTCAATTTAATCCGGTGCTCCCTAATGTTTAGATTTGAAAGGCAGTGATAAATCTTTCCTCATTCATACTCTTCATGTCTTTCATGATTTCGTAGATCTCTGTTGCATCTCCTTGCCCATTTCCTCCCTGTGTCAATTTAGCAGACTGAAGGATGTCTTTCTCTTTAGTGGTTCCTTGTGTGGGGAATGGTTCCGTACTGTCTGGAAGTAAATCATTCCTGTCACTATTCTCAGTGCCTTTTCCCTTCTAAAATTACTATATCCTTTCCTTTATAAAGGCTGTCAGATATCTATGTATTATTCAAGATGAGAGTGGATGAATTTGCATAGTGGAAATGGTGTCTCTTTTCTTTAAAAAAAAAACTTTGTTCTTTTCCCAATAATTCTTGGCATCTAAGGTTTTACTTTGTTACAGATCACTGAGCTGATGTTTTCACACAGCCATTTATTACAAGTCCAGATCTCTTTAATGAATTCTAAATTCTCACTTATAGTCATCAATGTGTATGGAAAATTTTGATTATTTTTTCCTTAAGAGTATTGCTTTAGATATAGGTGCACCAAATTGTTCTGTGTGGATATTCGGTGTTATGAGTAGACATTATCACCTCACTGTCTCCTCTTTTCCTGGGGCGTTTATGAATAGCACAGATTACTATGGGACCTTCCTCCATTAGTAACCACTTTCCTCTGGGAAAGAATAGATCATTACTTCCTACTTTTGTTTCTTTGCTTTTGAGGAGGCTTGTTTCCATGCAATGTTCTTCTCTTTTATCCCACAGTATTTACTTTCTTGAAGAATACATTCTGAGGAACCTTGTCAAACATCTTCTGGGAATCTGAATAAACCCTGTCTCTTTTGTCTGTATGCTGACTCTCACAAAGTAACTAGTGAGTTTGTCAAGTATGATACCCCTTTACAAAGAGGGGGAAGACTGTTTCCTTGAATTTTACATTTATCCACCACTCTCACTTTTTCTTATTTTTTTTTTTACTAGTAGAGTAGCTACAAACATAAAACTTATAAGTTCTTAGCTCTCAGGATTCTTCATGGACACCATTGGCAAAAAATAGCCACACCTTTGCTCTATTCCAGTCCCATAATACCAATTCAATTCTAAACAGGAATTTTTTTATTAATCCTAAATTAATATCAGTGGCAATTTCATTTTTTTTGTCTCGTAAGTTCTGCCTGCAGTTCAGTTTGAAACACAGCCCCTGTAGAGAAATGTTTAAATGAGAGTCTGTAAGTTTCTGTTTGCAAACTGTGAACACTAATGAAAAAGCTAAATCATTTTTCTATTCCTTATCTTACCTGAGTGCTCATTTTATTACTTGCTTAGTTTTTGACCTTGTGGTCTTCCTTGTGGACTTCCATATCCCTAAAAAAAAAGGATTTATTACTAGTTTTTATGCCCTTGGCAAACATATTTACTCTGATTATATATGTTGTGTTGCCACAATTCCCTATGCTTCTCAGTGATTTAGAATTTAAGCTTTGAGAGAGTGGTAGACCAGTTTCTATTCTATTCTATTTATATATATAAGCCCACAGAGGTCCAAATGCCAAGGTTCTCCCAGCTGCACAATAAAACTTATTTTGCTAATTGAATATGACTTTGAGAGTAGAAAGTATAACAAAAATGATGTAAAATTAGTACTGCATAGACAGATTATGATTGAATATGAGAAATGGTATTGAAATTGCTCCTGATTCGCGGATGGGAAAGGAAAGCCCCATACTGAAGTGTTTTGCAAGAGAATAGGAGGCAGATGAGAACTACTAAATATACATCTGGCACAATGGATCACACATCTTAATTAATAATAATAATCTTTGAGATATAAGAATCATGTATTTGAGTTGAGATAGAGGAATTCTTCATGCCTTCCAGCAGAAGTGAAATTGAGCTTTTACACATGTATCTGTGCTTAGTGGAAAAATCTTGAATACTTAAAAAATATTTTTAGAGCAAAGAAATTTAAGACAGATAATAATAAAGCAATCATTTTAAAAAAATTACTCAGTCAAGTCTCTTAATTTTAATTATACTAAGAAAGGCTCACAATGACACACTAATTCCTTATTCCTCATTCACACTAGCAGTAAAGTGCCAATTGCAATGAAGACACCTAAAGATTTGTTTTTATATGCAAATTTCTATTTGTAAACTAAATATCTAAACTTATGTTGTAGTAAATCAAAAAGCAGTCAAACAGTCAATGGTATCCAAGGAGCAAGTCAGCTGCCTGATAAAAGACAATACTTAAAGTGCTTCTAGTAGAGAAGCTTAAGTATCTGTCTATATCTTAAGTATATACAGACACCTACTGTTGATACCTAAATTTAGGAGGTTTCATCTGGAGTTGAATCCCACCCTTTAGATTGTCTAAATTTCATTTCTTTGGCTAATGCCATTGTTGAGCTACTTCTGTAATTTTTAAAAGGTTGTGAAAATCATGCAGGATCCCTGGTGGCTGGAGAAAGGCAATTACTGCACCCTTCTCCAAGAAAATGAATTTCTCCTACCATCTCCAAAATGGCAGGAGGGACAAACCGTGGAACCACAGGCTGCTCGCTCCCAGTTTAGTCCCTGAGAAAATCGAGAAGCTAGTCCTTTTCACAACCCTTGCAGTGCACATAAAGGTGAAGAAAGTAAGTGGGAGCAGCATATGGATCTAACCAGAAGGCTGGATAAAGGACCTACTGAAGTCCTTTCCATTCAGAAATACTACGCAATCCTATGATTCTGTGATTAAAGCCCTTTCTTTGGACATAGTCCACTTATTCAGAAATCATTGCAATGCCAATGAAATGTACTTAAGAGTTTGCTCCTACTGGAGTAGGATCACTAGAATATGATATATCATAGCCTTACTGCCTATAATGTACTCCATGAATTTTAAAGTATAACATGGTATCTGCCTGGTAGAGCTGAGAAACAGACAGAAAAGTAAAAAGAAAGACACACTAAAAAAAACCTAAGGGAAATGCAGAGTAGTTTTTTCTTAATATTTGATTTGATTGCATATGCGAAAACAAATTGTAGGTATCACAGTGCAGACAAATCTTCAGAAAATTTCTGAATGACAAGGCAATCATGGATTAAGAAGTGGAAAACATTGTCTCCACTCCAATTCACATCCAGAGAGTTAAATAGTCAGTAGAAGTACCTAGGGATATTAGTCTGAAATAAGTATATGTATTAGATAATAGACTTACATCTGTAATGTATTATGAAAAAATGACCATTTTTGAATAAGCACAATAAATCTTCATTGGGTAAGTATAAGAAGTTTGGTAATGTTTGCAGCTAATATATAAGGCTGGTATATCATAATCAGGTGAAAAAAACAGATTGCACATCTAATCTTTAAACAAATCAGATTTAATTGTATTTAATTACTCATTTAATTCCAAGACAGTGCATGCAGCTGTAGTATGAGAAGACCAGGCATCTTTTGTGCTTTACAAAATCAGACATGAAAAAATTCCATCAAGATCCAGTCTGCTGGTTGAAAAATGTCCAAAAGAAATTAGTGTTGTAAATTTGTTTCAGAAAAATATTCTCCACTCTAAGAAATCTTACTGCTATATTCTCGGTTTAGTACTATAATAGTAACTCTTTTTTTTGAAGGCGTGATCAGAGCACTAAGAGGTAATATTGTATCTGACATTTTTGCTAAGGGAAAATATATTTGAGGCAGACGCTGGTTGAACTCCACAATAAAGTTTACTCATTCTTATAAATGACATTCCATTGAACAGTGATGAGTTATGACAATCAAAATTTTAGTAATGTGGTTAAATCAAATATAGTTTGTGAGATGTAGAGTTTTCTAATCTCCCATATTTACAATTTAACAGAAATGTAAGTAATTTTCTCCTAACTAAATACATATGAAACAGACAACACACATTTAATTCATTTTAGTAAG
This sequence comes from Clamator glandarius, assembly GCA_033459285.1. NCBI lineage: Eukaryota > Metazoa > Chordata > Aves > Cuculiformes > Cuculidae > Clamator > Clamator glandarius. The sequence goes on from JAUNZM010000174.1 coordinate 581,372, forward strand.
AATTTTACATTTTCCATCAGTTAGTGCTCAACTCTTTGACTGAAAGTCCCTTCATAAAGATCTCTGGTAAAATGTAAGAGGAATACTTCTCATTCTCTCTTCAAAAGAAATATAGAACAAGAAACCTTCATAAGTTCTCAAATGGAAAATTTAAGTCCATAAATGATTAATTCTAAGCATGTCCATCAAAGGTAAATTCTCCTCATGATCTTGCTCAGCTGAACAAAACACAACCATATAACAACATCGAACATATAACATATGTAACATATAACATATATAACAGAACATATAACACCACCAGCTTTTCCTTTCTCTTATTTCTGTAAGATTCATAGTTTTATTTGTTGTTCTCTCTTGGTCTCTAATGTTCTATATGTTTTATAGCATGTTGTACTTAAAACTTGACAATTTGCTTCCTGAAGTCTCCTGCAAGAGGAAACAGAACTAGGAAATCATGTCTGATGTCTCTCAGTGCTGCTAATCGATCCCTTCTAAGATGGGACAGATAGGACATCAACACTGCCTTTCCCATTCCTGCATTCATTGATTTATTCCAAGATTTCACTTACAATGCATATTAATTATTAATAAAATTGTGAAAGATATAGGACTTAAGACATTTGATTCCTCCTTCAAAATGTGAAAATAATGACTAAAACTTCTTAAATATAATTTTTAAATTGGACTGTAATCACCCTGTTGTAATATGGTAATTTCTACTACAGTTTTCTATCAAAGTCATACAAAGGAATGTAAAAATATACTTTCCCTGGTATATTTATGGGATTCAAAATTAATATGTATAATATTCTTTCCACTTCCCATAAAGTTTTCCTCTGCAAGGAGCTATGGGCTCATCCAGCTTCTCTGGTCCTGTAGGAGTTCTTAAAGATAATTGCTAATGGATTAGAAATTGATTGCTCAGAAAAATCCAGCAAGTAGTGTGTTTCAGGAGGGGCAGTAATAAAGATATACATCTAGACTTTCTGTTATCCTTAAAGCCTTCTACCCTTAGCCTTTTTTTCATGCACAAGAACCAAGAGACTGTTACTGTTAGATGCAGCCTCCACATCTCTGATCCTCAGGTGAGCTGCTCCTCTTTGGATGCAAAATTCATTTTATATGTCCTTGTATGATGATTTCAGCTATTTCTGGCCTTATGCTACTCCATAAGAACAAGACATGTTGTTCATCAAAAAGAAAATTATAAAACTGGTCTATAACCAACCAGAACACTACTACTAATTTGCATGGGTCAATAGGAGGATTAATATGCCTAATTTGAAGATATAGTCAGGCAAAGCACAAGAAAGAGTGATGAGTGTGACAGAAGTAGGCTGAAATGCAGAAAAAATATTTAAAGCTTTGCTCAGTTGTGAAGAAATATTGAAAATCAATGCTGGCACTCAAGAGAGAAGCAAAAATTTTTGCTAAGAAAACAGCAGATTTAGATGTGAATTACCTTGCTTTTAGTTAGGTAATTCTGGAAACAGTGATTTTATGAAGAGATAGATAGACTGGAGTTGAGAATCCACTTTACTTGCCCTCTTTTTTTGTTGAAATCTTTTTATATGCTCACTAGGAGATAAACAGTTTACCATACACATGTATTGATACATTTGAATTTTAGAGAGACACTTTGTTAAAACTTTGCCTGTGGAAGCATTGGTGCAGAACATTGTAAAGAATCTTTGTCTCCCATCTAGGAGTCAAAAAAGGCCTTTTCTTAACAAATAATTGACAACATTGGGAGTAAACACATTTGTGCGCATCAGACATTTGAGCTTACCGTAAGTATTCACTATTGCATGGGCCTAAGTAGGTACTAAAGCAGAAATATTTTTATAGGGGAGAGGGGCGAAAATACATTCAAATCCATACTGTGGTGTAAAATCAAGAGATGAATGTAATTTTCCCAACAGTTTATTGACAAGAAATTCAAATCATGTCTCTTTGCTTCTTGCATGGATGTTAACATGCAACCATCAATATTTATGTTAAGATAAAATTTTATTCTTAAAAATACGAGATATATCACTGCATTTCGGCTTTGAAATTTGCATTTTCAGCCTGACTAAAAGGCAGAATAATTTCAAAAGTACTATTTCCAGAAAAATGAGTATTGTTTCAGTTTGATACAAACAGATCCCATTTTTCATCCTTTTTAAGACTACTGTTTCAAAACAAAATCCCCTTGTCTGACTGTTTTCTTTAATTTTTCCTCACATTCACAAAAGTCACACCTCATTCAGCAGTGGTGTTCCCATTAGCCTTGTGGATGTTCTTCTGCATAAAATGAGGATTATGACAATGTTTTTTTGAAAATGAACTTATATGAATGTGAAGTGATAATTGCTTCCCCTATCTAGTCACAAAATCATAGAATCATAGAACCTCCTGCTGGAAAAGACTTTTAAGATCATTGTATCCAATCCTTAACACTGCTGAGTCTACCACTAAACCATGCCCCTAAGCATCATGTCTAAATGTCTTTTAAGTGCCTTCAGGGATGGTAGCTCAACCACTTCCTTGGGCAGCCTGTTTCAATGCTTTACAACCCTTTACAACTGGATATTTTTCATAATATCCAGTCTAAGCCTGGTACAACTTGAGACCACCTCCCTAGTCCTATCACTTGTTACTTGGGAGAAGAAATCGACACCTGCCTCATTACAACCTCTTCTCAGGTAGGTGTAGGAAGTGATAAGCTCTTTCCTCAGCCTTCTTTTCTCCAGACTAAACAACCCCAGTTCTCCCTGCTGCTTATCATAAGCCTTGTGCTCCAGAACCTTCATCAGCTTTGTTGATCTTCTTTATAGATGCTCCAGCACCTCAATGTCTTTCTTGTAGTGAGGGGCCCAAGGCTGGACACATGTGCTTACCAATGCAGAGTACAGGGGGCAACCACTTCCCTACTCCTGCTGGCCACACTGTTTCCGATACCAGACTTCTTGGCCACCTGGCTCACTGCTGGCTCACATTCAGCTGGCTGCTGACCAACAGCCCCAGGTCTTTTTCCACCAAGCAGCTTTCCAGTCATTCATCCCCAAGTCAGTAGTATTGCATGGAGTGATACTAACCCAAGTACAGGACTCAATACTCAGTCTTGTTGAGACTCATACAACCGTCCACATCCAATCTCTCCAGCCAGTCCAGTTGCCTCTGTAAAGCCTTCCTTCCCTCAATGAGATCAACACTCCTGCCCATCTCGATGTCATCTGCAAACTTACTGAAGGCACACTCAATCCCCTCATACAGATCATTAATAAAGATATTTACCAGAACCCATCCCAACACACAGCCCTGGGGAACACCACTTGTGACCTGCTGCCAGCTGGATTTACCTTCATTCACTGCATCTCTTGGGGTATAGTCATCCAACTAGTTTCATATTCAGTGGGGATTATAACCATCAAAGCCATTGTCAGCCAGATTCTCTGGAAGAATGCTATGGGGAATAGTGTCAAAGGCCTTACTAAAGTCTTGGTAGAGAAAATCCACAAGCTTTCCCTCGTTCACTTAGCAGGCCACCTTGTCAAAGAAAGAGATTAGGTTAGTCAGCAGGACCTGCCTTTCCTAAACCCTGACTGGGCTTAATCATTTGGTTGTCCTGTACATGCCACATGATGGCACTCAAGATGATCTGCTCCATAAACTTCCCTCGCATCAAGGTCAGCCTGACAGGCCTGTAGTTCCCCTAATTGTCCTTCAGGTCATTCTTGAAGATGAATGTTGCATTCACTAACCTCCAGACAACTTGGACATCCCTGGTTTTCCAAAAGTGATAATAACTAATGGCATTAGCTTTGTGAGTACTCCCACCAGCAACCTCAGGACACTTGAGTGCAGAAGTTACTGGCTTTGGGAGAATTAATGTAAATACACAAACATTTTACTGCCAGTTATTCTGGCGGCACATACAGTTCAAGAAGGGGTGACACAATAGCTGTTTAAATGAATGCAGTTTAGGGTTAAAGTGTGAGCTGGGTCATATGGAATTTGTTTCCCCATGGCATCTCCTGTCTATTGCCAGAACTGTCACGATTGCTGAAAGGATATCACTCCGGAATCTGAATCAGGTGTAACCCCCAAAACTGACCCTGTATGGGTTGAAAAGTCTTCTCTGGATTATGTCAGCCAAGAATAAACAACTGTCATGATGGAGATTTTCCTCAAAATTCACAAGGTGCATAAAGCCTGCATTTCGTAACTTCATGCTCTAATGCAATTGAAGGAAAAGTTCTTCTACTCCTACATTAGCAGCTGTTTTTTAATAAGTTTAGCCCTAATAGAATCCTTCTACAGATTCGTTGAAGATGATGGTGTCTAGCCAAAAATTAATATCTGACTATTTCTGTCTCCTTGAGAAAGGTTTTCCAGGTCAGTGTTGAAGAATATATGTCAACGAATAAGGTAATTTCATCTTTAGTATCATCAGTGTGGTATCTTTCATGGATAATAAATCTACTCAGAATAAAGAAGTGATATTCTTGGTAATGTCATAAGGATTTCAAGTCTGTCCCACTTCAGAAGAATGTTTATAGTATTTTTATTGAAGATGAATATTCTGTCCTTTTTTTCTATGAACTTGTTTGAAAAGAAAGAATTTTAATGTACTAACTGTAAAAAACCACAAGTAATGTTACCAAATGACTTAGAAATAGTGTACAATTACCTTCTTCCCTCACTAACTGTAAACGTAGAGACAAATTAAAGGTATAGACACACATACAAGATTTAACTATTATTTTCTTCAGTAACAAATTATACTTGGTCTGTATTCTCATATTTTTTAATGAAATTCTCCAGAATTTGATATGAAAGTTTCCTTCTGATTCACAAAGTTTCTGTAATACAAGCTCAGTCACCATAGGACTTACGTATGCATGTAAGAACAGATTTTTAAATTAATTTTTGTACTTAATTCTCAACAATTTTCATCTTCTTCTGATATCCAGCATTGAAACTTAAAGTGGCCTTATTCAACTAAAGTTATAAGTTATAAAAGCAAAAATAAGTATTAAAACATAACTGAAAATATAGTATGGAAGTATTGAAAACATTTTAAGCTTTGAGGATTAATGAGCTCTAGTTGTTTAAGCTTTTAGCTGTAGAACACTGATTTTTAACCTAGTTTAACAATGCCTCAATCCTCTTAATGTCTGAAGGTTCTTTGGTGGTTTGATCGAAACAACATATTTGATAGAGCTTTCTACATAAAAATATCCATATAGAGAAAATCAGTTCAATGAAAATCAACCTCGTTATCAGCCTCAACGGAGACCATGGAATAAATGAGCAAGATCATTAAGGGATTATTTACCTTGCTGAGACTAAGTACCCCAAAGAGACAATAGTCAGAGGGGAGGAAAGAAGCTAAAAAAGAAAAGGAAGATAAGAAGAGAAAATTTTCCCTAAAATATATGGCCTCAAGCTCTGCCACGAGGTTCAGGCTTGACATTGGGAAAAAATATTTCACTGAAAGGGTCACTGGGCACTGGAACAGGCTGCCCAGGGAGGTGGTTGAGTCACCTTCCCTGGAGGTTTTTAAAAGACAGGTAGATGAGGTGCTGAGGGGCATGGTTTAGTGATTGATAGGAATGGTTGGACTCAATGGTCCAGTGGGTCCTTTCCAACCTAGTGATTCTATGATTCTATGAATCTATATAGATTCTGAACAACCTTCCCTGAGAATAAGTTCATCAATCGAAAAAAAATTTGTAACCAGAACATGGAGGAAATACTACATACAAAACTACAGTAACACGTTGTGAGATACCCTAATTTACTTAGTCCAGGCAGACAATTTCTACATCTCCATTAAATCATTGTAGATAAACTCCAGAGATGTTCTCTTTTCTGTTGCCAATATTGCCATGACAAAAAAGCATATTATCTCCTGAGAGTGAGAAGGATTTATGTTTGGATTTACTCTGAAAGGAATATAGCATTGTTTTTTAAGGAACACTCGTGACAAATCTTCCATCCCTGGAGCTTAAACTTACAACACAGAGTGGAAAGAGCAATGTCATACTACTTCTCATGCTACAAAGTGTTAATGAAAAGCTTGTGATTGAGGTCAGTTTCAAACTAGTCAGTGGTTTCAAATCAGCCCCTGGTATTACCAGGGATTCGGAGTGCTGAGCTCATGTGGGTAAAAAACCCACATCCCCACATTGTGGATGCTGTGTGCTCTAGGAAGAACAGAGGAATCCTGGGGGCCATTAACGTCACCAAAATAAGTGCAACTCTAATAAATAAATATGTAACTTTTAAAAACAGGCTTTCTAAGTGGAATGGAAGTGGAAAAATTCTTCATTTTAGTCTCGCTTGGGTTAATGCACTGAAGGGTATTCAGAATATTTTATTAGTCTGCTAACTGATGTAGAGAAGAAGGATTGAAGGAACGTGCTGTTTTTAAACAGTGGATGGAGAAAGAGTTCATGATCAGCTAATTCTATGGGATATCAGTGTATGCTTATCTGTTACCAAACATCCATTCTTTCAAGGATAAAAGGCTTTTAATGGTCTCTTCCAAGGCTTTCTCTGTCCCTTCTTCCTAATCAAGTCCTCAGCAGATTCTTAACAGCATTTGCAGTAATTCAAAGCTGTTCGGCAACATCACTTCCATTCTTTTCAACTCCTTCCTGTGTTTCCTGTTACTTCTCACAATTATTTCCCCATCATGTAGCTTTGACTTACCTCCCCTTTCAGGCCATTCCTGATTTCTGAAAGAAGTGATTCCATCTTTAATTATCATACTGTTTCAAGCACATATTTTCTTCAGTTTGGTGTCATTCAGTCTTTGATTCAGAAACCTTATTGTCCCTTATTCTAAAAAACCCCTCAAAACATTTTCCTTTATAGACTACCTGATAGTCTTTGCTTGATCTTTTAAATCCTCTTCATAGAGTTGACAAAAGGCAGAAATCTGAGAAGTAGGGCTGGAACATTCTACATTGCATTAAACTTGTGGATACAATGGAAGAAAAAGAATAACTCTAACTTTGTGTCAGAAATGAAAAATTCTGTTCACCTCTTACCTTCCAGATCCTTTGACATAAGATTAAAAACAGAAGAGTTTATGAAAAACACTTCATAGTCTTACTCATTTTCTTCTGTACCTATGCTGCTTTTGTATTATCAATACTATATTTGTAAGTAGGTGGTCTTGTAGGCAATATTACAAAAATTAATTGAAAAATTTCTACTAAAATGACTAACTTTTAAAATACATTAAATGTTTTTTCTCTGTTCTCCTTTTCATTTAATAAGTTGGATCTATATACTTTTTGAGTTACAGTTTACTTTTCAGGATACAGAGCTATCAGAAGAAAAAGTGGCTTGAGTTCAAGTTTCTCTTACATGTTATGACAGTGTGTCCTTATGGAGAATCACAATTCCACATAGTATTATTTTTGCTTAACTGGTGCTGTATTTCCAACACAGGGTTTGACTCAATACAGCCTCAGGCTAAGACAATTTATGTTCAGGTATTCTTTGCATTCGGGTAACATTTGCCTGAAATTAGGATCCCTTTTTTTCTGGAATTAAACATAGGACTTGACATAGCACTGTGATTGTTGACCTTGAATTACTGACATCAGATTATCACAAAATAACCTTAGTTTTACTTTTTCTTCCTTTCAATGATTCCACTGTCATTATTCCACAAAAGATTTCTTCTCTCTTGATGTAACCATCTCACTAGATTTTGGTGATGTCATGTCATGTGAATACCAGTTCCGTTAGCTACCCAAGATACTGACTTTTACACAACTGTTACTGACATGTTACAGACAATGCCTAGCTAATTATGTGTTATGATGTTAAATCAGTCTATTCTGTAACACTGCCTTAGTAATTCTTTTGAAAAAGAGCATGTAGGAAAGAAGTAGTAGTTCATTTCAGACCAGAGTCTTTAAAATAATCAACCTAAAATCTGGAGTAATTCAGACACAGTAAAGAGCAGAGCACACACTTATTTTTGTGATCTAATTGAACTGTGAGTTTAGTGTGTGCTGCAGGTTTGAAATCTATGACACATCTGCTTTGACCTGGGTGCAGGAAATAGTGTAAATGTAAACTGGCTTGGGAGTGGAAGCTTAATTGCAGCCCTAATTTATGTTAAGAGCCTGTACAATGGAAACATTATTGTCCTCTTGCTAAACTTTCTGAGTTTTCATTTTCTAAACATTTAATAAATTTTGAATATATACCTTCTAGAAGATAGACTAGATTCCAAATCAGTTTAGTAGCTATGGTTTATTTCTAGAAGCATGTTTAAGTTTGTAATAAGAGTCCAACAGAACAGAAAATTGAGCTTCAATCTCCTGCAAAGCCAGCAAATATACTTAACACTATGCTGTTACCCACTGTGAGCTTAATAGATAATAGTGCACCTAAAATGTTCCACAGACAGCTGTGTGAGCAAAAATCTACCATTAAACTATGACACCTTCCCCAGCAATTCAGAAATTCATTAAAATATTTCTAGTAGGCATTAGTCATCCCTCTCAAAGGAATACTAGCTTTCTTGCAATGAAGAGACATTAAAGATAAAAATTCAGACACCAGACAAGCAATTAGCTGTGTAGACAGATCACATAGTAACTCATTTATTCTTTAACTGATCTGAGTTAAACAGGATGGATATAGAAACAGAATAGAAAAGGGCTATGTGAAGTAGTTTGAGACTATGCAATGATATGCATTTTTATTTATCTTTTTGTAGTCTTATCCCAGATAACAGTAATACATATATTTTCCAGCTTGTGCTTTAAATCCTTGCAGGTTTATAGCTTTGCATCTAGAGGTTAGTTCTCTGTACACAATTTGGCAAACCACATGATAAGGCTTGACTATAGGGAATAAAGCAAGAGTGTCTTATGTTGTCTTCTTATCCAGCATCACTGGGGAATCAAAGCAGGAAAACAGAAGTTGAAGAACACACTGTAAGAAGAAATGAGTTTGACCTTATAATGATATAAGAGGGTAGCAATATATATTCTGAATTGATGCTACTTACTTTCTTGTACTTACATTTTCTTAAGTATTGTTTCTACTTTTTCAAAGCCTAAAAGGTTCTTTTTTTATTTACTCCTCCCTCACCGTCCACAGAAAAGATAATAAGCAAGTCCTGTCAAAGCAAGGATAATGTGATACAATGCTCTTTTAAAATAGACTGTAGGCTTCTAATGTAGATTTTGCAAACTGTTTAACTACAATGGCCTTTGCAAATATTATTGGCTAAAGGTGTTCCTTCTGTATGTGGACATCCATGATAACCATGCCACCAGCAATTTATCCACAGCTAGGTTTATGAACCTTTCAACCTTGATAAAAATTCCCTGAGGTTCACTGTGATGTGAATTAATATTAAATACATATTGTATTCATAAGTGCAATTTAACAAGACTCACTTTCATATGGAATAAGTATGGTGAAATCCTGAGTTCAGAAAAAAATGTGGTGGTGGTGATGTAAGCCCTTCCTCAATACATCAAAGAAACCTGAAAATTTTCTTTCTTTCTTTTCAGAAAAGTTTTGTGCATTTCAAACTGAAAATATACCACATAGTTAAAAGAATTACCTTATGGCTGCAAGAATGTATTGTTGCGGCAATCCAAGTAATGATACTGCTCACTCTTGCTCATTGCTTTCCCTTTAACAGTTGAAATTCAACATGGTTCCTATTGCCTATCTAAGTAGATGGGCCCTTTCATTCACACATGGTCCCATCAAACATCTGGCCTGTAATCTGGCTTCAAAATTTACAGTACTGGTGATTTTTTTTTGCCAATTAGAAGATGCCCATGGAATTAGAAATGTGTATGACATAAAATAAAGCAAATAATTATTTTTGGTTTTTTGTGCATGAAACCGAGTCAGGTTGTCTGCAGGGAAAAAACAGAAGGAAGAAAAGTGGCTAATAACAGAGATTATTTAACATTTAATTTTTGAGCAATACCTGAAGAGTAATTGGCAAAGGGTGTGGTAAATCGAATAAAACAAACAAACAAAAAACAAACAACCAAAAAAGAAACCCCAAGGGTGATATTAAGTTTCAGGATGAGATGTATTTTATATTTTCCTTTCCTGTTCTGCAGGGATTAGTTTTGAAAGGTGTTCAGGGAACCTTTTATTACTGGAGTTTTGTTTTCTTTAATTCCTTTTAAAAAGTAGTTTCTTGAAGTTTATGTTGGAATTCCAGTGACCCATACATTAGATACCTGAGGATTCATGATTACTCACCACCAAACTATGTTCATAATGTATTAAGACTGTGGCCAAAGTAATCAAATACCAAATCAATTAAATATTTTTTTAAAGTTTTCATTTAAAAAAACATCAAGAGATGAAATATGTCTCTCATGAAAGTAATGTGGAAACCCCTACACTCATAATCTGTATTTATTTACCAAAAAAACCTGTGAAAAGCTGGTGTGAGGTTGAATCTGGTTATCTACACAAGTAGGCTGGTGTCCTCTGGTTTTTTTACAATATAATTACCTATGTTGAGAACCTGGCTGAATATTACTCTAGTTCCTCCCTGCATATTTACAGATTTTCCTCTAATTGTCAGCATTTGTCTTGATTTACTAGGAAATGCCTAGGGAAGCTATCATGCTTTAGACAGAATGTAAGTGGTTACCCCAGCATCACATGCTAGGCTAGCAGATTAACAGAATACAGCTGTACTGTATCTATATGATTGTTACAGCAGGGCTCACTCAAGCAGTCATTCCTTCACAAGGGCAATCCCTCAGGGGAAAATGATTATATAAACCTAAGATATTCTCAAATAAACATTTGGTTCCCTCATGACAATAGTGTCAAATGTAAATCCAGATTTTAGAAAAAGCGTCAGTATTTATATTAGTGAACTGAATAATTTCCTAGACTCTACAGATCTGGCATCCTAAACTAGACAGTTTAGGATTTCCTAGAAAGCTGAAGTGTTAGCCTATTCCCTGGTGTTGTTTTGACCTACTCTTAGGTGCAATGGTGGGATGTGATCTGGAGGCTGCAAAAGGCAGCCAGAAGGTAAAAACTTAGTGTAACTCTTTGGACTCAAACTATACCGTACCAGGTAGCCTCAGGGGCAAATAACATTTCCCATTTTGTTTCCAGTAATTCATAGTATCACAGAATCACAGAATAACCAGGTTGGAAGAGACCCACCAGATCATCGAGTCCAACTATTCCCACCAGTCCCTAAAACATGCCCCTAAGTACCTCATCCACCCTCACCTTAAACACCTCCAGGGATGGTGACTCAACCACCTCCCTGGGCAGCCTGTTCCAATGCCTAACCACCCTCTCTGTGAAGATATTTTTCCTAATCTCAAGTCTAAATCTCCCCTGGCGGAGCTTGAGGTCATTCCTTCTCGTCCTGTCCCCTGTCACTTGGGAGAAGAGGCCAGCACCCTCCTCTCCACAACCTCCCTTCAGGTAGTTGTAGAGAGTAATAAGGTCTCCCCTCAGCCTCCTCTTCTCCAGGCTAAATAACCCCAGCTCTCTCAGCCACTCCTCATAAGATTTGTTCTCCAGCCCCTTCACCAGCTTTGTTTCTCTTCTCTGGACTCGCTCCAGAGCCACAACATCCTTCTTGTGGTGAGGGGCCCAGAACTGAACACAGTACTCGAGGTGCAGTCTCACCAGTGCCGAGTACAGAGGGCGAATAACCTCCCTGGACATGCTGGTCACGTCATTTCTGATACAAGCCAAGATGCCATTGGCCTTCTTGGCCACCTGGGCACACTGCTGGCTCATGTTCAGTCGGTTGTCAACCAACACCCCCAGGTCCTTCTCCTCCTGGCAGCTTTCCAGCCAGGTTTCTCCTAGTTTGTACCTCTGTTTAGGGTTGTTGTGCCCCAAGTGCAGGACCCGGCATTTGGCCGTGTTAAACCTCATGCCGTTGGTCTCAGCCCAGCAGTCCAGCCTGTTCAGGTCCCTTTGCAGAGCCTCCCGACCCTCCAGCAGATCAACACTTTCACCCAGCTTGGTGTCAACTGCAAACTTGCTAAGGGAGGACTCGATGCCTTCATCCAGGTCGTTGATAAAGACATTAAACAGGACTGGACCCAGGACTGAGCCCGGGGGAACCCCACTTGTCACTGGCCTCCAGCTGGATTTAACTCCATTTACCACCACTCTCTGGGCCCGGTCATTCAACCAGTTTTTCACCCAGGAGAGTGTGCACCCGTCCAGGCCAGAGGCTGACAGTTTCCGAAGCAGAATGCTATGAGAAACTATATCAAAGGCTTTACTGAAGTCCAGGAAGATCACATCCACAGCCCTTCCCTTGTCCAAAACCCTAGTCACTCGGTTATAAAAGGTGATCAGATTACTCTGGCAAGACCTGCCTTTCATGAACCCGTGTTGACTGGGCCTGATCACCCGGTTTCTTGCAAGTGCTTCTTGATAGCACTCAAGATCACCCGCTCCATGACTTTCCCCGGTACCAAGGTCAGACTGACAGGCCTGTAGTTCCCCGGATCCTCCCTGTGCCCCTTCTTATAGATGGGCACGACATCAGCCAGCCTCCAGTCCAGTGGAACCTCCCCAGTCATCCAGGACTGTTGGAAGACGATGGAAAGGGGTTTGGCCAGCACATCCGCCAGTTAACTCGAAACTCTTGGGTGGACTCCATCCGGCCCCATAGACTTGTGGGCATCTAGCCGGGCAAGAAAGTCTCTAATCACCTCCTCTTGGACCTTGGGAACCTCATACTTCTCTTCCAACCACTGGGGTTGTGCACAGAGGGAACAATTTTCCTTACAGGAACAATTTTCCTTACTGTTAAAGACTGAGGCAAAGTAGGCATTAAGCACTTCAGCCTTGTCTTCATCCCCTGTTACTCTTGTTCCCTCTGCATCTACTAGGGACTGGAGATTCTCCCTAGTCCTCCTTTTGCTGTTGATGTATTTGTAGAAAGACTTTTTGTTGTCTTACACAGACTTGGCCAATCGCATTTTTAGTTGGGCCTTAGCCCTCCTGACTTTTTCCCTGCACATTCTCACTTCCTCCCTATAGTCCACCCAGGATGCCTGCCCCTTCCTCCAGAGGTCGTAGACCCTCCTCTTCCTATTGATCTTCTTCCTATTGAATCCTATTGATTCCTATTACTACATCAAGTTGGTTATTACTATTGTAATGACTACTATGCATTTCCTAAATTCACATTTCTGAATCTATTTAATAGACATGAATTTTCACAAGAAATTATGCTTCTATAACTTCTTTCAACTTATTTTCAGAAGTAGCTAAACAAGTTTATGACAGACTGATCTACCATACACTCAGGTAATCACAACCTAATTTGCTACACAGCTGAGAGAAAGCAAGCACTCATGTATAAACTCTTTGTTTAAAGCAAATATATTATGATTTGAAAAAAAAACCCCTATGTTTCTGCAGATTATATTTTAAATTAGGTTCTTTGTGCTTGCATTAAACTAAGGTTATAAATACATATGGATTAAATTGGTTTTTGTCCTTATTGGAGGCTTAACTGTTGTTTTGGAAGATGGTGCTTAATGATCTGTCTTGCAATGTTACTCTGAAAAGATTTTGGATTTTTCTAAACTGAGTCATCAGTTATTGGTGGTACTGCATTTGCCTGCTATGGACTTTTTAAAATTCATATATATGTTCCTTAAACATTTTCTAGATAATTTTATCTCTCTCTATTTTGTCATACAGTAAAGAAGGTCAGAGAATGTGTTTAAGTGGTAAAGTTACTAATAAGACTAAAACAACTTCCATAGGGCAGAAATAGTCTAGGTTTTGCAAAGAAAACCAAATATTTATTCAGTCATAGTCAGTAACACCGATTTGAGTCATATTGAATATGATGAGAAATCTGAATTTCCACGATTTAATGTGATTAGTTCAAGAGAATCCATCATTATGTACTTTTCTGATTTCATTTAAAAAGCAGTGTATCTGACCTGCTTTTCATATGCCTGTGATTTCTTTACAGTCAAAATGTACAATAAACTCGTCTAAGAATCAAAACTAACACAACTAGTTATTTTTCCATCATCCTTCTTGTAGTCTGCTCGTCCTTCACTCAGTGATGCCCTCTTCTTTGCTAAATTACTCTGTCCTCAAGAACTCCCTTCTTGTTTTCATGATATAGTACTACTGGCAGTTCCATCTGCTCCATCTTTTAATCACCTTTCCCTTCCCATTCGCTTCCTTCCCTCATCGCAGAAAATGGCATAATCTGTATTACAATCTTCAATATACTCATAGGATGGAAAACTGATTGCATGGAAATTAATGAAATTTGCCATTCTTTGCCCTCTAGTAGTCCAAATTAAGTACTGTAAGTCTACAATACAAGAGTCTACAGTATTATAAGTCTACAGGTATTCAAGAATAGTGAATAACTAGCTGTAAGTGAATAGAACTGGTAGTATATACCAAGGATCATTCTGCAAGTTCCACCCAAAATTTAACAAAATTTATAATACAAAACTCATGAGGGTAGTTAAAAGGAATCATATTTCTTTTACATTTAATATATATACACATACCCCAAATCTAAAATTTAGCTGTATCCAAAGTAAATATACTAAGACTTTTGAAGACCTAGACTGGTGTAATGGCTTTGTTAGACTAGGATTTCTCTTCAAAATTGTTCACTTGTTTAAACAGTTTTATTTATGTGATCTTTACTCACCTAGTAGAAATGTAGCATCATACACTTTGCTTTCATACTGCTGTAGCTGATTATGTCCATATTTTACTTTGCTGCCCAACTTTTTCTGTGTTTCCAGTTACACCAAGGAAAGATAATAATTATAGACCTCACTGACAGATATTTGTAACCTTGTAGTCACCATTCTGAGCAATTCCTGACATATTCTTTTCTCAAAGCAGCGTATTGCAAAGAGCTTGATGTTTAAATATAATACCCAGGGGCTGCTTTTGGAATTTGGGCACAATCAGTGGAATTAACAGCATATATAAATTGTCAGTACTTTTCTGGTTTTTATTACTCCATGGAGTTCTGCTCAATTAGAACATTCAGAAAGAATTTTCACTTCAGAAAGCCTAATGTCAGGCGTCCAGTTAAAGATGGTACAATGTGGGAAATAAATCACCAGATTGAAAAATGTTATGTCAAATATCTATGTCAATACTAAAATAAACATTATCCATAGGTGAACACAAAGGGAAAAATACATCTTCCCACTCTTTTAAAAAGAGCCTTTTAATAGGAAATGGGATTGTTTGAAGTCCCTGTGTTTATAACATCCCAGTTTGTTGTGGCATGCATCAATCCCGCAACATTTCTACCCAGGGTAATTCTACGGCTCTTGGTTACTTAGTATCTGAAAAGTACACAATGCATTGGGACTCATGGTGTATCTCTGAATCACAAGGTGTTAGTACTCGTGTTTAAAAGCAGGGTATATGGTAGTGGATTGGAGGGAGCAAAATGACTAGATAAGAACTCATAATTGTGATATAAACTAACAAGTCCTATGGCAGTTGCATGATAACTACTCATCAAATAAAACAATACTTTGCAATATTTTTATACTGCATGCCGTGGGGGAAAAGAAATCAAAAACCAAGGAAAAAACCAAGGCCAGAAGGTGCACTTAGCTATACATTGTTGTTAAAATATAATGTAACGTGCAGTTATGATAGTGATACTACATTTATAGCAACCTAGGGTGTAATCAGTAGTTTGTGAAAGAGTAACATCCCTATGCTAATGTGTTTGTAGCATAGTAACCGGACAAGACCCATTCACCCAGTAGTGAATGTCTGTTATTTGTTAACCTCTGTGACTGCTCACAGTTCACGTTATGGAATTTAATCTCAAACTCTAGGGGCTTATATTGCATACATTAGAACTCCCTAGGTAAAACTCCAATATATTAACCAAACAAAACCTGAGGCATGTGCTTATGTGTTCACTCATATAAACAACATACCAGGAGTTGATCTTATGAGAGGCCATTGAAAACTGCGTTACAAGTACCGTTTTTGGGAGGCAAGGGCAAACACATGGTAAACCAGGCAAGAGTGTTGAGAGTGTGAAAGCACCAGTTCAGGAAGCCTTTGAACACTTAAATAACTGTATACCCTACCTTTGAGATATTCAGACATATTCTCCCATGGATGCTTACAGCAAGTGGGTGCGTTTGGAAACATCCTTATATTTATGAAGCTGATAAATTGTTGTCTTCTATATAAGACCAAATGGAATAAGAAAAAAACATTGTATTGGCCCACTCTTGAAAAATCGTATCTTGACCTGAAAGGTCATAAACATGGAACATTTGTGAGTTTGGGGGTATGATCTTTCAGGTTTCCTTAGCACAGTGATATTGAATTTGGTGCATGTCAATCCCAAGAAAGTGTCCTAACCATAAGGCAATACAATATCCCAAAGAAGTGTATTTTCCATCCGGTAAGGACAGTATAAGGGCTTTCAGCTTTTCTCTCACAGCCTGAAGTCTATGCTAAACCACAAGATATGAAACTCATTTTGGTGTGTGTCTATCCAAAATGCAATGATTCATACTGGAATTCCCACACTTGGCCCTCACCACAAAGAGGAATAAGCCAAGCTTCAGTCTAGAAGATTATGCTTTTCAGATGTAATCTAGTTCTGCACTTTGACACAGCTGTTGGCTGTTGAGTACTGGTCAGTGAGGCTCACAGCGTACACAATGGAAGGCAGTAAACTGACTTTCAGGGGAAAGTCATGAAGTCATGAAACCTGCAGGTCATACAGAGAAGTAAAATTTCAGTCCAGGAGACAGCTTAATCTTAATGCTCTACCCAGAGAGCAGGTTCACCTAGAGTTCTCACTGTCATTAAACTGTCAGTCTGCTACTTTAAGATAGTATTTTCCCCTTCAACACTTTCCAAGGCAATGCAGCTCTTATCAGCTGCCAGTGTATCAAGACCAAATATGAATTTTAACTGTGAAACAGGATAGATCAGTGATTTTCATAGAGACATCTGAGAAAATAAATAAACATAGATGTATGAAGAAGTATAGATGAGTACTCAATTTATACTGAAAATGGTGTGATTTCCTGCTAGCATCCAAAACATTGAACATTAAAATACAATGTCATGAAGATCTAGGGATGTGTCTAAAAGATGGAGAAATACAAATGTTGTTTCAAATTCCAAAGAAAGCTAAAAAGGTAATCCATGGAACTATAGGCTGCTCAACCTCAGTTTAGTCCCATGAAGATCATGAAATGTGTACTATTGGGGCACATTGCTTGGCACACAAAAGAGAAAAATGTGATGAGGAGTTACATGTTAGTGGTTATTATTTATTGCAGTTTTAACAAGGCTTTCATCACTATCTCTTACATTATTGTTATATCTAAGTAATAGTTTGGATTTATGGACAACTGGATAGAAATAAAAAGAGTTTGCATGATTATACTCAGAGGATGACTACTAGTGGGTCATTTTCTGGCTAGGGACAAGTGTGTTACTACAGTACTGAGACTGTCCATTTTAATTTTGTCAAAGATTTGAAGGAGGAGGTGGCGTGCACTTTCATCCAATTTGCAGATGCCAGCAGACTTGAGGGAACCATTCAAGGATATCTTAGTCAGGCTGATGGAGTGGGCTAGCAGGAACCTGATGAAACTCAGTAAATACAAGAGCAAAGATCCTCACATTGGAAGGATGATCCCCTGCAAGGGCACAGAATGGGCAATGCTTTCCTGAAAAGCAGATCTATAGAAAAGGCCTTGAGGGTCATGTTTGGAGGTAAAGATGAGCATGGACCCACAGGGACACTGGTATCAAAAAGACCAACAGCACGCTGAACTATAAGAACAGGGGCAGAGCTAGGAGGTCCAGGGATGATATTACATCCTCTACTCAGCTGTCATTAGATAACATCTAGATACTGTGCTCAGTTTTGCGACCCCAATGCAAGAAAGACATTTATAAGGTAAAGGTTGTTCAGCAGACACCGATACGACAATGGGGGCTGGGGAATGTGCCCTGTAATGAGAAGCTGAGAGAAATATTTTTGTTTTTCTTTCACCCTGGAGGAGAGATGTCTCCAGGTGGACATACCAGCAGCTCCAAGTGTCTGTGGGGTGGTGGAAATTGTTCATGTACCTTGGAGGTGTTAAAGACTCAATGGGATAAAGTCCTGAGAAGTTTGGTCAGGTTTTATTGATGAACCTGCTGTAAGCAGAAGGTTGTTAGACTGGAGATAGCATGATATCCCTTCTGGCCTGGGTTACCCATTCTGATAATGCAGTATCATTTTCGGAAAGGCTTGAATGTATTAGAAGTTTGATTGATCAGTGTTTGAGAAATGCAAATGAACTGATTTTTTCAGCTAAGGATGCAGTAATTTCGCATCACAATGTCCTATATCTCACACAATATATTTTTATTTATTCAGCCTGTAATTGTCTTCAGTAAGCATAGCAAAACCAAACAACAGTCACAGATCTTGGATAATGAATCACGAATAAGTGAAGCAAACAGATCATAGTAATTCACATAAATCAACTTCCATGAATGTTGTGGACACTATCCAATAACAACTATATCTACAGAAATTGGAATAAATTTGAAAATAATTTCCTACAAGCCTGAAGTCTATTTTAATTAGATGATTTATTAATCAGAATATTTAATTAGTCCTACTATATACAACCTGTGTATGGTAAACAGTACAAGATTACACATGCAAGTGAAATGTCAAATTTCTGCTGTGGTTGATTTGTATTCACCTGAAATTGCTTTAGAAGAGGAGTTACTAACAAAACAGATTGCTATACCATGTCAAAGACCTCTATTCTGTTTCTAATTACTACCATGAGTTCATCAGATATGAAAATCTTGCCAAACAATGGTTTAGAGATTCCAGAAACACAGAAAACTCATTTTATGAGATGATTCTTTTAAACCATTAAAAGTGGGCCCAGAACCATAAATACTGATAGTAAGACACGATCTGCAAGTTCTTAATTTTCTACCTATTTCTGCCTGCGGTAATGTGTTGTCAGTTTGACATTACTCTAGAGAATTTACCATATCCTCTGCTTTTCTTGATAATATCCAAAATAAATACAGTAACAGCCTGAGCCTGGAAGTCTCTAAACCAGCTTCTGAGTCAGAATACCTTTTATCCATTCCCAGTCTTTTAAGTTTAGATGGTTATTTATTTAATTAACTTTTCTGAAGTAAAAGAAATCAGGTAATGACTCACAAATCACCACAGCATTACAGGGAACATTAATGAAATCTCTAGTCTCATTTATAAAATCTATAGCTTAGGCAAGAGACAAATCACACATTTAGTAAATGCAGGCTGTTTGAATCTGACATTCAAAGAATCAGAACTGTTTTGAAACAGAAATGCTGTTCACTACAGAAAAGTAAACCCGAAAACTGGAAGTCAGAATGCTACAACAGCTTTTAAATTTTATTGGGTATCTTGTGGTTTTGGATGGTTGGTTTTGGGAATCTTGAGGATAATGGAAGTTAAGGATTTGTAAGGTTTGTGTGGTTTGTGGTTTTATTTTGGGTTGGCTAGATCAATGGATAAGGAGCATGAAACAGGAACTTGGGTTATTTCTGTATTATATTGTGCAGCTGGTAGCCTGAAGTTTTCATTGTGGTAATGAAATATGAATGAATATCTATCCTGTAGATATTCAGCCTCTAACACACTGATGGAAACCTGTGTTGTTTCATTTAAAAAGGTAGGTATATTGAAGAGGAATTGAATGTAAATACTTTCAGAGAAAGGGAATGGTTAATTTTCCCTTTTTCAAACATCTAGACGCTTTCTAACCACCATGCACCTGTTGCAACAGCCTTATGTCCTCCTTTGACTGTTTTGAAAGAGATTGGTAGCTAATTTGACATATTTCGTGAAGGTGCCAAAATAATAACTTCATTAAGACTCTGAGAACTCCTAGAAGATCAAAACTCCTAAAGGAGATAAAGGGTCTGATTTCTGGCACCTCATTTGTTCAAAAGACTCTTGATTAAAGATGAGGCCCTAAATATGTAGAAGAGTCCAAATAAAGTGCTGTGGAAATATATTACAAATAGAGTTGAGGTGAGACGAGAAGAAATGAAGCAAGAAAATGAGACAACAAAAAATCTCACCAGAATCCATCCTTTAGGATAAGTGAAACCAAATGAATTTAATAATGTGATGAAAATGGATCCTATTACTCTACAGCTTTGCAGTAGCAAATGGTCCAAAAATATACAGATGCTTAGTTTTATGGCAATAGCAATTGAGATCTCAGAACATTTAAAACAAAGCTTATGGAAATATACATTAAATCAGTGTCTTATGATAATTTAATTATCAAAATAGAGTCTACAGTGAGAAAGAATAAAATTTATCTACTATCAATCAATTGGAATTGGAAACTCTTTATAGTGGTGATATAAAAAACAACCACAAATCAGAAGCTCCATCCTACATTAAGGTATTAAGTTATACAGCACATGTCTTGCTTTGTTTTCCAAATGCATCAAAGGCTACCACGAAACTACTTAAGACAAGAATGTTGCATCATGCATTATGAGTATATATGCTAGTTCTCTGTATTTGTTAACATTTTCTTTTTGAACTATATTATTACTCCTTCTGGTTTAATGCCAGATATTTTTGTCCACTACAAATTCATTATAAGAAGTGTCAAGCCCTTCCTCTTTTTCTAATATATATACATTTTATTCATTAGCAACTCATCTGTTTCACAATAAACTCTGAAGGTTGTTTCCAGCTTCCTGAAAGGAAACCTCAGATATTATTGTATTTGAATTTCCTGCTTTCATTTTTCAGTGCAGCCAGATACATGAACAACTTCCAATTTCACCTGTTACAGTGGAAAATGAAGCAAAGGGAAGGCCAACAGTATTTTCTGGTTTTGGAGGTATGGACCTAAATCCATGGAAGGACCAAAGCACTTCACTGTGTCTCATAAGTCTCTCTTTTTAGCCTTTCTCATTTGAAGTTTATAGCCCTCAGATATATGGGTAGGCTTTTGCCAATAAACTGCAAAGTATTCACAGATCACAGAAAGCATGGATTTTGCAGGAGACAGCACACTGGGAATTCATACGTATTACTGACCACCCATCCAAGCAACTGTCAAACAGTTTGAATTCTTTGTCTTTTCCAAAGGGCTGCATGTGTGTAAATAGCTGTGTTGCCATTCAGCAACACCTGGGAAGGCAAATGAGTTAGGCAGAGAGGAATTTAATGAAGTTTCACAAAGGCAAGTGTGGAACGCTGCACCAAGGGATGAACAGCCCTATGCACCAGTACAGGTTAGCAGCTGACCTGCTGGAAAGCAGCTCTGCAGAGAAGGACATGGGAGTCCTGATAGACAACAACCTATCAATGAGCCAGCAATGCACCCTCAAGGCCAAGAAGACCAATGGTATCTGGGGTACATTAAGAAAAGTGTGGCTAGCAGGTCCAGGGAGGTTATCCTCCACCTCAGCTCTGCCCAGTAAGGCCCTTTCTGGACCAGTGTGTCAAGTTCTGGGCTCCCCAGCTCAAGAAGGTGAGGAACTACTGAAAGAGTCTGATGAAAAGTCATGAAGATGATTAAGGGACTGAAGCAACTCTTCTATGAGGAAAGGCTGAGTAAGTTCGTAGTGTTTATCCTGGAGAAGAGAAATCTCAGTGCTCATCAGCATTTACAAATATCTAAACGACAAGTATCGAGAAGATGAGGCCAGACTCTTTTCAGTGGTGCCCAGCAGTGAGACCATGGAAAATGGGCACAAACTGGAGCAAGTAATTTCCACCTCAACATGAGGAAAATCATCTTTACTCTGAGGGTGATAGAGCACTGCAACAGGCTGGCCACAGATGCTGTATAGTCACTGGAGTCCTCTGGAGATATTCAAAACATGCCAAGATGTGTTCCTGTGCCACCTGCAGCAGGTGAACCTGCCTTAGCAGGGGATTTGGACTAGATTATCTCCATTGGCACCTTCCAGCCCTGACCATTCCACGATTCTGTGATTTCATCCAGAAAAGTAGTTTAATTTCATAGTTGTAAAAATTGGATTACTAAAGTATTTTATGGCATCTGGCTAAAATAGTTTTCCAGCAGACAAAAAAGCACCATTCCTCAACATTCTCTTCTGTGTGACAACCTTGAGAATAACAGCATTCACTGAATAAAATACCTGTAGATCATGAAACACACTGTCATCAGTACACTCCCTGATTTGTAATCTACGATGAATGCAAAGCAAAATTCTAACAGAAATATTTTCCCTTACTTATAATCTTGAGAAGAAACACTGATAAATGATTAAGCCAACAACCCGAAGATAGCTTATCCTAATACTAAACCATGATAACAATCTTACTGTAAATAGACAATTGTCTCCTGGCTAACTGCTAAAACCTATTCTGAAATACTTGTCCTGAAATTACCAGGGAAACAATCACTTGTACATTCTGTTTTGTCGTACATACCATCTTCTATTATTGCAGAAAATATTTTAGATTCTATGCAATATTAAAACAAAAAATATAGAAAACCTATTCAGTCACTGAGTTCTCCTTAAATGTTTAAAACTGCTTATCACTGTTTGTTACATTGTACCCACAGCAGGAATCTAAGCCTAAAATAATAGTAGTAGTATCAGCAGCAGCGGCAGCAGAAGCTGCAGCAGCTGTAGTAATGACAATAATAAGCATTTCCATCTTGGATGTAAACTGTGTTTTTAAAAAATGTACTCAGAGTCTCTTCCTGATTTCATGACTGTACTTCCACTTTCAGTTTTCCCATCGTGGTACAAGTTCTTACCATTTCCACTGTGACTGTAAGCATTCTCTATACAGATTGATCA
This sequence comes from Clamator glandarius, assembly GCA_033459285.1. NCBI lineage: Eukaryota > Metazoa > Chordata > Aves > Cuculiformes > Cuculidae > Clamator > Clamator glandarius. Next base: position 604,241 of record JAUNZM010000174.1, read on the forward strand.
AGAAAAAAAAATCTGTCTTGTTCCTTGCTTTCAAATGTAGGTTCTACTCGAGGTGTTTTGAGGGAGAGAGTGTGTTTTTTTTCTTATATGACCATGTAAAAGTGGTGGTTTTGCATGCATTTGTATGTGAGAGAAAAAACAGTCTCCTTAATCTGTCATTAAAAAAATATTTTTGACTATTTCACTTCAAAGAGGACTCTTTCTTTTTCCCATTTCTTTGTCAGCCATGTATTGATGTTTAAATGACATATACTCTGTCACTAATCTTATATAAGAAATTGCAATTCTGTCAAAAAGATCCTGTTGATTCTCAAATCATGAAGAGACAGTGGACATGCCAGTATCTGAAACTGTAAGGAGGAAGAGATGCAATCTCTGTCAGGAAGCAAGGATGATAGGCAGAAAGGAATCCTTGAAAACCAGATATTTTACACTACACAAAGTAGTACCCTGGAAACAAGGCATGTCTTCTAACCCCTGAGTTCTTTTGCTCTGTATTTCTCTGCTCTTCATTATCATCATCGTCATTAACTCAAGAATGAATCACACTATTAATCACAATGTTTATGGTTTTCACCTACACACATTTTCACACATTATAAAGATTCACCAAACTCTCTTCTTCTGCATTTATTTTTCTGTCTATAGATAACTGCCACAAATGGCAACTCCCTTCAGGATTTACTGGAGTGTTCCTTTACTTGCAGTCATTTCTAATATTACAGACGAAATCTAAATGTAGTCTTTGCAATGTAACGTGAGCTACAGCTAGAATCTATTCCAGTTGAGCTCTTTCATTAACTTTATTGTATTTGTAATCACTGTTATGTTGAATATTTCTCTAAGCTCTTGGATTTGACAAAAAAATTATGTCCTTTAACTTTAATACTCTGAATTGTGAATATGCTTAGCATTGAGACTAGAGATGTTTTTCATGGAAAATAAATTAAAAAGAAGCCCCAGTTTTATAGTTTTGATACTTATGTTTCCAGATTTCCATCTGAGTTTCTGGTATTACATTTCTTATAATACAGTAATAATGGCTTTCTGCACTGCAACAGTGATCTTTAATTTAATTACCATCAAATGCTGATCACTGTAGTATTTAAGACCCTTGCATTTTCCTAGGAGACTTTTCTCTGCAGTTGCTATGATGTGCTTCAACAGTTTAAAAGTTTTTACACTTCATTGACCTTTTGTGTCTCATCTTGCCTTAGAAATAAAAGCATTTATTTTATTTTATTTCATTAATTTTCTTTCATACATAAGTTAATTGCAGTCATAGTTTGAAATCCTACCTTGCTGTTTTCTTGCCATTTTTAAACCCCAAAATCTTTTCTGCGTGCGTTACATGTTATTTGGAGGTGCTTGTCTTCCGTAGCTACTCCAGAAACTTGCATTATCAAACAATTTAAACACAAATGTAAGAAAACACGAAGAATTGGACTGATGTCTGCATCTATGTGAGCAGTCATTTGCAGAAGACAAAACTAGGAAGAATGTATGAGTCATACGTGTTGCCATTCAGTGGGAAAATTTTCAGAGTGAAATTTTCCAAAGAGAGGAATCTCATAAAGTTCAACAAAAGGGAAATGTAGAGTCCTGCACCTGGGGGGGAATAAGGTCCATGAACTATGAAGGACTAAGGGAAGAAGTTCTGCAGAAATGGATTTGAGAACCCTGATGTACATCAAAGTAAGCATGAACCAGCAACAAATCAAACAAATTATAGAATCATAGAGTCATTTAAGTTTAAAAAGATCCTTAAGATCATAGAGTCCAATCATAAACCTAACAATACCAAGTCCACAGTAAACCATAGCCCTAACTAACATGTCTACATGTCTTTTAAATACCTCTAGGGGTGACGATTCAGTCACTTCTCTGGTAAGCCTGTTCCAGTGTTTGATAACCCTTTTAGTGAAGAAATATTTCCTAATATCCAATCTAAACATTCCATGTCAGAATTTGAGGCCATTTCCACTCAGTCACATCATCCCCCATCCTGTACTGAACCCAGGGACTGCCTCGATCCATGTGCAGGACCTCACACTTGGCCTTGTTGAACCTCATGAGGTTCAATGGCATGGGTTGAAGGCACCTTAAAGATCATCTAGTTCCAACCCCTGTGTCATGGGCAGGGGCACCTCCCACTAGATCAGGCTGCCCAAGGCCCCATCCAACCGGGCCTTGAACACCTCCAGGGACGGGGGAGACACAGCTTCCCTGGGGAACCTGTTCCTGTTCCTCACCACCCTCACCGTGAAAAACGTCTTCCTTATGTCTAGTCTAAATCTTCCCTGCTCCAATTTATAGCCATTGCCCCTTGTCCTATCACTACATGCCTTTGTAAAATGTCCTTCCTCGGGTTTCTTGTAGCTGCCATCAGGCACCGGAATGTCTCTATAAGGCCTCCTCAGAGCCTTCTGTTCTACAGGCTGAGCAGCCCTAGCTCCCTCAACATCCTGTATTGAAACCATGGATTGCCCTGATACAAGTGAAGGAAAACTTTGTGTACAGCCCTATTTTACTGAATATCCTGATAAGTTTATAATTATAAAAATACCACAGATACTACATTATATGCAGAATGTTATACAGTATATAAGATGTTATGTAAGCTACGGCAGGATCTTAAATTCAGAGTTTTATGATCAGGATTATAATCAAATAAAATTGAAACCTTAATTATGAAAGTGATGTTTGAAAGTAGGGACTGGTAAAAGCATTTACTAGTTGCTGCTGTAAGAGAAACAGATATTTCAGGACTTGATCTGTCTAACATTTTTCAAATGTTTACTTAAACTTGAGGTGAATCATACCCTAAAATATCCATATCTTAGTGGTACCACTAACTGTAAAGTGAGACTCAATGACAAGCTCAGATATAGGTGTCTACATTGTAAATGGATAAAAAAATCTGATTAAAAATCAGATATTCAGGTGTCCAGAAATAACATAAATTCAAAAATTCTCACTTCAATTAGGTATATCCATAGCATAGTCAGCACAGAATTAGAGTTGTTAGTGAAACTTAAATAGATGGAAGAACATTGTATACAGCAGTCATTGTTTAATGTTTCATATGGGAGGAAAAAACAGAATTTGGAAAACTTCCCAAATCATACATCTGTTCCTTTTAATTTGCTACTCAGAGGAACGGGAAGACCAAGGAAAAGGATGAAATGAATACATTCATTCCTAACTGATGCTCACTCCCTCTAAAACATTTAAATCATTCTCTCTTGTGGTGAAAAAGCTCTGGCTACATTTTTAATGCTTGAAAATGTGATCACAACACAACATGCTTGAGCCAGAAAAACACTGATATTAATGGAAATTTTTCCAGTGCTTCCAAAGGTTTAATTTACATCATGAATGTAGGCATGATAGGGGACAATCGGCTGTAATTACACAGTAAAAATAAGCATGACGTATTACAATCATCTCAGTCCGAGTGAGAAAATATCTTTGCAAATAAGACATTTTAACCTATCTCTGACAGTGAAAGCTATACGCTGCACGTATAATTACTCTGTGAACTGCATCATCATCATCATCATCATAATATTGCACATTGCACTTACTACAGATTTGACAGTCATGGTCATGCTAACCACACCCAAAGATATAATTTGAGTGGGAATGGTAGGTAGATAAGGTTAGGTTGATAAGGCTGCCCTATGGAAATCAGATTCCTTCTCCTTGGATACAATTTTTATTGTTATTGTTTCTTTATCAAAAAATGCAAGGTTGTTTTATTTCATGAGCTGAATATATTCTGGCTATATTTCCCCATAAAATCTCAAGGTTCTTTGGAAAATCGTTGCCTTTCATCACACAATCTGTATGGGCTAGAAGCTGTGTTTTTCACTGTTTTACTCTCAGGGAATTAATTAAAAATTATGCCATCACTGCTCACTCTGACTGTGAAAAATATCAGGCAAGACTTTTTCATTATATAGGCTGTTTTAAAGAGAACACTTTACGATAATTCTCAGTTTATTTCCAGAATTTCAAATCTGGAGTAGTGTAGGTAGTTTGCTGGGTTTTCAGCTCCTAGCCCTTGAAGTCTCCTAATACTTATATTCCAATGGATTCAAATTTCTTTTGTGTTCATTTAAGATTGTTCAGTTCTTTTCTCCTGTGGCAGGACCAGTATATTTTAATGCTGTATTGATAATTACCTTGATTTACTTATTATCTGCTGCTATATATGCTTGTACCTACTTCATCTGGGGCATTTGTGTAAGTTTTAGATACTTTTAATTCTTTTCCGCAGGTAATTTCTGCTTAATGTAAATTATATGTAACTGTGATAAAAGAATAATGGTAAATAGAAAATTAGCAGTATGACAGGGGAGGGATATGCAGCCTGTTCAATGTTTCTGAAGTGCTCTTCTACCACAGCTCTCATTATAATAGAAAATGAATCACGTGTGGTCTCTTCAAAGAGCTGGTAATATACCATAAACCAAGTCAGTCTCAGCTTGTATAATACTCAATATAAAGTAGCGAGGTTCCAGCTGGGATTAGGAAATGAATTAAATAGTCCGTGTTTGAAAAGGTAGCTGACTATCAGGCTAAATAGGAATGGCCCAAGTATAATAGCCTGTAAGTACTGGAGGCATTCAGCCTGAGGGAAGGCCAGCCAGGATAACTGCATAGATCTCTTAAAGTCACCTTTGAAAGACAGGGGAAGTGGAGAGAGATGAATCAGCAAAGCCATGCCTGTTTTGAAAACAGAGGACAAACATGAAAAAAAAGAAGGAAAAAAAAAGAAGGAAAAAAAAAAAGGAAAAAAAAGATATTTTAAATGATCACACTGAAAAGACAGGCTATTCCCAGGGGATGAGATCTTTAAATTGTAGAAACCAGGCAGAAGTCTAGGGAAACTGCTAAAGGAGAGCTTGTAGCAGTGTGCTGAGGACTCCAGGCTAGTTTAGATTTCAGGTCCCAGGGCTGCCTGCTGAAATACGTTCCTGCCTTGACAAAAAATAGGGCTTGTTTTCAGGCCACGGAACTTGAGGAGTATCAAGTCATTCAATAAGGTCAAGATCATAGAATCATAGAATCGTAGAATGGTTTGCATTGGAAGGGACCATAAATATTATCCAGTTGCAACCCCCCTGCCATGGGCAGGGACACCTCCCACTAGATCACGTTGCCCAAGGCCCTATCCAACCTGGCCTTGAACATCTCCAGGGATGAGACATCAACAAATTCTCTGGGCAACTTGTGCCAGTGCCTCATTGCCATTATTGTGAAGAATTTCCTCCTTCTGTCTAGTACAAATTTGCCCCTCTCTAATTTATAGCTATTGCCCCTAGTCCCATCACTATGTGACTTTGTAAACAGTCCCTCCCCAGCTTTCTTTTAGACCCCCTTTAGGTACTGGAAAGTTGCTATAAGGTCTCCTCCGAGCCTTCTCTTCTCCAGGCTGAACAATCCCAACTCTCTCAGCCTATCCTCATAGCAGAGGTGCTTCAGCCTTCTGACCATCTTTGTAGCCTTCTTCTGGACTCTTTCCAACAGTTCCATATCCTTCTTGTGTTGAAGATTCCAGAACTGGACACAGTACTCCAAATGAGGTTGCACAAGAGAAGAATAGAGGGACAGAATATCCTCCCTCAACCTGCTAGCCATGCTTCTTTTGATGCAGGCAGGTATATGGTTGTCCTTCTGGGCTGTGAGCACACATTACTAGCTCGTGTTGAGGTTCTTGTCCTTCAGAATCCTTCTTTGCTGGCCTGCTCTCAGTCACATCATCCCCCATTCTGTATTGAACCTGGAGATTGCCCCACCCAGGTGTAGGACTTTGCACTTTACCTTGTTCAACCTCATGAGGTTCTCACAGCCCCACTTCTGCAGCTTGTCCAAGTCCCCCTGGATGACATCCCATCCTTCCAGTGTGGCAACTGCATCACTTAGCTTGGTGTCATCTGCAAACTTGCTGAGGGTGCACTCAATCTCACTGTCTATATCATTGATGAAGATGTTAAACAACATAGTGTTATATATGGGTTTGTGGGTTACCCACTATTTACAGCTTTCTGAGTGGAGCCCTGAGTTTAGGTGATATTTCTATGAATCTATTCTTTATCTTGAAGACTGGCCAGTCTTGAGAGGAAGAGGTAAACTGAGGATGGAATTGAGGTCTTAAAATAGTATTCCCAGTAAAGCGGTGCCTATGCCTTTGAGGTAATAAATAAGCCAAAATATTATTAAGAAAGTTGTGGAGTGCTTCCTGCCAAACTGCCAGGAGCCTGAGCAGGAACGAATGTTGCCTAATGACAAACTCAGCTAAAGAATTCCCTGGCAGCTGCAGACCAATATTTTTCCTGCAATTTAAGAGTCAGCAAGCCTCTTATTATTCTGCATAAACCCCATAGCATCACACTACTCTTTTTTTCTCTCAAACCAAAGATCTCGAGCCGCAGTTGAGATGTCATGGCAACGTTTCCCATCTGTATCATACAGAGAGCTACACAGTGATATTATGTGACTCAGTAATTAGAAAAAAAGATTTCACATCATGTTTTAAAAAGAAGGACAATATCTTTCCAGTACTAAACTGTGATATTGTTAACCCACGGTGCTACCCAATGACTGTGGTATATGTTAGAATGCAACCACTGATTACCTGAACATTTCTTGTGGTAAAATTTGATCTTATGATACCAAATCTGAGAAATCAAAAAGATTAGTCATCAGTACATATTTCTGAAAAGCCTTCTGATAATGGAAAATATAGAAAATGTCTGTAATTGTCTGTATTCTTTCCTATTTATTTGCAGGAACTATTTTATTATAATCTATATATAGTATATTATATATTTATAGAAATAATATTTTATATAGTCTTTATTATATCAGAATATATTATATAATATACATTATATAGTATTTTATATTTATATAAATATTTATATATTATTTTGATTATATCAATTAAATGAAAAGTTGATTTAACTACAAACTATATATCAATGGAAACATCATATTTAAACAATGTGAGATATTTTATACCAAAATCATAAAGCATAGGAGCACATATGAAAGTGTTATTGCCATCCCATGTGCTGTGAGCACCATTCTTTAAAATCTGGGAAAACAAAACATGGCTGAGTTATGGTACTAAGTTAAATGAATTTTGTAGGATCAGCTGCAGCTCAGAAAATGTGTATGGTTAAAAATTCTATGGTTTAATTCAACACGGATGACAGATTTTTTTCATGAAGTCCTCAGCACTAAGCTCTCTACAGTAAACATTATTTATTGGAAACCACAGTGAAAGAAAAAATTAAAAAATACAACTAATCTCTTGACCTTTGTAAGCTCAAATATATTCACCTTTCTGTAAAATGATCATGCCTTCCATGTGACTTAGCAATATCAGCACAGCATTTTGCCATATAGGAGAACAGCTGAAGGATCTTATTCCCTGCACCAGTGGAAACTGAGTGCTTACTGATACGATGCAATTAAACTGATAAGTTTATCATTACCTGGTACAATGAGCCCTCCTTTATAATGTGACCCACAGAATCACATTCCTTTTTCTTTAAATGTGAGAAGATTTCCTTGACTTCACTCTTTTATCTATATCTCCCTCTAGTCCAGACCTCCTTTATACATAAAATAAAGAGAAGGAAGAATAACTAAACTGAGCTCCAGCTGATATCAGTTGACAAGTTGTATATCCTAACATATACAACTAGGTGGATTTGCAGGTGCACTCCAGAAACAGTGTTTTCTGCACACACATAGATCCCTGAAAATTGTCTTAGACCGACTTAAGTAAGAGAGCGATATGTCAATTAGTACAGTACTTTAAATGGGCCTGGAACAGTTCTATGTCCCTGGGCCTCACACACATATGCTATGCCAGACGAGCTCATGAGCAGCTGTGACAGCTCATGCTGACAGATATGCTTTTACAGATTGTCTATGCATTCCTTTGCCTAAATTGCAGATAGAACAAAGAGTAACAATTAAACGGAAAACAAAATATTTTAAAAATCTTCTGATCTTTTTTAAGAGAAAGAAACTCAGAGGGAAACATTTTATTTCAGAGGCACCAGGAGGATTTTATCCTCAGAGCTTCTTGTTTCTAGAAGCTGTTGACAAGCTCAGGGGAGTAATTACTTCCAACAAAGATATCTGTTTTTTGAGACAAGAAAGCTTCTGCAGAAGAAGAAATAGGTGCTGTAATAGAAGCCACAGAGTAATCTTTTGATAAAGTTTATTCTTTTCATGGTTCATGCTTGACACTCCCATGTTATGATATGGATTTGAACATTTGTAGACAATCAGATAGATACTATTCACTCTAAGTGAAAAACAAACTGATAAGAAATATTGTACAGCAACTTCATCTCTTGACACTATAGTGTTATTCGACCTCAAAACTGAGAAATTTTATTTTTATAAGACTAGTTTTAAATCTGAGCAAGTATGCAAAAAGATGCTCTTTGAGCTCAATAGTGTTGGATTCATAGTAGAAAAGATTCAGTAACACAAGAACTGTAATCAAAGACACAAACATACATTAAAAATTAGGAAAAACTGTTCTGAATAGGGGATGCAGATGCCCAAGAATAATCCAAGAGTCTAGTTTATTTGCTTCATAAATTAGTCAAGATCTGTACTATTCCCATGGATCCCGTTGACATTATAAATTTTCCCTTGTTTATCTCCTTCACAGAGTAGGTTAAACTCTGCTCTGAATTACATCTATACATCAGCTGTTCTTTTTTACTTTCCTGGCATGCAGTTAAAAAGAGAATTTAATTCAATGTCTGCATGAGGGACCAATATGTCCAGTCCAGTGTTTAACACCCTCAAACAACTTTTGTGTTAAAAAAAAAAAAAAAAAAAAATCATTCACTTGAAATCAAACTTCCTTTCTTATTTGCTTAAATAACTACAGGTGTCAATGATCTTCTATATATATTCTCATTACAGATGCTCATTTTCTGGTGAGACAATTAAATACGCAAATACAAATAAAGGCACGTGAAAATCTTCGAAACATTGAAAACATTTCCATCCTTTTCATTAGAAGCTTTCACACTGTAGCTCTGTACACAAATCTCAGTGCTTCACACCTTCTCCAGGGGGGACACATGAGATGGTTATTTTAGTGAAGGAACACTGTGAAAACAAGCAAAACTCTAAAAAATTTTACTCTGTGTGTAGTTCAGAGGTATTTTGTTATTATAAATGTGTGCATTGATTTTCTTAAAGCATTTTGGGATTTTCCTTGGAAATGGAATTCCCACTACAGCCAGATGAACTGAAAATACTTTATTGCATAGTCAGGGCTAAGAGAAGAGATGATTTCATAAGTGAGTTGCCGGATGAGCACTTCAATGATACAGACTAAACAACGAGCTTTGCCAGAATCTTTCTTTGTGCTACAAGCAAGTCAGTTACATTAAAATAATATTTTTTCCTTAATTCTTGATTGTTTAAAGTAAAATACACTACTTTTCCAAGAACAACATTTTAGTTCAGACTTGCTTTTGCTGATCTAGCCACTTGACTAATATGAAACTATTTCACCTGTTTCTTTGTGTCCAGTTGTCACAGATGCTGCATTTCAAATGCAAAGAGGTGGCTGTTCAAGTGGAAGAGAAGGATCTGTGTCTTTCAACAGGTAGAGTGCCATCCTGTTAAACAGGAGCTCTGGCTCTCTGGCATAAAGAAGTCTTTCAAGTTTCTTTGGAAAATGCTACAACTATCAGCCTTCATATAAAATAGAGATTTCGGCAACAGTAACAGCACATCTCTTAGAAGAGAAGATTGAGATATGTGTGTTCAAAGAAAGAGGCTATAAATTGTGTTTTCACTGAATTCATTTTGACACAGAACATCAATTTATACTTAGGTAAGACTTAGAAGATTATTGATGTATACTGACATATATGATTTCCTCCATTCATGCTTGGAATTTGTAGATGTGAACCAGCTGATACCTGGATCCCAGATGGTCCAGATCCATCTACATATGGGAGAAAAGCATTGCACTTGGTGAATTTCTCAGGGTAGATTGCCGCAGCAATTCTAAACAGTGTATAACCAAATATTTTGTTCACTTCTTTGTGGTGTGCTCTGCTCTCCTGAAAACTTAAGCATATACTACTTTTTCCTTCTTCATAAGTAATGTATCTTCCCAACTCTTGCCCAGTCCCAGTCTACTATCCTTTAAGGGTTAAGCAGGTGCTCAGTAGACAGCTTTAATGCTGTGCAAGTGCTAAAACACAGGTGTCTTATCAACCCTGTACCAAGCCACTGAATTGGTAGCTGGGCTAGTCAGCCTCCTGATGTCAGCTTTTCTAGGATTACATGTTTTCTTGCTTAATCCCAAAGTCCTGTGCTATATAGAATTACACTGACTTTAAGGATTGACTTTTACCTATTTTATTTTTTTACTGAATGAAGATCATGACATTGCTAAATATCTTCATTGTGGCATCAAAAAATATTATTCAATGTTTCAGTTACAGAAATGTGTAACAACAAACACTTTAACCTGAAATAATGAAGATGAACTACACAAAAGTAATTGTCAGTCACCTTCAACTATCAAAATCCATCTGACAATATCCAGGTCAGCAGGCAATTTTAACCAAAAGATAATTGTACATTGACTGCTATCATATTTTTTAACCTGACTACTTTGGCCTAAATTTCTGTCTCTATTTCTTCAACATGCCTTGGGGGACACTATCTCAGTTTTATCTTTGCAGAGGAAATGAGAAAATTATCTTTTTTTTTATTTTGTCTTATAGCTCATGGAATTTAAAAAAAAAAAAAGGAAAAAGAAAAGCACTCATCCCTTGACTTACAAGAAAATGTTTCCTTTTAGTTTAAGACAAATAGTCTTTTAGGGAGTGCAACACCATAATGTTCATGATGGAAAAATTCTGAAAGACTTATGAAGCTTTTAAAATCATTACAGCCACATTGCTATTACCTTTACATTTTCTGTTCAAGTCACTCCTTAGTTGGTAGAAGGCTAGAATTTACATGACCCTTTTCCTATACAGTTTGAAAACTCAGTGATTTCTTTCTTCATGTTCATTTCACGGAAGCTTTCTAAATTCTTCTAGAGAATGAATGTCACTGAGGTTAGATTTGCATCTGGAAACAGATTGTGGTGGCTTCATTGCCTCAGCACAGCAAAGTTGTGAAAAATAAGTCTGTACCAGTGTTTGATCCCCTAGGGAGGTTGTCTCACCTTAGATATGTGCTAAGTAAGCTTTCAGCTGTATCATGCCCTGGTGTGAACTACAGCCGCACTTACTGCAAGAATTTAATTGTGCTGGGCCAGGTTATCTATGGAATGTGACTAATCTATCACAGTTTACTCTGGATCGCTGTTTGCCTGGAAAAGCTCCCCCCAGGGGTTGGAGAGATCAAGGGGACACGTGCGCTTGAGTCCAAGCTTCCCCATGTCCCTTTCTGCCTCTCGTCCTCTGCTGCCAATGCCCATCCTTGGGAGGTGATGGTCCTTTGGTGCCACCTCTTCAACAAAATTCAGGTTTCTGGAGGCTTTCCCAGCTCTAATGGAGACAGCAGCTTCTCGCCAGGCATCCACCAGATTTCAACATGCCCACCCTGTCTCCTCCAGTGATCCAGTTGCAAGTCGGGTTGTATACATTATTATTATACATTAAGAAAAAAAATTTTCACAGGAAGGGTCATTGGGCACTGGAACAGGCTGCCCAGGGAGGTGGTTGTGTCACCTTCCCTGGAGGTATTTACGGGATGGGTGGACAAGGTTCTAAGGGACATGGTTTAGTGATTGATAGGAATGGTTGGACTCGATGATCTGGTGATCTCCCCAGCTCCATTTAAGAGTGTAAGGGTCTCCTGAGATAACTTGTTGCCACATATATTCAAGCTTTAAGAAACCAAGGATGAAGACAACTGTTTTCAACCAGTGAGACAGAGACTGCCTGCTTGCCTGTTTCAGTTCCTCAACTTCTCTGTGAAAAAAAGTGTAGGACTTCACCTTCTGTTCTACTGCACTGGATAATAAGAATGTCTATGAAGAGATATATACTAAAAGGAAAAAGAGCTAGTTGTTTCTCAACACTGCAAAGAAAAGAACGTCAAGGACCTTTTAAAAGGGGTTTGACAGCAGAAACTGAAATCCACATTATAAGATCTTTTGTTACTTTGGTTTCTTAAATAAAGTCTACATGCCTAGTCCTGTTACCTTTCATTGGAAATATTATTAATCATGGAATCATAAAATCATAGAATAGCTTGGGTTGGAAGGGACTTTCAAAGGTCATCTAGTCCTAACTACCTGCAACGAGCAGGGTAATCTTCAATTAGATCTGATTACTCAGAGCCCAGTCCTACTTGACCATGAACTTTCTCAGGAATGTTTCTAGGAATGGGACATTTGCCATCACTCCGGGAAACCTGTTCCACCATGATCATTACAAAAAATATCATCCTGTATCTAGTCTTTATCTACCTTCTTTCAGTTTAAAACCATTACCTCTTTTCCTATTGCTAAAAGAAAGTCCCTACTTAAAAAGTCTATACTCATCTTTCTTATAAGCCCTTTCAATTATTGAAAAGCACCTACAAGGTCTCCTTGGAGCCTTGTCTTCTCAAACTCTCTCAATCCATTCTCATAGGAGGGATCTTTCATCCCTCCGGTGAATTTTGTGGCTCACCTTTGGACCTGCTCCAACAGGTCCATGACTTACCTCTGCCAACAACTTCAGAGCTGGACTCAATACTCCCAGGTGGAGTTCCATCAGGATATGAAGGGCTTTCTGGGCTGCAAACACACATCCAGATTTTCATCTACAAGTACCCTAAGTCCTTCTCAGCAGAGCTGCTCTCTATCCCTTCCTCCTCCAGCCTGTGTTGATATGAGCATTTGCCCCAGCCCAGGTGTAGGAGCTTACATTTGGCCCACTGAGGATCTGGTCATCTTGATCTAGATATACAAATGCAGTTTTAGGCAAATATCAGAAAGGCTATGGTTTGGTTTGGTGAAGTCTTGCTTATTACTCAAATAATTGCATTTTTTCTCTTCCATGTATCTTTATATGACCTTGCCTTGTGAAAAAAAATGGAGAACAAGCTTTTAACATGTATTTTATTACTGATCTCTCCAGTATGCATTATGCCATCTCTTTATTCTTTAGTAGCACCATACCTGTGTAAATGGATGGTTCATGCACACTAGGTTCATATCAGCCCAGATTTTCAAAAATACCAGTATGAAGAACTTCTGGAATTGGTTCAGCCATTTCTTTGTATTCCCTGAGAATAATATGCACTCAGCATGATATTGTAGCTGGTGACTACAGAGTTCAGTGATTGCCACTGCATGTAAAGATGTTCTCTACAGTAAATTTAAACGTATTACATGCCCATCAAAATGAAAAATACCCAATTACATTTGTAAGCACTTAATTCATTGAGGAATCTCTCCAAATAATCAAGTACTATGATAGCTATTTCTGGCCAGGTTTTTAGTATTCTTTCTTAATTCTGCTTCAGAGAGCCAAACAGCTTATTCAGAGTAATTTTGCATCCAGCAACTTTATTACAATATTAAGTCAATCTTCATCAACAGTCAGTTACCTGAAATTCTTGATCATCTCTGCTGTCTGAAATAACCATTGTATTTAAACCCCCACTTTTAAAGCACATCTACAGAATGCAACAATATTAAGGTGTCTCAGACATCCCTGAAAAAGTTTGCAACCCTGCTTAGTCCTGTAGTGTCCAGGGTTGTCAGTAAGGCATTACACCTCAGCTACTTAGTGCTACCTTTCCTCCAGGATGACTGGTGCTGATGTGATTCCACTGCATCTAGTCCAGATGATCTATACAGGGCATCAGCTTAGGTTTGTGTTTTGGCAGGTTACTCTCCTCATCACCTGTGGTAGAACTGATGCACAAATTGCTCTGCTTTGTGGTATTTTTCCCCTTTGTTTTACTCTGCAGGGGGATGTAAAGAATCTCTAGTTATTAGACCAAGTCATAGAATCATAGAATCATAGAATAGTTTGGGTTGGAATTAACCTTTAAAGATCATCTAGTCCATCTCCACTACAGTAAGGAAGAACATTTTCAACTACATCAGATTATTCAGAGCTCAATCTAACTTGACCTTGAATGTTTCCAGGGATGGGGCATCTACTACCTCTCTGAACAACGTGTTTCAGTGTTTCATTACCCCTACTGAAAAAAATTTCTTTCTTATATTTGGTCTAAATCTATCATTTTTTAGTCTAAAACCGTTATTCCTTGTCCTATCATACAATTATAGAATCACCAGGTAGGAAAAGACCTTCAAGATCATCAAGCCCAACCATACCTATCCACTAAATCATAGCCCTAAGCATATAATCTACCCATTTTTTAAATGCCTTCAGGGATGATGGCTCAACCACATGCCTGGGCAGCCTATTCCACTGCTTGATAACACTTTCAGTGAAGAAATTATTCTTAATGTCCAGTTTGTACCTCCCTTGGTACAACTTGAGGCCATTCCCTCTTGTCTTATCACCTGTCACTTGGACAAAGAGACCAACACCCACCTTTCTACAACCCCCTTTCAGATAATTGTAAACAGCAATAGGGTCTCCCCTCAGCCTCCTTTTCTTCAGGCTAAAGCAAACCTAGTTCCTTTAGTTGCTCCTTGTGAAACCTGCTCTCCAGCCCCTTCACCAGCTTTGTTGCTCTTCTCTAGACATGCTCCAGGAACCTCAAAGTCGTTCTTGTAGTGAGGGGCCCAAAATTGAACACAATATTCAAGGTGTGGCCTCACCAATTCTGAGTACAGGGGTAACAGGTCCTGCTAAATGTTGATGCCAAAATGGATGTTCTTTATGTGGCTCATGTATCTCATAAATGGCAGCTTGACTACCAATGTGACAAAGTATTCACATAGCTCTCAGTTCTCTAGGCAATGAATATTGCCCTTCTTTTTGTCAAATAGAAAGGAAAAGAAATTGTATCCAAGGAGCAGTGTGATACACTTGGTTTTGGAAATAACACAATTCCACTCTAAAAATATTCTACAAGGGTAAAATCTGAGCTTAATGAAACTGATGGAGTAGGATTTTAATTTTCATTTAAGATTAAACAAAGTTTTAAAATCAACATTTATAGTCTTATGTACATCTATCATTTATATATTTATTTTTCACATATATTTTCCACATTTATTTTCAATTTGTAGTTATTCATTCATATATTTTGGAAGCAGAAACAGCATTTCTCAGACTTTTGTTCTGATTTATTTTTAGTCTCATTGTTCTGGTTCCATTGGTCCATGAATTTATGTAGGAATTAGGTCTCAATTTTTTTCTCTCTGCTTCTGCAAATATTCTTCCTAATTACTGAATACTTCCAGCTTGTTTATATTCTTTCCCAGATAGGTCTGATCTGTCATCCTCTCTCACAATGCTTCAACAAATTTTCTTAACCAACATTTTTTCTCCCCTCTACTCCTATCCCTTCCTTTACTGTCAATTTTAATCTGTATTTTGAGCCCAGGAATGATTTCCCCAGAGTAGCAGCAAAAATGGTATTATGAATATTCGTAGATTGCTCTGATCTTGGAGTTTTAAAATAGAACTGACTATTGTCATAGCAATGCTTATTCTCTCTATTATAAAATACTCAGTTTTGCCTATAGTTGATCTTCAATATTAGGGCACTGGGCCTTTTTCTTTTGCCACACTTCTTTGAGTATAACTTATTAATTACTACATGCCATACTACGACACTACAACTTAACACTTTAATAGCTTGCTTCCTCTTTGGACTAGATGGTAGTCTAGGAGAAAAATGAGGAAAATTATTCTGCTTTTGGATCAAAACAGGAATAGTCACTCACTGTGTAACCTGCCTGATCTTTTTTTTCTTATCAGTCAGATGTGAAACAGAACTATTTCTTTTTCTGAACTTTTGTCTCTTTTCAAACCTTCATTTCTGAGGATTAGTCTGGGGAGATTGTTCCATCTTGTTCCAGAAAATTGATTTTCTATTCCTAAAAATAAAAACAATTTTGACATTTAAAATAATGGATTAAACAACAGAAGTCACAGATTGCTGATTACATTCACCTAAAAGCCAGTTCCTCCTTTTTCTTCTCTCCACCTCAATGATCAACTGTTACCAGTTATGCAGTACTAGCACTGGGAGACCTTTTGATTTAAACACTTTGCATACATAATAAAAATTAAACTCTTTCTCCTAAAGAACTTACAGAGAGAAAGTTAATATATAAACATATGGGGAACTAGGTGAGCAAAACAACACTGAAATGTTGCATTTAGTGAAAGACAAAGCAATACTGCTCAACCAGTGTCTAGCTGCTTCTAATTACAATTCGGCCTTCCTACAGGTTTTGGAAACATTTATTTCCAAGTCCTTTAGTAGTGCTGTATGTTTTTAAAAGGACTACTTTTCCTATACCTAGGGATCAGTTCGGTTCCCTAAGCGCTTTGCCAAATATTATCTGTAATTTCTTCTTTCTTTAGGAGCAGAGCCCTTGCTGAGGCTACTCTGACCACTTAGCACAAGGGACAAGAAAATACAGTTGAAGGAGAAACTCTAATGATACAACAATTCATTAGATTGCAGCTTTTATTTAAATTATTGTGTTTTTCTGGAAAATTTGGAATTTTGCAACAGCATCTTCTTTCCAAAAAATGTTCTTACCTGTATCTACGATCAGTTTTGCTCCTGGGACTTTGAGTTGGCTATAAATCATGCAGAATGTAGTTACTTGCAGTTCAGATATGACAAGTAAAGACATTTCGAGTCCTTGACTGAGCAGACAGAAATACCTTTTCAATTGAAGCTGGACTTGAGGGAGAACCACTTTCATTGAAAACAAAGTAATGAGCCCATGGTAGAAAGGGTTATTGAAGTCATTGGGATGAATGATGTCTGCAGCAGAAAAGGAAGCAGCAATACAGAGACCTGTGGTGCTAATAAATAAACAATGTTTGGAGTGATATTTTATTAAAGCAAATAATGCAGATATACAAAGACTAAACTATTTCTGCTTTTCATTGTGATCCCACTAATCAACACAAGCAATAATACTTGATTCTTCTAGGCAAACTGAAGACAAACACTAATGAAAGTTATTACATTTCTGAACTAACAAATAGTCATTTGGACTGAAAATAATTTATACCAACAGCTGGCAGATTTGTTTGCCAGTGTTTTCAATCTCTCTCTCTCTCTTTCTTTCTTTCTTTCTCTCTCTCTCTTTCTTTCTTTCTTTCTCTCTCTCTCTCTCTCTCTCTTATTGAGACCACAAGACCAAATAAGGACTGTCAGGGCAGGAAAGCTACAATAAATCTGCTTGAAATACAGAGGGGACATAGATTTTCCATGCACAAATTTATTCAATAACAGGTCTTTCTCTTTGAATATTGGTGAGAATACAGGCATAAACCACAGAAATTTGACAGTTAAATTTAGCTTGCTGCATAAAGAAAAATGTTAAAATATTAAGGTGCTACTCAAGCACAGTGGATTTGATTCTCAGCTATCCAAAGCAGTATTCATGTGACTTTATACAGACCATACAATCTTTCACTTCCCACCTATTATAAAACATAGAAGATAGATCCACACCAAATATCATTTGATGTGCCACACTGAATGTCATGAGAAAACAAAATCAAGAAAATGGATATCACAAAAAAAGGATGATGGGGAAAACCCTGGAGATTGAACTTAAAGGTTTTCTTTGTGATTTTAAAGGACAGAATCATCTTCTCCATGTTGGATGTCACCAGTTTTCCTGGAGATATAGATGTAGTTTAAAAATATATTTCCATCCTGTGAAGAAAAAATTAAGTTTATTCAGACTTTCTGAGATGTTATGGAAAGTAAAAAAATTGAGTTTTCTTATGGAAGGGCTTTTTTCCAAGATTCCTATACGCACACAAGAATGTTTTATTTTTATTTTGCAGATGTGTTGTTTGAGAATATTTTACTATTTTTCTCAAACACAAGACCTTATTGAATTTGTCAGGTTAACATTATGCTTCACTTTACATATAAATATATCTATATGTATATAGCTAAATTTTATATTGATTACAGTTTAAAATAAAGAATACAAAAATATTTATGTAAAAAAGTACACCTGTCAAGGCCTTAATTCAGAAAATCCCTGAGTTAAATCCCTGCACAGTTGAGTCTATCGTAATGACAATATCACTTTAAAGTTATTATGCTGAACAATGTTGCAATTCTTGGTAAAAAGCATCCATGAATATAATTGTAATTGAGTTATTACCAGTCTCCACTTTTGAAGTTACTAAGTCTAAAAAACAGAACTATGTCATCTGCAACATACTCAGTTTTACATGGCTAATAAATATTCAGAGCATTCTATAAGAGATGTGCATGACTTACTGGTCATAAAAATCATGCAGATGGTTGTTATTAGGTTGGTGTTCAAAGCACTCTTAAGATTGTACTCAAACAGTTTGTTTTGTGTGCCCAGAGTGAGATAACACTTGAGCTACTATGTCCATATCAGAGTAAACCTCAAATATATGCAACCACACAGACACAATTACTGCAGAAATCATTGAGCATTTAAGATGTGACCCACACAAGGAGTAGCTGTTCCTCTCTCTGCTGTTCCTGTGGGTAAAGTAGAGAGAAAGAGTTTCTAAATGCTTCTGATTTGTGTGTGAAAATTCAGTTTAAGCACCTGCACCACTCATCATAAACCTGGAGGATTTCACACAGAAGCAGGTGAGAAAACAATGCACTTTTTCAAACAGTGATAATCCTAAGTTCTGGTGCTGCAGTAAATCACAAGGAGTTGAGAGGTTTCTTCTGCAGCTTTGTCAGCCCTTTCTGGAGAACTGTCTGACCACAACTCAGGTAGTGGTGCAGTGAATGCAACAGACTGTAAAGCCCTACATATGCATTTCCACCTACTCACAAAAAGGGCTTTTATGTAAGTCAAATCATAGAATCATTTGGTTGGAAAAGATCTTTGACATCATTGAGCCCAACCATAACTGTACGCTACTGAAGCATACCCCTGATCACCTCATCTGCCTGTCTTTTAAACACCTCCAGGGATACTGACTCAACCACTTCCCAGGGAAGCCTGTTCCATTACAAGATGACCCTTTCAGTGAAGAAATTTTTGCTGATATCTAGTCTGAATGCTCCCTGGTGCAGCTTGAGCCTATTCTGTCTTGTTCGATCACCCATCACTTGGGAGAAGAGACCAACACCTACTTCTCTATAACCTCCTTTCAGATATTTGTAGACAGTGCTAAGGTCTCCCCTTAGTCTCCTCTTTTCCAGGCTAAACCGCCCCACTTCCCTCAGCTGCTCCTCATAAGACTTGTTCTCCAGCCCTTTCACTAGCTTTCTTGCCCTTCTCTGAACACGTTCTAGCACCTCTATGTTTTTCTTGTAGTGAGGGGCAGAAAACTGAACACAGTATTCAAATCGTGGCCTCAATAACGCTGTGTGCATAGGAAGCATCACTTCCCTTGTCTTGCTGGCCACACTGTTTCTGATAAAGGCCAGGATGCTATTGGCCTTCTTGGCCTCTTGGACCCATTGCTGACTCATATTCAGCCAGCTTTCAAACAACATCCCCAGGTCTTTCTCTGCCAGGCAGCTTTCTAGCCACTCTTCCCCAAGCCTGTAGTGTTGCATAGGGTTGTTGTGGCCTGAGTGCAGGACCCGGCACTTGGCCTTGTTCAGCCTTATAACATTGATCACTGCCTATGATCCTGCCTGCCCAGATCTCTTCGTAGAGTCTCCACACCCTCAAGCATACCAAGACTTCCTCCCAGCTTAGTGTCACCTGCAAACTTATGTAGGGTACAATCAATCCCTTCACCCAGGTTATTGATAAAGATGTTGAATAGAACTGTCCCCAACACAAAGGCCTGGGGAGCAACACTTGTGACCAGACTCCAATTGAATTTAACTCCATTTTCCACTACTTTCTTGGCCTGGACATCCATATGTTAAGAAGCAGATAGCTAGTTAAATTTGAATTGCATGATCATTGCAGATATAAAATGTCTTTGTTGGGTAGTAAACCAACCCGAAATGATCACAGAATCACAGAATAACCAGGTTGGAAGAGACCCACTGGATTGTCGAGTCCAACCATTCCCACCAATCTCTAAATCATGCTCCTAAGTACCTCATCCACCCTAACCTTAAACACCTCCAGGGACGGCGACTCAACCACCTCCCTGGGCAGACCGTTCCAATGCCTAACCACCCTCTCTGTGAAGAACTTTTTCCTAATCTCAAGCCTAAATCTCCCCTGGCGGAGCTTGAGGCCATTCCCTCTCGTCCTGTCACTTGGGAGAAGAGGCCAGCACCCTCCTCTCCACAACCTCCCTTCAGGTAGTTGTAGAGAGTAATAAGGTCTCCCCTCAGTCTCCTCTTCTCCAGGCTAAACAGCCCCAGCTCAAGCTTGGACTACAAGCTTGTCTGTAAATAGCATATAGATGAAGCGGATACCTTGAATTTATAACTTAAGTTTACATTGAAAACAAAGTCCTTGAGGCTGTAGTCACAGCTGGAAGCTTTCTCAAACAAAAGGACAAAAAGATGTAGCTTAGCTGATAGATTTCTATCCATTGCTTGTTTTTTTGTTGGGTTTCTTCTTAGTCTTTACAAGGAATTATTCAATACAGTAATTTTCATTTCTTATGTTTGTATATGTCTTCACATACCCTAGAGCATAAAGGAAACCTCTGGAATGTATTGAACAAGAGCATCCTTGAATTTCGATGAGGAAGAACAATTATCAATAACTTAGGTTACAGTCTTTGCTTTGCTAAAATGGGATTTTAATTAGGCAACGATAAAAGCACTTAATTCACTATGTGAATGCCTTCTACATAAAACACTCCTTTTTAACAATAATATTCACTTCCATGCAAGCTGTTTAGTAGCTTCTCTTACTAATCCAAAACAACATCAGATTCGCATGTACAGAACATCAAAATCCCTGCTTGCTTCAGGTGGATTTTTCTATTATCACTGCTCCCAGAGTGTCTTGTTAAGCTAGATAAATATGGTATCTATTCCCAGTGTGCAATATAGTTGTTAAAAGAGGTACATAAATATTGCTAGCTACAAATCAGCCATTTTGGCAAGGCACAATAAAAAAAGAAGACATCGAAAGCATTTGCAAGTAATTAAAGTGGTTGGTGATTTTTTTTTTTAGTAAAACTAAACTTTATCAGATTTTGTTTGGTGAGTATGAATCTGGAATAGCAATACACTGCTTGCACATCTATACTGCACTATGCAATAAGCCTTCCATTCGTTATTCTTCTTTTTCCAGTTAGTCAGGATTTAACAAAATGTTTAGCATATGTCCTGAATAAACAAAGCCCCTTCTTCTTATGAAAATAATGATTTATAAATTCTGTATATATTTATTCCAATCTTCTCTTTCTACTATTACCTGACCTAATAGCTGATATTGAAAAAATGACCTTGGAATGTGTCTAAATATTTCACAAGATTGATTTAATTGCTGTCATTTCCAATAACTTTTCTGCTCAGGGGACACTCTTTTTATAGGAACCCTATTGGATTTTTTACTTTGATAAAAAAAAAATTAGATATCATTAAGCTATATTTTAAGAGTGAATTAAACCCTAGAGTCTTTCTGCTGATGGCTGTTAATTTCACATTTGCAATATTTATTCATAGTATCATAGAACCATAGTATCATTAGGTCAAAAAGACTTTCAAGATCATCAAGCCCAACTGCACCTGTCCACTACTAAGTCATATCCCTAAGCACTTTATCTATCTGTCTTTTAAATACCTTCAGGAATGGTGACACAACCACCTCCTTGGGCAGCCTGGTCCACTGCTTGATAACCCTTTGGTGAAGAAATTTTTCCTAATGTCCAGTCTGAACATCCCCTCGTACGACTTGAGGCTATTCCCTCACATCTTATCACCTATCAGTTAGGAAAGGAGACCAACACCCACCTCTCTACAACCTCCTTTCAGATAACTGCAAATAGTGATAAGGTCTCCCCTCAGTATCCTCTTCTCCAGACCTAACAACTCCATTTCCCTCAGCTGCTCCTCAGAAGACTTATTCTCCAGCCCCTTTACCAGTTTTGTTACTCTTCTCCAGACACACTCGAGGACTTCAATGTCTTTCTTGTAGTGAGGGGCTGAAAACTGAATGCTGAGCACACACTCTTGTGAATCTTAGATGCAGTTCAGGCTTAACAAACTAAGCAGTGGTCAAGGAAAATATATAATTTTACCTGTTCTTATTTGTGTGATAATCACTATTGCTGTCTCTGCTACAGATAATTTTATTTCCCATGCAAAATTTTAACATATGGAACTGAGAAGAAACAAAGAATATATGAAAAGATTGCATAATCTGATAGTAAAAAGTCATATTGTACTATAATGTTGATTACTTCTTTTTGCTTATTGCTTGGTTTAATTTTATTATAAACGCCATACGGAAATGAAGTTTACAAATGCCTTCACTTAATGTACTTCACTCTTTTCTTTTAAGATTCTTCAGTCAGGAAATAATAAATATTATTAAACCTGCAACCACATCTCATATTCTATATCTGCTTTGGAAACTGTTAAGGGAAATATTATCCCTAATCTTTCAAAGTTTTTCATGTGTATGTTTATTCATATTTACATGTTCAGATGATACATTTAGCCATTAATATATTTAGTCATAAATTCAACTAGCCAGATGAAGTGATACTATTCTTGTCCATGCCTTCAACAGTACATTGGTTTAAAAGTGACAAAGCGATTAACACTTTAAAAAAAGGCAGCTCTAATTTAGAAAACAACAAGGAAGATCATAAGGAAAGGTAAAGACAATGAGCATATTTAAATACAACACCACCCCATGCCCACCCCCTGATTGCTTTTCCTCTGAAAAGGTTTACTTGCTTTTTTTTTCTGACTGTAAAGGCAGAAGATTTGGAGTCTTGAAATAAAAATATTTTGATTTCTCTAAAGTCAAATCTTATTTGAGTAAATGTTATCTCATGGAAAATCTGACAGTCATATTTTCTGATGATTTACAATATTTTTAAGTTATTTCAATGACCTTTTAAATATGATCCAAACCACAAATTAGTAGAAGTAGTTCTACTTTTTTCCTGTTATTTGACAACTGCAACAAATTATTCACTGATATAGCACAAATAGATATATATGCTGGTACCTGGATAATTGGGCTGACATTATGCATGTGAAGATTAATCTGCAAGTTGGTTTCACAGTAAAAAACATCAAAGAAATTATTGTGATTTTCTCTTAATTTTTCAGATTTGATCTTAGGATGTTCAAGAGGAAGTGGACAGTTCAAACCATCCAAATCATGTTAGTCAAAATGTTTCCTGCTTTGATCAAACATTTCATTCTAGCAAAAGTTTTATTTATAATCCATTTTTAATTGCATAGGTAGCTATAAAGGACATCATATATTTATTAAAAAAGCAAAGCATTGTAACACACATTGGTGGATGGGACCATCTGGAAAATCATATGGTTTTGTCCTGATAGGTATCACGTAATTTGAATAACTGAAGTCCTCTGTGGCTATATTCCTGTTTTATAGGTTCTAGTCCTTTTTTTTGTAACATAAGGTTAAATTTCTTTTCTGTCAGCAATGATTTCCAAATCCTGAGCTACAACTTCTTAATGGGAAAAATTGGTTCACAAGTTGTACCTTTAACGTTTCATGGAATCTTTAGCTCTGTTTATACTACCAAGTTTTGTGTCCCCAAAAGGATGGGACTGTAGAGCCAAAACAGTTCCAGTGAGGATCTGATGTCTACACTATGTGCACTTCATAAGAGTTTACTTTGGAGTGATTTTATGCTGCTGAGTTGAACTGAGCATCCTTCAGCAGCTGAAATGCATTAAGTCCCTCCTGGAGTGAACCTTGAGGTTTAATTTTTTCTAAAAGGATGTAGCTTGTGATCTGAAACATCTGAAATTCTCATGAAATAGAATTGGTTTTCTCTTAAGGACTCATCTCTCAGGGTTCATTTTAGAGTCTAACAGAAGTTGTGAGTCTCAAAAGGAGTTCACATGCATACACATAATTTCCCTGTTTCTTCCTCTCATTGTGCTCTGAGAACTTGCTTTAAACATTTTTTAATATCATCTAACAGTTGCCAAAGTGCATATGTGGGAGGGACACGTAAAAAATTTGTCCCCAAATTTTTTTAAACATACAGACAGATTCTAAATTTTAAGCACTCATGTAATACGGCATTTAACAAATAATCTTCCTCTGTCCATTAGAAAATACATCTTTGTTCATATGCATTGGTTCAAATAATATCCTGAATTGTAGTAAATAGTACAAAACCATAGCAAATAATACAGACATTTTATGCTATGGTAATAGGTATAATTAAATACAAATTTTATACCAAAATTTAAAAATAATCGGTTGGACCAAAGTGTGAAATATATGTACTAAAATAACAGTCTAAGCAAAACCCCTAACCTAAAACAAAAAGAAAAGATACTTATTTACTTACAAGGAAATAATTTTGGACTTTTCAGTAGCAATTTAAAAAACCCCTATCATGGCTCACATCTTCAGTGAGATCCATGCCTCTCTCCTCTCCCTAGTCCCCTTTCTCTTGTGCCCTCCTTCCACCCAGCTTAGTATCATCTGCAAACTTGCTAAGGGTGCACTCGATGCCTTCATCCAGGTCGTTGATAAAGACATTGAACAGGACTGGACCCAGGACTGAGCCCTGGGGAACCCCACTTGTAACTGGCCTCCAGCTGGATTTAACTCCATTTCCCACCACCCTCTGGGCCCGTTTGTTGCAGTGCTTCTTTAAACTTTTTATAGGGAGCTAGTGTTGTCTTGGAAATGTGACATCATCATATTTTGATATTCAGTCCTATGGCATGTAGAAAAACAAATTGAGTTTAGGTCATAAGTTCCTACTGTCCTGACTAATTAACTCATATAGATCTCTGATATCATTTTCATCTTATTCCTGTAAAACAGAAAATGTTGACTCTACTATTCTAATGAGCCCCTCATGACAATACTTCATCCCCGTTCCAACCGTGATGGGGACCAAAATAACATAATGCATATGACTCCTAGTAGAAGTAAATAAAGTATGTCGCTTAAGTTTGTGAATAGGGCTGAATATAAAAACCCCAGAGATTTTTAGATTCAGCAAGGAGAGAGCTACAAAATTCTTTCCAACTATCACCTTAACCAGAATAATTCTGTCTTTAATGTTCCTCATGGGAACAAACCCAAATCCTTTTCTCTTTATTCTAGTTCTCTGAAAACCAATGCAGACACAGATACTGCAAAGCCAACCAGACTTTAACCTTAATTCCCGTGAAACTCTGTGAAATTACTTGGATAGAGAAGTTCATTTATTAGGTCTACCTTCACGGGCTCTGTATTGTGCATTAATATCTATTGTTCTAACTATTCTCTCCCTCACAGAAGTCAACTGTCAGTTCTTTTTTTTTTTTAACTTATATTTGTCATTAATGTGACCAGCTATTTTACTCAGCAGTTTTATTAGGTTTTTTTTTTCCAGTCTCCAACCCGCTCATAATCAGGAAAATATTTACATTAAGAGAAAAATATTTTATAAATCTGAGGGAGAAATAACATGCAACAGCATGAGCATACTGAGAGTATTGAAGTTTTATACTGAAGCACTAGGACTTTGAGCCTTATTTTTATCACTCTTCTCTGTTAAAATTTATGCATTTAAGCCATTTATGAGTCAAGAATCTGACTTGAACTTCTCTAGCAATATACTGATAAGAGAAGAAAGACAATGACAAAATTATGGGCCAAAATCCATACAAAGGGTAGTGCTTCCTGTATTCCACAACTATTTTGCTGAAGTAGATATAAAGTATGCTTGCCCTGAAAGTCAGTGATGCCATTCAGAGTCATTGTTCATTGTGATTTGTATCTGTAAAGGTATGAGGATACAGGTGAAACAGATCCTCTATTAGATCATTTTATATAATGGGGAAAAAAGTAGGTGACTTCCTAGGTTCACACTTTTGTAGTCTGCTTTGAAAAAAAAGTAGCAACTTTTGAAGAGAGATAGAGTTTTAGGATAGTTGCTCTAAGTTTAATACACTTTTTCCTACAGGACACTTGAGTAGAAAGGACAATTTGCACCTGTAATTCATTGTCAGGGTAGTAGTAATGCAAAGGAAAGACACGCTAGGGCTATATAAAAGTGAGGGAAACAGACATTAAGCCACCCCGTTTGCAATACACTGCAGGATTGGCCTGGGTAGGACAAGTATAGCATAGTAAGATCCCATATCCCATGTGCAGGACTGAGGTTATTCAGTGGATTTGTGCATTTGGAAAGGAGCTTTGAAGCGCTTTCACAAGGCTCAGGATTGTGAGATCTTGGTAAGTGGAGTTTTTATTTGTGAAAAAATTGCTCACTTAAGACTAATTTTTTGATTTTATGAGATGTCTGTTTCAGCTCACTTCAGTGTATTGTGGTTGTTCAGCTTCACCTACATAGTGGTCCTTGAAGGCACTACGTTTTTTTCTGGGGGGTGCCATTTGAAATGTAGTAAGGAAGATCTGAAAATGTAGTTCAAGATATGAATAGCATTTCTTTAGTAACTTCTAGCATTTTGCGTTATGGCAGTATACATTTACTAAGGATGAACTATCAATGACATGTTTAGCTTGTAGTGTACTAAGTTTCCATATATTTCTTTGGGAAATCATTCATAGATACAGTCTGGAGAATAGCTTAATGGTGTAGTTTTCACTTAGATGAACTGGATATCTCAGACAAATGTTTTAATGTCCTGGCTGCTCATCACAACTTTTCTGATGTTTTCAAGATGTTTACTGGCTTTCCTGATCTGTGAGATATAACAGTTTCAGCAGCAGTTTGTAGTTTATCATATTATGTTGCCTCTGATGTATTAATTAATAGCAAAGAAGCTGAGGCAGAGGTTGATTCAAGAGCATGTCAGAACTGGTTGATGGAGAGATGATAGCTACGGAATTTGTGATAAAAATCGGTAAGTCAAGGTTAACACAGATGTTACAAATGCCATAAGTAGGTTATCTATACTAAAATATAGTTATTTAGAATAAGTTCCTTTAAGTGGCTCATGGAATTGTATGAGTATTATGATAGTATGAGTATCTTGATAGCAGTAGCTGTGCAGTCTAGTTGAATTGTCATTAATTTACGGTAAATTTTCTTGTGGATAAGAACACATTGCATGAGTGTCTCACTGTGCTTAAACTAGAATTCCAAGTACTGGTTCTTAATTGTTGCTGTGTTACACACAGGATGGGCCAATTTGGTAATTATACTAGTGTTTCTCCTACTCAAGCAAAAGGGGCACCTCATCACTCATACAAGTAATATTTGACTTTGCCATTTTATAAATTTCCAGTTCTGCATTTTATATAGTTCTTTCATGGGAACCTTTCAAATTATGAAGAACTGTGAATCTGATTTGGAGATCGTTTGCTCCTGTTTCAGAATGCAATTAGCTAACTCAGGGTCATGAGCTGTCTTCCCAAAGTTATCAGTGAGAATTAAGCACAGTAAGACTTGATAATACAAAGGCCTTCACTAGAAGCAGCAGAACTTTGCTGAATTATCTCATTGAACAGAACAGAGATGTGGGATAACACTCACAGATTCCTCTGCTGAGGGCCTACTCTGCTCCCATTGAAGTGGATACAAATATCTCAGAATTTAGAGATCTCATGGTTGCTGTCATATTGATATTAACTATATCTAAGGCCATTTCAGCTCCCAGCCTAAATTAATGAGTTTTTATCTGTTGTTTCTATGACTTCTACTCTGCACACATTTTAGAGAACAAATGTAGTGATGTAGAGTAGATACAATTATGAATACATTAGGAAAAAAATAAATGATTTTAATTTATGTATCTCAGTGAGAGAATGAAAGAAAATAACATATTTTTAGAATGCCAGCCAAGTGTAAATGATTGAATAGTTGCATGGGTATATAATCAATATGTAGAGTAAGAAAGACTGTCAAAACCACTAATAAGACTGAGTTTTGTAACTGGTCATTAACAGAAAACTCTCACATCCAGGCTGAAAGGGTCAAAGTAGATCTACATCCCAGGTTGCAATAAACTGTACAGTCTACATCTGCTAGTTACTACCCCACATTAAGAATTGTTACACTGCTGATGGTTTTGTCTTTTAGTTAAAACATTAGATCAAAGTCTTTTCTACTCTGTGGGCATTATGGATAACGTGTCATGACTAAAAGGAGAGTAATAATGATTAGAAGTCTCCAGAGACTGTTGTCTTGATGCTTATTAACTTTACTTAGTGGACAATGAAAGCAATTTATAAAGACTTTGGCATCAAAAAGTTTAATACACAAAGAGAGGGTAGGACTTGTTAAGGACAAATATCACATTCTTCTTCAAAGAAAATCTATGGAGAAGACAAGGGTAAACCAGGAGATTTCTAGAACACATAAATTACTTCTGTGTTCAATATGGCCTATTGACTTTCAAAATTATTATTTTTATGACTATTTTACTATTTCTATCTAGCAGAAGAGAGTGGAAAAATCTGATGATGGACAGATTTTTAAAACCAAGAGAAGAGATTAAAAGAAGTGTGGGGCAAAACTCTTGAGTAATTTTTCGTGGTAATCTCGCTCGTAAACAGAAGATGAATGATTTACCTATGTTCCACTGTCATATCTGATGCTCTGTGTATTTATGTAGGTTCCAAAGGTATAGCCCATTAATCATATTGTCATTTTCCCAAAAGTTAATTTTATAAGCTTGCAAAAGATGTTGTATGTATGAACCACCACTATCCTGTGAAATGCTGTGAATATTTCAGTAGATGTGTAGAAGGTTAGAAAAAGGAGACCGTAAACAGGTTCGTAATATATCAGTTTTAAATGGGGATCCCCTTACTGTCCTAAACCCTATTTTTTTAGACATGATAGAATTCTGGTGAATGCTATCACAAGTCACAAGTTTGCTGATGACACTAAACTGGGTGGGGAAGTGGGCACTTTGGAAGGGAGAGATACCCTACAGGAAGACCTGAATACTCTGGAAGAGTGGGCTAAGAAGAACCTTATGAAGTTCAATCACAATAAATGTAAATTCTTGCATCTGGGAAAAAACAACCCAAGAGTATAACATGGGCTTGGACCTATCAAGCTGGGAAGCAGCACTGTGAACAGGGGCAAAGAGGTCCTGGTAGATTACAAGCTTAATATGTGTGTACTGTTGAGACAAAGTAAGCTAACAGGGTGCTGGGTTGCATCAACAAAGGTATAACCAGCAGAAGTATAAAAGTCATTATCCCACTCTACTCAGTGGTTGTCAGGATATACCTGGAATGCAAAAAAGATGTGGAAAGGCTAGAGAGGGTCCACAGAAGAGCCATAAAGAAGACCAAACGACTGGGAAGCCTGCTGTATAAGGAAAGGCTGAGAGAACTGTGTTTGTTCAGCCTGCAGAAAAGAAGCCTTGGGAGAAACTTTATCACCATGTTCCAGTATCTAAAGGGTGGCTACAAAGCACATAGAAATTCCCTTTTTTTTCAAGGAATCAAAGGGAAAAGACTTGGTATAATAAGCACAAGTTACTCCTGGGGAGGTTCTGATTGAACACAAGAGGAAAATTTTTCACAATGGGAACAATCAGCCATTGGAATAAACTTCCCAGGGAAGTGATGGATTCATCAACCATGGACACTTCAAAGATTTGACTAGAGAGTGTGCTGGGCCATCTTATTGAGACTTTCCCTTTTCCAAGAAATTTTGGACGAGATGATCCTTGAGGTTCTATCCAACCTGGTATTTTATGATTCTATGAGTGATACTTCTCAAAATAAACCATGATATGATTAGTGAAGATTATGTGGGTGTCTGCACCTATGCTGCTGATCTGAGCTAATCTTACAGAGAATTATTCTGTCCAAGGCTTGTGAAGGACAGAAACATGGTGAGTGGCATATGTCCTCAACAATTATGTTGAAAAATGTAGTCAGATGCTTCTAAGTCTTAGTGTACTCTTACTTTTTCATTATTATTTTATCTTTTCTATGTTTTTCTGATTTGCTTGTTTGTGTGTTGGTTTTTTTTCCTGCTTATACTGAATACCAGATAAAAAATGTAACTTTATAACACACAAGAAAACTAATTGTATGGACTGAGTTAACAACCTATTTGATATCTTTATTTGTAATCATTCTTGTAGTATGACTTCTGGTAATGAAAGCCATTCTTCTGCTTTCAATTTTCAAATGAATTCCTAGAAGTAAAGATGCCTGGGAATTTTCAGTCTTTTTTTACATAACTGGAAGTAGTCTGAATACGATCAGCACTTTTCGTCTTGCAAACATTCATGCCAAAAGAGTTTTACATTCTACAAGCCCATAGTTGTTTGGGGTTTTTTTTCTGGGTTTTGTATTATCCTTATTTTATTCATGTATGCTCTGTTTTAAAAGGTATTTTTTCCCCTCAGTGGCCATTTTCTTCCTAGGTATTGCCATTGTTTTCTGTACATTCAGTAAGACTCTGAAACAATGCAAATGTTTTCTGGATGAAATATGCTAATTCTTTTTCTCTGGGTCAAGTGTAGTTTCTCTATTAAACAGAAAAGAGAGCTATGTTGTATCAATTTAACCTGAATACACAATACACTTTAAATATAAATTCAGAAGGAAGGTTTTAATTCACTGATTTTATTTACAAATATGACACAGACTATGGAGGCAATGAAAACACATTACTTAGACTGATGAAATATCAATCTAATGCAGCAATTTAGTACAAACAACTGATCAGGAATGTTATTTTTTTTAGAGATATACATGTATATTTTATTATGATATCAGTAAAGACTTGAAAGTACATCATCTATCATGAACTCATCATGTCTTTTCCTCTTGTTCTAGTCTTAATTTGACTAAACCATGAAGAATACTAAACAATCACATATAATGCAAAGTCAATATCACATGTGCACTTTTGAAAATCCAGCACACCCACTAATATGAGAAAAGGAAAGAAAATTACAGTTTTAAAGTGGGAATCATTAGGCTATACAAAGCCATGATAACTAGGCTATACATTGCCTGTAATTGTTTATTCTTGAACTATGAAGAAGAAAAGTGCAAAAGCTGCATTTAGCTAGCAAATGGATTGTACAGAGTCACTGTTCTGCAATTTAAAGTCAAACAATCTCAAATGACAATTAAACCACAATTCAGAGTGATTAAGTATTGAAAGAAGCAAAGATGGGTTCTACTCAAAGGTTAGAAGCAGTGACAATACAAAGCCAACATCAGGGTTTTATACCTGTTTTTTTAATCTTACAGACTACTTTTCATTTCAGATTCTCTTTCACTGATTGCTTCTGGCATGATGTTTTATGGATGGTTTGTTAAGTTTTAATTCAAATTTAAAAGCTAAAATTTCATATGAATCCCTCATTCCAATTTTTGAGTGCTCAGGCTTCAAGAGGCTGTTATCCATTGCAAGCAGCTGATGACCTATTTACTAAAATAATTCATCTCATGTGTGGTGAGTAAAACTAAGCAGCAATATCTAATCATAGTGATATTTTATAATCTCTGATCAATGAATTGGAGAATATCACTAGGTAATGATATGTTGCTGAAAACTGCATACATGTTTAGATTCACGAAATGTGAACACACAGTTCTGAGATCTAAATCAATACAGACCTAATGCCTAATTATTTAGGAAGCAGTAAGACAGTAGAGCTAATCTTTCAAAACAGTGTAAAAATAGTCCACCTGTTTTAAGCTTTTTCCAGTTAGCAGAATAATATTTTATTGTGTTAGCTTATTGTTTTTTAAAAATTTATTTTAGGCCATCACTGGGATTTATGCACTATACAATCAGACTATTATTATGTTCTGCATATAGATTTGCTGGCAACCATGCCAGCTGCCATTATATTTCACATCAGGTTGGGTGACTATTTCCTTTTCATTTCCTTGTTACCAACGACTAACTACTGACTCATGAAAGACATCATCATCTTTTTTAAGGAAGGAAAAAATCTTGCTAATATTAAAAGAAGGATTAAAGAACAGTAGTAAAATAAATGAAAGTTATAAAGAAGTTGAAAACCGCTAGTATCCTACATTTGAATCCTATTTGACACTTTTGCTTATTTGACAGTCCCAGTATTATCAGTAAGCCAACAAACAATATATTAAATGCACATTTTTAATATTGACAGTCCTGTTAAATGTTCCCAACACTAATATTCTATATTACTATAACTTGGATTATATTTTTCATCTACACATTGTTATATTTAATTGTTGGTGTCCAAAACTGATATGTGAGTGTGCTCTGTGGAGTGGAGCTAAGGTTTTTAATTAATTTTTTCCCATGTTCCAATGAAAAAACCGCAAATAATTACCGTTAAAACTATGTTATGAAGAAAATGTGTTTTTCATTTGTCTCCTTCCTATAATGTGAAACTTGAGTGTCAGTCCATTATGTGGATAATAATTCATGACAAAAATCTTAGAACAAAGGGTGTATACAAGTCAGCTGAAAGTCTGTCCTTGCCTTCAGATGCAGCAAATAACATTTAAAGAGTGAAGAGTTACTGAATACTAATCCAAAGAATGGAAAGAAACAGAAGAACAGCACTAATTCAGAGAACATAAAAAAATCCAAGGGCTTTTTCCTTGAAGAGAAGCAAACATGATGTTTCCTGCCATAGTTACCATACTATTATTATAAGCTTATTAGATAATAATTAAAGATAATCAGAAACAAGTAGAAATGAATATTACGCTGAACGGAGATTGTCATTCTTGTGACCAGGATACACATTGATACATTCCTAATAAAAAACAGAAGTGATGCATGTTGGTTGCTGAAAGATTTGGAATGAAGGAGGGATAAAATAGAATAAGCAAAGTGAGAGTAAGTCCAGAGAGATGCCTAAACTATAATACAATCCAAACTGGATTAATAATTCACTCTAAGTGTGTCTAAGCTAATCTAATACTAAATGATATAATCCCTTCTAGTCTGTACATCCAGCCATATTTTCTGTTTGCTTTTCCTGAACAATACTTCATCTGGCCATACTAGGGCTTCATTTTCAAAAACAAACCGTTTTTCTCTTTCAATCAGTCAAGCACATGGCTTGAATTTACGACATGATTCATCTCATCTAACTTTAGACACCTAAAGAACATTTATTCATCTGTCCTATTTTAGGCAGGTACTTTGCAATGAGATAAAATCCTCCTTTGACATGTTCTTTTTCCCAGTTAAACTACAAAAGTTTAATCCCAGTTAAACCATGAAGTTATATAATTTATGATTTACCCAGACGTGGATATCCATGTTATAGACTTTTATCTGACCGTGTGAATCTCAGGCAGATGTGTGATCCCAGTTTAGTTCATGGAAACCATGAGTCTGCCAAGTTACAAGCCAGTATTTGACCCAAGTGTATATAATCTAATACCCCAAACTCAATAATCTGGTGGGTCTCTTCCAAACTGGTTATTCTGTGATTCTGTGAAAATCTGCATATATAGGAAAAGGAACTTCAACTCATCTAGACTCAGTTAGAGTCATTAAGAGCTAACAAGCAAAAAGTGGAAAGTGGCTATAGAAGACAAATTTTAAGGATAAATTTTAAGAACACAAATGGAACTGGGTCAGGATAAAAAAAAAAAAAAAAGATGAACTCCATTTTATGGAGATTATATGAGAAACGGGTGGGACTGTATCTAGGATTAAAGCTAGAGAAAACCACATGCAGAACGACTCTTATAAAGCAATGGATGTTTTGCTGTGACAGCAGCCAGAAATGCATCTTACAACTTAATACACTTCAGCAAAGAAGGGGTGGAAAGTAGCATCAAAGCACCCAAAGGAAGAAGCCACTTTTCATTTTCCCCAAACTGATAATAGGATTATTTCTCCTAATTAGGTTTGATCACATTTCCCAGGACTTGGGAAATTATACTTGTAATTGTCACAGCCACTGAAGATGACTCATTTTCACTAGGCAGGTTATTCTCCAATGAGGAAATGTCACAGTTACCATTCTAGTTAAGCAAAGCTTTCCTCTTCTCTTTTTCACACATTCTTGTTCTAATTTTAAGTTACTTGGGGAAGAGATTTTTCATATTTCTTCTTTTATTTCCATAAAATTCTGACTTATTTTCATTAAATGATTTACTCTTTAAATATAGTTATTTAGCTTAGACTAGGAAGTCAAAAATACAGATTTTTTTCTGTGACTGAAAGGACTTAGGAATGTCTAAGGAAGAAACAGTAGAAAGGAAGGAGATAAAGAACGAATCAAAATTACCTACGTAAACCATGACATCTCCAAATATGTGAATGAGCTTTATAGTATACTAATACAAAACAAAACCAAACTAGATCTCAATAAGGGAAAATCTTACCATCAAAAATTTTTGTATTGTAAATGATTTGTTAGAAAAATATTGTAAAATATAGAAGAAAAAGAAACATTTTCATTTCAAAGGTTCAACTAATTATAATAAGGCAAAAGCAGTCTACAACCTTAAAAGCCATATTCATGTCACCAGACTTGATACAGCCCAAGACAGCAACATCACTATCCAAAAATCAGATGACACTTCAACTTTAAAAAGTAAAAATTTTGTAGGATTAGGTGAATGCTGCTGACTTGGAACTTTTAGTAGAATGACAGTTACAGTCAGGACTGTGAGTAAATACAGAAAAGTAATAGTATATATATATGTGTATTATAGGAATCTTATTTTAATAGAGAAATTCCAGGAAAAGCCTGGGTTGCTTATACATTAATCAATATCACAAGATGTAATGCATCTCTTGAGCATAATTTTTTGAATTATTATAAAACTTATTATATAGCTTTTGTTTGAAAAAACACATACTTTTTCTCTCTACTATTCTTCTTTCTATTTCACTTGGTTTGATCTGTTCTATTCATCAGTCCTTATCAGACAGAAAATTTTAGTTTGAGCAATATTGGACAGGCCACCTAAGGGAGATTTTGTTTAAAGTATTGACAACGAACAAACTCATCAAACATAGGAGCTAAATTCAGGTTTTGAGAGGTGACAGAGATGATTCTGAGAGAGAGGAAGAGTGGTTGGCATAGGTATGATATCAGGGCTGAAAAGAAGAATGGGTTTGAGGATCTGTGATGAAAAAGAAAGCTATGAGAGTCATTGAGGGATCTAGGAATGTCAGTGGCAATTTCAAAGGCTGGAAGGGTGAGGGATAGTTGTAACACAGTGGCTGGGAGAAATAAAGGAAAATTGGGAAGAGAATGCTGGAAGCTGATTGTGGTGGATAAAGCTAAGCTTTTTTCTCTCTGATACAAAAGGTGTTACTGTTTTGATTTTATTTCTTAATTTTTTGCTGATAAGTATTTTAGAATAGTTAATTAAGCTATGTGGGCCATGATCCAGCAACTTGCTTAGGGCTATGAATTAGCTAGGCTCTTAAGCATATGAAGAACCCCAAGCATGTGGGAATACTCAGAGGCTTATGGTTTTACATATTGAAGTTCAGTGATAGATCATTTCTTAAATGCTGTCAACAAAACTATTAATGTATATTTTTATCCTAGAAAGAAACCTACTTTTTCTTACTAGAGCTCCAGGCCAATTTAATTATATTTGTCAGGAAGTATGGTTTAGTCTGATTGCCAGAATTAGATCTTAAACATCTCTAGTGTGTTGCAGTACTAGACATGCAAGGCACTTGCATTGCCCCTGCCTTTTTTTGGTCTCAGAATAAAGGACAATGTTCTTTAATTTTTCTGTGAGTGTTAACAACTAGAGACCATATCTCACTGCATTGTCCTTGTCCTATAGAGTGTGGAATGCTTCTTTACATATTTTCAAGTCCCATTATTTAGGGGAAAGAACGCTCCACATTATACAGTAACTGTTCAGCATTGTAAAATAGGCCTGTGCAATCATGCTATTTTTATCAGTATGACATTTTAACAGCTTTTAAAACCTTAGTTATTTTACCAGACATCTATATGCAACCAGTCATCTAGTTCAGCGCTTTACTTGATACTAAATCAGCAACTGAAAAAGCGTGCTGGTGTCTCTACTTCCAAAAATGTATCTTGAACACAGCACGGAGGCAGCTGCTTGGCTCAGGAAAGGCAGGAAGAATTACACCCAGGATCTGCACCCCTATGAATATGTTCCATAAACATACAAATATGTCATGAATGAAGATGGAAGAAAGAACATTCAGATCTTGAAGAAAGGATAAATAGGTCACGGTTTAAATATACTCATCTGAGTGAGGCAAAAACTCTGAAAGTTTCAGCTATCAATAAAAGGATACACAGATGCAGGGGACAACTGTTTCATAGAAATGAGTTGTTGTCTTAAATAAAAAGCCCATAAATGAAATATTTGCATATCTTTACTGGAAAAATGTTAGATTTGAATTCAAAATTACTAGGGAAGATAATAATTAACATCCCAGTATTAACAATAATTCTGAAATACGTTTGTTTGTGTTTTGGGGTTTTTTTTTGTTTGCCTAGTATTTTGTTTTGGTTTTGGTTTTTTTATTGTTTTTCCCCAAAAAGCTAGGCTTGCACAAACATATAAAAAATGCCAAAGCCCCCAAACCTATATCTCTAAATCCTAAAGAAAATTGTTCTATAGCTCTAGCTTTATTTAACCAGTTTTCAGAACTGAGCAATATTTATGATGATGACATTTCAAAAAAAAAAACCACTACAGAGACACGTTCGTAACATGTAAACTAATAATTTTAACTTTATTATGATGAAATTCTTGAGGACTACTTTAAGTTTTCAGTCAATAATAAATTTGAATAAACACACTTTGATTAGCCTCTTAGATTCCAGTTCTGAAGAAAATGGTAGTCTTCTAATCTTATTTGAAATCTGTTTAATTTACCATTGGATTTCTAACAGTGACATGTGCCTGGGAAGTGGAAGGGAGAGAGGAGGGCATTAGGTTAAATTTCTTAAAGATCGTGAAGTATTTTGTATCTTATTTAGAGGACTTAGTTTCAAATTTTCAGGTGAAACCTGAATGCAAGGTTTCCTCTTATGCCAAAAAATATGCATTTCCTCTGCATAATTAAAACATTCTTTTCTGAACTATATCAGAAGTAAAAGCAGTGAGGTTGAATTTGAACCTGTTTCTTTGACTTTTCTCTCTCATATCCTGAAGGATAAAAAGACTGTTAATTCTTCAAAAAGCAGAAGGAAATATACTGAACTGTAAGCTACCAAACCCAAATTGCTTCATGATTTATTTCATATTACTTGCAATTCACTACTGAAATTTGAAAATGAGAACAGTCCAAAGGGATTATATATATGCTTCAAGAATAAGCACATATTTGCATTTACAAGGAGAGAGAGTAAGATATCTGTTAAGATTTATACTCATACTTCATTCAGAACACTGTAAATTAAGACTGTATAGTCAATGATACTGTTCAATTTCTGTAAAGTTAAAGCATGTTCGTAAGTCTTTCCAGTATTATGAAAACTTTTATAGTTATGTGCAAGGTTCTGAAAACAAACTTGCTTGGGATTTTGATCATCTCAGTTACGTGAATCTTCAGACATGAGAAAATCCTGGCAGCATTTAGGTTGAAATAGTTCTCCAGAGTTCATGCACTTCAACTGCCAGGTCAAAGCAGGTCTGCCTGAAGCATTTTGGTCTGAGCGTTCCCGTGAATAACTGCAAGGGTGGAGGTTCCTGTGAAACCTGTCAGTGACAGACAGAACTCACAACAAAAAACATTTTTTCTGTGTATGTAATCAGTATTTCTAAGTTTGCACCTTGAGTCCATTGCCTCTCCTCCTATCATACCAGTAACTTCTTTTCTTTCTTTTTCTTCCTAAGGCTGAAGAACATAATTTAACTTCTTATATTTCATAGATTCCTAACCATCTTGGTAGCTGTCTGTATTGGACTTACTGGTCATTGTCTTGATAAGAGGAGTCAAATTTAGCAAGGCCATATTGGTGAGTTACAGGCTGGATAAGCATATTTTAGGGTATATGAAATTGGCTAGACTGCCATGTTCAAAAGGTGGACATCAACAGTACCACGTCCTGCTGACAAACAGTGACTCATGGCATTCTTCAGGGACTGTTGAAAGAAGAAACGTTTATCTGCCATCAGTACATAAACAGAGATTGATCTCTATTTGTGTCTGGAAACTTACTATATCAGAGATGGAAACAGAGCTTCAGACAGGCTCACTGATCAGAAATGAAAATTACAGTTATAATTATGTCAGAATTGTAGGCAAAATTGCATCTCCCAGAAGCACAGATGAAGATCCAACTATTTCAGAAAAAAAGATGGACCCCTAGACACCCATGACCAAGGGATGACATTAACTTTTTGTAAGAAATAGAGATTAGACTGAATCAGACATAAGTAACCAGTTTCAACATTTCAAGAGAAGCCTGGACCCCAAAAATGGGAACACAGGATCTAGTATATCTGAAAGGTAGAGGAGGAGGAAGAATCCTGTGCAGAACAGAGAAATGGATGATACTGAAAACCATTAATTTTGTCTTGTAGTTATTACATATTTACGTTCTCGTATATATTACTTATACAGAACCGGATACAGATTCTGGGTACAGAAAATAAATCAGAAGCTGAGTTGCCATCCTTGTCCTGTCTTGGTTCTATCCTTACCCATGTAAAATATTTCAAGGGAACAGATAGAAAACTAGGCACTTGAGGTCTGTAGTGGAGTCTCAAAAATCTAACAGACACAGTGAACTGCTGTCAATTATATAGGTACATATTTGTGAATGCCTGGGTTTGCACACAGTGATGTATCTGTTCAAATGTTACAGCAACCCTGGAAAACACAGAACACACCCACTTTTTCATGACCTGTGTAACAAGATCCCCTATCTTGTTGAGCAATTGGCCCACATTTACAAAGGCTTCCTTTTGTCACCTCTATGCTTAGGAAAGCCCTTCTTGTTGTCTTTGACATCCCTGGCCAGATTCAGTTCCATTTGGACTTCAACATTTCTAACTTTCCCCCTGGATTCATCTTTTCTGTTCCCAGGCACAGCTTCCATGCACTCCAGTTACTCTCTCATATAAAATGCAATTCTCCCTCCTTGTCTTCCCTTCCAGTCCTTCCTAACGAGCCTGCAACCTTTTATTGCAACAGGCTAGTCATGGGAGCCATCCCACAAAACCTCCATAATCCTGACAAGATAACAGCCTTGCAACTGCACACGTTTCTCTAACTTATTTTTATTCCCCATGCTGAGGGCATTAGTGTACACAGTTCAGAGAGGCAACCCAACAGGTTGAGTTGCTGGAGTTTGGAGATTTCCCCACAATGGTACCTTTTAGGTACTTCCTTGCTGACATGGAAGTGCTGAAGGTCACCCTGTTTAGGTCCTTTTTAGTTGATTTTGTTATTCTTTTCCTGTCATATCACCCGATTACTTTTGCTCATTGATCTTGTCCATAGCTGCCTTACAGGGATGCTGGTTTCTCTCTCCTTCCCTCATCATTCTTAGTTTAAACAGCTGTTGGCTGTTTTTACTCAGCTTCAGAAAGAAAGTTCCATACATTAGATAGGATACAACTAAGGAGGCAGAGTATTTGTAGTTAGAATACCTGATAGTTAGATATTTGAATAGATGGAATATTAGGGATCTAATGTGAAAAAGTGATGGTGTACTTTCTACAAACTTTCCTGTTACGTATCACAAAATAGTTCCTGTTACATATTTTAATTTATATTAAATATTTCAGCCTTATATGTCAACATTTGCATTTTAATAACATGAATAAATGCATTCTCTTATGTTATTTCAGAGATTATTTTCTGTAGGAATATTTCAGGTCTACAGGCTCTCTTTGAATGATGAAGGTGTAATGAAAAATAGTAAACAGAATAATAACTAACCTGGTCTTTTGTCTCAGTTAATTTCCACATGTTTTGGGATCCTACCAACAGGCAGGCTCAGGGTCAGCAGAGCTCATGTAATTTCAGCCACTGGTTAGAATTTCATTGGTCTTCCAGCTATTCATGATATATTGGTGTCTATCCCCTTTCTAACCTACTACACTTTTAGGGTCAACTTAAGAATCTATAACAAACCCCAGCTCTATCTGGGTCCCTGTTTAACTGCCACTTCCTAGTATTTCCAAAACACCTTAAAAGAATTATGTTAAATTCAGGACATATATAGAACCTTGCAGGACCCACCTGTATGCCTGTTCTCTTTTCAAAAATATCATAACAACTGTTTATAGCAGTTGGCTGGGATATGCAGAGCTTAGAGCTGTTCCATTCCAGTAACCTTTGCAGGTCCTCATTGTTCCTCTGATGAATGACTGAATTAATCACTGAAAGTTACCCCTACTAAAACCCCCAAACCTCAGCCTAAAGAAAATATCAGTCAGCAGCAAAAAATAGTTGAAAAGAGCAGTAGTCACACTTCACAGGAGAAAAAATTCTTGACAATCAAATTGGCATAACTATCTTTAAATCATCTACTTATAACCTTTTCCCTTTAGTATGCAGATTGAAGACTATTTGCCAGCTGAATTGCCTATAAATGTATTTTCTTATATAACTTTCTATGCAGTCACTGATCATGTTTTGCAACAACAAACATCTTTGGCCTAAACTCTTCAAATGAGCTAAGTTGAACAGCATTTCATCCAAAACTGTATCTCGAACTAAGCATTTCAGCAGAAGCCTATCACTGATACTCCCCTGCTCAAAAACAAGTGTTACGATAAACAGCATGGGGATCAAACAAGGAGCAGAGCACTGATCATGACTATATATTGGAGAGGGGCAAATTTAGACTAGACATAAGGAGGAGATCCTTCACAATGAGGATGGTGAGACACTGGAACAGGTTGCCCAGGGAAGCTGTGGCTGGCCCATCCCTGGAGTGTTCAAACCCAGTTTGAATGGGGCCTTGAGCAGCCTGGTCTAGTGGGATGCCCCTTCCTATGGCTGGGGGGTTGGAATTAAATGATCTTTAAGGTCCGTTACAACTCAAACCATTTTATGATTCGATAATCATCCAAGCCATAACATTTCAACATTTTATCCAACACCAATATGGAGCGAAAAGATCCTGCAAGAGGTGAGCATTTGGATATCCACCAAGTTATTTCCCAGATGTGCACATGATTCTGAAATAGTGCTAAAGACCATTGTCAGGCATACAAAAACTGTGAATCTGAGGACAACTGTAATAGCAAAGACAAACTCCCTGTAAATCTCCTTATAAAGTAATCTGCATATAATTAAATCAAATCCACATTGGTCTGAAATCTATAAAAATAGCTATAAAAGACAGTTACCAAAAAGGCTATTTCCTTTAACACAATTCATTATTTCATACTTGTTAAATGCATTATAAAAAACAGTACTTAGATAATTTTCATATATAATAATTTATAAATGCAACATGTTAGAAGTAAAATTTTCTGATAGTATCCATTAATGGTGAATTAGTAACAGACAGAATTACACTACTGTCTGTAATTTAATATAGCTCCTTAATTGGATACTACTACAGCAGTGGACATTTTGAAGAACAGAATTCAAATTAAGTTGGCAAAATTTCAGCCCTAAAGCTCAGTAGTTGGACCAAGAAATATGTATACCTGCATTAAGTCCAAAAGTCTATGAACTTTGACTCTTAGGAGAACCTTTAAATAAACAACATTTGCCACAACCTTCTGTTTTTATAAGCCAGGGGTTTTTTTGATATTTATATTGTGAATATTAATGTGATCAAAATATGATAAAATATTATTCTAACCTTTGGACTATATTTCAAACCAAGAATACAATTGTGGCCAAACTAATTGCAGTGGGGTTTTGTGCCTTGTTTCCCTAAATAAGGTCTAAAATAATCAAGTTTGTCTGGTTTTTATATCTTATGGTGAATTATTCACTTTCAAATATAAGGAAAAACTGAAAAAAAGCAATTAGGGCAATATTTCAAACATTATTTTTCTCTGTTATTAACACAGTTACTTTCTGATAATGCAAGTGAAGGACTGAGATCACTGAGTACATAAATTGGAAGTGGTGAGAAATTTTGGACATAAAATGTTTTGCTAAAATATATTGATGTTTCAGTCAGAAATATAGAGATTAGGAAAAAATTCTTGAGATTAGGAAAAAGGCTTGAGATTAGGAAAAAATTCTTCACGGAGAGGGTGGTTAGGCATTGGAACAGTCTGCCAAGGGAGGTGGTTGAGTCACTGTCCCTGGAGGTGTTTAAGGTGAGGGTGGATGAGGTACTTAGGGGCATGATTTAGGGATTGGTGGGAATGGTTGGACTCGACCATCCAGTAGGTCTCTTCCAACCTGGTTATTCTGTGATTCTGTGAATAACAGAAGAAAAAGACAGAAATTACAGAACACTCATGATTAATAAATTAATATTACATTACACTTTAGAACAAATTTTAGTTGAGCTGTACAATTTCATCACCCATTCTGTTTAATTGATGTAAAAATGACAATCATCTGTGCAAATTTTCTGTTTTGTTGCATAAGTGTGTAAGGCTGAACAATTCAAATAAAACCTACACAGCACTTGCAGCAAGATGGTTAAGCTCATTAGGTAACTGAATAAAATATTCCAAACTGTTAACTTCCATGATGCCACTTACCAAGACTTTGGTAAAAGCAGAAACAAAATGCAATTAAAAGAAATAGGTGGCAAAGGCTTAGTTTTAGGCAAAAATAAGACAAAATTAAGTAGTGTAAGAAAAAAAAACTGTAAGTAATGAAGCTGAGAAGCTTGTAGAAAATAAAAATCTGCTGACTATGTTAGAAAACTTTGGATGTTGAAGATTTGTAGTCTGCACATTAAGTTGTAAGGCCTCTGGAAACAGCTGTTTCCAAGTGGGGTTTAACTGAAGGGAAAAAATGAAGTGGGATGGTCAATAATTCGATAAACACATGAATGAACTGTGATAAAATCCCTACTGTGTGGTTGACTTCTGGCTCTTTAATTTCTTTGATGTTATAGCAATTTAGAAAACCATAATTTTCTAAAGAATAATTATTCCTGTAATTGGAATGTACTTAAAGTTTTCCAGTTAAACATCCATTACTTTTTCTTATTCTTTTAAGACGTTTCCATTTCTTTAGCATCCATAGCAACTAAAATAATTTAAGCTTCTGCCCATTTCATTTTAAAGTAAAAATACACACACACATGCACAACCAGATACTGTCTGGAACCTGTCTTTTCACTGAAAAGTATTTTGGCCGTGTCCTACGGCTTCTCTTTCATAGAGACTTTTCAGTGTTCTTTTTAGTTACTATTTAGTTACTATTCCTTCTGACTTCACGTTGTGTAATGTCTTTTTTAGTGCCTCTACGTACACCTCATTGCAGTAATTACATGGAACTGATATACCTATAGACTGTATAATTCAGATTATGTTCTTTTAGGCCACTAATCAGAATTCAAGTACTATTCCCCATGAGTGATTGAAAGGGATGAAAAGAAGCATGTCTATAATAACTGTGACTAAAGATGTATCATTGTGGACACTTCAACCACATTACATGGGACGTCATCTTAAAGAAAGAAAAAAAAGCCCATCTATGGAGTATATGTAAATATCAAGTAGTACTTCAAAAGGCAAAGAGGAAAAAAAAATCATCACAATAAACTTAACATTTTTCCCAGTACTGGATTTAACAAAGCTTCCAGGGGAAGGATTTTAGGATCTGTGAAAAATGATGGTCATGTTTTGAATGTCTATGACAGCTGAGGCCTGATCTCATTTATGAAATAGGGGTTTCTATGTGGTGAAATTCAAATACAGATATTGGGACAGGGTTTGGGAAACAGAAAGACGAGGAGCAGAAAGTGCTTCAGAACAGAAGGGATGGCAGTATATAAAGAATCTAAAAAGTGTAAGACTGGGTAACACTCAAGTCCATGTCCCATACGAAGAAAGGAAACATGAAACTTCCTTTCACTATCCAGATACTGGGGCAAAGCAAGAAATAAAAATCATAAATAGAATTTCTCCTCTGGAAAAATTCCACTGTCCTTAAGATAATTCAACTTCTGTAACATCTCTTCTGAAATGTAGACAAACTGATCTCACCCCTCCAGGACAGCAAGGGAAAGAGATACAGAGATATGAGAAAGATAAAATATACAGGTAAAATTATCAAGAATCTGGCATCTTTCCTGATAATTGGAGCCTGAACTGATTTCATCAGTCAACTCTGAGAAACTTTGAACACTATTTCATGCCTTGATCTTGTATATCACTCTCCTTGAGAGCTGTCTTGTCACAGGTCAATTGCTTATGGTCATCAGAAAAGAATGGGTTCCCCAGGGCTCTGCACATTTTTAAAGACTCAGAATTCAAGTTTCTTCACTCTCTGCATTCATGAGATTGAAGTTATTCCTACTTAGTTTAATTTATTTCCTACGTATGCAATTTCTTCTGTCTAAGAAGCGTTTTGAAGTTGCAACCTCTTTCTAGCTATATCACAATTGCTGAAACAGTTTATCCTGTGTCTTGTAGTAAGACAATGAAACTGCTCAGGTATTATATATTATGTCTAGAGATTTCCAGTATTCCTTTTAAACTACTACTTCAATTCATTGAAATAAATTTATTCTAATCTAAATTTGGATAAGTTTTGTGCTGAGAACAGACTTTCTACACCATGACATGGAAGATCCGGGTTCAAAAACTTACCTAATCTCTTGAGGCTTCATTCACAGTGGGAATTAAGGTTTAGCACTCCAAAGCTTAAGTTTCAGACATCCTGTTGCTTAGAGGTTTTCTTAACCCCAAG
Source organism: Clamator glandarius (assembly GCA_033459285.1). Classification (NCBI taxonomy): domain Eukaryota; kingdom Metazoa; phylum Chordata; class Aves; order Cuculiformes; family Cuculidae; genus Clamator; species Clamator glandarius. Next base: position 649,204 of record JAUNZM010000174.1, read on the forward strand.
TATTAGGCCTGGATCTAATAAGGAATGTAAGCATTTAAAACATACCTTCAGGCAAGTGGTCCCTAGGGTCTACTTCAGAATCTTAAATAAGCACTTACATTTTTTATACAGAGCATGTCACAGAGATAGAATCCAAGGAATGAGATTTACTCAGTATGCTGATTGTAGACTCTATCTAAAGTAACCTTTTTTTAAAAAAACATTAAAGACATATATATCAAAGGGTAATGGTATCTAAGCAGGATTTACATCTAAATGTCCACCAGAACATGGTGAGAAAATATAGAGAGTGAAAACTTCTGATAGATGTTGGTAGTATGATAGTTTAGCAAGCAGCAGAAGTGGTACATCTGAGCTGTTGTGCCAATTAATTATGGACATTATTTAATATATCTTGGTGTTTAAATTATTCTTTTCTTTAATTCCTTTATTCATCTAAAAATGCTAAAAATAGTCAAGTGTCTGGTTACACTAAAGAAGGATATAAGAAAGATCTATGCATTTGAAAACTCATCTGTTTAACTTAGCTAGGACAATCATCTAACAGACCGTAGAATCGTAGAATGGTTTGGCTTGGAAGGGACCATAAAGATCACCCAATTCCAAATCCCCTGCCACGAGTCGGAACATCTCCCACCAAGCTGCTTAAGACCCCATCCGACCTGGCCTTGAACACTTCTTGGGAAGGGGCAGCCACAACCTCCCTGGACAACCTGTGCCAGTGCCTCATCACCCTCATCATGAGGAATTTCTTCCTGCCATCTAGTCTAAATTTTCCCCCCTCCAATTTAAAGCCATTCTTCCTTGTCCTAACACTACATACCTTTGTAAAAAGTCTTTCCCCAGCTTTCTTGTATGTCCCCTTCAGGTACTGGAAAGCCTCAGAGACTTCTCTTGTCCAGGCTGAACAACTCCAACTGTCTCAGCCTTTTGTTATAGCAGAGGTGCTACACCCCTCTGATCATCTTCTTGGCACTCCTCTGGACCCATTCCAACAGTTCCATATCCTTCTCATGTTGGGGATTCCAGAACTGGACACAATAGTCGAGGTGGGGACTCACAAGAGCAGAGTAGAGGGGCAGAATCACCCCTCTCCAGCTGCTGGCCATGCTTCCCTTGATGCAGCCCAGGATTCTGTGCTGTAAGAATGCATTGCCAGTTCATGTTGACATATGTTCTAAATACCTGTGAAATAGGTAATTGTGTTAAACACTTAAAGCAAGCAGAAAAAGCTGAAATAGTGTACACAGCTGAAGGTGAGTCCATGTCCACCCATAATAAAATACGTGAAATTGTAAAACTGAACACTGTTGGGAAAACCAAAGTGAATATACTCCAAGGAGCAGACACTGGACCAAGAATTTCTCCATTATCCACTTTACTTAAGCCTGGATTTTGCCACTTTATTTCCCAACAACTAGATATTTAAATAAACTTTGAGCATATGTGGAGCAGGCAATGGAGCACAGCTCAGAGAAATACTGGTTGCAGAACTAGAAGCAGTAAAAGCACATCAGTGGGGTATTAATATTTTTCAGCCTTGCTGAGGGCCACAGCTTGACGTTAGCTTGGCTGATTGTTTCTGAGGACACCGGCTTACCCCTCTGACCTACCTGCCTCGTACTCTTGAAGTTACCCTCCTTCCCATGTGAGTTCAGGGATATGTCATAGTGTGCATAGTACACCCACTACACACCATCCTGTTAAACTGTTTTGTTACATTGTAGGAGCTGTTATTTGTCACTGGCCACTGCTGGCCTCCTCTTTGTAATTCAGGGGTGGATGAACTGCTCCCAGTTCTACAAAGGACAAGACACACCACTCATATGTCTTGAGTGCAAGCTCATATCACTTCACTTGCACTGGATAAAAGTAGACTGTAGATTGATTGAAATGCTGATTTGCCATGACACCAATCAGCTTTCAAAGGTACTGGTTTGCTATTTAATTCCTTCAAATAAACAAATGTATCCTGTTAGGGAATACAAATATCCTCACTCCTCAGGCATTCTTATCAGTGAAAATAGTGTATTTGGCTGTTATCAGAGTTCAAGCTTTTTAATTAGCATGTTTGTGGGACACCAAGAACACTTTTGTCCAAGTGTTGTGTTAGAAAATTTAGTGCTGTCTTTCCACAAAATCAGGAAACAATTGATGAAAGCCCTGGTGAGTTCTGCTCATCAGTCCTAGTGAGTCTGCAAAGGATTTTACTCTTCGAAGTCAGGATTGTAGCTTTGCATAGTAGTGATATGCTCTGCTGATTTCTTGTATTCCTCTGATAATTTCTTTCCTAACAATGTTTACTTCCTTCTGAAGCCAAAGCCTTTGGAGAGTTTTCTGAAGCTGCCAAATCCCATCCCTTTGTCAGTAGCATCTCCTGTTATAAGAGATAAACTTTGTTTATCTATTGCTCCAAAACATGTTTATTTCAGTTTTATCTGTTTGGAATACATTTTCTATTTATTGGGATATATTTTCTATTTATTAGATACTTGATTGATATAAATAATTTTATAGTTAAATTAATTTTTAATTGCTTCTTCTCCAGTCCCAGCCAACTCAACACTATCTGGACAATCTTGCTTTCACTTCCAAGCTACTGACAAATATGTTGAGGGGCTGGTGATTCCATACCTAGCATAGTTCAGTAAAGAAAAAGAAATACACAGACAATTATTCTTGCAGGAATCCCGAATCACTTATTTCTCCCTAGGAAACAAACACGTCATGGGTGATTTTTCTTATTTTGGTATTAGACTGAGTGAAAGTGCCTTTTTTACATTTTTAAAAACTTTTGCCACCTGATAAGAGGGCATTTACCAGTTTTCACATGCCTCATACACTTTCTATAGGAAGAAAAAAAAAACAGAAAAGGAAAATAAAGATCATAATACAAGAACAGAAAAAACAGAGCAAATTTTTATATACATAAATAAGATTTTCCCAATGTAGGTGCAACCGGATATTGTATGGAAATGTTATGTACTTACTAAAGGCATATGTATCTGGAACAACTGGTAAATTGTATACTTTGCATTTGTTATGAGGTAACTTTCACATCAGACATCACAAGATATTTTATGAACAAATGATAAAACTATTTTAGAATACAGAAAACCATGAAACTTGAAAAACTCGCTTGATTTAAATTATCAAATTTAAGATTATGTACCAGCCTTCAACAAAAACACCAGTGTTATTTAACATGTTAGTAAAGATTTCCATAAATAATATGCAGAATTGTTCATAGAATCATAGAATGACCAGGTTGGAAGAGCCCCACCGGATCATTGAGTCCAACCATTCCTATCAAACACTAAACCATGCCCCTTAGCACCTCGTCTACCTGTGCCTTAAACACCTCCAGGGACGGTGAATCAACCACTTCCCTGGGTAAAATGACTTGATAAACATAGGAACATCTTACTCTGCAGAAAAGCCCGCAGACTTGTGATTAGTGATCTAACCATCTTGGGAAGATATCGGTTTGAATCCTTTTAAGCCTACAGACACACAAATATTATCTGAATATTTGAGTATGGTTCTCTGGCCTATTGAACAAGCACATATGGATAACTGTGAATATGACAGAGCTCCAAATTCCTCTGACACAAACAAACACACTTTTTAGAGAAAGGGCTTAACTAAATGTCCTTTTTGGGACATCTAAACTTCTTGTCATTGTCTGAGTTACAGCTAAGCCTAAGGGCTATGCATGATCATTTATGAAGGTGCAGAGTTTCAAAGACAACTTTGTCCTCAGCATTCCCTTTTGGAGATACGGGATAGGTAACTGCTGGATCACAAACCTACCACAGTAGGATGTTTTACTTTCTGGTAGATAAGTGGGTTAGAAACTTTTCTGTCAGCATCATAGGAAGACTGCTAGGTAATGATTTATGGCTTTTCATACCATCTTCGGACCTGCTTTATGCTACAGTGTGAGGCAAGAACATCAAAGTCCGTGCCTGTTCTGATGACTATTCATTTAATACTAAGAAAGTTCTTACTCATATTTCACAGTGATATTGCAAAGTATATTTGCTGAAATAACTGGCAGCAATCCAGGTGTTCGCAAAGGTAAGCAAGACCAAAAGTGACTGTCATCTATCATTCTTTAAGACATTAGGTTGCACTTAAATTGTTTCAAGGATGTAGGCCTGACTAAGCAACTTGATGAATATGACCAAGTGTTCTTTTTTGCAGAAGTTAGTTGTTGTGCTCAGTTTGTTTCATGTTTTGAATATTCATTCTGCCTAATTTTTAGTATCTAACTCGGGTGTCCAAATGAGGACACTGCCTTGTCTGACCATACTTTATCATTAATGGAAAAAGTAGATGGCTCATCCAGGATTTATTCTGTGTAACAAGTGTAGCTTAATTGCTATGCTCTCTATCTTTTGAATGGAGAGAATGAAAGATAATCTGTGCCTTCAGAATACTCTCTCCTTCTGGAAGTGCTGACATCCCTCAAAGTACAAAACCAGACAGAGGGGACTAGACTCTGAAGACAGGCACCTAAATTTGATTTTCCTGAAGTCAGTCTATGTGATTAAACCTATCCATGTGTGACTTTTTTTTTTATTTGGACTTTTTATACAACTTTCCTTTACTTACTCTGAAGTGGTTCACTGTGAAAACTCTTTGATTATGTCTCATTTTGAATAGTCTGCTTTGAGAGATCCTGCCCACCAAGGACCTTCACACATTTACCTATGTCAATAAGAGCTAGAGTTTCAAAGAGGGGTCAAAGTGTCTCTGACTAAGAAATCCAAGGAGTGACATCTTGAACATTAACCCTGGACACAATCAAAATAACTTCTTAAAATTTAGCACAAAGCTAATTCAGAAGAACTATGACTTTTTTGTTACTGTTAGAAATTGCTGTTCTTCACATAAACTACCTTTATTTCAGAGTATTTCTTAAGTGCAGTAGGGATGCAATTGCCTCAGAAGTCAAGTACTTAACAAATACCTCTCTCACAAAGATGCTCTGAGACTTACCTGTTTACAATGAGAAACTGGACCCTATTTCTCTCCATCCTTACACACACACTCACATATAACCAGGTTAACACTACAGTCCTTTTTATATCTCTTCAATGTCATTTTAATGGTTTAGACTGTTGATGCAGCTATCTTTATAGTTCCATTAAAATCCTAAAACAGCCAGCCTTGGTAGACTGGAATCCTCTAACAGCCTGAGTTTTGGGACAAAGCCTTTATTTGTACTTGCAACTGAGTCAAGTTAGACACATTCTCCACCATCGTTATGGTTCATGGAAACACATTCTGGATAGGCACAAGGATAGGCTCTATGGTTATTGCCCTCATCACTTTCCCAGCAGTGGTTTCCATACTAAGTGTTGTTCATAAAATCCTCCATCCTTCAGTGAGCTGTATCCATCCACAAAACATCCCAGTTCTGCTTCATTTTCAGGGACAAACTTGGAATGAATTTTAAGTGCATTTTTAAGTCATGTTGTTTTCCTTTACAGCTGTAGGAGCACTACTTCTTAACAAGACAATTCAAATATGCTACCTCCAAGATCAAAGAATACCCTTACGTCTGTGTCATACATGTGACCAGCACTTTAAGATCTGTCCAGAAATGATTTTACTGCTTATGAAAAGATGTCAGTATGCAATATTTTTCCTTTTAATTCTAGCTTTCTATCTCTATATCAGTCTCTATCTCTGCCTCTATTTCAGTCTTTATGTCTCTGTCTCTTTATGTTGCTCAAAAATACATAGAAATGCATATTTATTTGCTAAATGTTAGTAGAAACAAGATTCTAGTTCAGGAATAGTCATTCAACCAAACTATTTAACTCTTTAAATTCTCTAATATACATTTTTTTAAAAAGGGCTGTGCATTATTGTGGAATTTTGCAACTAAGTTTTTTTTATTTTTTATTTTCAAAAATATCAAACAAGACATTTGAACATATTTTAAGTGCAGATATTTATCAAGATGGAGCACTTAACTCCAGAAATATTGCAATCAATGAACTAATATTTTTCAAACAGAAAGCCTTCTCTTCAAAATATCATAGGCTCTGATAGGGTGGTACTGGTACGTTCCAGTATATCTTCCAGAATTTCTGCATGACTGCAAGTGTGACAAGATTGCCAGTTCCTAATGCACCACTCCTAGAGGAGCTGACATTGCAACCCAATTACTGGCACTGAGTATCACACTTTTTGATCTAGCTCTTCTTTCTTGTATAAATAATAAACTACCTTTTTTTTTCTTATGTTTGATTACTGAGACAAGATGCTGCTGCATCATTGCCACTGTCTGTGAATGGAAGAAAATCATTTCTAGAAACGTACTGTAGTTATCTTTTATAGATGAAGAATATCATATGCTCACTTTCCTGTCACAGAAGTGTAATCATTTTATAAATACAATAATAAAGAATTAGCTTTGATCAAATGAGAAAAATACCATTCTTTCCTTTACTCTCTGCTACAAACTGGAAGCAAGGAAGAACAATTTCTGTCATCTGACAGTTCTAGTCATAAATAGAATTGGCCTTCTGTTATATCTTCATCACTGGTATCTTGACTTTACATCTTTCATGGTGTTTCCCATCACCCATATCTTCCTTTATTTATTTCTTCCCTCCATCTTTTCTTCTTCTTCTTCTCTTGGAAATCACTGTTCTATATTTCAGTCTTGGGCTCTGTCAGACTCTTCCTAAGTCTTATTATTTCAGACCTTCCTCTTTCCTTCCTTTAAATTTTAACTGTTAATACTCAGGCAAAGTTTTAACTTGTTTGATAATATATCATACCTAGCATAAAGACACTGCATCCAAGTGGCACAGAGAGTGAGTTTCCTGTTGGAGAGGACAATATTTCTAGAAATATGATAACTACTTGCAAATGTAGAATGCATTGTGGAAGAAATGTTAAAGGGGACAGCCAGAGGTAAAGGGGTGTTCTGTGTTTCAGAGCTGCCCTAAAGGGTAGCTCTTTATTGTATGCTGAAAACATGCTCTACATGTGAGTTTTTTTAAAAAGTAAAAAAAGTGATTAAATACATTGTGAACAGAGGTTTGGACTCTCTGTATTCTCTGCACAAAAGAGAAAAAGGAAACACACTGAGTTCTTTTTATAGGAAAGGAACTTAAGGAACTTCTTTGCAGAGGTAATTGAGCTGAGATCTGTAGGTTAGAAGGCAAGTTTAGTCACTTATAAGGGGTATTCCCTGGAGCGACTGAAGAATAGTAAAGAATGAACCTCTTAACACATGGTCATGGGGAGCAAAGTAAACACAGGATAAAATTTTTAATGGTATCCAACCAATTAATGAATCTATGTTTAATTAAAGAAAAAAAAAGTTGTTAAATACTGAGGTACACTGAGAGTAAAAAGGACGTAGAATCCTAAGTAACTTCTGGGCATTTGGACACTTTTTGGTGCTAAAAGTGAGTCCAGAGAAGAGCAACAAAGCTGGTGAAGGGGCTGGAGAACAGGCCTTATGAGGAATGGCTGATAGAGCTGGGAGTGTTTAGCCTGGAGAAGAGGAGGCTGAGAGGAGACCTCATTGCTCTGTACAACTACATGAAAGGAGGTTGAAGAGAGGAGGGTGCTGGGCTCTTCTCCCAAGTGACAGGGGACAGGACAAGAGGGAATGGCCTCAAGCTCCGCCAGGGGAGATTTAGGCTGGACATAAGGAAAAGATTTTTTAGAGAAAGGGTCATTGGGCACTGGAACAGGCTGCCTAGGGAGGGGCACAACAACCCTGTGCAGTGCTACAGACTAGGAGAATCCTGGCTGGAAAGCTGCCAGGAGGAGAAGGACCTGGGGGTGCTGGTTGACAACCGACTGAACATGAGCCAGCCAAAAAGGCCAATGGCATCTTGGCTTGTATCAGAAATAGTGTGACCAGCAGGTCCAGGGAGGTTATTCTCCCTCTGTACTCAGCACTGGTGAGACCGCACCTCAAGTACTGTGTTCAGCTCTGGGCCCCTCACCACAAGAAGGATGTTGTGGCTCTGGAGCGAGTCCAGAGAAGAGCAACAAAGCTGGTGAAGGGGCTGGAGAACAGGCCTTATGAGGAGTGACTGGGAGAGCTGGTGTTGTTTAGCCTGGAGAAGAGGAGGCTGAGGGGAGACCTTATTACTCTCTACAACTACCTGAAAGGAGGTTGTGGAGAGGAGGGTGCTGGCCTCTTCTCCCAAGTGACGGGGGCAGGACGAGAGGGAATGACCTCAAGCTCCGCCAGGGGAGATTTAGGCTTGAGATGAGGAAAAAACACAGAAAAGGTGCTTAGGCATTGGAACGGTCTGCCCAGGGAGGTGGTTGAGTCACTGTCCCTGGAGGTGTTTAAGGTTAGGGTGGATGAGGTACTTAGGGGCATGATTTAGGGATTGGTGGGAATGGTTGGACTCAACGATCCGGTGGGTCTTTTCCAACCTGGTTATTCTGTGATTCTGTGGTTGATTCACCCTCCCTGGAGGTATTTAAGGCACAGGTGGAAGAGGTACTGAGGGGCATCATTTAGTGTTTGATAGGGATGGTTGGACTTGATGATCCAGTGGGTCTCTTCCAATCTGGTTATTCTGTGATTCTGTGATTCTGTAAAAATATATTTTATTCAGAGTAAAGACAAAATGAGTAGCTTTCATCTACATTTTCCCAGCATGAATCTTAGGTCAAGGGACTTACACTGTTATAATTGTTGTAGAATTAAGAGTAGCTCCCTCCCTTGAATTTTCTCCCATCATATATTTATTAAAAATCTAGATATTTCTGCTTTGTTTTAAGTTTTAGAATCAATGTGTTTTATGATAACTGAATCTGATCCCATAGACATTCTTGTCTTTATAAGTCCTAAGAGTTTTATCATGTACTTGACTTTCTTTAACACCTAATAGTGGACAAACAAAAAAGGAAAGCACATCTAAATAAAAAGTCTGGATAAAGAAAAACAGTGATTCTGAAATGCAGTCTTTCAGAAAGGAAATATTCAAATGTCTGTTATAAGACAGCTTAGAGTCTTTGGATTCAAAGTGAAAATGAAGGTCTGTTTGACTAAGCAATTGACTAAGTGAGAAATCAATCAATTGTCCACTGAGAAGACTACCATTCAGTTTGGGGGTTCTTTAGGAGTAAAACAAGACTAAACAATTCCTCAAATTTTCCAATGGTTTAATAATCCAGATATTTTTAATCTGTAGCCCAGGAGATACTAATGACTGAATCCAATCCAAAGAGCTATGTGAAATTCTTGGACTTCCAGTATTTTTTATTAATATATTATATCATGATATACAGAAATACGGATGGTCACCAGTGGCTGGTTTTTGCAAAAAGGATAGGAATATTTCTCGGAAATTTAAACCCATACATTTTGGTCTGCTATTGCTCCTGCTAGAAAATCTATGTCTCTATGTACTGCATTCATTCATTTTACTGTTGAGATAGACATTCCTGACTTGTGTTTGGGTTTTTAACTATTCTGATCACTTTTTCAACTACTTTATGCGTTCAGGATGGTGCTCAATCACTACACTTCCAATAAGAGATTAAAGAAAATCTATAAGTCAACCTCTCTGCCATCAGAAACATAAAATCAGGATGTAAAGATATATTTCAGTCAGAAGTGAAGTCACCGCATAACATTTGTAGAAAAAGAAAACATTCTGTGATGCAAATAGCATTTATATTCCCAAATAAACTATTAATAAGGGAGAATTCCCTTTTCTATTGCCAGTTGGGATTGAACCCTGCAAATGATAAGCATTGTTGTCAAAGGAAAGTAAATGCTGATCCAGTGTCATACTGTTAAATTGCACACTCTAGGCTAAGGAGCCCAAAGGGCCTCAAACATAAACCAGAACTACTGGAATATGTTCAACTCTGCTAACTCCAACACACTGTCATACACAATTGGTCATATACCAAGCTGCAAGTGCCTTACCATATATGCACTAAGACAAGTCCATTATAATGAAGTTTACCTTCAACTTTTTTCATTGTTAGCTTATACTAACTTGACCTCTCACTTGCCATGGTCTGAGAGTGTGCGCTGACAGTGTTAGAGCTATGCAGTAATATGACAAGCTATGATGGATATAGTTATAAATCTGAACTTTAGAAAACAAGGTAATAAACTACAAAACTACCTATAATAGCTATGAAAGACATCCATGAAGGTGTGTTTGTAAAGAAACTACTCTAGACCTTCAAATTGTACTCAGTTTCTTAGTACAACATTATCCTTTCAGGTTTTCACTAGGATATGAACAGAGGTACAAAAAAATCGGAAGAAACTATATCTGAATTCCAGGTATGTTTTACACATTTGCTTAAAAATTGACTCCCTACACAATAAAAATTTGCTACAGAGAGCCCTGCTTTTTCTGTGGGATGATCAACAAAGTTCTGCAACTGCCTCTTCCTGACAATAATGGAGGATAATAAGGATGTTATTAGAAGAGTCCCTGAAGTTATAAATAGCAAAAAACACAGATGCCTGCAAAGGTGGCAACATAAGCAATTGAAAACACTATGTGGTGTGAAGAGCCCACAAATGTCAGATTGTGCAACTTAAAGCTCTGCTGAAAAAACCAAAATTCAAACCAAGAGAAAATACTCATTCTGCAAACACTGCATTCAGAAGGGCTTTTATACAGTAGGGAGAAAGTAATCACACATAGTTAAGAGAAACAAATGTTGGTTTAGTGTGTAGTCTACAAGCCCATTGATTTATATGTATATACATTTTATTGCTGTGGTGCTGACTTCCATGGAAAACATTAAGCTATGGTTAACAGGTGTGTATTCAACAAAAAAAAAAGTTGAAAGGTTATTTCCTATTGAAGTAACCGCACTGGCATTCAGGAAGCAGTAGTAATTTGTGTTGGTAATGCAAAGTCCAAGGGTACAGTCAAGTATAATGTAACTCTAGAAGTCACAAGTAAAGCTACATATTGACACAGGAGATGTTTTTCCTTCTCTGTCTGTGTGTTCTCCACCTAATTCTGAGACAGCAGTGTAAGTAGATCATATACTACAGGAACTGTAGAGATATGTTCTGATGAAAAAGTGTTTCACAGGAAAATATGGATTAGTAGAGTTTAAAATATTTTACTGAAAACTTCCTGAGCTTTAAGTGAGCAAACCTTCACAGAAAGCACAGTAACACCTTCCCTCCCACTCCAACTCTGCCCAGATGCCTGGCATATTACTCCTAGTGTAGTAGCTACAGGGCAGCTAATGTGCTGATGATAACAACATTGCCTGCAGTCTCATCTTTGCTGGCTCTACCTGGCATTTTATCTGTTATGTTTAGAAGAACAAACTAAATTCTGTGTATAAAACTGGGCATTCAGCTTCAGAGGTATAGTTGTACCACATATAATAATTCCTTGAAACAGAAGGCTGCCTTTTCTGGAAAGTGATGCCATTATTCCTCTTAGTCTTCTATAAAACCCCATCTAGTTGATCACCTCTAACTATATTCTGCAGCAGAACAAGAAAATGTCTAAATTCCCTAGAAAATAAAAATAAAGCAAGCAGTTTTCCAGTCAGCTGCACTTGTCACAAGTTCTCTGTAAGGCAATAAGTATTCTTACATCTCAGGCTCCATCTAGCACTCCTAGAAATGTTTTTCATGGAGTTAAATTTCTTCTGGCAAACATAAGCTACAGGCAAAGCTCTGTCTTTGTATACCTTTTATGCACAAGTTTTGTGCTGACGTTTATTGGTTTAGAAACAGATCAAGTTAAATCAACTCAATCCTATTATACAGAATCAAAAGCATTGTTTGTTCTCCAAAAGCAATCTACTCCCTACCCTTAACATGAGTGTAATATAATCTAACTTCACTTAATTAAAATAACTTAGTAGACATGTAGTACAAACTTATTTTACTGGGTCCATTTCTAGCTGATGGTAAGAGATGGACATCAACATTCTGCTTTTGTTAGGAACTGGGTGGGGTTTTCCTGTTTTTTGCTTTTTTTTCCTCTTGTAGCATGAATCTATTCTGGTAGACTTCAGTATCATGATTGGCTTTGACTTGGTTAGATGACAAACTTAGACGAGTCAATTATTTTTTTAAGGAGCTTAGGCTTATACTCAAGAACAGTCTTGCTCTCTTTGTTTTACAATTTAATCTCTTATGGAATATTCAAGAGTTGATCAGACATTCAAGAAGTAGAGTGCAGTACTAAACAGAGGACCATATTGAGGAACCTTCTCCCACTAAGCTCTGTACAATCTGTAATTTGGGACCTGCTGGGGAGCTTCTCCAGTATGTTATCTTTGCATTGTTTCTTTACCTGGTGTTGAGAACAATTCATGGAGAATTTTCCTCTGAACTCAGCTGGAAAGACAATTTTCATACTGTACAAATTTGCCTTTCCAAGGTTTTAATTTTCCTATTTGTTCCTGCACTATCACCTCTCTGTAGCTTCTATTGGTTATAACAATTCATAAGCAAAGCTCTGTGCAGTTCCAAGCAGGGTATGTATTCTTATAAAACATTTAGAGAAGGGTTTCTGTGGTAGACTGCAGTTCCCTGTGGGCACTTAAAGTTTGAGAGAGATATAGCAAGTGAATTATGAAAAGGAATAAATTTGTTCAAAATCTTTCTGTTCATATTGAGGTATTACACTATATTTACTTTTTAGCTTGGAATTCTGTTGATGCATAATTCTCCTGCAAAAAAGTATTTTCTTCAGCACCTTTTTTGGCCTGGGAGTCTTTGATCCTCAGTAAGAGCTTAAGAGTGCTTGGTAAAGGTGCCTATTTTCTTCATTTTTGTTGTTGCAACCCCAAAAATAAATATAATGCATGACAGAACTGAAGTCTTTAGTTTCTGTAAAGTTTCATTATGAATGTCTACATTATACATCACAGTATCAATAATGTCCTGTTTCTCAGGACTAAGCCTTCCAGACAATGTAAGGTAATTATGCATGATAAAATGAAATACTTCTTATAGTCTATTTATGCAACATCTCCTTTACGTATTGAAAAAGGGACTTTTAAGTGTTTGAAACTTTGCCAAAAGCATACAAATTACCTTTTTTCTGGGATGAGGTGAAATATCAAGAAACCTCTCAATCAATAATTCAATTTGCCATTTCTCAGAATTAATCCTTTCTTAACAACTTTTTTACCCGTTGCACTGATAGTCTTTCAGGACTGCAAAGCAAAAGAAATATATTGTTTCAGTGGTTTAAATTATAATGATGGAAATAATTTAGACTAACTAAAGATAGAGTAATTTTTGCAAACTAAGGTAGTTTATGACTGCTATAATTATTTTTACATACACTTTCTTTAGTGTAAGTGGAGGGATAGATTTCCATATAATACAATGGTTTAATTTGCCCTTTTGCCAGGGCAGAAACAGTAGATAAGAGAGAATTGTTGTCTCTGCATGAGATTCTTGAGAACTCTTACAGTCGAATGTAAATCTGTGTATTAACATAAGCTCAAGTTTTGTGGGATAGAGTGTGAACTGGATGCTTTGCCACATAAGAGCACTTCAGAGAAAATCTGTATGTTGGGTAGCATTAGTCCTGGTTTCCTTAGGATCAGCTACTGGATTCCCCATAGGGGTGAGCACAGTGCATGCTTCTATTACGCATCTATAGATGATGGTGATCTCCAGGTAACAACTGCCATGTAAGCACAGATTAAGAGGTTTGTTTATTTGTTTTTTGTTTACATTTTTAGAATCCTTAAAAACTAGAGTAAAATGTCATCTGCTTATATGAATCTAGAGCATTGTTACTGAAAGTAATAAAACAATAATACAGAGCAAAGAACTAATTTCTAGGTTCCCTAACAAGGGTGTGCCATCTGTGAAAGTTCAGTGAGAAAACACACAAGTTAAAATTCTTTTTCAAACTGAAAGGAAACAGTTTTTCAATATTTCAGAGGCAAATTAATTAGCCATTTGAGACTGTTTTAGTTTAGTTTTATTTTATTTCAAAATTCTTTAAATAAACTGCATTCCCCCCTCAAAATTACATATACCCTGGATTTCATTTTGGTCCAAGTCAGTTTATTTTTTGCTGATATTTCAGTTGCCACAGTTTTCAGACATTTCTGCCCTTGACCCAGGTCCAAAAGCCCCAGATCTCAAAAAAAATCTAGGTAAATTCCAATGAAACACTGCTATCAACTCAGTAGAAGTTAGCTAAACACAAGTTGTTTTGAAATAAACGCATTTGGCAGGCAAAACTATCATTTCCCCACCTTTGAGACTACCCTTTAATACCAGTGGTTACAAGAGAGGGTTGCTTGAAAATTGTTCTCACTTACAGAAGGGAGAAGACCACCGTGATTCCTTTTTCAGATTAAGAGAAGTGAAGTGTTGCCTAAAATCAGTATTGCAACCTTTTTCTCTGCTCTGTTTTATAGGTAGGATGGAACAACTTGGTCAAACAACATTTCATGGCTGAAAATTCAGCATCACAGGAATCATTAGTTAATTAAGCATAGTGATCTCTCTGACTCTGGCAGAAAACATAGTTATTTTTCATTAAAAATTAAAAGTGGTCAGTTATTTGCATGGAGTAGCATGGAGCCACTCCAATAATGTAATTAAGCCTCATTGGTAATTCTGTCAAATTTCTCCCATTTATGGCAACATATTTTATAGATGTGGTTTTAGAAAAATGAGTTCATCTCTCTTGAATTGATGAACTTTTAGTTTTTTTCAAATGCTGAAGTATTTTCCCCATTGTGAACCAATTCAGGTAAATATTATGAGTACTATAGAAACACAAACAGTGTAGATGTTTCTGAGACAGAATTTCATCAGATTTAACATATATTGTATTAGCTAGCTATGTGATATATATGTTCCTCCGTTAAGCACAAGACATGACACAAATCAAATAATTCTTGAATTATAAAGTTGTTTATTTGACATCTTTTGTGGATCAGTTTTACTGCTGGTAATATCCCCCTTTATTTTAGTTCTCCCTCATATGAGCCATCAAAGAAGACATAAAAAGTAAAAGGAAAACAGACTATCGAAACTACGACTTAAATAGTAGTACCCACATCTCCTAAATATGAGGCACCTGTGAGTCTTACAGTTAAGGTAAGACTGGAATTCAAGAGATTTTTGCTTAGTTTCTATTTGCATCACAGACTCTTGTTCCATATTCCTGGTTTTCCCACTGCAAACCTTCTCCAGGTCTTGATTGTTAGTAAAAAATATCAATTCAAATATAAGATTACGACAGGAACTCATTGGAGAATCATATTAAACTTCCTGGTTATACAGGAGCTAATTTTTGACACTCACAAACATGAATAAAAAGGACTATTTTAATTGGAGTAATAATGAAAACTCATACAACACAGATGAACTTGGTAACCAATCATTGAAAACTAATATATTAATTTAAAGTGTATTCTTATATAAAATCTTATGTTTTGTGCTACACCTAGTGCTAGGTTTGCTATCCTACCTGCTTCCACAAGACACTGCTTGCACCTCACTGGTTCTTCACAAGCTGATGAAGGAAACTTTGGTAGCTTTACTCTCATTTTTCAGTTTTTAGTTCCCAGCAGAACCAGTGTAACTAACCACTGACTAACTAACCACCATCTCTTTAACTCACAAAAAATCTTAACCAGTTTCTTCTGTCTCTCATAAAATCTGCATATGGTACCCAGACTTCTTATTCTCTTTTCCAGCTTCTAGCCTTTGTTTTCCACTTCTAGAGGGAAAAGCCATCAGTTTTGTGATGATTCACCACAGGTGCATTCAGAGCTGCCTGCTACAGTTCTGTGTTCCTAACCTTTACCTCCACTGTAAAGCAACTTTTTACATCCAAGTGCCTCTCAATTCTTACATCTCTCCATGTATCAACCAAACATGTTCTAGTTGTTCCATCAGACCTTTTTATCTCTTTCTCTTTTACTTCATCAGATGACCAAATATCACCAGGATGACCTTCCCTTCGTTCACATACCTCCCTGTAGATAATTGAGTGAAGGCTTGTTTCACTTTATCTTTAAGCCTCAACATCAGCAGGATTTGTACTTTCCTACCTTAACATTCCCCTAGATGGCTGATCTTCCTAATTTTACCCTGGCCATTTTGGCTGCCAACAAAACAGCTCAGGTTTTCACGAAGCTGTTGGATTTTGCTCTGTCTTCATGAAGGAAAGCACAGTGGTTTGTGGTTTTACACATAGGAAGTGGAGAAGGGGAATTAGTGGTGAGATGAGGCTGATCCTAAAGCAAATTCATCCTTCAGACAACTTGCCATTTCTGAACTAGAGCATCACTAATCATCTTTCTCCTTGACTACACTGAAGGTAAAATCAGCTTAGAACAAAATTATGTCTCCTTTTCCAAGACAGAAGCTATCGGTGGTGAAACTTGTCTTTTCACCATGGCATAGGGTTAAGGCATTGTTGCTTTTCTCAAAAATCAGTGGGTTTTGAAAGGTAGTGGTCAATTCTTCTCTAAACTCTTGTTCAGTTAGATTCTAATAACTGTGTTCAGCATCTTGAATTTTGAAATCCTCAGAAAATGCAAGAACCAAGTCTTTTGCTACCAAAATTGTCAGGAGATGCCTAGTTTCAGTAGTCAGTGAGGAAGAACAGAAAAAGGTTGTGGTAACTAAAGTGGTGCCATACAAAACATAACCACAGTTTAGGAAAGAGTGACAATACTAATGTCATGTGGAGATGAAGGCTGAGACTTGGGAACTTGGGAATCAAATGCTAAATCCCTTGGATGGAAGGAGATTTAAAGGACTGAGTGAGGAGTAAATTGGTGTAGCTAAGTAGAATATCTTTTGGGGATTTTTATTTTGGGGATATTTATTATCAATTTGGTGATTTTTAGAGAAATTAGGAGGCACGGGTGAATTTATATACATAAGAGGAGTGGAGAGTACAGCTGAAAGGAGCTATGTTATGAGATTAGGAGAATTACTGTATATAATGAAAAGCAGGAAGCTCTGGTCTAATGGACTTTGAGGCAATATAAGGAATCTAGTTGAGCGGGATGGTAAGAGGGTGCCATATATATTTCCTTTGATTGAGCTCTTTCCACCATGCAGGATACTGATCTGAGTGCACACTTTAAGGTCCACTCTATTTCTCCTCAAGAAGGGCTAGACACCTTCACATCCTACTCATCATCCTTCTAACTTAGAAAAAATATTGCACCTTCAGGGCTTGATTTCTTAATTCCATTTCTTTGAATTCTTTGGACTTTTTTCTCCCTTTCTTCCATTTTTTTCCCTTTAGCATGGCAAGCCTTCCAGGTAGAACATGACTTTTATGTATAGAAATTAGTGTAACGTTTTCATACCAACCAAGACTTCTGTTGTTGAGTTCCATTTCGTTGCCTATTCACGTTAATGTTTGTTTGACCTGTGTATATGTTATTTCATTCTACGTGCTCTTCCTGAAATTCATCTTATTTCCAGACACATTCTGATTATAGTCCTTACACCTTTTGTTTTTGTTATTCTCACTTTTTTCAGCCTTATGTGTTAAATATTTATGCCTTTTGTCCTTCTGTATGATTCGTAATTGTCTATCACTACTTCTTTCCTTCCTGAATGTAAAATTAATTAGTATGAACAATATATGGCAGTGGTAAAGTCTAGACTTGCAATTTAACATCCAGCAGGAGGATGGGCAAATGATGAGTGATCATTCCAAGACTTCATTTTCTCAATTAGTATGTTGCAGAAGAACCAGATAGAAAGAGCTTGCACTTACTCATTTGTGGATCACTGGCAGCAGGGGAGGACAGTAAAATAAAAAATATGTTTTCTGTAATAATTCAGGGGGTTGGAAGTTGTTTATGTCTGTTTGTGGAAATAAAACAAAAGGTTTAGTTTTTTGGTTTTATGGTGTGTTTTATTTTTATAATTAGAATTAAATTAGAATACTCTGTCTCCAACTAATAGATATTGACAGTGGCTGCAGTATCCACAGACCTTGAAATGTCCATATTCAAATTCATGTTTTACCCTTATTGCAGGAACTTTCTGCATGTATCCAAACAGCAAAATAGACAAATAGTTTAAATATATTTTTCTAGTGAGAAACTGAGTTTTCACACAGTGGTAGTAAGTATCAAAGTACTTTAAATGTCCAGGTTCAAATCCCACAACCAAGTCAAAGAAGAAAGGATTTAAATCTCATCCTTCAGCATACTAAGATGAAACCTAAACTATTGGGCTAATTCTACTTTGGGAAAAAAAGAGTTTGTCTCCAAAAATTACTCAACAGAAGTTTATTCTAAGTAAGCTATTTTCATATTGTTTTATTTCACCAAGAAACATTAATAACTCTTGAAGTATTACAAAACAAAGTAAAGGCCTATTGGTTCTCATCAGCTCTCAGATAGCTGCACTGTATGTCTGCAAACTAGCTGATGCTTGACTATGTGGACATTAAAAATGACTGCCATATTAATTCAGATTCCACTCCTGGGAAAAAAAATATTCTATCCAGATTTTTTCCCATTATTTCTTTTATTTCTCTTCGCTATGGATACATTTACACATCTAAAATTAAACAAGTATGTTCTAAAGGTAGACTTAAATGTTTGCTCTATCTCAGTAAATTACTTTTAAAATAGTTCACAAACAAGTGCTGGCAGCTGCCGTTTATATGATGCTCAAGACAGAATAACTTTTTATAAAGAAATAGTTTTTCCTTACTTCAAGGTATGTTTCTGCCCTAAAATATATAGACTTTTCAGATGATATAAATATTAAGTACTTGATTCTCATCTAAAGTAGGCTGATTTATATTATCCTGGTAATTTTCAGGAACTTTAAAGTGCATACGTATGATTGGAGTGATATGATATCATTTATTTTATATCCATTTTTATTACTAGGTAGTTTAATGTGGCATTAATATAAAATATGAAAAAGGTCTTGTTACGCCAATAGTAAAGATATTGGAAAATATGAGATTCTCATGAATAAAACTGACATTCTTACCACTTAAAAAAATCTTAACAGCTTGTCAGATTATGTGAACTGAAAGTTACTTCCTAGTACCTCAGAATAATAAAAAAGTACGATGTGTAAAGATCATATAACAACTACAAGATCTATAACAATTTTCTTCTGGTTTCGAGTTATAAACAGAATTTGATCTTTCTTCCCTGCAGAAAACAAATAACTTTCTACTCAACAGAGCAAGAAAATCTAAGGAGTCAAATCCTTAGAAACAGAGCTATACAAAACATGGAATATATTTCATTAGATAAGTATTCTTTCATGCAAATATTTTGTAAGTAAGAAACTTAAATTTACCAGAATATAACTGAATATTTTTTGCTTGGAAATCTATTTATTGTGAAACTTTTTTCTGAAATATTGATATTTCTTAGTTAAATATTGACAGTCAGTTCTTCTATGAATATTTGCATAGTTCTTTAGTTGCAATCGAGTAATACATATTGTAGGATAAATAAGTGCTAGCAAATTACAGACTAGAGGAGACATAATACACTCTACCTTTAAAGTGCAATCACTTTGGAGATAGGCACATTTTCCTGGGCTCCATAAGAAAAGAGTTAGCTGCCTCATAAGGACAACCTGATTTATCCTCATACCAAGCTCAATATGGAGACAAGTTTCTGGAAGACCTAAGCATGGGAAAAGGTAACGGTTTTTTTTTTCATTCTTTATCCTCAGAGTGGCCAAACTTTCAGGACTACACAGGTGTTTTTAAGCCCTCTCAAGAGTTCAAAGCCCAGTAGCTTACTGAAGGGTAAGTAACTTCTGTTATTCTTCCAAAAAACTGTGTTTGAGAAGGGAGAACAAGGTCATAATTTTGATACATCTGCCAGAAAAGCAACAGACTCTCTCTTTTTCCCTGATGATTTCCTAAGAATGGAACATATACTGGAGAATATAAGGATTTTAGACTTTCCTTAGCTAAAGGAAATAGGGAACATGAACCCCTACTTCTTGTGAAAATATCTAGATCACTGAACTGAAGACAAATTGTCTAATACTTCAGTTTGGCTTCTCCTTTAGCAATCACTCCATCTGGAAAAACAGATCATAAGAACCAAATGAACATTAGAAACAACATAACCAAGGATGATCCTGTTACCATATCCTTGGCTGAAGCTGAAAAAACTGCTAGAAGCTGCTTGTCTTTTTGAAAACACCAAGTCACATTGACCAAGTAAAATACAGATTTGATTGGAAGGATAAAAAGAATATTTCTGAGGCCTTCATAATTTAGAGAGATAAAATATGCTGCAGAATAAATTATGTAGATAGTTAAACAAAGTTACATTTCAATAATTGGTTGTTTCCTAATTATTAGATTTCCAATCTTGACCATCATTTGACTTTCAACAATCTAATCTTCACAGTATGAGTTTTATTTGGTATTTTAATAGTCCTTCGTAAAGCAAATCTTTACTTTCCCGTGCAGACTGCTTGTTATATGCACTTATAGGAATACCTTTTAAATGGCAAGCACACTTTTAATCAGTATGAATTGCATATTGACTGAAAAGAGAACAAAATGTTATATTTGAGAAGCTGTAGGCCAAGACACTATTTGATTCAAAAATATTTCCTTCGTTTCAGAGAAAATATAAAGGTTTCCTAATATATGCAGTTCCTTTGTATGAATAATTCCTGTTGCGTACCACAATGTCACAACAGACACAAGGTAAGAACACAGCATCTGTTCCAACAACTTTGATATCAAAGTAGGTTTAGTCATTAAATTAGATAACAGTTTATCAGGTTGCATATTTTTGTCTATATCCTCCATTTTGCTTCACTGAGTGGTATAAACCAGGCCTGGATCCCATACTCTTACACATCTGCCTGATTTTACTAGCTAGTTCAAAGAATCTGTTAATATTCTCAAAGTTAAGCAGCAGCTGTGTAAGTATTTGCAGGGTCAAGGCCTTGTAGTTTAAATCTTTACTACATGTGTATGCAGAACCTAGCAACAGGGGGCCCCGAAGACTCATTTGCATGTTCTTGGCAGAAGCCTGAGAGCAATTCTTTTGCAATACTCCAAACTCTACCTTGGAAGCCCTTTGAGGAAAAGGAAAAAAGAGTAGTACAAGCCTTCCTGGAAAGAGAACATTTTTACAGATAAGCTACATGAAAACGACTTCAAAAGAGCTTTTCAAGTGGCAAGTCTTTTACACTCTGTCATTCAAAATACATCTCTATTTCTTAGCCTGGTAATCAATGGGAAATTTTAGATTATCCATGTGTAAATTTTTGTTTAATTGATATGAATTCATTTATAACTCTATGTTTTTTTCTTTTTTTATTATTGTATCTTTATAAGTTAAATTAATTTTTCCAACAATCAATAGTGTATTTACCTTTCATTATTATTGTTTATAACTGTATTTTACTAGAAGATAACATGCATGATTTTAGGTTGTGAAAAAGTAAGCAAACCCGTGATGAATCCCAAGTGCCTGTGTGGAGAGGAGACTGACAAGAGGCCAGAGATATATACCAGTTACTGGGACTTGGTTCTGGAAAAAAGACCATTTGGGAAGTGATTCAACTGCAGCTATTTCTAAATCTCAGTCAAACTTTTAACATTTCTGTAAGGGTGATACTGTGTATTTTAGTCTCTTTGATGATTTTTTTTTTACCTCCTTTTCCATCTTTTCTGTACCACCAATGATCATTTTCCCAAAGTGTGTTTGAGTGAATGTGTGTAGAGTGTATGAGATCTTGGTGCTTTTGTAGGAAATTTTGCTAGATGGATAACCTGAAGCAAAAATAGGATGAAAGTAAGCATATCAAACTGCTAGGTTATGATTTTAAAGATCCTTGGTAACAAGGATATTTACTAGGTATTCATCAAAAGTCAGTGTTAACATTGTCTACTGGGTAAACTGACTTACTAAACTTTGGTCATCCCAAATATGTTTGGTGAATTCAATACAGATTTAGAAATATTATTAGATAACTCCCTATATATATACACACATATAAAATTATCATGCCACACATAAATCATACATGTGATTATAGTATCATATATAAGATTATAATATCATACTTAGATGACACACCAGGATATGTCTGCCAGCTGTTGGAATAAAACCAGGAGAAACTAAAATACTTGCTCAGCATATGAGAGCTACAAATTCTCTGTTTTCAGAGACTTCAGTCTACACTGGTGAGTCTTAACATAATTATAAATAGTGAAAGAATTCCTAAGAGAAGAATTTATGAAATGTCAATATTCTGAGAGGATATTAACCTGGAAATTTGAAGAATTTTATTCAAATCTCTGAAGTGCAAAAGAATAGATTTGTACTTGACTGCATAACTCTAAAGGCAAATAGAATTGTTGGATGGTAGCTTTTCAGATCCCCTTTGGAACTCTTCAATCCATATGATGTGAAAAAAGTATTTTTAACAGAAGACTTAGCACTCTGAAGCCTCTGGAAGGATACTGTGGCTAAGAAATAAATACTACAAAGAGAAATAATTTTAAAAAGTAGATAAAAACTTGCTACAAAATAAAATAATTAAGTAAATAGTTTGATTCAAATAGCTGATTTGCAAGTATTCCCTATGTGTCTCAACTCTTTAAAATAAGATATTATTTCCTAAATTTTTAATAGGAGAAATGTGATATGTGCATACTTAATATTTAATATGATGCTTAGATGATCACTCAATAATAATATTTGTAAAAAAATTGTTACAGGACAAATATGAACTGGTATAGAGAGAATCGTATTAAATGCGTTGAATATTGTTTATATCTTATACCTGTACAAATCAGGTTGTAATCAACCTTAGCTGATTATTAAATTTTCAGAACATATAAAGCTTTGTAGCTTGGATTTTTTAAGGAATTATCTTTCTTATCATTGATAGATATTGCACTTCTATGACATTTTAAACCTTAGGTATAGGTAGAACTGTGGAAAACTGCATTTTTCTCCTCGTAGGAAATTTGATGATCCTACTCCTTGTTTGAATCCTAAATTAAGATGGAAATAGGAAATGTTGACTGTTTTGCATAGATTTAGAAACTGACCCAGAAATATACTGAGTTTATTTATATATTTTAGAGTTCAATAATTTCCCCCCATATATGAAGCACTTATTTTAGCTCTACTAAGCCTCAATTAGGGCATCTTCAGAGTTGCAGTGGCTCTATGTAGACCAAGGTGCTGACTGTAAGCAAAGACATCAGATACCACCATGCAAACAAAAGCTGACCAAGGCTGGTTCAGGACAACAGCCCATGGGTTGGCATCTGAAACAGAGGGCCATCATTAGCCCCATGCATAGCTGCCTCATGATGTGGACTTTGCTCTGGTGTGGCCTCCCGTAAGATCAGTGTGGACTTGGCCTTGACTTTCCCACAGTATGTTTGGAACCTCCCCTAGCGTTACTGGACTACAGCAGACATGTTACATTTCACCTAGTAAAATCAACTTGGGAACATCCTTGGTCTCATGAAAATTATTTTCTATCCTTCTGATTTGATAGAACATACACTAGTATGCTTTTAGTCCATACAATCTTTAACTTTTTCAAACTTCCAGTTAGTTCTTAAAACACCTGAGAGACTACTCTTGATAAAGAGTTCACATGCAGCCTACTTAGGAAGTAAAAAGAATTCACTAAAGCAACCATGTGGACATTTCTCTACTGGTTGTCCTTTATGTCCAGGAAAATTCCTCGTCATAATTTATTTAACTGACATGGATGTTGAACTTGAAAGTTATGAGTGTTCTAAAAGCCATTACTGTATCTGTAAATTTTGTAAATCTCCTTTACATCATAGGAAATGTAATCCCTGTGAAGCTGACACTTTAGAATATGATGAAGGCACTGTCTGTCTATCATAAGGCAAGGCAGCAATGGAGGTAAATAAGATAGAATTTTACTGAATTAATTCAATGTGAGCTATTTGTAGTTATTAAAAAACAAGATATGGTACTTTGTATTGATTTTTTCCCTTTCTTGAATCCAGTTGTGGCTTGGAGTATGAACTGCAGAATTTACTAGTTACTTCTTACATCGGTTCTCAGGTAATTCTAAACTAAGACACATATATCTTCTGTTACAGCTCTTTTATTCTGTTTTATTAACCTATTTGTTTTAATATCAACTCATAGGCTATGTTAAAGGTACTACTAAGAATTCTTTTTGGTAGTCATCAAAATATAATAGGCCACACCTTCACAGTTTTAGTGGCATCACTCTTCACAATTTAATAGCAGTGGGAGTTCTACCTTTCAGCAGGATACAGTAGGCTGTGCTTACATTCCTCAACTTCTCATTTATATGTTAATAACTCTCCAATGCATTTATTTGATTAGCATTCTTTTTTTTTTTTGTAGTTAATCTAAGGAAGGCTAGTTCATCAAATAATACCATTCTGTTCTTTTCTTCTGGACAATCTTATTAATTGTAATATTTTAGTTAAGCATGTTGGCAAAAGAAAGTAAAAACATAAAAATTAAACTTGTTGAAGATACAACATTTATCCAGAGGGGAATCGTAAGAGAATATCAGAAAACCTGGATTTTTGAAATACGGAATTTTATATGGAATGCTACACTGCAGAATGTGAGGTTGTCTACCTGGGAATTAAGAAGAATTTAAGAAGAATTTATGCCATAAATGTCATTTGTTAGTTGAAATTAGAGAAGAAGAAAATCACATCTGAGCGAGATTACCATGCATTGTGTGCATGAAAAAGGTCTGAACACAATACAAGATGCTGTGGTATTAACAGTAGAATTATTAACAGAAATACTGTTACTGTTGCATGAAGCACCACTGAAGTGTCATCTGCAGAAGATGAGACTAAGTAGAATAGATAAGGTTATTAGGAGAAGAAGATAAATATGGAGTGTTTGCTATGAAATGGAATGCAATTAATTTTGTGGTTTTGCATGAAAGAAAATCTTTGAGAGGATCTTGTCAGTGTCCACCTAAGAAGTGTGTCAAAATGAATAAATAACATAAGTATTTCCAGATTTTATCACAGTTTTTCTGGCTAATTGCATCATTGCTTGAGCACTACCTGGCCTTTTACTAGACAAATCTTCTGTGATGACAGTAAAGGTGAGATCTGTTGAATGATGAGGTGTGATGATGGATCATGTATCACACGATAATATCCTGCCTGAGGGACAGGATGCCATCCAGGGGCATCTGGACAAGCTTGAGAAGTGGGCCTATATGGACCTCAGTAAGTTTAACAGAGTCAAATGCAAGGTCCTGCAGCTGGATCACAGCAACCCCTGGTATCAATACAGGCCGGTGAATTAAGGGATTGAGAGCAGCCCTGCCAAGAAGGATTTGAGGGTACTGGTGCATGAAAATCCGGACATGAGCCAGTAAGGTGCACTCACAGACCCAAAAGGCCACCGTATCCTGGGCTACATCAAAACAAGCAGGCTGAGGGAGGTGATTCTGTCCCTCTGCTCTGCTCTGGTGAGATCCCATCCAGGGTACTGTGTCCATCTCAGGAGCCCTCAGAACAAGAAAGATACGAACCTTTTGGAGCAGGCCCAGAGAAGGGCCACAAAAGTCATCAGAGGGATCTTATGAGGAAAGGCTGAGAGAGTTGGGGTTGTTAAGGCTGGAGAAAAGGCTCAGAAGAGACCTTATTGTGTCCTTTCTATACTTAAATGGGGCTAATAAGAAAGACGGGGATGAACATTTTAGTAGGGCCTTTTTCTATGGGACAAGAGGTTACAGTGTTCAGCTAAAAGAGGGTAGATTTAGTCTAGTCATAAGTAAGAATTTTTTTTACAGTGAAGGCAGTGAAACACAGGAACATCTTTCCCAGAGATGTATTAGAAGCCCTATCCCTGGAAATATTCTCAGTCAGGTTGGACAGGGTTCTGAGCAACCTGATCTAGTTGACAATGTCCCTGATCATTGCAGGGAGTGTTGGACTAGACCTCTAAAGGTCCCTTCCAACCCAAATCATTCCATGATTCCCTATTTGTCCACAATGATGATGGGACTGAGATTTGGGATCTATTTCTTTTTTCTTCCATAAATAACACTTCAGGTTATTATTAAGTCATCTGTCACCAAAATAATGATAGGTGAGACTGATATTAAAACTATCTTGCTCTTTTGAAACTTTAAACTTTTACATCCCTACAGGCAGACCACATACTGCATCATCCAATTAGTTTAAGATGCTTGATGCAAGTATTACCATTTAAAAAAGGGAGAAATAGAGTGACAAAGAATCATACAATGTCTTGGAGGTGCATAATGCAGAGCTAAACCCAAAAGAACAGCAGTTTCTTTACCAAAAGTGATGTTGTTTAGGTTGAACACATTGCATTATTCAAATAAGGTTGCTTAAAGTTAACATGTTCTGGTGGTTTCTGTGGAAACAGGGTCAGAAAGCTATAGGTAGTCAGCATGCAGCCATTAGTTGAGAAGGAGAGCTCTCACTTGCAGTTTTCAGGGGCTGCCTGCCTGCTGGGAAACATGTACAAAGAGGCAGCTTCCAAAAGTAGTCCACAGGGTTTCAGACTGGTGGAAAGGATGTAAAGGTTAAAAAAATGAGGTAACAATCTAAAACTCATGAAAAAAAGTGTGTGTGTATAATAAATTTGGAAATAATCTATAATACAATAAAAATAACAAATGATATTCAAAACTATAATACATTTATTTTACAAACTATGGATATTTTTATTTTACTGTATTGCAAAGTAGAGAATTTCTGATTATGTGGTAATTTTGTGAGAAATTTAATTGCAGTCACAGCAGCAACTGCTAATGTATCCACAGAAAAACATTAAAGCTGTAAACTAATTAGCTGCTGTACTAGTATAGTACCTGCTACAGGCAGGACAAAGTACAATACTACCCCTAGTGGATCTGGATATAGGGGTTTATGTAAGAGCCAACAAGATCAGAGCTTTTATCTGATTTATCTACCTCATACACTCACTCACTCACTCACTCCCCCTCACTGTTATATTCACTACATCTCAACTTCTCCCCCTGGTTGCTACGTTGCTGCTGGTTCAGGATGGCCAGTCAGAAAGTTGTGACAGTCCACACTCAGAGTTACCAACCCTAGGTGTACCTGGTATCCTGAGCATTCCCTGATGTTCCTCTCCATGCATTTTCCTCATCTCCAGGATCTCCATATATCTAGGATCTTCCCTTTAGCCAAGGTCTTCACCTTTGTCTTTCCTGGTCCCTTTTTTCCCCTTAAGACCACTATTTTGGGAACCCTTCTTTTCCACTACCAGCCCATAACTTTCCTCACGTAAGTAGTCTGTGTACAGAAGCACTATATGTGATCAGCCTTTTAATTACTAACTCTGTCTTACATCTCTATTAATTTCAGGTTTCAAGACTTGTTATTTCTATTTAGTGCAGGTGTTAACGAATGTTACAATCAGACCATAGAGATTGCAGGTAGCTAGTAGAAGACATCTGCCTGAAAGTACAGAAGTTCGGTTTTACGCATTTACCATGCACACACATAGACCCCAATTATCTACTAATATTCACACTTTAAATAATTTTTTTAATCTACAACACATAGTAGCACATGCATTAGTGCATCTTCTCTCTAAGAAAGACATATTCAAATAGGACCTGATTTTGAGAAGTTGGTGTCTTCATGCTTTCTATGAAGTTGTGTTTCAAAAAGAAAAGCACTCAAAAATTCTGCTCATTTTTTAAGTGAAAGGAGTAGACAGAAATATGTAAAGTGTCTGAAAAGGAAAATTAAAGTGGCCCATCAATGTCCTCTGATACCCCCTCACTTGATCACATTTCTCACCTATCATATGGAACAAAAGATGTACTCTTTCTTTTATTTTTTTCCCTCAAAATTAAAAACTTACACCACCTAACTATTCAAAAGTTTGTTTTTTGGATTTATTGTCTAATTGTCACAGGCGGATCTAAGGGAAAAACAAAATGAAAAAGCAGAATTGTTTTGCCTTTTTTTCAGCTTCCACACTTTGGTACAGAGAATTTTTTTATGATGGCCCACTGATGGTTTTTGGCAATGGCAGCAAAAATTCCCTCGGTACAGTAAGGGAATGGAATATACAGGGTAACAGACAAAAGAATAATTTTGTTGTGAGTTAACGTACAAGGCTTTGTTCCCAGATGATCTCTCAGAGAAAGAAAGTGTTCTTTTCCTGCCCTGCGCTTTCTGGTTGAAGACACAGTGGAAGCTCTCTAGTCCCAGTGATGGCCTCAAGTTAATATGCCTTACCCTTTTGTAAAGCATAAAACTGCTTCCTCTGCAATTTTTTAGGTGATCCTAAACAAAAACCTGTTTAGCCTTATTAGAAACCATTTTGGTTTGCCCAGGTTTTCAAATGCAACACAGGAAAGCAATATCTTCACAAAATGTTCTTTGTGTTCTTGTTTTTATAGCTCCTTTCCTATCATTTACTATTCAAAGAAGACTCTGATGCAGAAACTTGTCTGACTGCTCTATGCTTCACATATTTAATCTCTCCTTCTTATTCTGTAATCTTTATTCCTATGAGATTTTTGAATACTGATCTCCACTGAGTCCCTGCCTCCTTGATATTCCTCTTGAATGCTAGTATCACTGCAGTTTCTTTTTGGCCTTTTACATAGTGAAAGGGTGAATGAATCACAGGAGACCCGAAACCGATAGATGCTGTAAGGTGTGATAAGAGTGCAGAGAGCTCCCTATTCCTTTTTCACTCCTACTTATGTATTTTCTCCATTCCTTGCAGGTTTTATGCAGGTGTATTTTTCAAGGGAGACAGCCTGCTGAGATGTAAAGTGAAGCAGTGATAAAAAGGAGATAGATGCATAAAAAATGAGGTGATGACACTGTGGTTAAGGTGCTTCTGTCGGAAGCAAAGGAAGAACTCTGTAAAGATTACCCTTTTAACACTGTGTGATCTCTAGCTGTTTTGTTTTTCCTTAAATCTCCTAGAAGCCCATAACTACCAGAGAATCTGAGGTGTCATTAAAAAAGATGAGCAAGAAGAAGTAATTTTCCCAACGCCATGCTTGCAAAGGAGATCTTGTCATATATAAACTTCTCTACATGCTTAAAAATAAGATTGCATTTTGAAAAATCTCTGGATTTTGTAGGCAATTGTTTTTGTAGGTAGACATTGTTGATCGAATATACCTGAAATAGAAACTTTGTTTTTTCATGAGTAGATAGCAGTCGGTAATTTATATTGCATTAAACGTTCAAATCTTGTGCAGCTAGTCCAGGATTTTTTTTTACAATATAATACTTTATCTGTCAGTAAAAAATATTTTGTCAAGATGAAGCGAGTTTTGAAAGTATAAATGAAACCAGATATTATTCTCAATAAAAAGGAATAATAGGCTGTGAAAATGGAGTTTTATTTTCAAACTGGGCAGAGAAGAGGATTGGTTCAAGGATTTCTTTTCCATGACCATAACTTTACCACTGTTTATTTATATGTTCATATGTAGCTGATAAATTCTGAACATTAGATGGTTCATTCTGACAAAAACCAAGACCCAGCTCTACAGGTTCTACAAAGTTTTGGGAGGTCTGAAACAGAAAGCTGAAAGAGAAATGTCTGCTAAAGACATTGTTACAGTAAAAGCTGCTCCTGCTCTGAAGTTGCACCTACTGCATTAATAACTTCTATATGGCAAACAAAATTTCATGGGGAACAAACCACTTCCTTATGCATTCTACAATCTTCTTTTGCTTTAATTGCTTTAACTGGGGGAAGAAGTGATTTTACACTTTTACAAGGATCAAGTCACTGATTTCTTTGTGATACTTTCAGGAAACATAGTGTGAAACCCCAATGAGGATCTAGGCATCTACTGCAATTTAAGAAAATAATTACATTTGCTCTTCTAATTTGTGCGATTTCATTCTCTGATTCAAAACTTCCATCACTTTACATTATGCAGAAATCACAGTAATTGTGATGCCTCTAAAATATGTGTTCCGCTATATTCCAGAATTGCCAAGTACGTAAACGTTTTGGTACTTAGTGAAGTCAAAGCCTGGGAGATGCAAATCAAACTAGCTTTGATATTTGAATGATCTTTCATAAATACATGTGACATGTTGGTAAAATTGATAATATTGAATACATATGTCAGAGTTAGCAGGGGCTTAGTTAAAGGTTGGGTGTGCATCTGTTGGCACATATTTGTATAGATATACACGTAGACACACACAGAGACACATATATATAATTAAATAAAAAATGCAAAAATGGTTATTACTCTTAGGATTTTTAGCAACAATAAGATGTTAGAATTCTAGCTACAGGTATTCTGGATGAGCCTTTCATAGTAATTTTTATATCCATGTGTCATTACCAGTCACATAAATCTTGCGAGGAATTCTGAGTGGCTTCCACTGAATAATGACTAAACAACCTTCTGCTCAGCAGTAAGCAAAGTAATGGAAGCCACTAGCACACAATGGAGCTAAATAAAAATACTGGTAACTGGAGCTGAAAGCTTAAAAACATCAGTTTGTGCAGCCAAATGACTCTGAAACACTCATGCATGAAGGGGTAGAGAAAAAAGATGACAAGAGGAACATTTGTTGTGTTAACTAAGTAGCTGGCAGTTAAGAGAGAGAATTGGAAAGAATTCTGACTAAAAAGACAATTTTGGATAGATCAGCCAAAAGGGTGTAACTCTCTACAACCAGCTCCTTATGAAGTTTCCTAGTCACAAAGATCAGAGACTCATACTGGATCTTTGGAAGTGCCTTGCTCTCTGCACATTTCAGTTTTGGTTTGATGAACAAGAGTGTGCCATAAGGCCACAAGTAGGTTTCAGACATAGGAACTAGGAAATACTTCTGAATCTTCCAGCACATCCACAGTGCTTGGGGAAACAACTTTCTTTGTGTGGAGGAATATTGCTCCAACACTCTTATCTTTGATGCAATTTGATGTAATCTGCCACTAATGTTTATTTTCCTGAGGGGGAAGCTGGGTAGAGAAAGCTACAACAATTCCTTTAAAATTACTGTAGGAAAACTGAACAGATGGGGAGAAGGAATAAAAATGTAAAAATAAAAAATTACTCTGTACCATAGTTTGTGCATTTACTTAGTTCTGTTTTGTTAATTCTATGACAAAACTCAGCTAACTAAAGTTAACCACATACTAATCTTGTCATTCACTGCACAGCAGACTTGCATACATCAGAACTAACTTCAAGACAAAAGATTATAATTGCTATAGTAATTTATGAGAATTAGAAAGTATTTGTTTCTAGTTAAGTATTCATTAAATTAAACCATAAAATGAAATATGTTCTGTAAGAGCGCGTGTTGGAAAAAGTCCAAACATGAAAAGGATGTAATATAAGATAAAGGCCTGTTACAGTTTCCATCTGCCACAGGCCTGTGTGTCCTTTAAGGTGTGAATGAATTTTGAGAAGAAAAGATACTGTGTTAAGAATCAGAAAGTTCTCTATTCCCCTTGAACAGAGAAGAGTTACCTCAGTACTCATCATTTCCTAAATGTCTTTTCAATAATTGATGCTTTGCACTTACAGAGGACCTTTGATCACAGATGATCAAAAAAAAATTTAGAAATGTTGCTGAGTTCATCCTTGAAATACTCTTATAAAATAATAATAATAAAAAAATTGCCACAAAAAAAATAAAAGTCCAACAAATCCAAATTCCGCCCAAAACAAGCCCCAAAATGCCAGGAAAACAACCCCAAACTTTTCCGTGTAAGAAGACACATCATGGCACCAAAATAAGAACAGAAGATAAGAAGTTTCTTCCCCTTTTTATTCTGGGCCAATTGCATGAGTTAATTTTAAATTCTTCAGCTCCATACAGGGCTTGTTCAGCATATATATCTCAAAACTTGCCTGCTACTTTTCCAGCCATGTACTTTAATCAAATGAAATATCTTCCCTGGTCTTTTCCAGTGTGATACTATCCTGTGGCTTCCATGGTCACAGTGACCATGGAAGTGGTGGAGTTCAGAATCCTGATGGGAGAGATAAGGACTAAAAGAAAGTTCTCAGTGCAGGAATTCAGGAGAACCAACTTCTGAACATTCAGAGATTTACTTGCAAGATCTTTATGTCATAAGGCTCAGGAGGGAAGAGGGAGTCCAAGAAAGATGTTTGATATTCAAGGATCACCTCCTATAAGCTGAAGAAAAGTCCAACAAGCAAGAAGTGAGGTAACCAGGACACCTACATGGACCAACAAGGAGCTTCTGGGAAAAGTCAAAAACCTTGGCTTCTGTAAAGAGTTTCTTAGAAACTGCTAATACATGTTCTTTCTGATTCTTAATGCAATAAAATGTTCTTATTTGTAAAATGAAAGAGAACCCTACAAATAAAATATAGGAAAAATATAGACACACACCCTTCTTCCCCCCACCAAAATAATAATAATAATAAAAATCCTCTGAATACAGTCACCAGCCCAGGAAATTCTCCTGCTGCTTTTATAAGGACAATGAAGACGCTAATAGGCCTCGATGGACCTGACCAACCTTACTTTGGTTCCTTGCCCACATACTCATGGACCAGGAGCCCCATTTCAGTGTAAGCCTCGGCAGACCTGTCTTGAGCTATGCACTAGTAATCCTCATCTCTGCTCTGGTCTCCTGCTGTACTGAGGATGCTTCCTGGGAATATCCTGGCAGCAATTCATCACCTCTCCTTGGGAGATAGTCACAGAACAACCAACACAACATGTTACCACTCCAGCCTTTCTTTGCTGCTATGGGACCGCACCTCATCAGTGAGGTCACCCTTAGCTTCTGAGCCACCCTCGTTCATGGGGAAGTTCTGCTTCCTTGCTCCTGGACAGCAGTCTATAGGACTCTTCTCCTTTACTTGTTCCTGCTGACACTCTATCACTGTTTCTAAGGACAGATTTTGTTTTGCTAAATCATTCTGTATCTTTGGATCTTCAAATAGTTTCCTCCTTAGGGAAGAGAATATCTCATTTCTAAATTACTACCATGCCTGACTGACACCCAAGCCAAGTCCTCATGAAATTTAGAGTGCTATCTTGCGTTCAGAGTAAACCTTCTCATAGAATCATAGAATCACCAGGTTGGAAGAGACCTACCGGATAATTGAGTCCAACCATTCCCACCAATCTCTAAACCATGCCTCTCAGTATCTCATCCACCTGCACCTCAAACACCTCCAGAGAAGGCAAGTTGCTCTTTTAACAGCTTTTGATCTCTTACTGCAGAGCTTGCCGTTATCTTTTTGCCCAGAAATAAAAATGCAGCTGAAAAGTTAAGCATTTTTTTTCCATTAGAAATGAAATGAATAGTAAAACAGAAAAGGCTGTTAAATACATATGACATACAAAACTATCATACATAACAAGTGTATGTAGCCAAGTCTCCTTTTTGAAATGAAAGAAACTTAAGGGCAAAGACAATACTAATAAGGAGGCTATAAAGAAAATGCAACATGAAGCATGTGAGGTCTGACTAGCTTTCTAACAGATTTAGTGTCTATTGAGAATAATAATAACAAAATACAGCTAAATGCAGAATCACAGCTTATCATGGAATTATTATCTCCTTTTTTTTAGTTTCTGCTGTTTCAAAGACTAATTTTCATGCTGTCCAAGACTAATTTTCATAACTAGTGAGCAAGGTCTGAAATTCTGAAAAGCCAAGATTTAAAGACGATTGCAGCCCATAACTGCTTCCAGACATTACTTATTTAATATAATATAACTAAACATGGAATGTGTTAGGATATAGTGGGAACATGAGCCATCCCTGAATCACAATATCTTCATACACAGATCTACAAATGAAGGCCTGATAAATATAAATAATCACAGCCAGGAATACTTAATTTTCCACATTCAGCAATTACTTTTCTGAACCTTCCAGTCAGAACACTTCATTTTTCACCTGAGCTGGATTTCTTGCACGCATGTCATAGGACCATTGGATTCCCCACAAGTTCTTTGTGAACAGAGAAGTTGTGTACACCTATAGTACAGTGATCATGAGATGATAGAATTCTCAGTTCTAAGAGAAGTGAGAAGGGGAGTCAGTAGAATGACCACCTTGGACTTCCAGAGGGCAGACTGAACAGGCTGGATTGATGGGCTGAGACCAACGGGATGAGGTTCAACAAGGCAAAGTGTGGAGTCTTGCACTTGGAACATAAACCCGTGAAGAGATACAGGCTTGGGGAAGAGTGGCTTGAAAGACCTAGGGGTGTTCGTTGATATCTGACTGAACACGAGCCAGAAGTGTGCCCAGGTGGCCAAGTTTTGGGCCCTTCACAACAAGAAAGACATTGAGGTCCTGAAGTATGTCTAGAGAAGAGCAACAAAGCTGATGAAGGAGCTGGAGAACTAGTCTTATGAGGAACAGGTGAGAAATCTGGGATTGTTAAGCCTGGAGAAGAGGAGGCTGAGGGGAGACCTTATCACTGTCTTCAACTACCTCAAAGGAAGTTGTAGTGAGGTGGGTGTTTGTCTTTTTGCAGGGTGTTTGTCTCTTCATACAAGTGATAGGTGATAGGATAAGAGGGATTGGCCTCAAGCTGCACCAGGTAAGGTTTCTATTAAACATCAGGAAATATTTCTTCACTGAAAGGGTTATCAAGCACTGGCAGAGGCTGCCCAATGAGGTAGCTGAGTCATCATCCCTAAAGGTATTTAGAAGATGGGTAGATGAAGTGCTTAGTGGGCAGGTATGGTTGGACTTGATGATCTCAAAGGTCTTTTTTTTTTTAACCTAGTGATTCTATGATTCTATTATTTTATGATTCTTCTTAGTGACCAGTAACTTTCTTTTTAATTTTTAACTAGTTAATCTGCAATATTTTTAATTTCAGGCTTTGATGAAGAGGCAGTATAAAAAATGTCAAGAAGTTGTCAATAATACAAGACACACTTAAAATCAGGTAGTTAGAGGAGAAGGAGACCTTGCCAAAAATTTTACAACAAGGTGTTTAATATTTCAATAGTAGAAACTGTGATTTTCCAGTTATAGATGATGTTTGTGTTGCTCGGAAGAACAGTAGCATTACCTTATTTTTTAACTGATCAATAGATTGCCTATAATAAAAGCATAAAATATCCTTTAGAAAAATCTCATAAAATGCTTCTGACCATACAAGATACTACCTATGCCAGCAGCTATGTTTTTTACATATGTTAATGAGTGATCTTAACAGTAATATACAGTAACTTAATAACAATCATGGCCAATTGCTACAGTGTAGTTTCTTTGCCACAGCTGTCAGTGGCATGGGAGCACTGGAGCAGAATTCAATTCCCTAGTATCATATATAAAAGGAACTCTTTCCTGTACTTCTTGATTCTGATCCAGTAATTACCTCTGCAAGGAACTACATCCATCAATTACATCCATTAGATTACACATGCCTTGGCAATGCTAGTGGTTTATACCTACTATAATTCAGTTGAAGAACTCAGCCTGCAGTGGAATCAGACTGTGCATTCTTTTATTAACCTTGGAAATCTCCAACTATCCCTGACTATCCAATAATATCAGGATATTCTTGCTACTTTTGTACACACATGTCAAAGCATAGGCTAAGCCTGTGCTGACAGATTTGTGTGAAAAAGTGTGCAGAATTGAATACTTACACAATTATCTCCAACCAGAATCAAAACTAGTTATTGACTTCTTAAAAGAAACCAGTATTTAAATGAAAATGTAGAAATAAAAATTGCTAGGGTAATTACCACAGAATTTTGGAAATTATACTCTTTGTGGGTAATGCAAGTGTGATTTTTTTATAAGCAGAGAAATCTCTTGTTAATTTCCACTCCTTTAATATTTTGAACTGTAGTATGGAAATTTGAATGAATAGAAGTGTGAATAAATGGAATGTTATAATATGAATATGATTTGTCTAAGACCAGGGCAGTGAATAATTGGATTAAACACCTGTTAGTACATGCTTTCAGAACAACTCCTTGTTGTCTGGGAAAAGGAGAAATAAGACTGTATTGCTTTCTGTAATAATTGCTATAGTGAACTGTTTGTTAAAGCTCTGATACTGTTATTACTGTTCTTTTAAGCAACCAGTAAATGGCTCAATAGAGTATTTTTTACACATTACAGAACAGTCAAGTTAGCTTTGGGTGGAAACACACCTGGACTACAATCATTTTTACAAAACTAAAAAGCCTAAAACAGGGTTTCAGGTTTGTCCTGGAGAGTAGGTGATTGGTTTAAAAGTCTTTTCTTGATTGTTAGGATATTTAATTATTAAACATCATTTAACAGTAACTGTAAACCCATGGAAGTATCCATATCTGCAACACAGCTAGTTTGCTGTGTCTCTTCTGTCAAGATGGCACTGAGAATCTTCCCATGAGCTGTGCCTTAAATGGGAAGACCCATGCTCCGAATGCTGCTCAGCCTCTCATAAGTTCCTTAAAAATTCCAGTGTGAGTAACTCAGCTCACATAGATAAATCTAGTTCACTTGCACACAAAACCATAAATGGTTAAGCACAGAGAATAACAAGATATCTTTTCACAGATGCTTTAATTTATACCACATAAATTAAATCTAGAATTAGAATCTAAAAGTTAATTAAAAATGTTGATTGGTGAAAATAAGAGTTATAATTAAAGATGTTTTTCATGAATGACCTAAAGAAGAAATTTTAGTATAAACTTTTTTACTGTCTTCTATGTAGACTCATCACAGCATGAACATCACTTGAAAGCAAATCTGTTAGTAAGCCACAAAAATAAGAATTATGTAATCGTAATTATATAATTTTAAATTTATAAGTACAATAGACTAATATGACAACTTGGATGTTCAGCCTACTTAATATACAGTGTGTTAATATCAAAACTGTACCATAGTGCTCTTGGCATTTTAAGCAAGAAGGTATCTATGATCAGAAGGCCAAATTCTGTAATGCCTTATACCCTTTGAAGTGGTGATGAATTAAACACACTAATTAATAATACTCTGTCTTTCTTTGGTGCCTCTCCTCTGCTTTGCTCTGTCCTGAGCCTAAGGTGGTTTTGTTTTCAGAAGCTAATGGCACAAGGTAGATATACTTCACATAAAGAACCCCTTAATGTGTTTTTTCTCAGTCATCCTTAATATTATATTTCTCATTCTCTCTTTCAAAAATAAGTCTCCTCTCCTCTTATTAACAGCTACTATGAGCAAGTTGCAGAATGTGAGAGAAACACCCATGAAGACTAACTTTACCAAGGATGATTTCCACTCCCCCTTTTACTTTAACTCTTTTCAGAAGGATCTCTATTAACTTCCAGATTTTGGGTTGGGTCCATATAGTGTTAAAGAGCCTGAGTTTTAGTATACAACTTCCCTGTACAAGTATCACATCATTAAAAAAAAAAAAAAAGAAATAATAAAGGAAATCAATCAGACACATAAGAATCTTAAACCAGCCTAATGACTAAACGATATAATTATGAAGAAATACCTAATGAAAAAAAAGTTTCATCCTGTTTCATTGAGATGCTGGGGAGTTGCAGAGCTTAATATACATCCTAATTAGTAGACATCCACTTTTAACAAAATCCCCTAGCCTAAAGACATTTGGTATTTGGAAAAATACAGATTTCGGTCTAGGTTTATATCCTAATGGTCCACTGTGCTAATTAAAAATGCTGGATTATTTACACAAGCCTCTCTCCTTTTTAAGAGGACAAAGAATGTAGAGGTATATATTTGTTCCTTAGCCACTTTTCACTGGTGCTTGCCATGTTTCTCAAAAGCTTGCCTCGTCATCTGCCCTGGAGACAGGGAACATTATCAACTATAATTCTTACAGGATTTACTATGATGACATAATCCGCGTGACCACCCTTATGGAAAATATACAGTTCCCTAACGTATATCAGACTCACAAAAGGTTACATGCTCATCCTGGTAATCTTGTTCTGGTCAAATAGTGTTCTTCACATAATTCATATGTGCAGTAATTGTGCAAGCATGAACCAAGTGCAAGTTTTGAAGACTCTAGAGCAAAATGCAGCTCTGACCTTGTGTATCTTTGCCTCAAGGAGTGCATTGCCTTAGATTTAGGATTGATGTCATCATTTCCCTTTTCTTTACACTTCCTTTCTTCCCCAAAATCTTAGCAACATAGCTCTACTAGTAAGCTATCCAAGAGATCCCTTCTTTTGGAGCTGATTTGTAAGGGAACATTAACATTGATAGGTTGTTTCTCCATAGTGTAGGAGTTAATTTGTTGCTAGTCCAATACAGTGATATTTTCTGTTTAACTGGAGCATAAATGAAGGAATTTAAAGCATTAGTAAGTGCTATCCTTATTCAATGACATTAATTTGCCATTGTAATTGTTACAGTATATAAGCAATCAGTCATCTAATGAAATGTTTTTGCCTAAGAACATTGTGATTTACAAATGCTCTTATAATATAGTATTTAAATGGAGAAAGGAAAAAAAACCCAAAACAAAAAACAGCCAAAAGAGGGCTAATTAAACTGACAATATAAGAAAGAGCTTTCAAAAAATGTGCCTGGTAAGTGTCTGAAAAAAGCCATAAGGAGGTTGTATTAAAGGTATTTTTGTCCTTCTGCAGCATCATCAAGTGTCAGATGGTTAACTGATAGGATGACCCAGCCACTCTGTTCTATGACTTCATACGACAAGGGGATCAATTGCTTAAAGAAGTAGAAAGCCATATGTGAAAAAAATACAACAACTTGTTAAGAAATTCCACATAATTCTTCATCATTCAGTTCAGCCTTAGCTAGAATGAAGACAGAAGCTATTACGAAGGCAATTCTTTACTGAGAAATTACTTGTGAAAGCTAAGATAAACCAGATATAATGTAACAGCAGACTCTGATTCCTAAACTTTGCTCAAGACCATCTGAAAGTAGCACACTGCAATCAACACAATTCTTTCTCTCTGATAATCTGTTCTTTAGCTTTATAATATCCACTAGCAGTACCAAAGTATTTTTCCATGAACAACAGATTAGTAAACATAGACTGAAATACTTCTGAAACTGAAAATAGAGAGCGTGCTAGTCTATGGGTTTGCCCTACATTTTTTTTTGCTTGTTTCTTTTATTGAAATAGTTGACCAGCAAGCCCTAATTTTGGAGAACTCATATCCCCTGTGATTGATCATGTTTTGAGTCTTGTATAATCAAATCCTCTGTAAGGACTGACTGCAAATATTCCAGGTGGAGTTTCTTTCTTTAATTTAGGAAATCTCAAAATTTTTTCTGTTGTATATGATAGATAAAAAAGGCAAGGTCAATGCTTGTTCTGTGTTCTTTTAATGCACAGGTACCAGACCTACCTCTTATTCCAATTAATTTAGATGGGAACTACTGACAGTACAGTCAGGCAGAAGTATGAATTCAGTAAATAGTTAAACAAGCAAACAATATATTAGTTTAATTAATGTACTTATTTAAGAAAAAGGAAATTTTCTTGCTTTTATGTTAAATGTCACTGAATCCAAAAGTACTGACAGCTACAAAAGAGACCATTATATTCGCCTGAGATTCACATTAAAGGTTAAAATATTTCACTATGATTCTTCTCCTTTTTTTTAAAAAAAAAAAAAGAAGAAGAAAAAAACCCTGGAACTTACAGTTCTCACATATCTAAGATGAAATATAGAATCAACACCATCTTGTATAAAGAACACATAAATAAGCCATTGGGCCTTCCTTACAAAACAGACAGAATCAGTAAAGGGCTCAAGCAAAGGAATTTTTCTCCTTTGAAGTTCAAATTTAATGTATCCACTTTTCCAAACTTGTCTATCCCTACAGTATTTAACTATTTGATCTTGAAGAAAAAATTTCTATTAATCACATAGGTATTAGTTATGCCACAGAATGCTTGACTAGAAGTTGCTTGGATACTATGCTAAGGAGTGCAGTATCCTAAGCTGTATAAACTAAAACTAATTTTGATCTTTATAAACTGTCAACAAGGGTGCACTTTTCTGTAGAATATTCTTTGCATAGTGACATCAGT
Source organism: Clamator glandarius (assembly GCA_033459285.1). NCBI lineage: Eukaryota > Metazoa > Chordata > Aves > Cuculiformes > Cuculidae > Clamator > Clamator glandarius. The sequence goes on from JAUNZM010000174.1 coordinate 689,180, forward strand.
GAAACAATACCTAACAACAGTACTTAGCCTGTACATGGGTTTGTAATTCTTTTGTTGTTGTTGTTTGTTAACAATTCATTATCTAGATAGTTCAGAATATTTGTTAAGGCATGTCACGTCACAGCGCAAAGAAGTCACAGATGACCAAATTATATACTTGGAAAGGGTAAATTAGCCAAGGCATGTGTCAGGTTAACTTAACTCCAAGCACTTACATACTAATTCATCCACAGCTATTGTGATTCTCTGTATAATACTGAACAATCAGAAAATACATGTGTCCCTTACTATTCAGTATATTTCCTGAAGAGATAAACCTGACTCTTGCAGGGTGTTTTGGTACTAATAATGCATTTGGAACTCTAAAGTTTGTTCTTTTCTTGTAGCTCTAAACACCATGACATCAAAACCTCAGCTAGCTGAGGACACTTATTTCTTGTGTTTCCTTGAAAGTTAATTTTGTTCTTTCACTTGAAATAATAATGCTATTTTTCTCTATTTACAGAATTAAAAGCTTGTGTGATATAAATGGCGTCTTTTTTACTTGATAACTACAGTGAATTTTCAATCACTTCTTGCAGGTATGTGTTTTTCTAATCTCATGTTAATGGTTATGTTTATACATGTAAACGGTTTTCAGTTTACAAGTAACATAGAGCATACATTGTTAGATGCATGGTTAGATGAATTTAATTTTGCCAATGAAATGAGGAAAGTTCTAGAAAATAATAAATATCTGTGACAGAAGATAGATGTAAATACACATGAAAGTGTGATGGACCATTAGAATCACCTAGACTGTAAGAAAATCTCAAATGCAATGGTTAATAAATGACACATTATGTAGTAGATATCTAGCACAATCAATTTTTAATCAAAACTATAGATTATATGCTTGTAATCAAAACCCTATTCACCACTGAATAATCTTAATGGAGCTAAAACAAATGTAGTCATTAAGGGACATTTCAAATCTTAAAATTGCTTGACTCAAAGGTAGCTAATTGAACTCATTCATAGAGTTATTTTCAGATTTAGTCTTTGCTTTTAATCTGCCACTGTGAAATTTTTGTCAGTTTTATTTCTTTTTCAAATCCAGTATGAAGTCTTTTTAACTCATACAACCTTGTAATGCCTTTGAGAACTTTATCACCATCTTCTGTATCAAAACAGATTATGGTGACTACATAACACTGTTAAATTCTATTATTGCCTTCACAATCTAGAACTTCTTTTAGCATTAACAATTTGTTTTCTGTATTTTTGGAGTTTTTTTAGAAAAAGAGGGTAAATTAATCAGTAATTTCTGTCAGTAGAGATGTAAGAGGGCAAGAAATCCTGCTTCTTACTGTCCCACTAGGACTGGGCTGGTATACCTTTCATCATAGACAGAGTAGTAGATCTGGAACCTACACAAACAGCATTAAAAGGAAACTATTTAAAACATCAGCCTTGGAAACTCTCACTTTCTATATAAAGAACAAGAATATTTGTTAAAATATTACCATTGAGTTTAAAACAAACCTGAATTTTCTGATAGTCATGATTTTATATATTCTAATGAGGTCAGCACAGAAATTTTTTTGACTGCAAGATATCCTGTAATTATACTGGTCTCTCTGATGCAATTGAAGTTGGTACTCATACCCATGAGCTGCCTCTGTGTAGAGTCTGAAATGTCAATGTGTCCCTGAGAAATAATCTCAGCATTTTCTGAGGAAAATGCAGAGCAGATCCTAGACATTTGAGTAGGGCTGTTCTGTGGATCTTGCACTTTCAGTTTTCCTGCTGCTCTTGATTGGTAAGTAAACAAAGAAATATACTCCCCAGGTCAGCCAAATGACACCTTTTGTATAACAAAAAATATGTTGTTTGTGAATACAACAAAGTAATGTTTTCAATTAATTTATCTAGTGTAAGTGGTGTCAGCTTAAAATTCAGTCATTCCTAAGAAATAAAAGGATTTTAAATGCTCAGTTTCACTTAACTGTAGACCATAACTTATTTGCAAACACCATAGTACTAGTAATTATTCCAGACTTTTCTTTACTGTGAAGAAATGGCAAAACATTTTCATATATCTTCTTTATTGTTTTCAGATGCAACAGAGTAAAAACCAATTTTATCAATACTGTGTTGACACAAGATTCTCCATGAAATCTTGGAGTGTAGTAATAGGTTTAGTAAAAGTGAAAAACGTAACTGTATAGATGAACCTTAATAAATCATGTTATATACTGAGATGAGCTAACAGATTTCCACATGTTCTTTGACTCATTAAAGTAAACTGAATATTTTGTTGCTGTTGCATCTTTTGAGTGATGCTTCAGTATATTGTTTTTACAAAGACGTGCCATCTTCAAATTTTCTTCTTCAGCTAGTTTGCTTTCAAGCTATTTCCTCATAAAATAATGCCAGAACCAGTCTAAAGATATTTTTCATTTACTTCAGTAAAATTGCAATTGACCGCATTATAGCTTTTACACATTTCCACTAGAATTTTTCCTTAAAAGAATTTTAAGGACTTCTTTTGATCATGTTGTTGCAATCCTTGATGACAATTGAACTGAAATTAGGTAGATTTCTTCAGGTAGAAGGTTTGTATCATGAAGATACAGAGAAATCAATTTATTTACAAAAATATATATGTTCAAAGACCCAGTTCTCTGACCTTTATTAAAAATCATTGTATACTGAGTTCAGTGGAAATCTTGTACAACACAGGTATAAACAAAGATTGCACTTGCTGGTACAAAAATCTAATCTTACATTCATGTGAAAGAAAAGGCTATAGTTAATCTCCTCTCAGAAGCCATTATATATTGTCTCACATAACACAGTGACTCTCCTTATACTAATAAACAGCATGACAGACCATTCTAAACATGAGAATGCAACAGAAGAAATCTGTCATTTCTGAAAGTTTTTTTCAGAACTACCTGTCAATTTTTCTTTTCTACAGAGAAAGCAACATATTATAATGGAACAAGCACTGATTGGGCAGGTAGGAGGCTTGCAGATGTACTATTGCCCCATCTTTTACTTGCTGTAGAGGTCTGAGACAAGATCTACCACTCTCTTCCCTTTCCCATAATGGTGTGTATTGTCTACTTAAGCAATTTTGCTTTAAATCAGGCTATTTGAAACCAGACAAACTCATGATCAAAACACTGTCGCATTTGAATGTGTGTAAGTCTTTGCACACCAAGTCTGAAAGGGCTATGTTCTTCACCAGTGTTTTTTTGAGTCCGAGTATCCTGCTTCACCATGCAGTATAGATGCCTGTGCTCCTCTAATGTTTCTGTACAGTACTTCCTAATACAGAGAGATACTGATCTCAGCTCACACCTTAGAATGCTTTTTTATGCCAACAGATTGTAGTTAAATGTGGTAAAGTGCTAAACAAATCGTTAAAAGAATATGCCATATTCTGACATGATATTAATTAATGATATAAAAGTCCTTTTTTTCAGCTGTGAATAAATACAACTGGATTAGGTTAGGTGGAGAAAGGATGAGCTTAAGGGGTACGAGTGGCATGTAAAAATGTTAAACTGAATAGTTTTGCTACTCAGGTTCAATAAGGGAAATCCTTTTCCTTCTTTCTCTTTTGTATACATGGTATACTTGATTTTCACTTCTAGAATTGAAAGTAGTTGTTAAGTTAGCTCTTCACAGACCTTGCATATGCACAGCTTCTTCATTGCATGCAATGTCTGTATTTCAGTTATATACCATAACAAATTGACTGTGTTCAGTACTCTTTACTGTAACAGTAAAGAGTTTACTGTTGAAATTTTTTTTGGTAAGAAGCTATTTGTACATTGACAAGACAGAATAAAATGGATATATTTTTCTTATGCAAGATGACATGTATGTTTACCTCTTTGAATTTATGACTTGTAAAGCATAGAAATCACATAGCTGTGACCTCCTCCAGAGACTTACTTCAAACTTGGAAACTATGTTCCCTAATGAACACTTCATATTATTCGTTATTGCAGCTATTCTGCTTACTGAAGTTCTGTTCTTCCTAATTTATTTATTGAAGCCCTTTACAATGTCTCCTAATTTATCAAAATAAATATTATATTATCAGAATTTAGGAATAAGCAATTGACACTTATATAATATCACAAGGTTTCAATTTGTCTGTTTCAAAATAATCTGGTCACAAGTACCTGCAAAACAATTACCAAATACAGAGCTTGCAACTCAGAAGTCTGTAACTCTAAGGCTAGAATTCTAACAACACTAAATCTATTAGATATTTATCAAGCCTAAATCAAAATATTTAAGCTCATCATCCTATTTCAATTCAGGTTTATATATCCTCCACTTCTACTTTTCTTACTAGGACCTCAGTCAGATTAAATGAGTTAGTCCTTAAAATAGTAATCTATTTTAAATGATTAGTAGAATAGCCATGATATTGGATAGAAGTTCAGAAATATATGCAATGCAGGAGGAAGTTATTTTTGAAAATGAGTTTAATTCCAAACTGGAAAAAGCAAGATTAATACTGAGATTCCTATTTAATCCCTGTCAATGATTATATTTTTCTTATATACACACACACAAAAATTATATTATTCAATATTCAGCATGGTAATGAGAACATATCACACGAAACTTGCAGTTACTCAAAGTCTTCTTCATGATTTTTTTGTTGTTTTTATTGTTGTTTTTGTTTGTTATTGTTTGTTGTTGGTTTTGTTGTTGATATTTTTGTTTGATAGGAATGGTTGGACTCGCTAATCCAATGGGTCTCTTCAAACCTGGTTATTCTATGATTCTATGATTCTATATGCCAGATAATGGAATACAATCAAATATATTGCCTAGCAAGCACTGGCAACAGCATCCGACTGAGGCATGATGGAAAAACACCAAGGGTGGTAGCTACCAACATTTACAAAATTGTTTACTCACACTGCCTCAGATTTGTTGAACACTTTTGTGTTGAAAAAAATCTTTTTGAGGAGGCATCTATAGATGACGTGCAGATGGAAGGCTGAAAGCAAGATAACTTTAAAAGAGTGGATATTAACTTGATATCTGCATGGTTATGACCCATTGCTTTTCACATAAGACACACAAACCTATGGCTAGTTAACTTGTGTGATAGGCTACATAGCATGCTGCTGACTGCAAATGTGTCTCAGACAACATGAGTAAAAGCTGGTTAGTGCCAAAGCAAACATTTACACGTTCCTCATCTGGAAGCCTGACAGCTGCAGAGTCAGAAAATACCTTATTGTCCCTTGTTCATTATCTTCCTTCATATATACATTTCTCTATATCAATGTGTCTATGTGATATTCCCAAAGATATATATAGAGGTTATATAGATTTTTATATAGATTATAAAGATTTTTTAATGGTAATTAATTGTGCTACAAAAATAAAAACGTTAAGCACACCTAACACTTTCAATAAATGCTCCTGCTAATGCCAATGGAAGTTGCACTCAGTAGCTAACATCCATCCAGTAGTTGTATTTAAAAAAAAAAAGTAATTTAATGCTTGTAATCCTAAACAGAGAGTTAAATGCCAGTTACATCTATGCTATATAAATGTGTGGGAATAGGAGGACCTGAACTATTATTAGAAACCAAGAATGTTATGTAATTTTACTGTTCATGCATTTGGTAAATACAAGATCCATTTAATGTGTTCTACCCTCTTTACAGAATATCTATAAAGACTATCTAGCTCTCAGACTCTGAATTGGTTGAGCATTTGTCAATAAGTAGGCTCACTACTTTATAAGTGGCGTATCGTCTGTTTAGGCAAATGAAGAAGTCTTCCCAGCATACTGTTGCTAACTGGATTCAAACTGCAGCTCAAGCTGCAGCAGATCTGGTTTAGTATGCTGTAAAATCTTCCGGCTCTGTGTTAGATAAAATTCCCTTTTCCCAGCACTATTAGATTCCTTCACTTCCTCCAACCCCCTGCACCATAAAGAATGAGATGAAGATGAATCTGCCTAAAACAGACTGACCCTCTTTAACCTCCTGCTTTCTGAATACTCCAGCATCTCAAGACTCTTTCCCTACCTAACTTTTTCTTTTCCTGCTGGCCCTTCCATTTGAAAATCAGAACTTACAGTGAGCAAATACAGGACAAAAAATCAGAAACACTGACCTTTAGCTTTTATTTTTCTTGTTGGATTACAATGTCATTGTACAGGTGGGTTTCAGTATATAAACTCTTTCAAATATATGGTATCTAATCAGTTTATAAACATTTTGAACACTAACCCTACTTAACTGTACCTAGAAATAAAAAGTAGAAATGTTGTACTGTACATGCAAATTAAGATCAATTTACATTTGCATAAAATGCAGCATTATTCATTTATTCCCATTGACATACAGTGAGCCAGATGAGTTACCGAGAAAAAAAAAAAAAAGAAAAATTTTGGGCAGGTGTGAACAAGAGCAGCCAAGAAAAATAAACAAACAAACAAACACCACAAGGATTTATCTTTTTTGTATCTGCCCTTGTTAGCACCTGCTAAGTGGGACTGCAGAGAGCAAGTAACTTCCTTATCCCTGGAGCTGAACCCTGACAGTCAGAGTAGAAGTTCACTGGTTTAGACATGAGGAAACCATATTGTTATCCCTTCTGGTGTAGCAAAAGATGTAAATGAAATTTTTAATGAAAGAAAAAAATCCCAACACAACTACATAAGACTTTTCTAATATAGATTTAAACTCCTGTATCCTGACATTGATATGTTAATGATAGAACTCTGATTCCTGGGAGCATAATATTCCTTTCGTGTTTTGCATAGATGCATTCATGCATATGTGTGAATAAAGAGTTAAGAGATTCTCTTTTGCAGAAAAATAGTGTATTTTTTGATGTCTCTACACATCTGTTATTCCTCTGGGGAAGAAAAAACTAACTAAATGAATCTATTGCTGTCTGAGCATTAAAATCAATATGTTTCCATAGTTATGAGAAGAAACAGGTCTCTGTTAAACATTACTGTCTGAATTTCTCAAGCAAAAGGAATATAAACTACATTTTTATGTATTAATTATTAGGAAAAACCATTTTATTTCTCCTTTTGAAATTTCCCAATAAACATAACAAGCATTCACTCCATTTCATATTGCACTTCGTGCAGAGATTAGCCATTTGAGTGATGTTTTGAAAGCTTGAAATTCATTACACTGCAATGATAATTAAAAAAAAGCTGTAAAAGCTGGAGTATAGTATGCTGAATTCTTCAGTGAAACACGTCTTTCTTCCTCATCCTCTCTAAACATTAATATTGTTTTTTTCCATCTTTCTTTTTTTAACTCTCAATGCTGAGCTGTTTGCTGTATGCTAACACAAAACAAATGTACGATTTATATTTCTATTTAAAAAAACCTCCTTCAAAATGAATTTATGGACTCTATGACTTACCATTTACAAAGTTAATGAAATAAAGTAATCCTAGAAGCAAGTACTGACCAAAAAAAAAGTGTCCTATGCCTATCTGAAAGGCAAGATAATGGAATATAGGGGAAAAGGACAGCAGAAAAATCAGATGATTGCTGTAATTGTCATAGCATTCTCTACATTATGTTTAGTAAAGCACAATAAAAACCGACATTTGAAAGAAAATTTCAGCCTAATGCATGCCATGATTATATTCTGTTTCATAGTTAGATTTTCCACTGGACTGATTTATTATGCTGGTAGTAGATTCTCACCATTTCTTTCTTTTCTTCGATCCCTCATCATTTAATATGGGCTTCTGATAGGTGGTGTGAGAAAGAACAAGTTTGGAAAAGAATTAAAGAGTTAAAAAAAATGCCATACCAGCTTCTGAACTTTTCTATCACTTCTTCTCTCCTAAAGATGACTATTTTCATTCTTGAGATCAAATGAAGACATTTGTCTAAATCCAAAGAAAGAATTCCAGTTCTGGACCAATCTGATTTCCATTTGGAATTAAGTTAAAAACTAAATCATAGTACTTTGAGTGTCTAGTTGTAAATAATGCATTTGAGCTTGGTTTTCTAAGCTCCTGATATAGCTAATTATTATTAGATATAGATTTATTAGATATAATTATGATTAGATATAGGTAGCTCTCAAAGGATTTTATCAGGCACTAAGCATGGGAATAGTCTGCTTCAGAATTGCCTAGCACCATCTGAAGCATGCAAGCAAATCAGAGATTAGTGTCCTAAGTGTCTGGAAGTAGAAGATGTGTTCTGTCAGACACTTGAGCCCTAAGAAAAAGTAGCTGGATGTTTCTCAGTTTTTCCCAGTATTTTCCAGTATTTAAAATGGAACTAGATATCTAAATTTTGGAATATTAATCTCTTCCTCAATAGTTCGTATAAGGTGGGCTGGAGTAATCTCTAGGCTCCATTGGCAGCAGAGACAGAAGTTAAATTCTGTTGTGTTTACACAAATATTTATTGCTGCTTAAGAGAGAATGGCTTGGTTTGCAGCTGCTGCTTTAAAAGGATACTGGTCTTGCATAGGCCCTATGTCATATCTGCTTTCCCTATAAGGAAGTCTTGGATGATTTGGAGTGTGTTTTGACTGTATTTTATTACTTGATGCATACTTTTTACACTTGAAGACAAGAAAAAAGTGTTTGAGAAGGGCTGTTAATGAGGGGATAAATCCAGAACAGGAAGTCTTGGAGAACAATCATGGGATGATGGAAGTGGAGAGGTTGGATCTCTTCCTGTTTCTTTGATTTGTTAAGTTTTTGTACATTACTAGATCAAATGGGTGAAACATTTTCAAAAATGGAGAATAAAAGGATTTCTTGGAGTGTTACTGTCAAACATAAAAAGACCTCTACAAGAAGCATAGGGGCAGAAGGGTGTGAGGTGGGGGAAATGCATAATTGATATCTTAGAAGTCTGTATACTCATTGCTGAGGAAATGAGAAAACAGCAACACATGACTGACAAAGATAGAAGCTTGAATTCCTGAAAGTACTTGCAGGAGAAAAGATCTAAAAAGCTTCAAGTTACTGTGTTTACAGCCATTACATGCCGTGCATGTGTATCTGTTGGGGTATATATGCAATTTTAAACAGAGTTGTAAGTCTCACTCATTAACTGAAGTAAAAAAAAAAGAATAAGATACCTAAAAATCCTTGACAGTCCTCTCTGCTTACGCACGTTTCATCCCAGCAAACCTGGAGGACACACAAAATGTGATAAAGTAAAAAGATGGAGGAGTGAGATAGGCAACAGAACCCATTCTGTCGGATGATACCACTTGGACCACATAATCATATTTCTGTGGTGGGATATCAAAAACATATGTGCTGTGAATATGCCAAGGAAACTCCCAGACTAAAGGAAGCATAGGAACACCTGTGCACAGAATAGCAAGACAAATAGAGCAGCTGAAGCAGTGGTCTCATAGGGCTGTGCTGTTAACTGTATTCATTCTGTGAGGTCTCTTCCAGTGTCTGCATGGAAAATTGTTTAAATTCACTCACTCTCCCCATTATTGCAGTATAATTTTCATTGCAGTGTGAGACTTTCATGCTTCTTTACGGATAAAATCCATCTGATCTGAAGTGAGCTGTCTTTTTCTCAGGAAGTGGGGCTGGATTTCTTTGTTTGATTTTCAGTGTGGAGTCTACTGAGAATATATTATATTTATGATTAGTGTATAAAAATCTGTTAGCTTGAGGAGTGTGGACGTAGGTTTTTTTATATGGAATATTACAGTATTAGTTGTTCTGGACTCTGACTTGTCTATGCAGAGATCGGGTAATGATGGTAATTCTACAACGGAATATCAGTGGAAATTTAGTAAAAGTCCTGTTGGAAGACTGCTGCTGACTCATCTGCTGAAAAAATGAGGAAGGATCAATCAGTGCAGGGCTTGTGTTGGGCCAGGGTGCATCTGACGATGACAAAATGACCATTTATGAAGTTCAGTAGGAATTTTCAGTGATGATTACAATGAGTGAAATACAGACACAGCTTGGGTCTGTAGTTACTTTTCCACTTTCTCTCTCCTGGCAGGATAAGATGTTTTCCATCTTTCTCTTTCTTTGTTGTTGGTTTTGTTCTTGGTTTTTGTGTGTGGTTTTGTGGAGTTTGTTTTGCTTTAAAAAAAAGGATTTGCTTTAATAAATTGTTCTCTTTCATAGACTCTTTGCAAACTCCTCAAAGTGAAGCTCCAAGTGATGGAAGTGTCTATTTCATGCTAGAGCAGAAGCACAGCTGATAAACTAATACCATACAAATGGGTTTGGAATACAGAACATGAGAGTGGACTGAGGAGCTTCATTCAAAAGAACTTTGGCGACAAAGACCAGCAATACAGAAAGATTTCCCACAGCATTTCATTTACATCCCCGTGAGTGATATAGTCTAGTGAAAGTCACAGGCCAAAGAGCAAACAGATTAAAGAACAGGTGCTTGTAAGTTACAAGCCTGTGTGCTACTGATGCCTTAAAATCAAAGGTTGACAGATTTTGAAGTTATGTAAGGAAAAAAAACCCACTTATATTATTAAAATGTAGGTGGCTGTTGATGCCGTGAGATCTGGAACAGGCATTGACACAGTGATATTGGAATGCTCAGTTTATCCATCTTTGTGTTCCTTTACTAGAGAGGGAGATCATCTGCCCTACCCACCCCATTAGAATGCTCAGTTTATCCATCTTTGTGTTCCTTTACTAGAGAGGGAGATCATCTGCCCTACCCACCCCAGACCCACTTACTACAGACACAGGCTCAACCCTTGATTCAGGGTTAGATGAGAGGTTTTGGTTTCTTATCCTGCTCCACAGCTACTGTGAGTAAGAATAGGGCTTCCAGTAGGCACCCCAATAACTTACCCTCAAAGCATTCCATACCCCAGCAATACTTTCCCCTTTCTTGGCCTCCCTTTTCACTACCTTTGTATCTCCATTTCTCTTCTCAATTTATCCCCAGATATATAACTCAACCTATAACTTCTTTTTCCCAGCTGCTCCTGGTTTTGCTTCAGTCATTCCTAAATATGTTATTTCTGATCCTGTTACCTAGGCAGTCTTGGCATTATACGTTATTACTGATGGTTACATGGGTGCTGCTGGCCTTACAATATTGTACCCCCCAAATATTTCTAATAATCTCCTCCAGTTATGTGTGGAGTTTGTCATTTTCTCGCATACCTCCTACTTAACACCTGTGAGCTTCAGCTGCTCTTCATAACTAACTTTCCCTGGCTTCCCACGCAGGCTTTTGTTATGCTAAGCAGATTCTAGTGTCCTGACCAGCTGATTTCCACCACCTGCTCAAACACTCACCCAGAGCAAGGTTTCCTCAGCAGCCCGAGAATTCACTTTCAGCCTTACCAACATGTCCACACTGATTCACAGAATCACAGAATAACCAGGTTGGAAGAGACCCACTGGATCATCGAGTCCAACCATTCCCACCAATCCCTAAATCATGCTCCTAAGCACCTCATCTACCCTAACCTTATACACCTCCAGGGACGGTGACTCAACCACCTCCCTTGGCAGACTGTTCCAATGCCTAACCACCCTCTCCGTGAAGAACTCTTTCCTAATCTCAAGCCTAAATCTCCCCTGGTGGAGCATGAAGCCATTCCCTCTCGTCCTGTCCCCTGTCACTTGGGAGAAGAGGCCAGCTCCCTCCTCTCAAATACGATTGATACATTCTGTTCTGGTCTAGTCTGTTGCCCACTGCTTGAAGAATGCATGAGGTTGTGATGAGCTATGATACCAGCTTGCTGAAATCCTGGAGAACCTTTCTTCCATTACAGCCCCGAGGTTAAGCACGTAGCCTTGTAAAAGGACTGACAATGGGGAAGACATCTCATCACCTCCTTAGTTTAAGGAAGTAATTGTAGGACAACTTTTGATATTGATGATCTTATTAATTCTTGACTTCTCTGGTGATTGTTTATGATGGATTTGTAACCTCTGTTCCTCCTGAGGGCTGGACTCCCACATCTGCCATTCATTGCCTTGTAATTGAGGCTCTGAATTTCTGCTGTTCCCTGCAGTCATGTACATCTTCCAGTCAGAAAGACTGCAACATTTTCCACACATTTATGATCAAGTTTTTTGACATCATAAACCTTCTTATCTGCTTGCACAGAGAACTAAACCCCAAACATTTGATAAAAATGATAGTTTTCATTCCATACTTTAGAGCAATAGTTTAAAAGGCAGAAAGTGTGTATTTATGAGTGATATTGGTGCGGTTATGCAAAGAAGATATATTTTTCTATATTTATAAATCCCCAGGCACTGCCCACTCATTGCTTCTGCTTGCCAAGGCCTCCTGTGAAATATAGTTAAGCAGCACTTGTTGCTCAGGTTGATAACCCTGGGTGAACACCATTCACTGACTTGTCTGCTCTTGAAACAAACTTGAAATAAAATTTTCCTTAATATTCTAGAAAACTGAGATAGCTAATTGAACGGTGAGATTAACAGTGAGACAATATCTATGCAGAGAAATTATAATTATGAGCTATTAAAAGCTTTGTTTAATGGTGAGAGAGATCCTCCTATCTCTGATATGGCGTGGTACTGCAGCAGTGATGGCAAGATGCTGTGTGGCAGGTTGATGGCATGGACATTCATATGGACTTGCTTTTTCTGATTTAATTGTGTATTTTTGATATATAGTCACCATTTTCTTACTTCTTTCTCAGTAGTTTAATTTTTAAGGAATGAGGGCTAAACAAACATTTCTGCATCCATTATTCTCAGGTTTGTCTCTCTCTAGCTTTTTTTCAGTAGACTCTTCTGTGCTTTGGATAAGTATCCTAGCCTCTCCAGTATCATAGGTAGATATAATATAAGTGTCCTTGTTTGGATGGAATAGAGTTAATTTTCTTCAGCTTTTCATACTGGCCTGGCAATGAGAAGGTGGGGAGTGCACAAGATGCTGGGAGGGGACACAGTCAGGACAGAGGACAAATAAGTCAAACTGACCAAATCGATATTCTATATCATAAGACATCTTGCTCAGTATATGAACTGGGGGAGGTGACAGGGTAGGAAAGAATCGCTGCCCAGGAATGGACTGGGCATCTGTTCCTGGTTGGTGAGCAATTGCACTGTTAATTACACACTTTGTATATTCTATTATTATTATTCTTATTATTATCCTCCTATGCTTCTCTATTAAACTGTTTTTATCACAATCCAGGAACATTAGCTTTGTCGTTCTGATTCTTCTCCCCATCCCACTGTGGGGGAAGGAATGAGTGAGGAGCTGTGTGGTATTTAGTTGCCAGCTGGGAATAAACCGTGGCAATATACATCCAGGAAAGATATCTCAGAATCTTCAGAGCATTCAAATACCTGACACCAGGATGACTCATTCAAGCAGTGCTGTATCATTAAGACAAACCACGCAGTCTGGTATTGTATTAAAGGGGTTCATGGTAATCTTGTGAGGGAAACTCCACCAGATATGCTGAAATTGTGTAGCCCAAAGGCTTATTTTCACAAAACAAGGCCAGCTATCTGTCTTTTCTGCCTCACAGTGTATGCCACAAATGATATAAGACATGAAACTTACCCTTCATTGCTCATAGAACACCCCACACCCAACCTTCCCAGAGGGTTCAATGGCTCTATGACTTGACTTAATCCTACATTTTCTTCTTACTCTTTTTTTCTTGATGTACTGACACACAATTTCTTGTGAGCAGTCAGACAAATCTACATTTTAAAATTCTGCATTTTTCTTAGTCTTCAAATATGTAAGAGGAAGTGGCACAACATCCAGAAATAAATTGCTCCCCATGCTCACTGAAGATAGAATAAGAAGCAATAGCCTTATATTGCTGCAAAAGATATTTAGGATTCTGACAGGCTTGTGGCAGAAGATTAAAATCACGCGTCTAGTTTTCATTTATCTTAATATACTGAACTGAACACTGTGATAAGTCAGACGGTAATCATTTGCAGTATCAGGCATCCCTGCATTAATGGACAGGTGTAGAGACAAACATCTTGGAGCTTTAACAGCTTCATCTCTTTGATTTTGTCTGCTGAAGCAGATCTACCACGGCCCTTAGTTTAACCATTAAGGTAAGACTTCTTAGGCATAAGTACAACCAAACTTTGGATTATTCTGCCAAAGATATTGGCAGAAAAGAAAACTTAAAATGTCTGTAAGACAGAGCATATGTAAATATCAGTCTAGAGTCTTTGATTCCACATGTGAGACAGGCAATGGACAGACTTTGTTCCAGTGAACTCACAGACCCTCTTCCCCTTCTGATTTCAGTCATTTTCTGAACAAATTATTTCATTTTGACAAGTTATCATATATCTTCTAAGCCAAAGACGTCTTTAACACTTAGCAGACAGCAGAAAAAAACTGGTATGTTTTCCTTGTTTCATTAAGGAATAAGACTCTTTCCTTAACTCTAGTACATTTTTTTGAGGACCCTTACTTTACCTTTTGAAGATAATGACCTTTATCTCCATGGTACTCCTCCAAAAAGAAGGTTTGCTATTAAGAGCTATATTTATAAATATTCAATTCAGTTTTCCATTTCTTCTTGTCCAAAAACAAATAAAGGAAGGACTTCCTATACAATAACATACTGAACAGTACTGACCTCTAATTTGTGTCCTTCAGTTTTAATGTGACAGTTTTGAGACACACATTAAGAACTGAGGTGAGCCACTGAGATTTAACTGGTGCTTTAAAAAAGACCTATTTATAATATTTCATGTTTAATTGAAACATTGCAACTCATTGAAAGTGATTCTTTTTTTCCTGGAAACAGTGCTAGTAACTGTCAGTCCCTGAAGTCAAAGCATCCTTTATGGTTTTGAAACATTTTTAAAAGCTGCTTTTCAATTATTTTATCGTCAGTTTTGGAAATCTTTGTGTGAAAACAATTTTTTGCTTTGAATTTTACAAAATTTTGAGAAATTGATGTTAGGATACGAAAAAAGATACGAAAGTTATTTCCATGAACATCTCTTTACATTTAATTTTTTGAAGAGTTCATTTTTTATGCTAATTCCATATGTAGCTCTTTTGTTATCAACTTGGAAGGGTAAAATAAAGCTAAATTTTTTCTAAGTGCACTTATGAACAGTTATGCCTTATGTTTTCCCTTCTCCTCTCAAGATTGTTTACATTAAAATATGAATAACAGTAACCCAAAAGTTTTTAGCAACCACACTGCAAGAAATGATAAGTTTATACTTGTATTGAACTCCAAAAAATAAAAAAGATGCTTTCAGAGGTTGTCTTCTAGTGTATCAAACCTTATCCGGTAAAATTTTCAAGATCCATCAACTCAAAATTAACCTCTAGCTAAGCTTTTTTTAGGACTTTATTTTCTTTCCTGCATAAATAATTACATAAGTCTTTCCATTAACTGGAACAGTAAATGTTGAAACAGCTAGAAAAGCTTGTCACAGACTATTTTTCTGCCTAGAATTAATATATATATTTATGTATATAAATGAATTAATGATATTTTACTCAGTGTTATTTATAGGGTCATATTAATCATTCTATTATTTTTAATAGTTCCAAGCAGCTAATATAGAAGCAAAACCAATAGATGACAAATGAGACACCATAACAAATGAAGATTAAACTTTCAAATTGAACAATCAGTCAATAAATATGGGGCTGAAAATTGCCACTTCAAACTCTTAACATAGTACTGTTGCACATCAATAGATTTTACATAAATGGAGGTCAGCTCACTCTACAGCATATGGGGAACCATGCTAGATTTATAAATGACTTTGCATTTAATACCTTAATGAGCTATGTATCTAATGACAGTATACGTCCTCACATCTGGCAATAAAAATTATTTCTTAAAAGAACCCTTTTTTTTCCCCCTTGTAAGTATTATTTACTAAGGACAGTCAGTTAATTCTAGATGTCATCTTATATGAGAGGAACTCTTCTGCCTTTCTTAATCATAATTAGCAACATACAGCCAATGAAGTGTTTGTGTCACGCTTAGATATATACTGTGCATAGTATATTCAGCTGTTTGTAGTCTTGTTTTGAAGAGTGCCAAGTTTTATTTTCATAGCTGTTTAAAATGAATACTGTAGGCAGAAGATAAAAGGACTTGCCAAGCTGATATGCCTCAAATCTGTGTATTTATTGTCAATGCTATTAATGCAAATAGCAGACAGAAAACTAAAAGCACAACATTAAAAGCAAGCTCCTACAGCTATGCCCAAATTCTGCAAAAATATCACATAATTAATAATTATCCAAATGTACAATTCGCTTAGTGACTTATGCAAAACAGTTCTTCCTGACATTTCATTTTATTGCTTCAACCTGAATTTCATTGCTGAAATTTGTGACTGCTTATTTCTATGGTAACCCTGGAGGAAGGAATGGAAGGGTGCCTAGAGAAAAGAAAGGAAGGATGTTACAAGAAGGAAAACAACATGAAACTGAGAAAAATAGCCAATAAAAAATCCAAATGGAATTGCAACAGCTTTTATATGAGACTAGGCTCACACAAATAACACTCCATGTCCAAATAAAACCAAATGAGAACCGTATTTTGAATGAAAGCTCTGAATATCCTTGTGCTGGATAAGCTATCCCTTTTATTATCAATGCACATTTAATCTGGCAACAGTGAAAGGAAAAGTAGGGGAAAACCTTTGGCTCAACATGTACTTTTAAGTACACTAGGATCAATGTCTATATTCCCAGTACAGTTTACAGGTAATTGAAATTTTTATTTAACCTCATACATCTAAGTAAGGGCAGCCAGGTTAACGTCATTCTCCTAGATTGTTACGAGGAATGTAGTCTTCTCCAAAAGTTGATTTCAACCCATCAGATGTGTCCATTTCTCAGCATTGATTGTATGATGTTATTGACTCAATTCAGATAGGTGAGTTAGATGCTTAACATTACCATCTTTTTGTATCCTAGTGGGAAAATAATAATCTTATATCATTATCTGAATGCATGGATTTGTTAGTAACATTTATCTACCATTTTAAAATAACAAGCATACAACCTCTCTGATACACATTAATGTAATCTGACCAGGAGGTGATGGGAAATAATAAAGAGAGAATGTTGTTGAAACTGCTTTACAGAGTTTTTTATTTAGATCAAGCTGCCCATTGGATCACTGATGAACCCAGGACACATCTAGGACCTCAGCATGGTGCCAGATATTTAAGGCTCTTTAAGATCTGTGGATGTTTACAGTGGAAAGAATATCTCTACAAAAGCAGGTTCTCTGGTTTCAGCTCCCTTGCTACATAGCTAAAGTCAGTGTGGCTGCTGGATTTGACATATTGTGACACATGGAGATAATTGAAATAGTGCCCATTCCTCTATAGGCCACCACAGCTCACCACCTCCATATTATTTTACTCTTAGATGTCTCTCTTCATGAGGCATGAACATAATAGAGGGAAAATACTTGTCAACATCCTAAAGTAAAGGGGAGATCATTTATAAAAAATGAATTATCTTGCATATGACCTATTCTATTTGATGTTACCCTTTTCTTCCATGGCTATTATATCAATTGGGATATTTGTATTTTTCTGCTAAATATAAGAGATCATCAGGGGATGTCACATGCTGTGCTCATAAGGAGTGTTAAACAGAAACACTCTCAAGCAAAAGATATTCTAGCTTTATTTACATTGTATCAGATAAACCTTTCTGATTCTATAAAATCTCAGGTTTTATCCCAAATAATAGAATCATAGAATCATAGAATAACCAGTTTGGAAGAGACCCACCAGATCATCGAGTCCAACCATTCCTATCAAACACTAAACCATGCCCCTAAGCACCTCATCCACCTGTCCCTTAAACACCTCCAGGGAAGGAGAATCAACCACCTCCCTGGGCAGACTGTTCCAGTGCCCAATAACCCTTTCTGTGAAAAATTTTTTCCTAATGTTCAGCCTAAACCTCCCCTGGTGGAGCTTGAGGCCATTCCCTCTTGTCCTGTCTCCTGTCACCTGGGAGAAGAGGCCAGCTCCCTCCTCTCTACAACCTCCTTTCAGGTAGATATAGAGAGCAATGAGATCTCCTCTCAGCCTCCTCTTCTCCAGGCTATGTGTCTGAGGAAATACATGCATCAAGTTGTAAAAAAACCTCAGTCTCTCACCTGGACATTATTGACTTTTTGACCCAAAACAATCTGGTGGTTTTCCGCTGTTAATAAACTGACTGGTGATGTTCTGCTTTTAAGGAAGTCTAAACCTATTATTTTGGACTAGATTATGTAATTCTATTGTGATTATGTGATGACTGTGACAAAGTCTGCCTGCTTCTTAATCCTGGAGTTATCACTTGTGTGAATAACTATTATATTAAACTGTGTAAAGAGGTGGAACCAGGTCTTGAATCACTGTCATCCATCAACACCAGTGCCTGACTACTTGTTTTTTTCATTATCTTGTGTATAAAAGCTTAATGACTACAAAAAAAGGTAGAGTGAAAGGGAGGAAGAATGCATCAAACAGTTCTTTATATTACCCATTTCATGTAAAAACAAAAGTGAAAAAATAACAGATAAATGAGTTCTAAAGCTATTTAGACCAGATTCCTCAAAAAATAGATAAATAGAATACTAGAAGTCAATTTTACGTTAGTCCGCATATTAAATCTCTTCTGAGTTCATAGACACAAAAGGACAAATTCGTATTTTCCACTTGAATGACTTGTTAATTATTTTTATGGAAAAAACAAAAAAAAAGTTTCCAAGAAAGTAGTACAGTTTGTAAAACTCCTTTCAAACAGATGACAAAATGTCTACTGGATCTGAATATATTGCACATCATCCACTAGCCCACTTATTCAGTATGGATCATTGTGCACAAAAGCATGTAAGTGTGATAAGAGCATTTGAAAAGTAGAGCAATAGGATATGCAAAACCATAGATACCATCCTTTCCAGTCAAGTCCTTAAGTAAAAAAATAATGTATCCCCTTCTCTTCTTTTAATAAACTTCTACAGGACAGAAGTATATACAGAAAATCTGGTTCCTAATCTGCTTTAACTGAAGGAAAAAACAAGACAAAACCAGATGTAATCAATTTTATAGATATAAAATAATTGAAATAATGTCTTATTTAAAAAATGTAACTGGTTTTTAGACTTGCTACCCTTCATGAAGGATATTTTAAGCAGGTTTATCATTCAAAGAACTTAAAAATTTTACTTCATCAGCACAGCTTTTATCTGGTAATACCTGCTGATTTGGCTTAAATTGTATGTGTACGTGTGATTATTTAAAAAAAAATAAATGTCTCCAGTATTCTGTATAAGAGAAGAAAAAAATAATTTGAAACTCCCCACCCCCCGGTAATAAATTATATAACTTTCTTACAGAACATCTTCCTATTAAACATCAAAAAACTAAATGCAGGCTGTATGTTAACACCAGATTAATTCCAAAAGCCATGTACCAAATCTCCATACATCATGCCATGATTTGGTATTATGCTGGAAATAATACCACAGAAAGTAAACTAAACAATAGTTAGCTATTTTAATCACATCAGCAGTACAGCCTGGTTCTCTGCCACAACTCCACCTCTGTGGAAGTGAATCACAATGTGCTTTCAACGGTCCCTTGTTCTTGGTCCCTTTCCAATGTGCACTTGACCTACCACAGCCCAAGAGTTTTACTATAATTGGCAGTTCTCATAAGAGTTATAAGCAGGGACATGTGGGTCAGTTTCCCAACTTATGGTCTATCAATCATTAACGGTTTTGCAGGTCAGGCAACTGAGTTCTCATATCATACCATCAGAGTCTCAAAGGGAGCTCACTGGATAGTATGTTCTTCCTTCTGCTACACAGTGCAAATATCTCAATACGTCATTTTTGAAACATGGTATTTGATGCATCATGCATGATAGATGATTTCATTAGTGTCTATGACACATCAGAAGAATGAAATGTAGGATACACTGCTGATAGGCACTTAGAAATATGTAGGCATTTGATGCTTTCTGTCTTTATGTCTTACCGAGACAGTGATATGAAGGCTCAAATAAGCAGCTCCAAAGCTCTTAAACTTTAAAAGCAATATGATTGGGATTTGTTTTTTTCTTTGGTTGGATTAGGTGCAGTTAAGTGTCCATGATGAAAGATGAAAAAGTATCCATAAGCACCAGAATGAGTTTTTTTAATTAAAAATAAGACAATGTTTTGATAATCACTTTATAGTTTTTATTTTCATACAAATATACTGAGTCATATTAGGAGTTCAGAATTGGGTTTATAGCAGTCTTCACAATTTGTTTTATAGCAATTAAGTAACATTTTTAGTTTTCTGTTGTTAAGGATTGCAACAAAATAAAATAGTATTAAGCATTTTTTAAGAAAACATATTTTGAAACTCCCAATATCAATAAAGATTATGAATCAAATTACAAAGTATCTGTAGACTTTGTATCTGCTCAGCCTGGACTGAATCATAACACATGATAGTCAAATCATTTGTATTATAAGCACTTTCGTATGTGTCATTAGGAAGTTTAGTGGCAAAACTGCCCTATAAACTCTTTTTCTGTTATTCTGTTTTCTTTAGTGCCATGCTTATGAGGCATGTCCACCGTAAATTATATGTTCATGTCCCTTTAAAACAATTCACTCTTTTTAGATGCTTTCATGTTATAGAAATTCTTGTTTTCACTGATCACGGACTTACATGTCTGGAGTGAAACACAAGCAATGTTCAACTGGGTACAAGCTATGCTCCATATTGAACAATTCTATATATTACTTCCCAGGGCATAAAAGCAGTGCACAGGAAATAAGGTAGAAAGTGAAGGATGTTGATATAATTTTGCTGGAATACCAGGACTCAAAATAAAATCTAATCGTGCAAGGGATTTCTGAAGGTCATTTGGAATTTCTGAGGGTAATCTGGTCCAACTTCAAACTCAGAGCACGACCAGCCTCGAAGATATATTAGTTTCAACTTCAGGTGAGTGTGAAGCATACGATTTATACAATAAAGACTCATTAAACCACAGTGTTTCTGAGGTTTCCATATTTATGCATCATTTTCTAGACAAGTTACAATGTCAAGCTTAGAAGTTCTAACTAGAATTAGGAACACTTCCTCAAATGGAAAATTATTATACTGTATCAGAGGACACTCATAACAGAATTATGCTGGTTTTTTGTAAAATGAAATGACTCCTCAGAGTCAGAATGAATTATATGTATGAAAATAAATTTCACCAGTAGGACTAAAATTTCACTAGAAGCTTCTGCTGAATTAACTGTGTTAGTGATGAGGAACAGTATAGGCTTGGCCTTAGAGTTACATTTTAGCCCTCCACACCTTATCTTTTTTGTTATATGTGTGTTTGTGTGTATACACACACGTACACACACGCGCGTATGCATTTACGTTTATTCAGAGTGATATAGTATTGTTTAATATTTGTAAAGTACAATAAGATTCTGAAATGTAAAGTGTCAAATTTAAAAATGCCTTCAGCATGAAGTAACATAATCATAGCAATTACAAGTGCAGATCAGGCATGGAAAATTCCCATGACTCCAATATATAACAATTTTATAAAGCAAAGGAATTATTTTCATTTATTTTAACTGATGCCAAAGTAAGAAACTGTATTATATAAAACCAAAAAAAATAGAGAGATTTTTTTCTTCTCTTTTGGTTCAGAGAACTCCAACATTTATACATTTTGTGGCCTATTTAATCACCATGTCAGGTTACTTCTGTCATGTTCTATTGTTCTATTGACTAAGTAGAACATGATATTACTGGTACAATGTGTCAGATCAAAAATATGGTACACGACCCTGAGAAATTTAACACAGATTTTTTGGGGTTTTTTTTTTTTTTCTTTTCCTAGGGAAAAAAAGACAGAGATGTAAAAAAACTCTGAAAAAAACATTTAAAATTACATTTAAAACTTTAAATTTGTAATCTATGTTAAAATTAATGTACCAAAATAGCACATCTGTAGTCAAGCACAGAGCAAAGGTCCAGTTTTTGGTCTGTTATTAATAAGGAAAATACCCACACAGCAGGCTGGTACATTACCAGTGTTTGGGAATACATGACTTAAACCTAATCTATTCAGCAGAAATCTGTTAAACACCTATAAACCCATACAGCTCCATGTAATTGAAAAAGGAAGAGAATCTCTGAGCTAAGTTGTGTTCAACTTCAAAAATATATCTCAGCAATATTCCGAAATATTATTTGGCAACAATCCTGATGTTACCTAAAATATTTATAAAAAAATAATGTTTAATAGTTAAATTAGAATGCTGACTACCTGTATATATCACTGTTCGTGTTAAAAACAGAGATGCAATAAACTTATAAAAAACCCAAGTAAATGTACTATTCTAGAAAGTCACAGGACTATGGAGCTATAAAGCAGTTTATGGTAAGCATACGGAAGCGAAAGTCTTCCATGAGCTGTCACTGTCCTGCTTGTGATCAGTGAATAATAAAGGAATAAGAGCTAAGATGTATCTGCACCTTCCACAAAAACTGGAAAAAAGAGTCCCGTCTCCAAATCTGGAAGCAGAATATACTATTAAACAATGGATCATATTGTACCAATGAATCAGACTGAGCAAAGAGGTACAGTAATTCATGTCCAGGAGATAAGATAAGACTCTTAGCCTTATGAAGAAGGCCTAGACCACAAGAGAGATAACATCATCTGACCAGCTCTAGACTCCCCTTCACTCTTCCTTAAAACTTAAAAGTAGAACCAATAATGTCTCCTTTGAGGCAAAAAATAATATATTATGTCATTTGGAAATATTTGATCTAAACTAATCAAGCAACAAAATATTCTTTGGTTTCAAATATGAGGGGTTAATCATAGAATCATAGAATCACCAGGTTTAAAGAGATCCACCAGGTTATCGAGTCCAACCATTCGTATCAAACATTAAACCATGCCCCACAGCACTTTAAAAAAAAATCACCTTTTGGCTCTCTTTTCATCTCAAGGATGACTTTCTTCACTGAGTTCACTGTAAGAAAGCACAATCCACAACGAACTCACTTTACCTCAGTACTCTCCTTCCAGTCTTATTAATGTAAAAAGTCCACATTAAATGTATAGGGTGTGAATGTTAGTTTAGAAGAGTTTTATTCTCTGTGATTTATAAGGAAGGATAACATCCTGAGCGACCTCAGAATGGAGTACACCCATCCAGTCTCAGTAAGGTGGTTATAATTGGACACATATTGTAGACAAGATACATACTTTTCAACCTTTATTCTTTTTTTTAACTAAAAAGCAGGAAAGGAGACAGGTTATAAAAAAATTTCCATAGGAAAAATGCTGTCAGATTCTTAGTAGCTATAAAAGGTTATTCAGAGCCCATAAAGTGAAGGACTCTTTCCTCCCACCACCTCTTAAATTAATGTTTCTACAATGGATTGATAGGTATGTCTTTGTTATTTGAGTTAATTTGGTTTATTCTTCTTCATTTAATTTATCATTCAATTAAAATCAAGTTTGGTGGAAACAAAATACTTGACAATTGTATTAGATAGCTTATTAAACTGGATTAAAAAGTTCATAAAGTATGACTCTACTCACTAAAGGCCAAGAAAAATCTGATGGGCTGAGTTGTAGAGCAACAATTCACACTATTTTGTGAAATAAATTTAGTTACTAATTACAGTTTTGCACATGCCAACATTTTAAACAAATGAGAACAAACTTTGAAGATTTTCTCCCTTTTTTTACTACACTTATCAGAAAGTCTTCTTTCTATCCTCTTTTCCCCTCTATCAAAATGCTTTTAAAAACTGACTGGTGACTGGAAAGACTGTGCAGGTAATTTTTTCCACATTCTTCAGATATTTTAGGCCTTCACACTAGTAAGGTCAAATTGAGGAAGTAGGAACAGAATTCTTATCTCCTGTTCCCCCACAGTGGTGTTGTAAAAGGGTAAGAGAAGATGATCAACCTCTTCAGAATATCAGAGCATTTCCCTCTGGGAGTATCTCAGTCGATGTGGAATAAATCGTATGAGTCAGTGAATAAACAAAGCCTGAGTTTTTCATCAACATGTTGTCTCTTATAAAGTATTTCTCATATGCTCTGGGTGCAGGATTTCGAGGCCATATTTTGTTTCCATTGTGTATTGTCCTAAAATCTTCCCTGCCTTCATTATTTAAAGCACTGTTCTTTTTAGTTTTTGGAAAACAATTTTATTTCCTCACCTTGACTCTGATAGATTATTACATTAATAAAATGTGGAATCTAGTATTTGAAGGATGTTGTTCCAATTAATCCTAACTGCTTTCAATTTGCAATGCAGCTTTCAATGTAAATATTCTTTAATTATTTTTTAAGCTTCACTGAACATCTTAAAATCTAATTGTCAAGGTAGAAATCTCATGAAGACAGAATGTTTTCTTTCATGACTTGAAATATTTCAGAAACTATTGTGCAAGCTGTATTTGTCCACTTCGTTTGTAAAGAAGAATTGGCCCTCAGAAAGAAGAGTTTTCTACATAATATCATGGCAAAGGATTAATCACAGATTAATTGTAAATGAAAAGAGATAGCTTTGTTGTTGTTCAATGATTCTATGATTTTACTAAGTTCAGAAACACCGAATATAGTGTTTCTAGTTCCTGAAATTTGGTTTAATTGCAAGCAGCAGATTTTGAAACAAATGCTAAGGATTTAATATAGGTTGCTAGAGTGCTGAAATATTTGGTATTACCCATCCTGATGTTATTCTAAGCTACCATAGATTAGAACTTGGATCTTTTACTGGCAGGAGTTAGGTCTTATTTGCATAAGTAAAGGTCATTTTAGCAAATTTGTTTTCTCAAAACACAAAAAATATAGTTAATGATTTTAATACTGTCACCTGTATTTCACTTTGCATGTTTCCCACAAACAAAAGAAAGATGTTAGAGAAAGGCCAGCAACTCATTACTTTATGATTCTATGATTCAAGATGAGTCTAAAAGACATGAAAATGAATCAAGAAGCAGCATTTCTTCCCCTCCATCCCATCACAAATAGTAATGATTACAATATTAGAACATACATCTCATTTTCACATGTGAATATGAAACTGAGTGAAAACTGAGTATTTTGTATGATAAAAATCATCTTATTCTGTCTATACTAATTTTAAGTTTCTCTTTATTATTTATACACACACAGACATCAGGTAGATAAACCTTAAGAGTTTTGATATGAAAGGGATTATTTACACTGTTGTCACTGAATTCTGTGTCACATCCTCAGAGGAATCTGTTTGAACTTAGCAAAACTGGCAAAACAAATTCATTCAGCCCTTGCCAACCTGAACTGTCAAGAGCAGAGAATGATTCCTTGTCAGGAAAGGGTCGATGCAAATTCCCAACTGATGTGAGAGGAGTTGTTAGATGCGTGGAGATTTATTTGTTTCTAATTCCAATTCAACACTGAATTTAAATGCCCATGTGCAGTGGCTAACTTAATACACTGTTAACAATTACTCTGAATTTTTTCAGCAACTCCTTTTTCTATGGGCAAAATACAAGGCAATATATGAAAAGTTTAGATCTTTGTGTACTGATTTGTTTTTGGAAAAAATGAATGTAGTAATTAGTTCTGATTTGACTTTGAGGTGTCACCAGTATTTGAATATACCTCCACTTCTATGAATCCTGACTGAGTTCGACTTTAATACAGTTGTATACAACATGCAGGAAATAGCATTAAAGGCTGTTAAATTCTCATTCATTACCACTTCATGTTGGTTAGCACATAGAGGCCAGAAGTTTTGGGTTGTTTTTTTTCTGTTTATAACATGGCCTTACTCAATTAAGTGCTCTCCAAAGGGTTTAAAATGTTCTTTTTAAGCATTATCTATAGGCTATTATCAGAGAAAAACTGCAGCATTAGAAAGATAACTAATCTATTCTGGTAATATAATTGAATTTCATATATTCTTGCTGTCTCAGTAAGCATTACTATTTTTCTCCATACCAACAATAGGATTAATGTTTTTCCTTTTAGGAAAGTTTATTTGTTTTTATTCTGCAGTGCTGCACCTTTCTGCCTATGTAACTAATTGTGTAAAATTATAAATATGAAACAATTACTAAATGTATGTAATCTTTGATAGAGAAGTCTTAGGGGAAAAAAACAGGATACCAAGGAACATTAAAACTCTGATAATATATAGATGATAAGAAGCAGTAACATACGTACTTATGAGTGGTCTTACCACTTTAACTAATGGGATGTTATGAATCACAGATTCAGAAAGCAGAAGGATCACATCTTATTGTTGCAGATGGTACATTATTAGCAAAAACCTCTAAAGAAGGTATGTAGCTCATTTTTTTTGGCATTTCCAAAAATGTCTGTGAAATTCTTACTCATTAAAGAACATTTCTGATGAGCATAAATAGCCTGGTCTACTTTAATAATAGAACAGCAACAGCAAAGTAATTGGATCAGCAGCTATGTAATAGAGGGGAAAAATTAGACCAAATATATATATAATTTTTGTACTGCTAAAAATTCTGTGTATTTTTCTTACAAAAATTTGATGATGGTTAAGATATTTATTTAATTGCATTTATGGTAGTCACTTAAAAATGTGCAAGAGTATTGTTTCAAGTATTTCAGTAGCGCTGCAATAGAGCTTTCACTCAATAATTGCACGTCTGATAAACAGCTTTATAAATCTCATAACACACTCAGAGAAATAAAAGTTCTTCAGCTATCTTTTCTTACAAGCATTACTGACACATCTAGCTGGACAGCAATAGATGTTTGACATAGCTCAAAAAAATTTATATGACAGCTTCTAACAGAAAGTGCAAGAAAACAATTTCTGTGAATGATGAAGTGAAGAGAGTCTGAGATAATGTCAGAAGAGTGATAGAAGTATCCTTTTTCAGTGAAATTTTCTAAGAGCAAACCTTATGCAATTAGAGTGAATCAGAAACTCAAGAGTGTGAAAACTCTTGGTTCAAAGGCATGATTCCAGCTCGGCAGTACTATGAAATGAAAACAGGTCTGAATAATACAGAGAAAGAATGAGCTTTATGAATGAGAATGAAATACACTTTATGTGTATTAAACCTTGCTGGAACACATCATTACAGGTATTCTTGAGCTTTGGTCTTATGATTTTACAAATTCATAACAGAAAGCAAATTCCTTAGGAAGTCCTCTCTCATCTAAAGATGATCAACGTCTCCTAGGCCAGCTTTACTGTATATTTCTCATAACTGGTGCTTCAGACCTTCCCATGCACCCCATCTCTCCCTTTCAAGATTGCTGTTCCTACAGACTGGCTCTTCCTCTTAGATAATCTGTTTATTCCCTGCAGTTTCTTGTTCTAGTCTACCTTAACTCCTATATATTACCTTCAGCATATTATCACAGCATTATTTTTTTTGGCAATTTTTTTTTGAGAAGTTTCTGCTCTGTTCTCCCTTCTGAAATGTTCTCTGTTCACTAGCACAACCACAAAGACCTTGGAGGGCCTTTGATCTTCCTGCTTCATTGAAGTTAATTTCCCAAACACAGAAAGTGGGGGAGAACACACCTGGGGGTGGTAAGGGAGATACGGGCACTCTAGTGCTAGCTACTCCAGTTACCAGACAACTGGGAATGAACTTTGTTCCCTCTAAGACTGCTGATGACTCGGCAGCTCAACTGAAGTGCATTGACACCAATGCACACAGCATGGGTAATAAGAAGGAAGAGCTGGAATCTGTTGTAGGGCAAGGAGCCTATGATGGCTTTGCCATCATGGAAACGTGGTGGGATGACTCATATAACTGGAGTACAGACATGGTTGGGTACAAACTCTTCAGGAGGGATGGGAAGGGAAGGAGAGGAGACAGGGTAGCCCTCTTTGTAAGGGAGGACTTGGACACTGTTGAGATGGATTGTGATGATGAGGAGATTGAGTGCCTGTGGATTAAAATCAGAGGAGCCCATAAGAAGGTAGATTTTGTGATGGGAGTTTGTTACAGACCACTCAGACAAGGAGAAGCAGCTGACGAGCTCTTCTATAAAGAGCTGGAGTTAATCTCTAGATCAATGCCTCTCGTTCTTTGGGAGACTTCAATCTTCCTGATATCTGCTGGAAGTACAACAGAGCAGAAAGGAAGCAGTCTAGGAGGTTCCTGGAGTGCATGGAAGACAAATTCCTTGCACAGCTGGTGAATGAACCAACAAGGGAAGGTGCCCTCCTGGACCTGCTGTTTGTGAACAGAGAAGGCCTTGTGGGGGAAGTGGCAGTAGGAGGATGCCTAGGACTAAGGGATCACAAGATGATAGGGTTTTCTGTTCTAGGCGAAGTGAAGAGGGTGGTTAGCAGGACAGTAGCATTAAATTTCCAGAGGGCAGACTTTGAACTCTTCAGAAGGCTGGTTGGCAAAGTCTCATGGGAGACAGTACTTAAGGGCAAGGGAGTCCATGAGGGCTGGGAGCTCTTCAAAATGGAAATCCTAGCAGCTCAGGAGAAAGCCATCCCCATGTTCCGGAAAAAAAGCCAGTAGGCTTAAAAAACAGCTTGGTTGAACAATGAGATCTTGAGTGATATCAAGAAGAAGAGAAATGTTTATCAGCTCTGGAAGAGGGAACAGGCTTCTTGGGTGGACTGCAGGAGGGAAGTGAGATTGTGTAGAGAAAAAATCAGAAGGGCTAAGGCTCAACTAGAAATCAGATTGGCAAAGTCTGTGAAAGATAACTAAAAATCTTTCTATAAATATATAAATAATAAAAGGAGGACTAGGGAGACCATACAGTCCCTATCGGACACAGAAGGATCAACAGTGGCAGGGGATGAGGAAAAGGCTGAGGTATTTAATGCCTTCTTTGCCTCAGTCTTTAATTGTAAAGACATAAATATGTATTGTAAGGACATAAATTTGGATGGGATTCACCCGAGGATATTGAAGGAGCTGGCAGATGTGCTGGCCAAACCCCTTTACATCATCTTCCAATAGTCCTGGAAGACTGTGGAAGTTCCACTGGTCTGGAGGCTGGCTGATGTTGTGCCCATCTACAAGAAGGGTCGCAGGGAGGATCCAGGGAACTACAGGCCTGTCAGTCTGACCTCAGTGCCAGGGAAAGTCATGGAATAGGTGATCTTGAGTGCTATCATGAAGCACATGCAAGAGAACCGGGTCATCAGGCCCAGTCAACACAGGTTCACAAAAGTCAGGTCTTGCCAAACTAACCTGATCGCCCTCTATGACAAAGTGACTCGGCTGCTGGACAAGGTAAAGGCTGTGGATGTATCTTCCTGGACCTCAGTAAAGCCTTTGACACAGTTTCTCACAGCATTCTGCTACGGAAACTGTCGGCCTCTGGCCTGGACAGGCGCACACTCTCCTGGGTGGAAAACTGGTTGAATGACTGGGCCCAGAGAGTGGTGGGAAATGGTGTTAAATTCAGCTGGAGGCCAGTTAAAAATGATGTTCCCCAGGGCTCAGTCCTGGGTCCAGCCCTGTTTAATGTCTTTATCAATAACCTGGATGAAGGCATCGAGTGCACTCTTAGCAAGATTGTGGATGACACTAAGCTGGGTGGAAGTGTCGATCTGCTGGAGGGCAGGGAGGCTCTGCAAAGCAATCTAAACAGGCTGAACCACCGGGCTGAGACACATGGCATAAGGTTTAACACAGCCAAATGCCGGGTACTGCACTTGGGGCACAACAACCCTAAGCAGAGCTACAGACTAGGAGAAGCCTGTCTAGAAAGCTGAAAGCTAGAAAGAGGGACCTGAGGGTGTTAGCCGAGTTAACATGAGCCAGCAGTGTGCCCAGGTGGCCAAGAAGGCCAGTGGCATCTTGGCCTATATCAGAAACGGCATGACCAGCAGGTCCAGGGAGGTTATTCTCCCTCTGTACTCGGCACTGCTGAGACTACACCTCGAGTACTGTGTTCAGTTCTGGGCCCCTCACCACAAGAAGGATGTTGTGGCTCTGGAGCGAGTCCAGAGAAGAGCAACAAAGCTGGTGAAGGGGCTGGAGAACAGGCCTTATGAGGAGCGGCTGAGAGAGCTGGGGTTGTTCAGCCTGGAGAAGAAGAGGTTGAGGAGAGACCTCATTGCTCTCTACAACTACCTAAAAGGAGATTGTGGAGAGGAAGGTGCTGGCCTCTTCTCCCAAGTGACAGGGGACAGGATGAGAGGAAATGGCCATAAGCTCTTCCAGGGGAGGTTTAGGCTGGACGTTAGGAAAACATTTTTCACAGAAAGGGTGACTGGGCACTGGAACAGGCTGCCCAGGGAGGTGGTTGATTCACCTTCCCTGGAGACATTTAAGGCACGGGTGAACGAGGTGCTAAGGGGCATGGTTTAGTGTTTGATAGGAGTGGTTGGACTCGATGATCCGGCAGGTCCCTTCCAGCCTGGTTGTTCTATGATTCTATGAATATTAAGTATATTTGTATTTTAAGTTCATAAACTGAGATCTTTTGAGTTAACTCCAGACTTCTAACCTGACAAGGTTACCCACTTAGTAGGTTAGGGAAGGTTTCTGGGTGTTATCTACCTAAAATTTAATAAAGCCTTTGTCAGTGCTTCCCACAGCATCCTCCTGGAGAAACTGGCTGCTCTTGGCTTGGACAGGCAGACTCTGCTGGCTAAGAAGCTAGTTCGTGACCAGGCCCAAAGATTATGGTTGTGAGTGGAGGTAAATCCAGTGGACGGCTGGTCACAGGTGGTGTTCTCCAGGATTCAGTGTTGGGCTAATTTTGGTAAATATACATGACTGGGACAAAGGGATTGAGTGCATCTGCAATAAGCTTGCAGGCCACACCAAATTGTGTGGGAGTGTTTATGTGCTTGAGTGTAATAAGGCCATAAAGAGGGATATGAGCTGGATGTATGGGATGAGGAGAATTTATGAGGATCCTGCACTTGAGTCACAACAATCCCATGCAATACTACAGGCCTGGGGAGAAGAGACTGGAAATCTTTCAGGCAGAAGAGGATCTGAGGGTATTGGTCAACAGTTATTAGCCAGCAACATGCCCAGGTGGCAAAGAATGCTAATAGCAGCCAGGCATGTTTCAGAAGTAGTGTGGCCAACAGGACTAGTGTAGTGATTGTCCCTCTGTACTCTGTGCTGGTGAGGTTACATCTTGAATACTATGTTCAGTTTTCAGTCCCTTTCTACAAGGACATTGAGATTTTGAGGCATGTGCAAAGAAGAGCAACAAAGCTGGTGAAGAGTCTGAAGCACAAGTCTTACAAGGAGTGGATGAGGGAAGCTGTTTAGCCTGGAGAAAAGGAGGCTAAGAAGAGACCTTATTTCTCTCTATAACTACCTGAAAGGTGGTTGTGGTGAGATGCGTATCAGTATTTTCTCCCCAAATGACAAGCAAGAGGAAATAGTCTCAAGTTGTGCCAGGGGAGATTTAGAGTAGATGTTATGAAAAACTTCATCACAGAAAGGGTTGTCAAGCATTGGAACAGGCTGTCCAGGAAGGTGGTTGAGTCACCATCCTAGAAGCATTTAAAAGATACAGAGATGCAGAACTTCAAGTTGTGATTTAGTGGTGCACTTGGCTGTGTTAAGTTAATTTTTGGACTCCATGATCTCAAAGTTCTTTGCCAACCTAATTGATTATATGATTCTATGTTTCTATGTATTGATTACAATGGTATCTCTGCCAGCCTTTTGCAAGATGCACTGCTCTCACAAGGCTTAAAGTTCCCACAAAAATCCTACTAGAATTATTAACATAGTATTTAAAGAACCTGACTTCATTTGAATGCTCTTAAGGAAATTGAAAGGAAATCATAATCTCTGAGAAATATATCCAACACTTATCACATGCTGCAGAACACATTTACCGTTACACATTTTTCATAAAACTATAAGCCTGCTATTAGTTCTTCTAATGGTCACCAGTATCAGTAAAGTAAATTCTTCAGAGTTTTTATGTCTCCACATTGCCAAGGTACTTCTGCAAAATTATCGATGAGGCAAAGTCTTTGGCAATCAGTTTCAATTTGTACCCTGTAAAGGCTGCCAAATACATAGGACTAATTATGATCAGAGATTTAAGACTTAAACACATAGAAATTTATTCCCAAAGATTAAAGAAGAGCTGACATAATAAGACAATTTCTACTGGAACCTTAGTGTATGACAGAAAAGTACAAATCTATCTTAAGAAATACACAAATATTCACACTATTCATCACATCATTAAATAGGTAAATCTGATTTGCAATATCTGTGAGAAGCCAGATTAAAACATTATTTCCTCAGATTGCTGTTGTTTGGATACACAGGAAACTACAGAAACCACAGAGGTCACCAAATCTGTGCTCCGTAGAAGAAGGGGAATGGGAGAAGAGGGCATGTGGTTGTAGCCATGGGGCCTGTCTCATGAAGGCTTGAGATACCGGATGGCAACAAGTAGGTGCAGTTGGGCAAAGATGAGGAGAACAAAATGATTGAAATGAAGGAAACTATAAAAAGCACCCAAAAAGTCTGCATGCTTGCCCTCTGCCCACCCACAACTTCTCACGGGACCCAAGACACTGTGGACCCATGCTGATGACTATCCTTGCGATCCTATCCTGAGCTGTTGCTTAACTCTCTTTCCTTTTTCCTCACTTCCTTGTTGCTACTTACCTTTCGTCTACTGCCTTTTGCAATAAAGAAAGCCTTTTTTGATTTACAGCATTTGACCTAATTTGTGTCTTCATCTCATCTCAAGGATTCCAAGCAAAACCCACCTGGCTTCGGTACAGGACCTGAACAGCATCATTAACACTTTCAGTTAACCTGGCCAGCTCATAGATATAGGCAGGGTAATGTGCAGGAAAATGCACAGCAGAAGTGACTAGAGAGAAAGCTGTGGATGCTAGAGGATTCTCCACAAGATCCATGCAAGCAAAAGTGCTAAAAGGGAGCAATCCCTTAGCCACCATACTGGACTGGATTGATTGTTTCATGTATTCTGTGTCCTTGTTTTGCTTTCTGTCACAGCCCATACTCATTTCACTGTCATATTCATTTGTTGCATCTAACTCTAGGGGAGCCTCTCTTGATCTGGTAATTTCTCTGTTTTTCAAGGAATGTACAATATGACTGAAGGTGGCTTCAGCTTTCTATTTTTGCTCATATGCTTTACGTCTACACTCCTCATGAAGAATGCTTTGGTATTGGATATCTTTTATCATTGGATCTACCTTTCCCTATGTTAATATCAAGTTTTGTCTCCTATCTTCCTTTACAGTCATGATCCCTCTCTGACCTACTTGCTCTTCCATCTTATTGCAGCATCTTCATTTATGGCAGTTCCCCAGAACTTTATTTTATAGCTTTTAGAGACAACGAGTTGAATTTCAGCAAGACAATTCATTTTTACTCAGTCTTTACTTGAGAGGTCCATCAGAGACCACTGTGTGCTTGCTAAGATTTCCTGCACTTTTGAACCTGGCACTTTATGATCTGGGCTTTTAAGGTGGTCATTAAAATAATAATGTTTTATTGATCCCATGATTACTTTATTTACCTTGCAGTTTCCTGTTTTTAATTACAATAATTGAGAGACTGTCTGGAGTGTTTCATTTGTCAGACTAAACAGCGCCAGCTGTTTGGAATGAAAACATTCAGAAGATGCATGGGTTAGACTACATTTAGATGAAGAGTGCAGTCCAATATTTTCCCATCCAATAATTCCAGTAAGCAAAGGTTTTATATTAGCAAGTGCTATATTTTAAAAAGTCTCAAAACATCACTAAACGATGCTACTGAAAAGGCAAGTGAAATCTAGTTGCAGATGAATCTTTTAGCATCTAACCATATTTCCAGTGTATAGGTTCCATTTGAGTGCTGTTTTTGTTGTCACCTTTCACTGTTGCTTCTTGACACTGCAATTTCTCCTGTTGCTACCTCATTTCATGCTGATGCTTCTGCCATGGCCTCTGATGTGACTGTCACTTCTTCACTGCAAGTGGTGGTGAGGGCAGCGGCAATGGCACCTGTGACAGTAAGAAAAGAGGCATGGGTAAACCAACAGCACAGATTTCATCAGGCATCTGATTAACTTCATCACTTTTTCAGACAAGTGATTACTTTTGACAATGATTAATTATACATGAGAAATTATGATAAATTTCTCATCTCTCTTCGTATTCTCTCTTCTTCACTTCACAAGAACAGAAAACAAGGAGCTGCTTGAAACTTCAAGAGGGTGCAGCTGGCATAGAGCTGAGCAAGATGTTTCTGGAGAGCAGCTTATTTACTGAGCAATACAATATCAGGTCAACCAAAGTTACTTAAATTAATCTAAAAAAGGAGTTTATTTTAAAATTAAAAAATCATAAATTTGAAAAATTCCAAATGTATATGAATAATATTTTTTTTTCAGTTTTCTATTCTGATAGTTCATTTTTTAAATGTTCCTCAATTACATTTCTAAAGTGGAGGAGGAAAATAAAAATCTTATCAATCTACAGTAACAGATCTGGGATCAAGAGCAACCAGACAGAGGAGATCCTCACTGGACCTTGGGCCATTGCCGAAGAGAGCAGGACCCGCATGGTCTCTCAAGTTTATATCGAGTATGACATATATGGGATGGAATACTCTGTTCGTCAGTTTAGGGTCACCTGCTCTATTCACCCCTTCTAATAGGTGAGGCTACTTTTCCACCAGCTTGATGACCGAGGTTGAGTATGAGTGTACTAATGCCCTGTGTTATCACTTTAGAGAATAACATGCAGTTAGTTTTCAGAGAAATGAAGTTACTTACAGCAACTGAATTAGTCACAAAACTGACTCCACTTTACCTCAAACTACAGCACTAGTTTATAACCTTGACAGACATAATCATAGGGGAATCTGTATGTTTTTAAAATCAGTTTTGTATCAACTTTTTCCTGGCAAATATTACTGTTACGCAATGTAAAACAATACTTGTTTTTTGTTTAAAAATGTTTTCTCATATCTTTAAGCATAATTTCCTTAGTTCCCATAAAGATTTTCAGTTTATTGAAAGCTTTAAATTTACACTTCCACCTGAATACTCACAGGATTTTCCCTACAGTGACATATGGAAGTTTTATACAAAATATTAATAAGCTTTCTCTTTTAAGTTTAATTTTACAATGTGAATTTGTAAATTTTATAAGTGTCATTTTTTGTATTTATCCTTACATTTTAGAAAAGACACAGGATAGCAGTATTATTTAATAATAAGGAGGAGATTATAAACCACATGTTTTTCTATTTATTACTTCTTTTCCTGACAGATATATGTATTTTGACCAAATTTGATTAGGTTACACATCTACACATTTATTGTGAATCTTTAAAACAGATACCTTGGTTTTTCAAAAGTAGTTAAGCATAACTTCTCTTTTCCACAGTGCATCAAGACTTCAGTACTGGTTTTAAAAAAAGGGATGCAAAAAATTCTAAGTTAAGTTTTGAACTTAGAAACAACAAAAATAAAAGCCAAAATGGTAGCTATGAAATTACATCTATCATTTCATAAAATCTTCTAGAGTCCTAGATAATTGTCGATACTAAGCTGAGTGGAAGCATGGATCTGCTGGAGGGTCGGGAGGCTCTGCAAAGGGATCTGAACAGGCTGGACTGCTGGGCTGAGACCAACGGCATGAGGTTTAACAAGGCCAAATGCCGGGTCCTGCACTTGAGGCACAACAACCCTAAGCAGAGCTACAGACTAGGAGAAGCCTGGCTGGAAAGCTGCCAGGAGAAGAAGGACCTGGGGGTGTTGGTTGACAGCAACTGAACATAAGCCAGCAGTGTGCCCAGGTGGCCAAGAAGGCCAGCGGCATCTTGGCCTATATCAGAAACAGCGTGACCAGCAGGTCCAGGGAGGTTATTCTCCCTCTGTACTCGGCACTGGTGAGACGGCACCTCGAATCCTGTGTTCAGTTCTGGGCCCCTCACCACAAGAAGGATGTTGAGGCTCTGGAGCGAGTCCAGAGAAGAGCAACGAAGCTGATGAAGGGGCTGGAGAACAGGCCTTATGAGGAGTGGCTGAGGGAGCTGGAGTTGTTTAGCCTGGAGAAGAGGAGGCTGAGGGGAGACCTCATTGCTCGCTAGAAATACCTAAAAAGGAGGTTGTGGAGAGGAGGGAGCTGGCCTCTTCTCCCAAGTGACAGGGGACGGGACAAGAGGGAATGGCCTCAAGCTCCTCCAGGGGAGATTTAGGCTGAACATTGGGAAAAAATTTTTCACGGAAAGGGTCATTAAGCACTGGAACAGGCTACCCAGGGAAGTGGTTGAGTCACTTTCCCTGGAGACGTTTAAGACACGGGTGGACAAAGCACTGAGGGACATGGTTTAGTGGTTGATAGAAATGGTTGCACTCGATGATCCTGTGGGTCTCTTCCAGCCTGATGATTCTATGATTCTATGAATTTAAACAACTGTATCTGCTTATCATCGGTAACCTAGGAATACAATGCAATAATTTATAGTAAGTTAAGCTATGCTACAAATATTTACTGAAATGTAAATATCTATTTAACTGAAAATTGGCTGCTACCAATAATCATATTTCGTGCTTTTCCTAGCTAGATTCCAGCTCTGTTTGGATGCCAAAAAGACTATGGAATTTCTTTGCAAAATGGCACCTAAGAGTTTGAACAATGTAATAATTTACAGAGAGAGCCGTGGGATTATTAGCATGAGATTTTTTTTTCATATGGTCTGCTCTTTTAAATAAATCTGTTGCAGCTGAATGAAAATCAGGTTTCTATCAACTTCTGATGTAATTGTTGGAAATATTGAGATGAGCTCGGATTAAAAGGTTCTCTGTCAGTTTCTTTTAAAGCAAGGATAAATTAATTTTTTCTGTCTAAGACAAGTCATAGTATGTGATTCTCAGTGCACAGTTCAAAGTCTTTAACTTTCTGGCATGCTAAAAGGATTAATTACTTTGAACTCTCAATCTGAAACATGTAATGAAAGATGGAGGAGTGAAAGAAGAAACATAACACATGAACAGACTAGAGAATGTGTAGTATTGCCACTGAATTTTGAATTTTGACCCAGGAAACTGAATTTTGCAATTAATATGTGCACAGAATATAAATCAATTCCCAGTAGGTCATTGGACACTGGAACAGGCTGCCCAGGGAGGTGGTTGATTCACCTTCCCTGGAGGTGTTTAAGGCACAAGTAGACGAGGTGCTAAGGGGCATGGTTTAGTGTTTGATAGGAATGGTTGTACTCGATGATCCAGTGGGTCTCTTCCAACCTAGTTATTCTATGATTCTATGATTCTATCATTTTTGGGAGCATTTAACACACATGTGCATATGCAGCTCCAGCAAGACTCAAGGACAAACCCCTGAGCTTATTGCAGCTCCTAAACAAAGGTCTACCCACCACACCTTGAATTCAGTTATACTTTTGGACCATATCTTGATTTCTGTAGCTTGGGAAAGTCACACTTTTTTTTCTTTCCAACAGTATTTTCCTTCTGGCATTTTTCTAGCAGAACCCATTGCCAAAGGTTATCCTGAAGTACAAGCTGTCCTTAAGAAAAATGTCCATGATTCTGTTTATGCCATGTCACAAGAAAATTTGTTTCCTCTCCCTAATTACTTTGAAAATAAACAGTAGTTATTATTCATTTATTTCTCCAAATGACAGTATGATTTTTAACTTTTTTACCTGTTTCAAATTTCATGTTCATTTTATCTGTTGTTTTACCTTCTAAACTCTCATATTGTGCTGACAGCATCAGAATCACAGAATCAGAGAATCATAGAATTGTTCGGGTTTGAAGGGACGTTAAAGATCATCCACTTCCAACTCTCCTGCCATGGGCAGGGACACCTCCCACTAGATTAGGTTACCCAAGGCCCCATCCAACCTGGCCTTGAACACCTCTAGGGATGAGGCAGACACATTTTCCCTGGGAAAGCGGTGACAGTGCCTCACCACCCTCATGGTGAAGAATTTCTTCCTTATGTCTAGCCTAAATCTAGTCTAGTCCAACTTCCTTATGTCTAGACCAAATCTGCCCCTCTACTATTCTATTTATATTGCAAGTTGTCACTGCTTGCAATAACTTCTTGCTATACTGAAGTAGAGAAAGGCAACCAAATATTTCTGGAAATTTTTAAAAGTCATCAGAAGTATTTATCCAGATTAAGTTTGGGAATATTAATTAATTTAAAATAATAATTACATGCATCTATCTAAATTTCCACTGTTTCTTTTTTAAGATTACAGAGAACTTTTGGAGGTGTATGTCCAAAGGCAGCACTGTTTGTGCAAGCTGAAAGAGAAGAAAATTAAATGTTAAAACATCTTATCTCAGAAAGATTTTCAGTTTCGTTGCAATTGTGATTTTGATTTTAGAACTGTGTAAGCCCAAAGAAAAATTTAGCCCTGAAAACAATCTTTCTTGATTCTTTCTGCTGGGCAATACTGGGATTTTTTTAGCCATGAACTGTTCTGTCATACATTGAAGATGGTATGCTGTGACTTGCAGATAGTACAATAATGAGAATTTAGAAATAAACACTAAAAAAATACTAAGCACCTAAATACTCTGGATCAGTAACTGGCTGTGATAAAAGTGAGCTGAAAGTGAAACCAGGTTGTAGATGACACTGGAAAAAATATTTTAAATATTTTATGTTTCTACAGAAAAACATATGGTTTCACGTGGATTTCAGAAAAAAAAAGGGTGTATGTCATCTTTATTTTTACTATTATATAGTAAGATCCCATTTTTTAGTCACACTTTATTCTATAAATGCGCGATACAGCATACATGTCAATGAGTCACTGATACAGAGATGGCAAGCCTACAAGGAGTTATTGTTTTAAAATAATTTTTTTTGCATTTCATTAATATATGGCCTGAGTTCAGTGAAATTGCCCTGTTCTTCCTCAGGAAGGTAGCTGACACACAATAGTGTGCAGAGTCATCAGTGCTGCAAGAGTGATGATGTGATTCTGTAGTCAAGACCATGTGTATAGTTCACAACAAGACAGTTGATCAACCAAATGATGTACTTTATGTTCAAATGTCAACAAATACAGGTGATTTGCTCTGAATGATGAAAAATGTAATAGGAGAAAAAATATAAAAAAATGCTACCTTTCAATAGCTTTTTCAGATATGGAA
Source organism: Clamator glandarius (assembly GCA_033459285.1). Classification (NCBI taxonomy): domain Eukaryota; kingdom Metazoa; phylum Chordata; class Aves; order Cuculiformes; family Cuculidae; genus Clamator; species Clamator glandarius. The sequence continues at coordinate 728,284 of JAUNZM010000174.1, forward strand.
TTTGCATGCCAGAAAAGTAGAATTTTATTTTAAAAATCAATTAAGACTCATGAGAAAGGGAGATGTCTCTTCAGAATAATTTGTTGCTTCAAAACTCAAAGCAGTAATTATTTTTACAAAATCCTGCTTTTACAATTCATTGCAGTTTTTAACAACATTTTTGTCATTTCACACAATTCATATTCAATTTTTATGTCATGCTTATTCATTTTATAGAAAAATATTTTTTTGCTGATAAATGAAAAATTAAAAAAAGAACACTCAAATGTATGTGTTTTCAGTTTATTTTTTTAATTTATAGTAAAACACACAGCAGAGTTAAGATTTCCCACAAATGTTGGCTAAGTCTTCAGTTCACTGCAGGAATCATGATGAACATTGCAACTCATGTTTATGCAGACAGTATGAAAAGAATATTCATAATGACAACCCGTAATATCATCTGAAAGAATTCATATTGTTTACATAGCATTTCCACATTGTATTAAAATAGTGCACATAAACAATCAGAAGGATTCATGTATGCAACAGAAGCTTAACCTCCTGTCCCTCTGTCTTAGAGATAAGGTGCATTAAGCTTCAACTTTATCTTGAACAGAGATCAATGAATGTAATGTTATTAAATAATGAAAATATTGTTATTAGTGTCCCTTTGATATATTTAAGCATTTAATTACCTGTTATAGAGACATCATAAACACATAAAAGTACCAAAAAATATGTTCTTTTCGCTCACAAAAAATCTTTGAAATATTAAAACTCCAAATTTATTAATCTTATTTTAATTTTAAATATGACATATAAGTTGAATATTGTTTTAGAGAAATACATCTTTGAATGTTACATATTGCTTGTAAATTTTTTTCGTAAGAAATTTTTAATATCTACCTTCTCCCCCCCAGATGTTATTAACTAAAATAATTGGTTACTATTAAAGTACAAAAGACTGGTTTGCGAATCTGGCATCTGTTTTCAATAAAGTCTCAAATCAGATGTAACAAAGTAATCAGGTATGCTCTATGTATTCTTATAGAATGCTAGGACAGAATTTTTCATCAGCTTTTTATGCGTGCAAATATTTTGTGAATCAAGAAAGAGTTAATCAAGAATCTTTGGAGCTAATTCTTAGAGCCTAATCTTCTTTTAGAACTAATAAGGAAAAAAAAGACTAAAAGAAACTAAGATTCCACACCACCTGAAGACCTACAGTCACTGGATGAAGTAGCAAACTCCAACTATTATTACCTTCCAGACTGATTTCTATGTTCTAATTGGTGGGAATTTTCATTTATCACTGGGTGAAACAGATTATCCAATGTAGATACTCAGCTTTTCTCCACCTTCTAACGTGAAAAAAACACATTATTGCTGCTAGAAATCACAAGATATGGTTCACAATAGCAATAACTTTCTGGAAAACAGTCGTTTGTATAGTTAACTACAAGATTGTTGTAATATTTTTCTTCCTTTACTTCAAAAATGTGAGTTGAAAAAAATCACATAAACAGTAATCAAATGATTTAATTTAGAAAGACACACTGGTAAAAACTGATTTACCTTAAGTATAGTGGAACTAATAGAAAACTTTAGATGCAATTAGTACATAGAATACTCTAGGAGAATGCATTTTCCTGCTGAAGATATCTTATTGAAAGTCTTTATCCTTCAGCATTATTAGTTATGTGTAGATGCAAAGAACCTAAACCTATGACATCAAAAAGTGGTATGAATCTGGATTATTCACACCACTACACCACATTAGCCAATAATGTGATATACTTTTAGAGATCTTAAGCCAGATTTCCAAAGGCATTTGGGTGGTTAAGGAGGGTTGGATTCTACTACAACTTTGAGGAACCTAAGCATCAATTCTCTCAAGTATCAATGACATTTAGGAGTCTACATGGTTTTGAAATATAAGTAGTTATTAATTGCATCTTTAGGTACTTAAATAATTAAAAAACCTGCTGGCTTATCATCTCCTCTTGAAGCAGAGAAGAGTAGCATAATGTTATGGCCATGAGGCCCAAAATATTGTCATGAAATTCATGAAAATACGCATATGTAGTGTTGTGGCTATAGTGTGGCAAATACCAAGTTGTGATTTTTCACTCCACAGTCAATAATGAGATCTTGTGGTTTTTGCTACACAGGCAAATATGAATCACTCTATACTCTGCATGCACCATGAAGAGGTGCTGAGAACCGCAGTGGATAGTAATTTATGCTAATCATTTTTATTTTAATACTGAATAATGGGGACATTGATTATGGAGTTTGTTATCAGATACAGCAGTCAGTTACAGATATATGATGAGCAGTATCAGGCATTAAAGTAACTTAAATGAACGACAGTCGTGTCCCACTAATAGCTCCAAGAAATAAAAAATAGTCCTATTTAATCTATTGATATGCAAAGGTAGGCAGAAAAATCAAAGCATCTACCAACTCTCAAATGCTTAGCTTTTTCCTGCTCAAATTACTCTACCCATTTATCACTTTTTTCCTGCCTTGTCTGATCAGAAACTTTGGCTGCATAGCATTCAAACAGAATCTTATGTAGCCAGGCAAAAGGGGTTTTAAGGGTAGGCTTGTTCCCCCGCTCCTCATCTGCAGTCAAAATCCAGCCTTAAATTACCAGCATTTCAGACATCTCTGAAAATATGATGTAATTTTCTTTTTACCATGGAGAGTTAGATACTACATGGAGAGTCAGATAGTAAAACAAACTGTCTGGGAGGAAATCCACTAGAAATTTTAAAATTCCTCTTCTTCCATAAGCTCAAAGTATTTTTTCTGCAGTGAGATATTCTTGAAGCTGCAGTGAAAATACTGTGCATTCTTGTACCATTTGGGGCTTTTTTTAATAAGTGGCAGTATGGATCAGATGGAAATCAAAACATATGCTGCAAGGAAAAATAACCACAGGGTTTATTTCCCAGCTAATGTTTGCACTAGGGTGTTGTAAAAAATATTAATAAATAGCTCCATTTTCATATACAATACTCTTATAATATAGTCCATTTGCTTTTGTAAACATACCGGGAAGCTTTGGGTGGCAGGTAATTCACAGCTTCAATATCCTCTACTAATTGAACCTGGATGAAACAGGGAGAGCACTAATCAGAACTGATTTCAAATGCTGCTCACTTGAGGGAGTGAAAATGGTATCTTCTCCCAAGAGGAAGTGTTGATACTGCATTAAACAGACAAGGCCTGTGATATCCTATCTCTCTCAGGAGAAACAGGAGTCTAATCAAGTGCCAAGTATTTCCCTGTTGAGTTAGAACACCAGGAGCAAGGAGGAAATTTTAATGAAAATACTTGACTGCAAATGTTCAGGGTAATGGACAGCACTGAGCCGCATTCTCCTGGCCTTTTTTATGCTCTTGCTATGGAAAAGCTGTTTGCCCACCTTTACTCAGTTTGAGAAAAACTATGTTAGGTTCTTTGGAACAATCTCAAAGAATGTGTCTGCAACTTATTTCAGAGAATTTTTGAGATCAGATCTTTATTGTCAGACCTTTCTATATGAAAGGTCATTTCTATATGAATTATCATTTCTATATGAATAGATGGAGAGGGACTATTCATAAAGGCTTGTGGTGATAGGACAAGGGGGAATGGGTATAAATTGGAGAGGGGCAGATTTGGATGAGACATTAGGAAGAATTTCTTCACCATGAGAATGGTGAGACATTGGAACAGGTTGCCGGGGGAGAATGTGGCTGCCCCATCCCTGAAGGCCAAGTTGGATGGGGCCTTGAGTAACCTGATCTAGTGGGATGTCCCTGCCCAGGGCAGGGGTGAGGGGTGGAACTGGGTGATCTTTGGGGTCTCTATGATTCTATATATTATATTTCATTACAAAACTGTGTTAGAGTTTCTAGGACGGCTTTATACTTATCAATACATAAATATATAAATTACAGACACTATTACATCTAGAATGACTAGAAAGGAATGCTTTCAAACAGAAAGTATGTGAAAATATAGCAGGAGTCCAAAGAGAGACCTCAATGAATTCTGTACCATGTTATTTTTGGAGGCAGATGTGAAGCAATGACAAGCAAAGGTGAAGAGCAAACTAGAGAACAGTAAAGCTGAGGAAGCAGCTTTGGGGCTTCCATTTGGAAGGCAGAGACACATTCACTTTCCAAAAAGACTGAAAACTCTCACAAAATATAACAAGAAATGTAGCGTGACAATTGGCTTGTAAAACATACTCTGTTTTTTCATAAGAGATGAGTAGGATAGAGATGAAACATGACACCCTGAAAACTTTTCAGGAAGCAAAATAGATAGAGTGAACTGCAGGATTAAAATAAATATCCATGTCTGGAGTTTTCTCTCTGAGAAAGGTCAAAGATCATTCAGATAACCAGGACCAGACCTATATAAACAGTCTAAAAATACCACAAGATTCTAATAGATACTTAAACTTTGCATAATAATGCTGTGACTTCAGTTCTAAGAAATACTAGGTGGGATTCAGCCCGAGAATACTGTATTGAAATTGGACTGGTGTTCTATTCAAGATTAAGTCAGTGAGATTTCTAGTTCATTAAAAAGAGCTTAATTGTGCTGTAAGCATGTAAGCTGCCATCAGAGCAAGAGGGCATCAAGGGCAGATTTCAGAGATATAAGTAGGTATTTATTTTGTTTTCCTAAGATATTCAAGTCATCTATATAGTGCTAGTATAGGATGCAGAAGAACTGTGCCTTCTGGATCTTTCTATGGAGTTCAAATTCCTTTGGGTATCTGAAATAATCACTTCAATTCTGACCCCTAATCAACACTCTAACCAGAGCCTAGAAAATGATCTGTGTCAACAGCTAATCATAGAAGCATAGAATAGTTTGGGTTGGAAGGGACCTTAAAGATTATCCAGATTCAACCTCTCTGCAATGGGCTGGGACACGTCCCACTAGATCAGGCTATTCAAAGCCCCATTGAATCTTTGAACACTTCCAGGGAGAGGACATCCACAACTTCCCTGGTCAAGCAGTGCCATTGTCTCACCACCCTTGTCATTCCTCCTTGTCCTATCACTACATGCCTTTGTAAAAAGGCCCTCCCCAGCTTTCTTGCATGCCCCTTTCAGGTACTGGAAAGCTGTTATAAGGTCTTCCCAGAGCCTTCTCTTCTCCAGACTGAACAGCCCAACTCTCTCAGCCAGTATTCATATGGAAAGTGCTCCAGCCCTCTGACCATCTTTGTAGGCCTCCTCTGGACCTAGCTGCATATCCTTCATATGTCAGGGATGCCAGAATTGGACACAATATTCCAGGTGGAGTCTCATGAGAGCAGAGTAGAAGGGCAGAATCACCTCTCTTGACCTGCTGGCTACACTTCTCTTGATGCAACCGAGTATACGGTTGGCCTTATTGGTTGTGAGAGCACACTGAGAGATCACGTCAAGATTCTCATCAATTAGCACCTCCAAGTCCTTCTCTGCAGGGCTACTCTCAATCACGTTATTCCCTGTCCTGTATTGAAACTGCAGATTGCCCTGACCCAGGTGTAGAATCTTGCACTTGGCCTTGGTGAATCTCATGAAGTTCACACAGCCCCACTTCTCCTGCCTGCCCAGGTTCCTCTGGATGATATCCCATTCTTCTGGTGTCACAACTGCACCAAACAGCTTGGTGTCATTTGCAAACTTGCTAAGGAGGCATTTGATCTTGCTGTCTATATCATTGATGAAGATACTAAACAGCAATTGTCCTAGTACAGACCCTTGAAGGTCACCACTTTTCACAGATGTTCATCTGGACTTCAAGCCATTGACCACTACTCTCAGAATGCAACCATCCCACTAATTTCTTATCCACCAAACAGTCCATCCATCAAGCCCATAGCTTTCCGATTTAGAGAGAGGGTTGTTCTGAGGGACCTTGTCAAAGTCTTCACAGAAGTCCAGATAGATTACATCCATTATTTTTCCCATGTTCACTGATGTGGTTACCCCATTATAGAAAGCCACTAGGTTGATCATACAGATTAGATATCAGGAAAATTTTCCTCCCTGAAAGGGTTGTAAGGCACTGGAACAATCTGCCCAGAGAAGTGATTGAGTCACCATCCCTAAAGTTATGTAAAAGACAGGTAGTTGAGGTGCTCAGGATTATGGTTTAGTAGTGGACAGGAATAGTTTGACTCAATGATCTCAAAGGTCTTTTCCAACCAAACAATTCTATACAAATAGAAGCTGTTCCTTCTTTTTACATGTTGTCAATAGCTACTCTTAAGGTCAATAACTATCAGCAGTAATTCCATGATATTTTGATTCTTTAGTTTACACAAAGAACCTATTATCTCAAGTCAGAACCTTTTTCATGTCATTGATTCTGACAACAAAGTCAGATGTCAACATTGGCATTTAATGAAAATAGATTTGATCAAGTATCTTTGCTGGAAATGACCTAAGCAAAGATGAGAGTTTCCTTAAAGATATAACTCATCTATATGAAATGCAAGCACCATTTCAATGAGATTTCCTGTTTCCATTTATTTATTATTTATTTATTATTGTTATTTCGGTTCCAACTCCTCCAGCGATAATGACAAAAATTAACCTTGTTGTGTACAGCAAGGAAGAATCTGTTATCTTTGTTGTATTTTGAAGGGAATTGCCATTGCAACTATTTAAGGGATAAACTGAACTATTACTTCTTTTATATCATCATTTACTGAATCTCATGCCTTTACTGTATCACATAACCTACTTGACTCTTCTATTAATTATGGGCTCTTACACGCAATTTGTAGGTTCTTAGGACAGAGACTGATTCATTTCCATTTCTGTGAAGTTCCTAGCACAAGGTAGTCTTGTAAAGTAGAAATTATCCTTACATTTTACATAATAGTAATAATAATGACTTTTCAAATAAATGTTCATAGAAGCTGTGGTGCATATGACATGAAGGGAAGAGTTAATGATCTTAAAAATGGCAGGACCAAGCAATCACACAGAAAGTTGCTTCTTGCCACATTCCATTACGTTCCTGTGCTTTTTCTTCTCCCTAGTTTATCTAATTAAACACCCCTCTCTTATTTTCACTTTTCAGGTTTATCTTAGATTTCATCAGCCTGATCTTGTTAGCACAGAAGTAAATGTAAACAGCTTAACGGAATCATAATCAAAAGTAAAAGTTAGTCTAACTTAGATTAATTTTATGCTACCTCCACTCTGGCATTCAGTATATTATATGATAATTTTGATTTTCCACTGGGCTTACTGCTATTACATCAATGAGCCATTTCTAAATCATGTTAATTTCTTTTCTAATTTTCTTTCCAAGTAGAATGAATGAGAAATATTTGCACATCTGTCTTTGAGACTATCCATACAAGCTGGATTCCAACTTCATGCACAACCCAGAGTATGATGTGATGAGCAGTGTTCCAGAAGCAGTCTCGATGTCACTGTAAGACAGAAAGAAAATACTTATTGCACCTCTTTGTTGGTCTTCAGGGTGCTTGCTGGGGTAATAAATTTCTGTTGACCTAACATAGCTTTTATTTTCCTAGAGGAGGATTTCCCTGAAAAATACAGAGTGAATTTTCTTTGCTTATTACAGCTTTTCAGCAATTCTTTGTGTACTCTTTTCATGATGCATCTACATGCATGATCTGAAAGTTTGTACAGTAGAGTGAAGGGATTTCTTTCCACTCTGAGAAGAAGTAAAAAGTATTCCAGCTCAGGTCTCTGCCAGTTATTTCAACCCTGACATGCAACTGCTCTGTTATTTTCAGTTCTGGGCTTTGCCATGACCAGAAAAGAGCCGATCTCGATGAACTGTCAGCAGCTTTGTGGTTCTGGCTTATATAATTCAAATTCCTGCTCTGGTACTTACAAAGACAAGAGACAAGAAAAATCCTAAAAGAAACATCAATAATGATACTGTAAGCTGATAATTTCAAGATCATACTCTTCACCTGAAATCAAAGATAACACTACAATTTGCCTGCCAATGTGATAGTCAGGAATGCTTACTTTAATATGTAATGAAGAAACAGCTGTACTTAAGCAACAGTGTTTACAGCTGGGGAATATACATATACTAGACAATCTTCCACCACTCTGTTATCATGTAATTTCACTTATGAGTCACTTTATCCAAAGCGAATGATATCGAGAAAGGAATATGTCTGATCTCAGTCAAAGTCTGCAAGATCCAGAGAGGAACTTCATATCCGTTTGAAGACTTTCATATAGCAGCAGATAGTATAGTGAGGTGTGTTGGCCATGGCTGGATACTAGGTGCCCACTAGCGGTATTATCACTCCCTCCACCCCATTAGGACAGAAGGAGAAAGTAAGTTGGAAAACCTCGTGGGCTGAGATAAGGACAATGTGATCACTCATCTATTACTATCACAAGAAAAACAACCTTGACTTCAGAGCAATTTATTTAATTTATTGCCAGCTAATAACAGAGTAGGATAGTTAGAAATTAGAAGAAACATTAAATCACCTTCCCTTCATCTTTCCTTTCTTCCCAGGCTGAACTTCACTCATAAGTCTTCTACGTCCCTGCTCTTTCCTGAGTGTGCCAGGTGGATAGGGAACGTGGGTTGCAATTAGTTCAATATGTAAAGCCCTTCAGGAAGATTGCTCCACAAGGAGTCCCCCAAGGGCCACAGCTCTTATCAGAAAACCTGCTCATGTATGAGTCCCTCTATACTGATTCTACTACCAAGATTCTGGTTCTTTGTGCATTCTCTATGGATTGCAGCTTCTTTTGCTTTTTTTGTTGTTTTTCCAGTAAAATAGGTGATATGCTAAGCTACAACAAACATCCTGGAAGCTGCAGAGCCAAAATGAGAATGAAATATTTAAGGACAATACATTTGTAACAGAAAAGATGCCATGTATATGTTTCTTTAGTTGTACTTTATAGTTGTTACATCAAGGCTTCCTTTCCCCAATCTATGTTGTAGAACAGTTCAAAATAACAACAACAAACAAAATCAACAGTCCAAAACAACAGAGAAACAAAACAAAACCAAAGCAAAATCCATAGACCATACAATGATCTGTTCTGAATAATAAATATCTGTGATTTTATTTTTTTCTCCCAGTATCGTTTGGAAAATAATTGAAACGTGTTTTTGAGTATTTTCTTCACTTCAGATATCTGATGTTTTAGAATATTATACCAAACTAGTTTCCAACACTTTTTTAAGTTCTGGTAATGCAAGGAAATGTCAGGGGTGCAAAGAGTTGCTAAAACAGACTTGCATTGCACTGGTCAGAATCACAAGAAAGCAAGTTTTTTACACAAACATGTTCAAGAAATGCTTATGAAACATCAGGTATATGAGACCAAACAGCAGCAAGATAACAGTTTCTGAAGAATGTTTGCAATAGGAAATTTCAATGTTACTATCTTGAATGAGTTCAGTTGGTTTTGCTTATAAGTATCATTAATCCACCTAAACTTACACTTCATTTCCTATAGATATCCTTCATATTTGTCTGACTTTCTGACTTTTTACCTACAAAACTTATCATTGTTCTGCTGATAACAGAACTGTCACTGCCTTCAATGAACTGATAGCCTGAATGTCACTGATCTCATTGATGACATCAGAAACTGAAGAGTTGCTCAGTTTTCTCATAGCTTTGAAAGCACTAAGGTCTCTTGTAAAATGCTGAATTTTGCTAACAGATTGAAGAGATACAGACTAGAAAGACCCACAACACCTGCACTTTTTTTTCAGCTGATCATCTTGGTGCTGTCCTGATCTATATATTGACATAGACTGGTTGCAGATGATATTCATGTTTCATACAATGTACTATTAGAAATTATGTTTGTCCACAGAGAGCTATCAATATACAGGAGAGTTATACTATAAATTCTTGTTTCCTGAGCTTGTACTAATTGATTGCTATTCAAAGTAAAAAAAAATGGCTAGATTTACCTTCTTGCTGCATCATCTGATGGGAAACCACATCTTCACTTGCACAGATGCTAAGAAGAATGGACAGACAGCTGAGTGGTAGGAAGTGATTGCACTCATGATGTGGACAGAGGACATAACTCTAACTATGCATCACAATACTATAAGACAGTTGTTGACTGTTAGGAAGTCATTTGATCAGAAGTGGTTAACATCTGTCAGCTTTTGCTAAACTATCACTGTCTGCTAATAATACACTTGTTTAGGAACTTATTTTCCATCTCATTAAAAATTAAGTTGTTGCTTTGGATCAATCTGATCAGGTAAAATCTTGGCATCAATGAAGTTTCATGCATATGTCCTATTCCTATTCTGTACCAGGATTTCGCAGTTGTGCCCTGTACTTGGTCTTAAGTTCACATACTCATTGACTATTTCACTGGTGAGATCTAATGTAAATTGTAGCTGTGCACATTGTTAAAAAAATACCTAATATCTTAATACTACCCACAAAACTGTATAAGCCATCATTTCTTCAGTTGTGATACTCACATGTCAATAAATCTAACTTAGAAAAGGAACAGGTTTTTTGCATGCCCTGAGTTGATTGCCTAAAAAGGAAAGTAATATATTGTCATCTATACTTCTATACTAAATGAATAATGCATTGAAAACTAATTTTGTATGAAGTCAATCAAGAAATTCCACCTTTAATATTTAATTTGGAGTGATCAGTCTCCTGTACTACTTTGCAGTGGCGTGGAGGTTCTAATTCAAGACTGTTAGGTGGAGATCTCATTAAACTTAAATCAGAACAGAAGAGGCCTCTTCAACACTAAGGCAGCTGTAATCCTGCAGACCAATGAAGGTGATATTTTTTTTCTTATCTACTGAAACCCATATTTGTTTTCATGCACTGGGAACATTTATTGGATAGAAGCAATGACTTCAGGAAATAAATATGTAAAATTCTGGGTTAGCCAATGCACCACAGCAATTTATATTGCTTTAAATTCCAGTACAACAACAGAATTATAGGTCTATGTGTTTGCACTTGTTTCCTAAAGCAGCCATCTGCAAATTCCCTCTTTCTGTCCCAAATGCTAGTCTACATTTTTTTTCTGTCCTAAAAAGGTATGCTTTTGGAAGGTGTTGCTGATCATATTTCTTGTAATTAGCTGTCTCATGCATGTATATTTATTTGAAAAGGATAGTTAGAAAAAACTGCAGTGCCCTGAGGTCTGCCTTACATTGTAAAGGAATTTATTTGTGTTTACATTGCATGATGGAGAAAGGTTTTTATTTTTTTAACATCCTCAATAGGTATGCTTTTAATTTTTTTTCAAGTAGATTAATCTATCTAGACAACAAAATGCTCAGGCATGTGTAAACCTGTGATGTGAGCTTAATTAATCTACTATGATTCAATATAGGAACTCAACAGCAACTAACAAAGCCTGATGACAAAATGAAAGCTTCTGATTCACCTAATGAGCATATTGGTACATTTAGAAAAATTTGTTTGTCAAATCTTTAACTATTATATTGGATCTCTCCATTTGCAAACAGCAATTCTAATGTTTACATTTGCAATTAAATAAGCTTTTCGATGTATGGGTTTGAAAATTCCATCATTTTGTTGGAAGACTCCATTAGTTTTTCATTACACTATTTTTTTTCCCTAAAAGTCTTTATTTGCTCAAAAAGGAGAAGAGAAAGGTAAAAAATATGCTTAATAATATAATTATTAACAAAAAAAAATCTGTTCCACTAACTTCATGTGATTCATTTTAGTGGGTGTTAATTACACAGAAACTGAGATGCACACTTTGCCTGAAGAACAGAGCAGAAGTTGCATGTCTACTGCTACTCAATTGCAGAAGAAATATGTCAACATATACTATATTGCCAGATGTGGTTAAAACCTTTATCATATAGATACATTATGAAGTGTTAGGTATCTGGCAAAAAGTGCTGTTAGGTTGGGTTTTTTGTCTGCTTGGGTGTTTTTTGTTTTGTTTTGTTTCTGTTTTTTAATTCAGCAAACCTCTAGTGCCAGGTGGACAAATAGAGGAGTAGGAAACACTTATGGAAACGATTGAAGATGGTAGGTCTCTCAGGAGACAGAAGTTGCACTAGGGAGCAGGGATTGCTTCAAGATCCAGAGATTTCCCTCCAAGTCATAGGTGAAAGGATGAGAGAGAACAGCCTCAAGTTGCACCAGGGAAGGTTCAGATTGGACATCAGGAAAAATTTCTTCACCAAAAGGGCTATCAGGCACTGGCAGAAGCTGCCCAGGGAAGTCGTTGAGTCCTCATCCCTGGAGGTATTTAAAAGACGGTTGGATGGAGTGTATAGGGATATGATTTAGTAGTTGGTAGGAATGATTGGGCTTGATGATCTCTTAGGCCTTTTCCAACCTAGTCATTCTATCATTCCACGATTCTAATATATAGTTCTACTATATGGATCAAAGCTCTGCTTCTTGAAGCAGTAGTCACCTACATGCACACATGTGCAACTTGCTGTTAAAATCAATGCACATAAGACAGATAGTAGACCATTATTCTGCTTATCAAAGTATGGATTTAATTCATATGCTCAAAGATAGGCAGCAGGTAGTATTTCAGATACCTTATGATATCTGAGACATCTGCACAGAGGTGATAGATATGACCCAGAAAAGTGGAGAGACCCAAGTTAAGTCACCCAGGGTGGAAGCTGAAGGCAAGGAAGTCTGGCTAAGAAGCTGATCTTCATTAGCCTAACTCAAGTTACTTTGTCCATCTAGGATTTTCAAAGTTCAGCCTACTTATACCCATTAAATTAAATTAAATCTAGTTAAAATTAATTGAATCTAATCCATGGAATAGACAATGAGAAGATATGCTACCAATTGGAGGCCTAAAAATAAAATAATTCACAAAATAATTATTGGTAGCTGGCAAAAACAATGTTAGCTTTCTTTTTTAATACACTGTTAAAAAATCAGTTATTTCGGTTTCACACACTTAAGTTTCTTATCTTCAGAGTCAATTTTGTTCAGTTCTACTACTATGCAGACAAAAAGCAAAACTCTAACAGCCAGCTAGAGTAGGTCTACAACATTGCTAACTTATTTGTATTCCCATATCAGATTTCCATCATGTCAACAGTGAAATCTTGTCTTGAATTTAAAATTATAGTTAAAATAGCCCTAAAACATCCTTTCAGGGCTTTTTTTTTCAAATATTTATTCCATGCTCAGATAGTTCTAATGTTTTGAAATAATGTATTAAATTTCCAGATTTTTTGCTGCCTTTGAAAATCTTTAAAGAGTAAATGCAATTACTCACCCTCCAATGTACAATAATACAAAGCCACAACTCTGAAAGCAGTGATTCTTTTAAACCGTAAAGAGAAAGATGCTGCAGATGTACAATTATTCACAAAAAATGTTTCAAAATACACTGTAAAAATAGAAATGCAATGTAAATATTTTCTGATAATGAGAAATCTCTCAGACTTTTTTCAAGGGACTAGACAGAATGGTATCAGGTAGAAATATTAGAACAGTAGGCTTAATGATCACATAGCACAGACTTGAGAAAGGCTTACTGTTACTTTCTTCATCTTATAGTTCAAAAGTAAGGATAAGGCTCTGTCATTTATTTATGGATATACAAGTAATATATCAACCCAAAAGATATCAGTCCAGGAAGCTGACTGATGATTGGCACTACTTTCTTTCATTATTCTTTTGAAGTGTAACATATCGGACTCAGAAATTATGTTTTCTCTTTCAACATCACATTGAGTGGCACGTGGTATGTTTTGACATGTAAGTAGAAAAAAAAAATCAAGAAGTCCAGACTTAGCAAGTCCCAAAAGGAAAAGATCTTCCTGATACTGCAGGTTAAAGTCTTTCCTGTCTGTTCTAAAGTGACTGCTTTTATATGTTAACCATTCCCAGTGAGAATGAGAAGAGTCATGAGTGTTTTCTTCGCAGCAATAGTACACACAAAGCTGACCACATATTAATAGGTGTGTTCATTTTGTTATTTCAAAGCCTGGCTGTCATCTCTTTCCTTGGTTGCTCCTGACACTGATTTTAGCAGTGTTTCTTCCCCTTTATCCCATTGCTTCCAGAAATTTGTTTAGTATTTCCCCTTTTACTATGGCAACGAATAGACTATTGCAGTTTGAAAGGTGATTGCAAATACAGGAACCTAGATCAAACCTAACTCAGGCACCAAGCACAGGATCCATGGCCTAACTACAAACCTGACTACATAGGGCTCTATGAAGTCTTTAGGGTCTTTGTGGTCCATGCACATGGACTTTTTACTGACAAAAATTGCCTTGAGAATTTATACAACAATGCAAGTGCACTAGAGTTCACCTGGCCAAAAGTGCCGCATGGCCTCTGGTTTGCTCTCTAATGCAGCAATGCAGAAACAGTAACAGGTCTTAACTGACACCATTGTTTCTAGGAGAACTTTTGCTTTAAAGAAGATATACTGTAATGTGTGTGGAGTAGCTTGCCTGTTTACCTCACTCACTCTTTCCTTTTCCCAAATAAATATTTACATATAAATTGCTTTGAACAAAACATTACCAATCAAGGATGGTAGAAAAAGAATTTTAAATTAATTGTAAATCCACCTGAAGTTTCAGGCTTGGAAATTTAGATGTAAAATGGATTGTCTCCACAGAACACAGGTCGTCTAAGCTGCCAGCACTCTTTCGTTTCAAGATGATGTCACTGTTGGAGAAATAAAATAACATTGAAAATGACATAATTAGTAAATCATGAAGAAGTTCTCCTCAAGGTGATTTGGGTATTCACTATTTATAAATGTAATAGTTTGTGAAGGGCAAAGCAGATTGCTGACAAATTGACTTAGTTTACAAAAACAGTGGAAAAAAGCAATCAAAAGGACACACCAAATAGTAACAGAAAAAAATAATGTACAGTTTACAAAAATGGAAGATAAAGAGAGAGAGTGGACATGAAATATAAGGACTTGAGTTTTATTTCATAGTACTAAGTGGCAGGATCGATAGGTTTTTTTTAATGACTAGTCTTTAAAATATACATATTTACACAGACATAATTAATATGAAATAGATTTATAATACATGTTTATTATTAATTTTCAATTCATCTGTATATATTGTATCAAATATCTCCTCATATAAATAATAGTTACTAAGTTGCTTTGCCCGTTTTCTTTTTGAGAGTTTGGTATGAATTTAAAAATCTATCATTGAGTACTGATCTATTGAAGGACTCGAAAACTTATTTTTAAATGAAATTCAAGCATCTCCACTAATTATATATGTTGAAACATTTAAACTTTAAATAGCAAAAAAACTTTGCCATTGTGAAACTCCAGATGAGAAGTGGGAACTGACTATATTGTATTAAATTACAAGAAAAAAAAAAGATGTGTTAGCCGCATAATGACAGTTTTGTCAGTCCAGCATTAAACCTGAGGTCAAGAGCTGACTTGGATTTCACTATAAAAGAATTAAAGGAAAATAGAATAACTAATAGCAACAAGCATTTTGTTTGGAACTATGAAATTATGTGGTTAAATGGTGTATATTTAGAGTTGTACATATTATATGTAGAAATACTTTTTTAAACTAGAAATTGTTAAGCAGGAAGATCTCTGGCAGAGTACTTCAGGGACTGATTATACTTGTCTGACCATTTTTTAAGAATAACCTAGAAAAAAATCTAATATATATATTAATACAAAGAAAAACACCTTGGATATGTCAGGTCATTCCTGAGCAAGTTGCTTTCTAACACGTGGTTTCTTTCACAGGAATGTAAAAGGAAGGACAAATTTTACTGAGATATTTTCCCAGCTATGCAGTAGGCAGGAAAAAAAATTGACCCTCAACCTCATCTACTCCTCACACCCTGGTCAGTATGTTTGTTTTGTAAAGGATAGTAGGCATAAATTCTTTTAGATCAGGGACTTCTGTTGTGGAATATCATTTGTAGTGATCTGATTATAACACAAAGAAACAGAGATACTATAAAAAATGTGAGATTGTTTCAGTACAACATTAAACAGAGAAGCTTCAGATTTTTGAGATCATAAATTGCATGGTAGAAACAGCAAGCACAGTAGTAAATTTATGAAAAACTTGGGAAAATTACAGAGTAAGTAAGTAGGTTTTAGGTAGATCTGACAAAAAGGAAATAATCAAAAGGTAACAATGAATATTTTGAGATCAGATGACTATGAAGAACAATCACTTAAAAACTACCAAATTCCCCTTACTGAAAATGTTGCGGATTTTGGTTACACCTTCTTATTCTATCAAGCAGCCCATTGTCGCAGGTAAGAAAGAAATGGTTCTTCTGTTTCATTTTGAGACATTCAAAGACAAATTCAATGAGAAGATGAGAAGCAATGAGGAATGTAGAGGATATATAATAGGAAGTATATTTTTTTTTGTCTATATCCTCAGAGTATCTGGGTCTGAAAAGAAGCTGGCAACAGATTTTGCTTTCCCTCTTCACTTTCCTCACTCTCTAGTACTCTAGTTAAGCTTGCCAGGGCCCCTTTTCTTTTTGTAGCAAGAGAGAATCTATCTAATCCTGTGCTGCTAGTTAAATAATTAGATTATATGTGTTTTCATTTTTTCTTATTAAAGAAGAAGAACAAAAAAGCTTTAAAAAGTAAAACAAAAAGACAAAATGGATCTCAGAAGACTCTTAAAAGAGTTTCATTTAGTGCAGCACTATCATGTGATGCCCATTTTCAGTCCTGCTAGAATACCAAACTAGTGGGCATCGTGGTCTTCCAATGAGAGACATAAAGATGGAATCTACGGAGAAAAGCAGAAACCTTACAACCTCCTTCTCTTCAGTTGTATTTTTCCTGAATTTTTTCCAAGTCCTGTCAACACCTAACTGCCCTTTTAACAAACTGTTTAAGTGGTGATAAACAGAGTAATCTACCCCTAAGAATAACTCTCCAGCCCTGCATGTTATTGTATGTACCTCGCTGGCAAGAAGCAAGAGACCTTCACTGGTTTGCTGCATGATGTGCCACATAAGGATAATGCAGCAAATGAATATGAATGCTTACTTCAAGGAAATGAAGAATTACAAGGGAGGCCCTGCTGCATAAAATTCTCTTAGCTTTTAATATGTCAGTTCTAGTGTTCAGATGAAAGTGTGCATAAAGGAATTAGTAACCAAAAGACCTCTAATGAGTGCATACAGCATGAATCTCAAATTGGGAGTGGGTTTCTGCAGTGTGTTGATGCCAAGGTCCAGTATTAGGAGGGCAGTTTCACTACTGGGAGTTATTATCTTTCAGATAAGATATTAAAATGATGTGCCATCTGCTTACTTCTAACAAAATTTTGAGATGATAAAGACCTCACGATACAAGCTAGAGGGAAGTGGAGGTGGTAGGGAGGATAGGGAATAACTCTGCTTCCAGCTGGCAAAATCATCCTTTGTTAAATATTATCACCACAAATTAATTGGCAATGTTACAAACATTCGTGACTATACACCATGCAAGACGTTATGCAGGGCTAACTGGTGACCATTCTGGTCTGTCAAATAGTATTCTCTATAGCTGTCTAATTATGAAATTACCCATGAAAGTAAAGAAATGGAAAGTAAAGGATTCTATGGTAGAAACCATAAAATAAAAAATTCATAGAATATCCTGAGCTGGAAGGGACTCATGCAATTTATCAAGCTCAACTCCTGGATCCATACATGGCTAACTAAAAGTTAAACTATTTATTCAAGAGTGTTGTCCAAATGCTTCTTGCGTAGTGACTGGCTTGGGGTCATGACCACTCCCCTGAGGAGCTTGTTGCAGTGATTGACCTCACTCTCTGTGAAGAACAGCTTCTTGAAATCAAGTTTGAACTTCTCCTGACACAGCTTTAAGCCATTTCCTTGTGTCCTGTCACTGAACACCAGAAAGAAGAGAACAGCACCTCCCTCTTCTCTCCCCATCATGTTGTAGTTGTAGACAGCAATGAGGTGACTCCTCAGTCTTCTGTAAGATAGACAAACCTAGTATTCTCAGCTGGTCCTTATAAGTCATGTCCTCTAGTCCTTTCAACATCTTTGTTGCTCTCCCCAGGACAGAACAATAATTTAAAGATTATATTTTAGAAATTGAGAAATTCAGAATTCATGTGTATGTTTCCTTTATGAATATTTTTTTCTTATGCAGTCTTTCTTGGTACTCATCTCATCCAACTTTAGATGCTTCAGTTCTTGAATCATTCACCTGCACTCTTTTCCATTATCAGTGGACAGGAGTAGGAACTTCGAGGCACAACTAGTCCCATTTATTTGCACTCCTGGATCATGACGGTTTTTTTCACTAGAAATTCCTTTCTCTCTTCATTGATTAAAAAGGGAGTCTTCAGTGACTAGAAAAAGTATGGATGTCAGTCCTATAGACATGTAAATATAGATAAAAAGAATTCCAAATTTATGTTCTGGGTATTAGATTTGGCCTATTATTTAATCCCTATAAGACAGTAAATACCATTACCAAGACTACTAAGAATAACAGTTCCAATCAATAAGGAATCTATCAGCTCATCACTGTTGATAAAATATGATGAGGATTACTAACAGAATCAGAAAGCACTTTATTCCCTTGCTATCCAGAAAAAAACTTAATGCTGTTAACTACTATACCAGAGTATTTTTGCAATTGACTTCAGAGCATCCTGAATTTAATGTCTTATAGGAAATTTTACAGTAAATTAAAACTTAAGTTAGCTAAATTAAGTTGTAGAAATCATAGTATATCATCCAGCACATCCTGCCTCAGTCCCAATTTTTGTGAACCCTACATTTCCTGGAAATTCCACTCAAATTACTCACAAAATACAGGGATTTTCTTATCACAAAACCTCATTTAATTGTCAGTAATGGTACACTTAGGTATCTATCTAAAATTGGTTAATATCTAAATTAATTAAAGGAAAAGACAGAAGCAGAAGCACACAGAAGCACACTGTCGAAATATGAGAAGCAATGGCTATAAACTGCAGTAAATTTCAGTTGAGTATAAGAGAAAAATCTCAGAATGAGGACTGGAACAGGTTGCTTGACCAGACTGTGAATTGTCTGTCCTCAGGGACTTTCAAATTTGAATGGACAAGGCCTGTGATCTGTCTTTAAGGTTAGTGCTGCTTTGAGTAGGGGATTGGACTAGATGATATCTAGAATGCCTTCAACATAAATAGTGATATGAATCTATAATTTTAAGATCTAATCTCATTTGTATTCCTAATTAAAGTATTTTTCCTGTCACTGGTGCTCTAGTTTGTTAAAGTTCCATCTTCTACTAAAATATTTTTTTCATGTATGAGCTTTTAGACAATGGCGTCATAATCTTACCTTGCATGTACTTTGCAACTTTCCTGAATCTTGAGTTGTCTACTATTTCTAATATTTCAAAATCTGTTTGAAAGTTCTTGCCAGAGTAATCTGATCATCTTCTATGACCGAGTAACTAGACTCTTGGACGAGGGAAAGGCTGTGGATGTATCTTCCTGGACTTTAGTAAAGCCTTTGATACAGTTTCTCACAGCATTCTGCTTCGGAAACTGTCGGCCTCTGGCCTGGACAGGCGCACACTCTCCTGGGTGAAAAACTGGTTGAATGACCTGGCCCAGAGGGTGGTGGTAAATGGAGTTAAATCCAGGTGGAGGCCAGTGACAAGTGGGGTTCCCCAGGGCTCAGTGCTGGGTCCAGCCCTGTTCAATGTCTTTATCAATGACCTGGATGAAGGCATTGAGTCCCCCCTTAGCAAGTTTGCAGGTGACACCAAGCTGGGAGGAAGTGTGGATCTGCTGGAGGGTCGGGAGGCTCTGCAAAGGGACCTGAACAGGCTGGACTGCTGGGCTGAGACCAACGGCATGAGGTTTAACAAGGCCAAATGCCGGGTCCTGCACTTGGGGCACAACAACCCTATGCAGTGCTACAGACTAGGAGAAACCTGGCTGGAAAGCTGCCAGGAGGAGAAGGACCTGGGGGTGTAGGTTGACAGTGACTGAACACGAGCCAGCAGTGTGCCCAGGTGGCCAAGAAGGCCAATGGCATCTTGGCTTGTATCAGAAATGGTGTGACCAGCATGTCCAGGGAGGTTATTCTCCCTCTGTACTCTGCACTGGTGAGACCGCACCTCGAGTACTGTGTTCAGTTCTGGGCCCCTCATCACAAGAGAACAAATCTTATGAGGAGCAACTGAGAAAGCTGGGGTTGTTTAGCCTGGAGAAGAAGAGGTCTGAGTGGAGACCTTATTACTCTACAACTACCTGAAAGGAGGTTGTGGAGAGGAGAGTGCTGGCCTCTTCTCCCAAGTGACAGGGGACAGGATGAGAAGGAATGGCCTCAAGCTCCACTAGGGGAGATTCAGGCTTGAGATAAGGAAAAAATTCTTCATGGAAAGGGTGGTTAGGCATTGGAACAGGCTGTCCAGGGAGGTGGTTGAGTCACCGTCCCTGGAGGTGTTTAAGGTGAGGGTGGATGAGGTACTTAGGGGCAAGGTTTAGGGACTAGTGGGAATGGTTGGACTCGACAATCCAGTGGGTCTCTTCCAACCTGGTTATTCTGTGATTCTGTGATTCTGGGAAAGATAGTCATCAAAAAATGCATCTGAGTGTGCTAGAAAAAGTGTCTCAAGTGTCGTGCACAAGGACTTTTACACAAGAATTGTGGAATGGTTTGGGCTTGAAGGAACATTAAAGATCATCTAGTTCTAACCCCTCTGCCATGAGCAGGGACAATACAGCCTTCTCACTTCTGTTTAGTATTTTTGTACTTATGCATCTCCAAAACATGTTCAGTTACTCTGCTATAGTGTTGCCCAGGGAGCTTAGGGTCACTTAATTAGCCACTCTTTCCTCTAAGTTCTTCAATGTCACCGAACACTAGGACACCATTTCCCATTCTGCATGTGTAACCTACATATTTTGTTCCGTGATGTATGCACTTTTATTTATCTGTGTTAAAACATATACTGTCCAGAGAAATATAATTTAGTAGAATTGGACCTTTAGCATTACTTATCACTCATTTATTTTCCATTATCAGCAAATTTAACCAGATCATTGATAAAGAGGTTTAAAAGCAAGATGCATCCTGTTCTGCAATGATACTTCATTTCTAATTACTTTCTGAAAATTTTTTCCTAGATGATTTTTAAGCTTTATTGGTTTTGCATAGTGGCATTTTCATCAGAATTTAAAGAAAGACAGGGACAACTGTTTCATAGCAGTTTAACTGTATTATGTCAAAGCAGTTATCAACTGCAGTTATCGACTAAACTTATGTAAAAAGACATCACATTTGTTTTACAGGGTACATTTTCCATAAAACCATGTTGATTGCCATTTTAATCTTCATAGACTGATTCACTTGTCACAGTGCCATCACTGTCAAAAAGACTAGCTTAATCATCTTGTTTACCCTCTTTGAATATTGTCAGAGCAGGAACACAGTTTAAACATAAAGGAAAAAAAACTCTTAGTGTCTAACAGAACGTTTTATCAATATTATCTAAGTTAAATAGGAAAAATTTATTCTTACAAGCATGAGACTTCTGTTCACTCTTTTGGATACTATGGATATTATAAATAAGTAAGAATAATTTTCTGTACATCCTAAAATTTAGTGCTTCATAAACACATTACTATAATAGTGATGTTATTTATCCTCTTTGTCTTTTTAACCTTTTTGTCTCTTCATCATTCATTCATATATTCATCAGATCATTCACTGGGCATGATAAAGAACATATAAAGAACAGAATACTTCATATTTTTGAAAAAATGTAGCAACACTGCATTTATTGTATAAATTTCATCTAAAACACTTGCATAAAAAACCCAAATATTTATTTGAGATCATTGTTCATTTTCTAGATTATTGAGATTTAACTGTATTAGTTCCTTATTCTTGGAGACAAAAGAGACAGCGTATTCTTTCCTTGAATTATCAGCAAAACATTTCCATACCTGCGAACATTTAAAAATCAAAAGGCAGAAAATTATTTCTGTCATGCAGTGTCCTATGTTTCTCTTCAGGATTATTAGTATCTGTGAGTTAAAATCATATTAGATTTGTGGTACATACATAAATCTACTTCAAAAACTATATCTACTTCTCACCTTTCTCTTGGTTATACAATGTAAAATAGATCTGCACATGCCCACTAGTCATGACAGCAGCCTGGCAGGTTCCTGACAATCTGAAAATTCCAGAAAAGAGGGGCAGACTAACAATAACAGTGACAAACAAGACATGCATTTTCCATTGTTTGGATTTACAGTTTCCCACAGTTCTTTCTTGTCTTATGCAAAAAAAAAATTGTTTTTTAATTAACATATAAAGTCACAAAGTGTAACTTTTCTGGACTTGCTGCATTCTACTGCTTTGCAAACATTTCTGATAATCAATACTTTGATATAGGAATGAATGGAATGGAATGGACTTAGTGGATAAGTAAAATAGAAAAACACCAGCCAGTCTAACAATCAAGATATGAGTAAATAAGAAATAAAGACACAGCAGATTGTAATGAAGGGTTTGAACAGTTTTCCAGCATTTTTAAAGCTGACAGGCCTTTAAAAGGACATGGTGTCAGTATCAAACTAAGGACGTAAAAGGAAGCATTCTAATTAACTACATACAAATATGGGCATTAATTTACATGTAATAGTTTTATCCCTTTTAGTTCAGCATATCCTTTGAGGAAAAAAATGACTGAATTAACAGCATAAAATTTTAGTGATGCCCTCTTCAGTAAAAGGCTAATTTGGATAAATTGCTGAACTGTTGTATTAAGACACAACCAAACTGGAAAGCAGCCAGCTGACATCCTGAGAAGGCATGTAGTAATATACATTAAGCTAAAGCAGCTACTAGATATGGTATCCCAAAACCTCTCGAAGGTCTTTATGTTGAGGGTACTGAGAATATGCAGCAGAAAAACCCAAACAGACTGGGCTTTGTCAGGAATGTGCCTGAAAATTCAACAGGAATTTTGCTGAAATCTCCCTGATGCTATGTTTTTCTGATTTAGTTTTTTTTAAATTCTAACTTCCCCACCTACCCCCAAGCGAGTAACTTGATCTAATTTCACTGAAAATATTGTATTGAAACATTATGGACAGCATAGTGAATAATCATCAAAAGGCAGTTAATGACTAGTTATACAAGTAAGTCTAATATAGACAAACCTGAACATGTTAGTGTAGTCATTAGTTTTATATATGTTCAGTATCATTTAAACATGATTTTCCTTCAGAGATACTGATCACCTGAATAGATTAACATCAAACAATTCCAATGCCCTGTTCTAAATTGGAGAGTTTATTTGAGCGACTGCTATGAATATACTGATTTTAAATGGACCAGTAACCTAGAATCAGTGTTGTGACTTAACCCTAGCAGGTATCTAACCCCCTGCCCAGCCATTCACTCATTCATTCTGTCTCAGCAGGATGGGAGAGGAAATTGCAAGGGTAAAAGTGAGAAAATTCATAGGTTGAAATAAACACAGTTAATATTTTTTTTAAAATGAAAGGAATAAAAAGACAATAAAGCAGGTGAGGGGTGGGGGGAAATACCAATAAAAATAAGTGGTGTCAAAGAAAACAAATTATATAAAAGAAAATAATTTTCTATCACTGATCAATCAATGCCCAACGAGTTTCTGAGCAACAGCAGCCCCTACCAGCCTCCACCACCCCAGTTTTATTGCTGAGCGGGATTTCATACATTATGGGAAATCCTTTTGATCAATTGGATTCAACTATCCTGACTATGTCCTTTCCTAGCTCCTTATATACGACAGCCTATTCGCTAGTGGGGCAATATAAGAAAGAGAAAATGTCTTGACACTGTGCAAGCACTGCTCAGCAGTAACTGTAACATCTCTACGGTATCAACACTCTTTTGGTCACAAATCCATAGTACATAGTACTATATCAGCAAGGACTACGTCAGCTATATAGCAGTATATCAGCTACTATGTCTAAACTTAACCCTATCCCAGTCAAATTCAGTGCAGTCAGCAAATGCTTAAAAAAAAAAAACCAACAACATTTAAGTGCTTACTATTAGTAAGAACCATTATATTGTCAGCTGCCACGTAAAGGTTCTGTTGAACAAAGAGATAAAGAGGACAGGGTATATCGAAGCCTGACCTTCTGCTGGACAAAAAAATATCACATCTTGCCCAGGCAAGAGGAATTTTAACTTTTAATTGTAATGTGCAAGCCAGTATTGTGCTGCTCTGACATTAAAATCTACTCAGTTCAAAGCCTGTCTGCAGCAACTGCACATTTGTAATTAAAAGGAGATTAAGGTAATTTACTATATTCTTGTCTGCTGCCCACTAATTTTCTTTCAAAAGGAATAGCATTGCACTTCAGGGATCCAAGTGCACTAACCACTTGGATGAAGTGAGGCCCTGGTAAATAATATATAATATGTGGACGTTATCACATCTTTTTATACTAATTTAGTAATAGGATTGTTCTGCCTCTGCTTAACAGTGACAAGGAAGCTAATGCTTTCTGAGATTAGAGTTTCTCCGAGTTACCGTTTTAATCAAGAGTAGCACCCAGATTGCCAATGCCTTAATGTGTTCAACAGGTACTCTTCATTTATAGCAAAAAAGCGTGGGACTCATATGACTACATTTAAGTCTACATCTGAGCTGAACACTAAGCTTCTTGTACAGCAAAGAGCAATAAGCATTTTAGCATGCAGTTCACCACACAAGTAATATAGTAATACAAATCATGCCCTACGTTTTTTTGTCTTTTTAAAAATTATTATTATTATTATGACTAATAAAATCAGATGACTAGGTCAAGTGCAGACGTCTACACTGTGGTCATCTAGATGAACATTTATAAGAGTGAACATAGCTCTGTAGAGGCATTAAGGTGCACTGGGGTGGCTAAGACATCTACACAAGCCTCACAAATATGATACAAGGTCTACAGGAGATTCATGTCATTCTCTAGAGGTAGATGGAAGCTGTAGTAGCAAGTACCCTTGGCTTTGTATTAAAGGCCCAACTGGTGACAGTTAGGAAGCTGATTTGCGCCCTTAAACAGGATGAATCCCATCCAAATGACTGAATGTATTATATTATGAATAATTCTCTTCTTTCTTCTTAATTTCATAGCTCTTGTTACTTGTTAAACCACATAGCTGCAAAAGATCAGATCAATAATAGTAGTATGCAGATAGTACACGTTATGTGGTATAGCGCAGTAACAGGATTGTTGTTTTACTTCGCAAAAATGTAATTTACTCATTAGAATAAACTGTTGAGCCTTAAAGCTCATTCACTGTTTGCCTTTGCTCAAAATAGTGCAATATTACTATTGTTTCTTCATTATGAATGTTGTATGTAATTATTTGTGACACTAACACTAACTGTGGGATAAATATTTTGGTTTTCCTTTGGGATATATCAGGTACTTAACAACTGATACAATCGGAAGCAATCTAGATTCCACAGTTCATGCTTACTGTTCAGCCTATTGAATAAAGGCTGTTAAAAAATTAATCACCTTTAGGATGCACAAGACAATACTAGCTGTAGCAAGGCATGAATTACTTTGGCATAGAATTACTGTAAAATGTTTAAAGACAGCTGTTTCTCCAAAAGTCAGAGGTGGGAGGACAGATGGATAGGCAGAGAGATGGCAAATTCCTCAGAGGGCATTATCAACTACTTGCCATTTCTGAAAGGTGGAAGATAATAATACATAGTGCAGCACAGGTTTCATTATACAGTCAGTGTAACTAGTTAGATTTGGTAAGCTGATCAGGTTTTTTAATACTTGCATTAATGCACCTACCCTCCTTTCCTGCTGAGGGAACTCATTTCAATGTATATGTTTTGTAACACCTGAAAAATCCTATTTCAAGGGCACCAACCTCCTTCTCTACAATAAAAAACAATCAAACAATCATTGAGGCATTGCATGTGACAGTACAATACACTGGGAATAATACAAAGTCCATGTTATACCCTTTCATATCACTTCTATTCCTTCCCACATGGCAAACCTTTTGCAATTTATCAGTTACTATTTGTGCCACTATATAAAGTGGAAGAATGAATGGGCCAGGCTTTTTATGTTAAGAGTCCTCTCACCAAATATTGGAGTTTCAATATTAAATTATAGTTTATGAGCAAGTAAACAACCAAATGTGATACTCCGTAAAATTACAGAGTAGTTAGTTGTGACATAAATTTATTATTATGTGGCTATGTACTAAAAAAAGTACTCTTCTATTCACTGTCTCCTTATTAAAGCAGCTCTGTGTGTTCACCCTCTTACTTAAACCATGATTTATGAAGTCAACCTAGCTACTGCAAAGAGGTAAATAATGTTGTGTGCAAAGGATGTAAGTTACAAAGCACATGTAACTATCCAAATAATAGAGCATAAATGCACATAACAACGTGGTTGGGCTAACACAGTGTTCCAGCACTACATGCATTCACAAATGTTTAAAATTACTGTGGCTTGCTTTAAAAAAGTTATTGAAGACCAAATATAGAATATGCATATCACAATACCCATTCAGACTCAAAAGTCTGACGTAATTAAGTTCTACTCCAACTTTCCCTCAAAGTTTATGCCTAAAAGTATTTATCCAATAAAGTTTTTTTTGCTTAAAGCACAGTGACAGGGGAATGCACACATGACAAAATTCTATCATATTTTTTTTAGATTTGTTCATTGTGTGATTTCAAAATTATGAGAGTTACAAAATAACTATGTGTCAATTTTTGATTCATAGAATCACAGAATCACAGAATCACTAGGTTGGAAAAGACTCACAGCATCACCAAGTCCAATTATTCCTATCAACCATTAAACCATGCCCCTCAGCACCTCATCCACCATGATGTAATTCCACCACCTCCCTGGGCAGCCTGTTCCAGTGCCCAATGACGCTTTCGGTGAGAATCTTTTTCTGATGTCCAGCCAGAACCTCCCCTGGCAGAGCTTGAGGTCATTCTTTCTTGTCCTTGTCCTGATTCCATGTTCCGGTTTTCTAGCCCATGTTCACTCTGGGTGTATTTGTGGCAGGATTTTCATAATAACTCTTCAAACAAAGGAAAAAGAAATATGTTTTAAAATAAAGGCTGAGAATTATCTTGCATTTAGATTATTTCAGGGAGGAAGAACTAAAATATAAAAAAAATTCAGACTATGACAGGACTCTATTTTTCAAGAGTTATAAATATTGAGATAGGAAAATTTGACCTTGGAGGGAAAAGAAGAAACATATGCATATGTTGCAATAGAGGTTCACAAACCAAGTGTAGGTGAAGAAAACTTCCAGAAGGCTAAAAATAGTTCCTATTTTAAAGCAGCTTCAAACTTTCTGGAGGACATGAGAAGGAACTCAGGGTTCTCCAGTACTAGTGGTTGACAGTGTCACACAGTACAACTAAAAGATCTAAAATACCCTTTGAGACACAAAGTAGTTAATGTAGCTTGGCATGGAAGACAGAGAAAAAGAAACACTAAGAAAGAGGAAAGAAGAACAACAGATGGCATAGCCAAAGTAGAGCCAGCAGCATAAACTGCAAGGGAAACAAACAAATCCCAAAGGCTGCGAGTAATAAATTTGCACAGTGGGGAACACACTGTTCTGGAGAAACTTCAGTCAGAAAACAAACTGTGCATCAATCCAAAGCTTTCTGTTTAGTGCTAGTTGTCCTAGTTGATTTTTAACAAGTTAGGAATTTTTTTCCCCTACAAGTCTGTTTTGAGATTTGCAAGCAATTTAGTATGATGGAAGCAATATGTTGATTCAGAGTCAGCTGAGAATAGCTCTGCTTGACAGCTAATGTCTGCCTACTGCCAAGCTGTGAGTCAATGACCTGGTACCAGGTAAGGTCATACGTGATCAGATGTTTTTGAAAAGGGAGTGATAAGTTAGTAACTTTACAACAAGGTGGTACTGATGTGGAAACTGTTTTACAGTAGTATGAGAAAAGAATTACAGCAAGAATCTTCCTGTAGTAGCATATTTTTTTTTCATTGTGGTAAGGCTGTGCCTTCCTTTCATGCAGTTTATACTTCAATCTTAACAAAAACACCATAATATTTTAAAATTGCAGGTGATAGGCACAGGCCCACTGACAAAACCTAGTCCATGATCGTGGTGCTACTGAATGAGGTGGTCACATCTAAGCTACTTCATTCTCAGAAGACGATAGGGAAAGGTGCTTCAGCAGATAAAACAATATATTTGCTGAGGCTGGGATATTGTTTTGAAGAACATCAAGTTGCAGTAAATTAGAGCCTGCTGGATTAATGTTGTCTCTATATGCAACCTAGACAAAAATCTGGTTTATCTGCTGTGCAAGACCTTACTTCTATGGGCAATACCCATTATGTCTAGATAATTAAATGTAGCTCAACTAGAAAAAACATACTGAAAACATTCAAAAATCCTGCATTAATGTGATCTCACTGAACAGAGTGATATAAACAAAGACGAAAAAATATGAAAATGAAGAAAAATAGAGTAAATGGGCAGGCCAGTTAATGATAGAGCATAGACTCAGGCATCAGAAACAAAAAAATGGTATCAGAATTAATTTTGAGTGCACAAATTAAGGTGGAATTCAGAAGAATTCACAGAAGAGCAGCTTGGCTACATTGTCTTCCAGTGAGGTCAGTGTGGACTTAGGAGGCACAAAGGTGGCAGGCAGGGCACAAGACAAGAGATCAGACATCTTTTGACAAGCTCCTGATGGTCAAGTAAGATTCCTTAAGGAATCTCAGCTTGCATTAGATACATATGTTGAAGCAATTGAATTGAGCCCATTTCCCCTTTAGTGTGAGCTGAATCCTCACCTCCCGCCTTTGCAGTGTTATATCATCTTTATCTCAGCTGATGGTTGCAATTTAGACTACTTCACATACACACATTTAGATGTAGGCAGTTAGATATCTTAACATGGAGCTGAAACTTACACTGTAGGAGATACTCATCTAATCTGAGAGATGTGAGAGGAATATGATTCATTTACCTAACAGCTATCTAGCTCCCCTGAGACATCACAGAGTACTTGAGGTGTTTGGAAGGTTCTGGCATATGACAAAGTAAAGATTTGCATTGTTATGGACTGACAGCTAGAGACCAGGTGAATATCTTGGGGCATCCCATTTGACACTAGAAACCTGTTTAGAAAATTAAATAGACTGAGAGTCCATGGGAGTGATATCTATATTTTACCTAATCTCATACATCGCCCTGGTGAATGGATATTGAACCAAGAGCCTGACAGTTCTCAAGTGAAATTCATTCTTCTGAAACAGTGTCTAAATTGGGTCACTGTTGTGAGCTATGAATGTCTACATTTCTCTATGGACTATAAAGAAAGTTAAAATTATTTCAGGTAGTAGACACTGAAAGAAAGGTTAGGTGAACTGCGAACTTTTAGTCCAGGATAAAAGGGCAGCCTTACCACAGCTTAACAAGAAATGAGGTATTTAGGGTACCATTTCTGAATTGGTAAAATCAATGAGTTTTTGGTATTTACTTTAATGGGAACTAAATAGGAGGGGAAATTTAAATCAATAGGAAAAGTTTCACCAAAATGGTAAATAGTAGAACTATTTTATAAATGCAAACATATGCATGTTATGAAGATAATGTCACACATGTTAAGGAGTATACATTGTGAGAATCTTTGCAGAACAGGACTGAATAGCAACAGCATGAGGTAAGAACTGAAACTGTGGAATCTCTGACATTAAGTGATAGTTATAAAAGCTCATTGAGTGGTAGAAAGGGCCTCTATGCCAGCAAATAGCCAGCGTACTACTGTTACCTAGATAGAAAAAAAAACATGAGCATAGTGAGAATCTAGGCACCATTTAATTAAGCTCCAATTTTTTAAAAAGTGTCGTAAACTGTTTTTAGTGTTCAAGAGGATTTTTAGAAAATCTACACAGCAAAACACAAAAGAAGCAGAGACAAACGCCACCGCTTTGCAGAAAGGCTGTCCTGTGTGAATAGGGAACTGGAACATTCACAGTTTGATCTGTCCAGGGTCAGAGAACTGAGAAACAGTGAAGGCCATCTAGGTAGCTTCACAGTCAGCATTTTTATCAGATACCATTGTGCTGCACAGGGAAAAAAGATTGTAATAGAATCATAGAGTCATTGAATGGTTTGAGTTGGAGGGGACCTAAAAGATCATCTAGTTTAAACCACCCTGCCATGGACAGGGACATCTTCTACTAGATCAGCTTGCTCAAAGCCTCTTTCAACCTCACCTTGAACACTTCCACAACTTCTCTGGGCAACCTATTCCAGTACCTCATGATCCTCACAGTAAAAAATTCTTTCAAATATCTAATATAGATCTACCTCCTTTCAACTTTAAACCATTGACCCTCATCTTATCACTGCACTCCATGACAAAGAGTCCATCCCCATCTTTCCTGTAGGCCCTGTTTGAGTATTGGAAGGCTTTTATAAGGTCTCTCTGGAGCCTTGTCTTCTCAAGGTTAAACAAGCCTGTCCTCTTATAGGAGGTGCTCCAGCCCTCTGATATCATGACTTCTCTCTGGACTCACCCAAACAGATCTGTGTCCTTCCTGTGTTGAGGACTCCACAACTGAATGCAGTACTGCAGGTCAGTTCTTACTAGAGGAGAGTAGAGGGGCAGAATCACCTTCCTCAACCTGCTGGTCACACTTCTTTTGATACAGCCCAGGATATGGTTGGCTTTCTGGGTTGCACATACACTTTGCCAACTCACCTTGAGCTTCTCACTCACCAATACACCCAAGCTCATCTCTTCAAGGCTACTCTCAATCTGTTCTCCACCCAGCCAGTATTGATACCGGTGATCGCCCAAACCCAGATGCAGGACATTGCACCTGGACTTGTTGAACTTCATGAGGTTCACACAGGCCCACCTCTCGAACTTGTCCTGTTCCCTCTGAATGGCATCATTTCCCTCCAGTGTGTTAACCATGCCACACAGCTTGATGTCATTGGCAAACCTGCTGAGGCTGCCCTCAATCCCACTGTCCATGTCTGCAACAAAGTTGTTAAGCAACACCAGTCACAATACTGACCACTGCAGAACTCACTTGTCACTGATGTCCACTTGGACATATAGTCATTGACCACAGCTCTTTGAGAGTGACCATTTAGCCAATTCATTATCCACCAAGTGGTCCATCCATCAAATCCAGGAGGCTGAGGGGAAACCTCATTGCTCTCTATAACTACCTGAAAGGAAGTTGTAGAGAGGAGGGAACTGGCCTCTTCTCCCAAATGACAAGGGAAAGGACAAGAAAGAATGGCCTCAAGCTCTGCCAGGGGAGGTTCAGGCTTGACATCAGGAAAAAAAAATTCATAGAAAGGGTCATTGGGCACTGGAACAGGCTGCCCAGGAAGGTGATTGAGTCACCTCCCTGGAGGTGTTTAAAAGACAGATGGATGAGGTGCTGAGGGGTATGGTTTAGTGACTGAGAGGAATGGTTGGACTGGATCCTGTGACTCTTTTCCAACCTGGTGTTTCTGTGATTCTGCTGTAATTACAGAAGTGTCTTTGAGTGAGGTTAATAATCAATGACTGTACATAAAGGCTTGGCTTTTTACTCCTAAGATCTTGTCTTCCAGCTAGCTTTAGTACACATCATCTTAAGAATTTTGAGATCTAAAGGGATCAGTCATGAAAACTGATTGCATTTCTTCCATACCCCAAAGGTAATAAGGAAGATGAAAGTAAGAAAAATGAGAGGATGCTTTATTTAAATCTCATGTCTTTTCCTTGGAGGGATAGTAAAATTTAGGAAGAATTTAAGTGTCATAAAATTGAAATTAAATGGATATTTTTTAAAAAAAATTAGAAAAGTAACCCACCTATGCTGTTCATTTGAGGCAGAGTGATGAGTAGAGGAATTGAAGAGTAATGAGGCACCCTGTCTTCCTAGCCCCTGCAGAAATGACTGTATGACTATGAAAATATAACTTTGGTTCAGTATTATGTTTTATATAATGAAGCTAAAAATACTTCTCCACACTTTCCTAGCTCGTGTGTGAAGATTAAAAAACAGAAGACAAAGGTTAAGTTTTTCCACAAATTTTTATGAATATCTTTGAGTCTCTATATTTCTGTGAGTGATCTATATCTTCAGAAAGAATTTATATGAAGAAGTAGATCGGTTAACCTAAGATAATAAGTGACACAGGGAGAAAAATGCAAAAGGAATATAGAGCAAAGCTTGTAAATAGTATGCCAAAGCTGGAAACAGTGAAAAATGTGTCCTAAAAGTATTTGATCCTCTGCCTTCCAGTGGCAGAAGGCAAAGCACAGTTTCTTGGCTCAGCTGCCTTGAAAAGAGCATTCATAAGGGTGAAAGATACCTAGATTCCTTCTGCCACCTTGGATTTGATTTGTAAAAGCAGCAAATTCAATGAAAATTTTAGTGCGTCATTTTACTCTTCTGTGACATTACAAAGTGTTCATTTTATTTATGGTTTCACGTATGCCAGCGCAGTTATTTTTCTGAAAAGTCTCATGCATTTGAATAGTTACCAATGTATTTGGCCTGCACAGGTAATGAAGAAAAGAAAGCCTTCATAACGATTTGCAAAAGTACATGAAGAAGAGCGCATTTATTTGAGTTTGTTAGATTAGCTTACCTTCTTTTTCCCCTAGATTCAAATTAATCTTGATAGCAATAATTAATTCTCAGCTTCAGGGTTTAATAGTATATTAAGCTGAAATTCTCACCGGCTAATTACATTTCATATTTTGGAGACCTGCAAAGTCAGTTTCAAGATGTGTTGCTTCTGTTTCTTGAAGCTCTGATACTATGAGTCTGTTCTTTTCTCCCTGCTTGATGGTAGGTTAATCATTGTTTTAAAAGTGTGCCATTATTTCTTTCAGATAGAAGATTCATTTGGATAAAACAAGACACTTTTTTTTTCTCCCAGAGGTTTTACAAACTTTTTGTTCTGCAGTAATAAGGAAATGAGTCTCCATCTTGAGGAAGGCTATGGAAATCTTCACCTATACCTATTACCAATGTTACTGGAGCATGGCCAGATAATATTGCATTATTATGGTTAAGGAGATTAGTTAAAAATTTAAAGCGTGTGATTTGAAGTGCTAATATGCTTTCCTATTTGAGACATAACCCCATGAGCCTGATTCTGGGCAGAGTCAGAGTAGCATTTGCATTCTTATAGCAGTTTTAAAAGTCTATAACATGGCATGTTATCATATCTTACCATAATCCATAACCATGGAAATACAGATCTGCACATACCCTACCTGCTCAGCTGCAGTAAACACTTCAACAGTGCCACTGTACTCCCAGCATGATCTTTCCATGGTAGTATCACAGCATCCTTGACTAGCTGGGATAAGTAGTGTGGTAACTCAAAAGCAAATATAGGTTTGTGATTTGAATGGGGGAAAAAAGCCTTCACGTTAATGTATGACAAATTCAGAATGACTTCAGTGGGTGAACTGCACAT
Organism: Clamator glandarius; assembly: GCA_033459285.1. Taxonomy (NCBI): domain Eukaryota; kingdom Metazoa; phylum Chordata; class Aves; order Cuculiformes; family Cuculidae; genus Clamator; species Clamator glandarius. The sequence goes on from JAUNZM010000174.1 coordinate 761,759, forward strand.
CAGAAGCAAACACTGTAGCCAGATCCTGGAATGCTTGTAAATTTCTCACAGAAAGAAACCAAATGCAGCAAAGCTGAGAAGTGGCTTTACTGCTGCTCAGAGTTTTAGAGGGAGGATTTTGTGACCTTCCTCCTAAAGGGCCACTGTCCAGAGAAGCTGGAGTCTTGGTAAGTAGTATTTCTGGAGAGGAAAATAAACTGCAGAAGGACATCAAACAAGGCAACTATGCACCCAAGTCTGGTAAATGCTAATTTACTGCTGACTCATTGTGATAAATAATTGTTTCAACAGTAAGAAAGCTGAGGAAAAAATTCTCTTCTTTCATTATTAAAGTATATAAAGAAAAGCAGAAATACTTGAACCCAGAATTTAGTATTTGCTTATGATTATTTTGTCACTAGTTTTCAGCTGAACTACACACTATGTCATTTTTTGAGCTGATGTTTATCTTTTATTAATTTTAATGCTATGTTGTTTTAAATAATTTCTCTTAAAACTTTAATGGGAGTCTAAACATTCACAGCCAGAAATGATTCCTTATCTAACAGTTCTTCTATTATTATTTATTTCCTATATATCTGACAGAGTTTGCAAAGTCTTAGTTCGAGTTGGGCAGAATCAGTGATAGTCTAGCAAAGGTAATCACTGCTGCGTAAGATTCTTTGGTCCTAAAGAACATACTGCTAAGTTAAAAATCTCCCAGTACTGTGTGCTATGTGCTAAGGACTACTTAGGCTTCATGAAAGTTGTGGTTTGTGTTTACTATTGAAATGGGATTACATTGACATAATCTCAACAGTTAGTTTGAACTTATTTCTCCAGGCAACATATGAGAAAAATGTTACTGAGCTAAAGCAAGAAAACAGAACACACACACCCAAAATAAACCCAGAAGCCGTTATTTACTGGTTAAATAGCATTTTCCTTAATGATTTAATATTCATTGTCTCTGTTACCATTATTCAGTTACTAAAGTCTCTTTATTGCAGTAAGGCTTGAAGCCATGACAGGTTTTTAATGAGACTGTGTAGTCTAAAGGTATATCAAGAAATAACTCAGAGCTGAAGAAAACAAGGGGAAATGTGATAATAACAGTCAGTCTGATGGGAGATGGTAACAGCCAGCCTTAATCCCAGAAAGCAAACCGTATCCTGGGCTGCATCAAAAGAAGTGTGGCCAGCAGGTGGGGGGAGATGATTCTCCCCCTTTACTCCCCTCTCATGAGATCTCATTTGGAGTACTGTGTTCAGCTCTGGGGACCCCAATATAAGAAGGACATAGACCTTTTGAAATGAGTCCAGCGGAGGGCCACAAAGATCCTCAAAGGGCTGGAGAATGCATCCTGTGAGGATGAGCAGAGGGAGTTGGGGTTTTCCAACCTGGAGAAGAGAAGGGTCCAGGGAGATCTTATTGTGGCCTTCTGGTACCTAAAGAAGATCTGGAAAAAAAAAAAAAAAAGTGGAGAGAGACTTTTTACAAAGGCACTTAATGGCGAGACAAGGAGTAATGTGTTCAAATTGAAAGAGGGTAAATTTAGATTAGATAAAAGGGAGAAATTTTTCACCTTGGGGGTGGTGAGGTAATGGAGAAGTTGTGGATGCCTCATCCCTAGAAGTGTTCAAGGCCAGGTTGGATGAAATCTGAAGCAACTGGTCAAGTGGAAGGTGTCCCTGTCCATGACAGGGGGATTGGAATTAGATGATCTACAGTGTCCCTTCAACCCAAACCATTCTGTGATGCTATGATTCTAAGAATTTACGTACTTAATTCAAGGAACAATCTTGTTTTGATTTATTGATGAAAAGCAAATAGAGACAATACTTATTCAAGACAATCCAAATTTTTAGTGACTGGGACAGTTTTTTCATGTCACTACTTCTGTCTGCTGGCAGTGGAATGAGTTACATGGACCAGATTCTATTTGATGCAGGAGGTTAGGTTTGGTGAATGCAGTTTGATGTCCCAACCTTTCACTTAGGAGGGGACAGCAGGAAGATGATACAGGAACTGGTGCTCTAAAGCTCCTTCCCTTCTTGCTGTTTCCCGTAGCTGTATAAAACAGTCTTGTTCATAAATGGATTGCCCTTCATCTTAGCACTACTTAATATTTCCTGTGCCTACTTACAGCTGTCAGAAGGTTACTCTGGACCTTAATTCAGGCTGGGAACCTTGTTTTGATTTTGAGTCTAAATTCATTCAGGGATATTTAAATAAGTTTGTTCTTGTGCCAAAAATATCCTTCAGCTTAAATAGTTTGAGTATTTTTTTTTCCTTTTCCTATTTAACATTTATCTCTCTCATACATTAATAAGAAACAATCATGTACCTCTCAACCTTTGTTTTGCTAGAACAAATAAGCCAGATCCTTCTGGGGCCCACCTACATCACAAATTGCAGCACAGTGCAGATCCCTGGACTTCCATCAAATCAACTAGCTTTGGGGCCAGAAGACAGTGTAGAACAATACCCAAGGTAATTATTCTACTTCTTCCAGATCTGATTAAAATAACTACAAAGCTACTTAGTAACCACATGTTTTTGTCATCTAGCAATGCCAGCTCATGTGTCAGAGGCTATTATCAGTTTGCAGCTATATATTAAGGCTTTCAGTATCTGTAGTAACAATTAAGTCTTCCAGCATCACTGATTCTTGTTATACATATCACATCAGTAGTTAATTCAAATATTATGGTTTTTTCTGCCTCATTTGGTAGAAAAGCTTTAGACTGATTTGTCTACAATTTCCAAGTGACAAGAAAATTACTCCAACTTCACTGTATTTAGAAATATATATTTTTTCTCATTAGGTATTGTAGAATAAATTCTGTTTCAATTTACAGAATTAACTGCCTAGGTATAACACTGTCTAAAGAAACAACCTGTGCCCCTGCCCAAACCAGTGATTTTCTCCAACATGCAAAAAATCAAAAAAAACCTTAGGAATAAAAAGATAGTGACAATATAAGCCTCATAAAGTAACAAAGACTTAAAGACAGGAAATGGACATTTTCTCAGCAGCACCCACTGGAGACAATCACGATCACCATTATTAAAACCTCTGAGGTGAAAGAAGTGATTTCTTCCATGAATCTCTAGAGAAAGATCATTCTCTGTAGTTAAATGAATTGACTCAAGCAAATCTGAATTTGAAAAAAAAGTACATAGTGCACTGTGGCATTCAAATATAAACAGCTTTCAAACTGCAGCAACAGTACATTGTCAGCTCTCTGCCTTGAACAAGGAAAAACACAACTATGTGTAACTGAGTTATTACACAAAAATATGTCACAACAGTTAGCAAGTATGTTTTACTCTGTTAATAAGGATAAGTGACTATTGAGCTATATTGTAAAACAACACTTCCAGGGTTTTGTTTTGTCCACAGTCTTGTTGATCCAGAACTATACAAGATCTTTATTGCACTGCTGATGCCAAAACTGCAGCTCCAAAGTATGTTGTCTCCAAAAGTGCAAAACTGCCTCTTAGCTTGTCCCCTAAACCTTAACAGTTTTTAACAAGCAGGGCACTCCAGAAACGGTGCATTTCAGAGCTGCATTTCAAAATATAAGTTCAAACCCTTTGGATCAGGTTTTCTAATACTTTTATACAGCCAACAGAAAATTTGGACTGTGTTTGAAAAGGTATGCCAAGTTCTCTTGCCTCAAGATTTTACGCAAAAAGACATCCTCTGCATTTGCCCATGCACTTGTACATTGGGCTATAACCCAGTCAGAGAAAGTGCCAAGACCCCAGCTGTTTTTTGTTACTTCTACTCCAGGGTTTTGGCATCACTCTGTTAAGAGCTTTGCCACCACTCAATTTAGCTAGCTAGGTATCTTTTGCTTTGTTGACAGAAATAGGCACAGCAAGAGATAAAGAAAAGTGCATAAAGGAATAGGCACGTAAAGTTGTCATTATAAATGCCCTGTAACTCAAAAAAATATTGAATACCAGTCTTACAGTTGGGAAGTTGAATAGCAGCCAGAAATCTTACAGCTATCAGCTATGTGAATGATAAGCAATTTTCCTAAAGACAAAATTTGGAAAGCAAAAAATAAAACAAGTATGAAATCCAAATATTTTTTTACTATGTGCTGTCAATAGCTGGTTGGGATTTTAGACTAAGAAAGGTATTTCTTCAAAAAACAACCCTCCTTATTATTGTATGACTTCAATGGTTCATTGTGAGGTAGCAATTAATTAATCATAGAATCATAGAATGACTAGGTGGAAAAGACCCACTGGATCATCGAGTCCAACCATTCTTATCAATCACTAAACCATGCCCCTCAGCGCCTCATCCACCCATCCCTTAAACACCTCCAGGGAAGGTGACTCAACAAGAGTTCAGACCAGACAAGCAGTGATATCTGATAGGTAGATATGTAAGCGTGATGCACTTTTTTTGGCTGGAATAAAGTTAATTTTCTTCATAGTAGCTTATATTTGGCTAATCTGTTATTTGTGCTGAAAACAGTGTTGATCACAGGATCACAGAATCACAGAATCACAGAATCACAGAATAACCAGGTTGGAAGAAACCCACCGGATCGTTCAACCATTCCCACCAATCCCTAAACCATGCCCCTAAGTACCTCATCCACCCTCACTTTATACACCTCCAGGGAAGGTGAGTCAACCACCTCCCTTGGCAGACTGTTCCAATGCATAACGACAGCCTGCCCAGGGAGGTGGTTGATAACAGAGATGCATCTGTTTCTTCTGAGTAATGCTTACGGAGTCAAAGCCTTTCGTGCTTCTTAGCTCACTCCATCAGCAAGCAGACTCGGGTTGCCCAAGAAATTGTGAGGGCATATAAATAGGTGACCCCAACTGACCAAAGGGATAGCCCATACCATATGACATCACGCTCAGCACGTAAAACTAGGAAAAGAATGAAATCGGAGACATTTGGAGTAATTATGTTTGTCTTTCTAGGTAACTGTTCTGGGTGATGGAGCCCTGGTTTCCTGGAGATGGCTGATCACCTGCCTTTTTATGGGAAGTAGTGAATTGCTTTCTTGCTTTGCTTTACTTGCACTCATGGCTTTTGCTTTACCTATTAACTTGTCTTTATCTCAACCCATGTCTTTTCTCCCTTTTACTCCAGTTCTCTCCCCTGTCTCACTGTGAGAGGACTGAGTGAGTGGCTGTATAGTGTGTAACTGCTGCCTAGGGTTAAACCTTAACACAAGCCTACCAGTGGCTGTGCAAAGACCATGAGCAAGAGGCCATCAGATAGGCTATTACAAAAGAAGAGGAATGTTTCCTAGAGATAAAAATGTGAAATTTTAGATTTTGTACTTCTTGCTGCTTGTATACTGATTTCCTTTCAGTTCAATTAAATTAACGTTTAAACACTAGAATTTTCCTGTTTTTATCCCAAGAACATTAAACTTAAATAAAAAGGAAACAAGCTCTTGAGCATGTGGTAATACTAATTGGTATTATTATGTTTTATTCTTGTATTTGCCTTATCTAAAGTACTAGGAAAAGTAATAGGTGTGCATTCGGGCAGTTAAATTCAATAATATAATTTCTTTTTTAATAACAATTTAACTTTTAAAGAGAACATCTTGTTAATAGCCTTCACCAACACTATTTTGTGAGTGTCATTAAGTTTACTTGGTTAGTTAGAATGTGTATTTTTGGCACATAGGAGCATCTTTAAAACTATATTATCATTAAGCCACATCTACATTTTCTACCTTAATTTTATTCTGCTATAAGAGCAAATTGACAATACATCAATTTAAGTATCCAATTTAAACCAGCTGAAAATGAATGTATTCAAACCAGTAAAGGCAAAGACAACAGCAGGCTAAAAGCTAATGGAAATTGAAGTACTATCAAGAAATCTGAACAATTTTGGTGATATTGCAGGTCTTCCTTTGTATTTAACAGTTGGTTTAGATCATTATAATATTAGATATTTCCTGCTTTGCCCATCACTAGATATTTAAGGACTCAATATAGAAGTGAATATTTTCTTATTTTCTTTTTTTTTTATTAATAGTATATGCAATTCCAGTAACATTGGAATACAGTAATAAAACTGAAGATGTAGAAGAATTGTAGACGCTGAGTTTTAACACTAATTGTGTACATTTTTGTCCTGGAAACACTTAGCTAATATAAAGGTTTCACCTAGAATTTTGGAACATTCAAGGCAGAACCTTTGGCTAGTGTTTTTCAAAAAAACCATTTCATATATAAAGAAATTATAGGAAGTTTTATTTGGATTTCATTATTAGGCTTTTTTAGTTTATGATGGTGTCATATTTAGGAATTGATTTTCTGAGAATTAGAAGTACTATTTCATTAAAACAATTAACCAATGACCAGTTCTACTAAAATTCTCCTGATCTTTTCAGTTGTTCAGATTCTGGAAGAAAACAGAACCTCTTAGGTACAAAACAATGGCATTATGTTTCAAATTTAACTCTCTAGATATTTAGGTAGTAAGTCTAATAGCAACATTTATTGAAAAGTAGAATAACCTGTCCCCTTTCTGAAAAGTATCTATCTCCTTTATTGCTTCATCATAGTACTCCTTTCTCAAGAAATCTCATCAAATATATCCAAAAGGCAAGTATTGTGTATAATAAGAGAGAAAAAAATACTTCCTGTACCATACTTTTTCTTTACATGCAGAAAAGGAAAGCAGAGATTACATAGATGCTAATGTTCTTAAGTATAAAATATACCGTGTCATTAGAATATTTCTGAGACAGTACAGTGAATGTTCTTTTAATTTATAAAGTTTAAGTTCAAAAATAAATTCCCAAAATGATGTGGAAGCAATCCTTAAGGAGAAATAAGCTTTAGCAGTTTTAGGTTTTATGATGCTGTGTCATGGGTCATTCATGAATTAGATTGCACAGATTTATTGTGCTAATGATTACTTTTCACAAGGATAACAGAATCACAACAGGAGATGGTAATGAAATACAATAATTCGACTTTATTTATGACCAAAAGTAATAGTAATTTAAATCTGTCAACAGTGAATGTCTATTAACAACTTTAATTCAGTAACTACAAAAAATATATAAAACTTAACTGTTAGCAAAAGGGAAAAAATTAAATAGCCATATTCTGGGAAGATTGCCTTTCTTATTTATCCTAGGAGAAAGAAACGAGATCTCTAATATACATTTTTTTAAGATTTCCAGTACAGAATTGTAATACAGTGATTATCTTCTGAAGTACTTCAAAGGATTCATATCTGTATCTTTTTTTCAAGGAGAGTTTAAGAAGACAACCTTTCTCAGATATGTCCTTCCTCTGTGTATTTGGAAGAGGTAAGTGATTGGTAAGGCAGCTGCTTTTCTTCACCTCCTTTCATAATAATTCTGGGGCTCGCACAATCCATCTAAGTACCTAATAATAACTTCCTCTCTAATAACTCCCTATATTCATTTCCTATCATCTACGAGAAAAAAACCCAGACTTATACTACTTGGCCCAAAGTGGTGAATTAGATGAAACAAAGAGACAGTTTCACAGGAACTCATAGCTCCAAACCTCTGCTTCTCAATTCCTATTTCTTTTGTAGTTCGGTTCATCTTAATAGAAGCAAAAAAGAATAAAGAGTAACGGTAATAAAAATGTGCCCTAACATTTATTTTCAATGTAACAGTGACACAGAGATGAATGAGCACAGTCACAAACCAGTACTATATGTCTCAGATTGCAGTTCAAGACATTGAGAGGGTCCATATTTTAGTCCATGTTTGTAAGGGTAATCTAATCACTCAGACTGGGGATCCTCCTGAAATACACTCTAGTCCACCACTTCCCCATCCTCATTCAAATTTGTTTTCTTTCAGAAATCAGAATTGGAGACAGGAATTACCTATATGTAAATCTCATCATAACACATAGCCAAGATGGACAACCACATCTGAGAGTTGTGGAGCACTCTAGAGCCACGTTTTCCATGTTGTCAGAGAAATCTTAAAAAAAAAAGAAGCCATTCAAGAGGTAGGAAGGCCAGGTTTTCTTTATTTTAAACCTTTTCATTTGCATTGCATAATCACTTGCTTAATTCTTCCCTCAGAATTGTGCTTCACCAGATTGGAAAATGTTTACAAAGAGATGTTTACAAAAAAAAGAAAAGAAAAACATGGTTGCTTATATCTTATACAAAGAGACCACCCACCTGTAGTAATATTGTAACAAAAAGGAATATTGCTTATTTATTTGGAACCATGAGTTGATTTCATAGCTTGGTATGGTTTCACCCTGAGAGTGTTAATAAAGTTATTTAACAGGATGTAGAATTATTAAAGAATAGATAGGATGAGAATATTTCACAGAGATGGAAACACAAATTGAAGCAGTGCACAGTTAGTGAGACAGAGTAGAATCTGAGACTGGGAAAAGCTGTGGTCACCTGGAGACTTGATGAATATTGATGAATTCAGGAAGCTTGATAAGCACTGCAGGGGTGTTCAGCTGACAACCCTTACAGAAAAGTCAAGAAGATTTCAGAAAGTGCCAAAGATGGGGGGGCAGGGAGAGGTGTGTGGAAGCACATGAGAAATATCCAGGGCTCTCCGTTGGCACGAGAAAAGTAAGCAGATGTGGAGAACAGCACAAAATCAAGGACAGGAAAACAGCCATGAGCCTGCTGCCTAGTTTATTTATGCCAGAGTCCTGAAAACCCAGGGTTTCAGGAGCTGCTGCTAATGAGGCAAGAGCTGGATCTATTCAGCTGCCATTATGGCAGATGAGGGAGAAAGGCAGGAAGAACACGATAATTTTCCAGTACTGTCATTTTAGCTTACTATCTCAGCCAACCTCTCTTTCATAGTTAGGATGAAAAATCATTTTTTACCTTGCATTTCTTAGGAAGTTTGGTGCTCCCTGTGATGTTCCCATCTTCCAAACATGATAAGCCCTATGTCACATGAAACTCTAGTAAAGTGACATAAGTAATACTTAACAAAAAAAAAAAAAAGAAAAAAAAAGTATCAGTCATATTACAAATAGAAATGACCACCAATGACCAGTTTCACAGATTTTAGACCACATATTTAGAGGTCTCTGGCCTCTCTCTGACTTTATTTTTTTAAAGACTCACATATGGTCAAGATCTCTGAAATGGGTTCCATGTTGTTACAAGGTGGATATCCAATATCAAAATAGAGTTCTGTAAAGCTCAAAATATTACTGTGGTTATGATGAAACTACATCAATCATGATTACTTTATAATATGTTATATTTAAACATTTTGGAAAATAATTAAAAATCTCTGAAAATTGGAGTATCTTATATGCAGAATCAAGAGATGATTTATTCATCTAATTAATGTGTTAATGGTCTATTCAAAATATTTAAAAAAATGGCCTTCTTAGTGCAGTTGTGATAGCAGTATTTAGAGGGAAGAAAAAAACACTCAACAATGCCGTCTAATTTCTACTAAAATGCAGTTGAAAGGGAATGTGATTTTTTTTATTATCAATCCTTCTCTCTCATCCTTCTTTTGTGTTATTATGAAAGCCTGTCAGCATCCCAAGTCCTTCACTGGAAGTAGGATGAAATTGAAAGTGAGGGATTCTTTCTGTTTGGATGCCATTGGTGCTTCTTAAAAAGACTGCAAAAGTTTGATTTTCTCTCATTAGCTTGTGATTTAACTTGTAAATTGTATACTTACATTGTTTTTTGTGAGTGCAAAGATGAATGTGTTTGAAAAAAAAGTCTAGTTCCTAGAAGGAGACTAAAGAAATGTTTTTCATGCAACCTATGGAATCTAGAAACTCACATATGATTGCTGGGACCAAGAACAAAAGACACACATATAAGTCTGAACATAAATAACAAATGTATGTGCCACTAATCACAAGAGTTTAAGAAAGAGATGACATCTTACTCAGGCAGTAAGACACTTCTTAGCTATTAGAGAACGTGAAAAATCTTATTGCCCAGAAAAAGCTCCCATTTCTTACCTGGAAAGTCCTAATGCCTCTGCCAAATTTTTGAGGAAATTGAATTTTGGACACATCTAGTTTGTGGCCCATAAGATTTAGTAGGAGAATTAGAAATCTTTTTATGTGAAACACTGGTACTACTAGTGTTTCTCACCTCAGAATGAGTGAATGCTGAAAAGAATTTCAGTTCTTTCTTTAGTTTAATAATCCTCATAATTTTTGATGACCAATCAGCTTGGTTGGTACTCAGAGGATTACGTGATTAGAGAGATTAAAGAAAAGGAAAATCTCCTTGATAAATACTTAATGGTTCATAATTCAACTTGTTGATTATGTTAGTACCATTTTATTTGGGGGTGCAATTTAATTAATTGAAGTTTTAGTTTCATGTTTGTCAAAAAGCACTTCACATGCCAGAACATATTCTATTAAAAACATACACTGAAAAAATCTCTTTCACTGTCTTCACAGTAGAGTGAACACAAAGAAATGAGCATGCATGGTATTTAGTAAGCTTTATTCTTTCCTCAGAGTAAAATATTTTTAGGTCCATTCTTTGCAAGACAGAATGTCTTAAAATCAGAAATTGTAGTGCTCTGTGTTGATTTCAATTATTTAAGTATAAAAAGTAGGATGGAAATGCAATCCACTTGTCCACCTAGCAAATCATAGCACATATTCTTATCCTTATATCTCCATCTTCCTCCGCCTAATCAAAGATCACATTGTTGCAAACACTGTTGAAATACAATCTTATCCACTATATATCATTTTGTATCAACTAATATATATATACATGGGTTTATATATGGATTTATATTAATTTATGACCTGACGCAGAATTTTTCTCTGATAAGGCCAATCATCCACTTCTAAAAACAAAGATTTAGAAATGAAAATCACAATTATAAATACATCTTACCACCCAAAGCAAAATTTTGTGGCTTTATGTAATCGTTCATTATTTTATCAAATCACCTTCCTGATATAGCAAGACTAATCCCTGTAGCATATTCTAAACAATGCAATCAGTATTTGTCACTTCTGTTACAAAGATTTTAAAGAGTTTAATATTAGGGGAAATCAGTCTGAGGGGGTTGTTTTTTGTTGATGTGTTTGGTCTTTGTTTTTTTTTCTCATCAGGTTCGAAAAGATCTCTTGGATCATCGAGTCCAACCATTCCTATCAACCACTAAACCATGTCCCTGGGCACCTCATCCACCTGTCTTTTAAACACCTCCAGGGAAGGTGATTCAACCACCTTCTTGGGCAGCCTGCTAAAGTAACTGATGAACCTTTCTGTGAAAAATTGTTTTCTGATGTCAAGCCTGAACCTCCCCTGCCAGAATTTGAGGCCATTCCTTGTTGTCCTGTCCCCTGTCACTTGGGAGAAGAGGTCAGCACCCTCCTCTCCACAACCTCCTTTCAGGTACTTGTAGAGAGCAATGAGGTCTCTCCTCAGCCTCCTCTTCTCCAGGCTAAACAACCCCAGCTCTCTCAGCCGCTCCTCATAAGGCCTGTTCTCCAGCCCCTTCACCAGCTTTGTTGCTCTTCTCTGGACTCGCTCCAGAGCCTCAACATCCTTCTTGTGGTGAGGGGCCCAGAACTGAACACAGTACTCGAGGTTCGGTCTCACTAGTGCCGAGTACAGAGGGAGAATAACCTCCCTGGACATGCTGGTCACACCATTTCTGATACAAGCCAGGATGCCATTGGCCTTCTTGGCCACCTGGGCACACTGCTGGCTCATGTTCAGTCAGCTGTCGACCAACACCCCCATGTACTTCTCAAGGCAGCTTTCTAGCCACTCTTCCCCTAATCTGTAGCACTGCATAGGGTTGACATGCCCCAACTCCATGCCCTCAAGTTCAACCAGTAGTGAAGCTGAGCATATAACCCCATTAGCCACAGAGCAAAGATGTACATCATATATACATGCATACATATGCACTTATATGTTTATATGCCTGCCTAGCCAGAGTGATCACAGAGAGATGACTACTCACAAAAAATGCAAAACCACCATAAGCCTGATCTTGTTTCCTTCTCTGGCTGTGTAAGATGAAGCTTCACTAGTAAGAATGTCTATGTATATCTGTATCTATGGATATATAAATGTATGCACAATGTGGATGCTTCCATCAGCAGGGTTCAGACAGATAGTCTGATCAGCAGCTGTCCCCGGAGCCCTGTTGATGGCACTTGGGCATAGGAGGCCACACACACAGAGCTGGTCAAAGCTCTCCTGGCTCTCTAGTGGGCAACTTTCCATTATAGGAAAGGCACTGATAAGCTAGACAGATTTCAGGAGAGGCTACTGAGATGGCAGGGACTTCCTGAGAGGAGAGGCTAGAGGAGCTAGGCTCAGGAAGACTGGAATAGACAACTTTGAGGAGAAAACAGAAGCTCCCAGTTCCTGTGGCGGAGGTCACTGGAGATTTGGAGTCAGGCTCATCACAGCTGTGCAGGGCACTAGAATCATAGAATTATAGAAACTCTAGGTTGGAAAAGACCTTTGAGATCATCAAGTCCAACCTTACCTGTCTAACACTAAATCAATATCCCTAAGCACTTTATCTACCCATCTTTTAAGTGCCTCCAGAGACAGTTACTCAATCACCTTCCTGGGCAGCCTCTGCCAGTGCCTGGTAATCCTTTCAATGAAGAAGTTTTTTCCTGATGTCTGATCAGAACCTCCTCTGGCACAACTTGAGGCCATTTCCTCTTGTCTTATCGCCTGTCACTTTGGTGAAGAGACCAACGCTCAGCTCTCTACAACCTTGTAGACAGTCTCCCCTCCACCTCCTCTTCCCTAGGCTAAACCACCTCAGCTCCCTCAGCTGTTCCTCATAACACTTGTGCTCCAGCCCCTTCACCAGCTTCATTGCTCTTATCTGGACACACTCCAGGATCTCAATGTCTTTCTTGTAGTGAGGGGCCCAAAACTGAACACAATATTTGAGGTGTGGTCTCACCATTGTTGAGTACAGGGGCAGAATTACCTCCCTGGTCCTGCCGGCCATGCTGTTTCTGATACAAGCCAAGATGCTATTGGCCTCCTCAGCCACCTGGGCACGCTGCTGGCTCATCAGGCATAAGCTGAAATAAGAGAGGTTCAGATGAGTGTAAGGATGTTTGTTTCCCAATGAGGACAGGTAGGCAGGGGCACAGGTGGCCCAGACAGGTTTTGCAGTCTCCATTCTAGGCGAATTTCAAGTACTAAGTGGATGAAACTCTGAGCAACCAGGATTGATCACCCAGGCAACCCTGTTGTGAGCAGGAAATTAGACTTGAACTTCCCTGAGATCCCTTCCAACAGGAATTGGCTTGTGACTCTAAAAACTTCTGTTCAGTGAAGCCCTTAATTTTATACCCTGTTTCATTGTCTCTCTCATGTCTGCGTCCTCTGATTTTAATTTAGTATAATTATAACACTAAAGAAAAGCCAGATTATGCCTTTCCACTTAAAAAGCCAAGGGTCTATTTAAAATTCCAGAAATTTCAGTTGAATCCACTGAACAAGCCTGTAGTATACATAATTCTTTGCCCTGCCATAATCTGAAGAACACAGGGCTTCCTGTATTCATCTGTGAAGGGTCAGACTAATAATAGAATCACAGAATCACTAGGTTGGAAAGGACCCACTGGATCATCTAGTCCAACCATTTTCATCAATCACTAGTAAGATAAGGATTTGTATACATTTTCTAAAGTGTACTAAATCCCTAATATTTTAATCCTTTATTTAATTTTTTGTTTATGCCTCTTATTAATATTTTTGTCATTAGTTCTGATAACCCATACCCTCAGGATTGTTCATGGAATAACAGCTATGTGAAGGTGACTGTGTTATCAAGCAAAATATCTGAAGTCACAATGCTTTCTCAATCCACGGCAATATTTGTGTAATATGTTATTACTTGATCAGAGGAAGAGAAGTAGACTCTAGATCTATCCAATACTGAACAAATGCCCTCATAGTTGATGCAGACATGCTAGTGGAAGTTGTTACTTCCAGTTCTTCATTATTATCTGGAGAACAGCAAGTGTCTTTCATTTGCTTCAGGTAAAAAAAAATCAGCCAGGTTTCCTGAAACAGTGTATAATGGCGGCTCCAGCTTGTCTGACTGTTCTTGCCTGAAGCATAATACAAGGTATACATATGAACTACACTCCTGACAAATCAGTGGTAGCAATAATTTCCAGCAGGACACTGGGAGTGAACAGCTACAATAGCTACTTACTGGCATCATTTGTTTCAGAAGAAGGCATATTTGGCCATAGTTAAGTTCTGAGTTAATACATTAATGATTTCTTTACCTGGAAATGTGAAAAGCTGTTTTGTGGAGGTTTTTTTCTCCATAATATTCTCCCAGTGATGTGGTAAGATTTGCTTGTACATCTATAAGTTGTTTTATTACTTCAAATGCTGTAGAGACAAGCTATCAGATTCATTTTGATTTTGAATTTTCTCCAGGAATTGTTCCACATTGTAAAAAGTGAAAAAAAAAAAAAGAAAAAAAATCCAAAAAGCAACAGAAAACCCTCTTATATCTACCTAGCTCACCTCACTTAAGTCCTAAAGCTCAAATGTGTTACTATCAAAAAAACCATTCTTTAAAGTTGTAAACTGACTTCTGATGTTATCACCTGGCTAAACTCCCATGCTGATACTACTGTATGAAAATCAATTCATTGGTGTCATCTCTAGTTCCTTTGTCATTTACTTCCTAAGATTAGATATTCCTTCAAAAATGTCTAATCCCAAGAGTGTTTTAATGATTCTTTGCTTATCTAGTTGTAACATGGGCTGATTTTGTCAAATGGTTTACTATCTCTCAGATGAAAAGAACTTAGGGTTTGTTTTTTTTTCTTTTTCAAAGAGCAAATGAAGGCAAATGGCAGAAGTCCTTGACAGACACCCTCACAAAAACTCTCTCAGAAGGAATTCAGAAGATGTCTGCAAGCTAGTAGGATAGTTTGGTAATTGTGATTTGGTAATACCTGTTTATACCTGAAGGAACTACAATAATTCTTCAAGACATAGTAGCATGAAAGGATGTGAGATACTGGGAGGTAGTATAGCAGACCCAAAAGATTTGTTCAGTACAGAGAAAGACTCAAGCTGAGAGAGGAGTAAAGAAACATCTAAGCAAAGTACTTAGGTCTATCTGTAACTGCTGAAGTCACTCAGACTTGTAAAATACAAGCTTATATTAAGGGCAGAGTAAATAGCAATAGTCTTAGGAGGTGGAAGAGTACTCCTTGCTGCAAAAGGATCCCATGTACCATTACTAGCAGGAAAATTTACATGCACAGTCAGATCCTCAGGGAAAAATATTATACAGATTGAGGTACCAAATGGACTGATTTGATTAGTGTTTTGATATTTTAATGAAAAATGTGGCTACTTGCAAGTTCCTGTTCAGTGTTGCAATGTTTTACCCAGAAAGAAAAGGAAAGAATGAAAAGGTGAAAGTAAAATCTCTGTTTTCAAAATACTGATTATTTCTTTTTAAATGGATTTCTGAAGAAATTGCTCACCAATTAACAAGAAATGCATAAAGTGTTTCAATCAAAAAATTGTATTAAGCAGAAAGGTCACTTTTTCTTGTTCCCATTAAAATAAAAAAAAAAAAAAAACAATTAAGTTTGCCTTGTCCCAAATATTCTCTTGAAGTATTTTTGTTAGCTGGGGACTTAGCAAAGTAAGGAACTACATAGCTGTAATGTCTGTCTCACAGTTTACCTCAGCTTCTGGAGTTCCTTTTGCTTAACAAAGTAGAGTACATGGTAGATCACAGAGTAAAGATAAACCATGTGCTTCCATCTCCCAGTTATTTGGAATTGAGTTCATGAGATGAATTTTTCACAATAACTATGTCCAGGAAAGGTGACCCAGAGAAAAGTAAACTTGAATCAGAGACCTAATTATTGTCTAAAATTGAAATGTAAGCAGGTTTCTAAAAGGCCTTGTCAGTTGAGATAAAATATAAAGCTTTGATTCAGAAGAAGATAAGACAGCAATGCAGGGAGCAACAGAGAAGTGGAATGATATGATCTGAGCACTGACAAAAGAAAATTATTTTAGTGACAGTTGCTGGATGAATTTGAGGGGTGCAATGACAGAAACAAAAGGTTATAAAGTAAGTGGCTACAGTAGTCAAGGTAACAAAATTTGACAAGCCCAGCAATTTACTTGTCATACTGAAGGATTGTATTTACCCATAAAAGAGGAAAAAAAAAAGAAAAAAAAAAAGAAAAAAAAGAAAAAATTGAAAAAGGTGTATGGAGGGGAAGAAAATCATAACCCAATCACTCATGGGAATCTTCAGCCTATATATGTCTGTTTAATTACTGATAAAAGCTTTATTGCTTGTACAGTCCTGGTCAATCTTACATAAAGCTTTTTATTCAATGCTTAGCGAACTATTTCTAAAAGCCTGACTGCTATGAGAATTAATGATTCTTGAAAGAACTGGTTTGGATCTCATTTGATAGACAGGAAATCTATTCTGACTAGGAACTTGCATCCAGATAATCTTCTGTCACAGCTATTAGAGAATTGCCACAAATTCTCTCCTAGAAATACTCCTCTTATTCCTCAGCACTCTCCAGGCAGCTAAGCAGAGGGATAGACAGAATAACCTTCATGACTGGTAGTGAATTTAAGGAGAATTTTATCACTTTTCCTCAAAATTTAGCCCTAATTAATTAATCATCAAGCATTTTTGAAATATCTGTAGGTCAGCTTGCAAAAGTGATCCAATTTCATGAGGAGCCAGGCTAAGCCTATTATGTAGTGTCATCAACATACAGATGACACCTTGTTCCAGATTGGAACTGGTTTTGCTACTATTGCTACTGCAAAGTGTATATGTATGGAGAAAGGGCAAGAAAGACAAGAGAAACCAAGACCCAAAGAAGTTACTGTTAGGTACCTTCTGCTTTTCTGCTTGCATGGTGTATCAATTGAAGTTCATTGATATTGTATTTGACGATCTATTTATTAGTAATTCTTTCAGTCACTGAATATCCATTAATAATTGGAGTAGAATAATTAGGGACCAAAATACCTTTTTGGAAAATCTTCAATGATCATTCCAGTATTCATGCAGAACTAATAAGAGTGAGATGCTGAATAATGAAGTCTAGTCAACCCGTTTATAAATAGAATCATAGAATGGTTTGGGTTGGAACGGACATTAAAGAACATCCAGTTCCACCCTCACCCTCCTCTGCCATGGACAGGGACACCTTCCACTATATCAGGTTGCTCAAAGCCTCATCCAACCTGGCCTTGAATATCTCCAGGGACAGGACACCCACAACTTCTCTGGGCAGCCTATTCTAGTGCTTCAACACTCTCACAGTAAAAATTTCTTCCTAGTATCTAATCTAAATATCCCCTATTTCAGCTTTAAACCACTAGCCCTTGTCCTGTCACTGCGATCCCTCCTAAAGAGCCCTTCCCCAGCTTTCCTGGAGCCCCCTTTAAGTACTGGAAGTCTCTTACAAGGTCTCTGTGGAGCCTTCTCTTTTCTAGGCTAAACAAGCCCAAACCTCTCAGCCTGTCCTTGTACAGGAGGTGCTTCTGCCTTCTGATCATCTTCATGGCTTACTCTGGACTCGTTCAAAGAGATCCATGTCCTTCCTTTGCTGAGAACTCCTAAACTGAACACAGTACTCCAAGTGAGGCCTCATGAGAGCTGAACAGAGGAGAATAGCTGAGCCTTGACTTTTCTCAATCACCTGGTTCATGTTTAGCTTGAGTAATACTTGGCTTAAAAACATGTAATTTCATCCAAGGTCACAACCTGTGATGCTAGGTTCTGTGAGCCAATATGAGTCAAAGACTCCCCAGCAGTGAACAGAATAGCTTGTATAACTGAGGCATGAAAAATATTGGAGAAAGGCATTGAGAGACTGAGGGCTGTTTAGCAGCTGGCTCTTAAGGAAACGCATGTGAAGAGGAAGAAAATAAAATATACCAGATGGCAGTGGAGGCTCCACAGCAAGAGAGACTGAAAATGAATTTTGATGAGATGAGTGCTTATCATTTCTCAGTTCTCCCTGTGACGGAAATAGAAACAGAATTTGTTTACAGACAAAATTCAAGATGCATTACTCAGCTTATATGCAATCCGTAACTCTTCGTAACAAATACTGGTTTCTGCAGACACAAATTTATTTCCACTATAGCTGTTATGTGTTAGGTACCAGGCTGTGCAAAGTAAGACCTCTGACTGTTTAAAAAGAATATGCAGGTAAATCTGCATCTCCTTCGACTTTATATTGATGATAACTCTGCAACACAGAATCAGAAATATGGACTAAGTTTCCTTAAGTCTCATTTTCTACAGGACATGCTGCAGTCCTGAGTTGGATCACAAACCACACTGCGATCTTCTGCAACACACATCTTTCAATGACGACACATAAGAAAGGAAAGAGTATTAAATTTCAACTTCAATAAGAAGATCTTTATGATATAGTTATATGCATAAGCATAAAAGAAGTTGAAAGAAAACCAGTTAATCAAAGCAGAGTAAAAATCCTTAAGCTGGTACGTGCTTTTTAGGTAAGTATGGTGATATAGCAATTTTGCTGTTTATTTTAAGACTATCATAGAATCATAGAATCACCAGGTTGGAAGAGATCCAAAGGATAATCAAATCCAATCATTCCTATCAAACACTAAACCATGCCTCTCAGTACCTCATCCACCTGCACCTTAAACACCTCCAGGGAAGGACACTCAACCACCTCCCTGGACAGGCCATTCCATTGCCTAATTACCCTTTCCGTGAAAATTTTTTTCCTTATCTCAAGCCTGAACCTCCCCTGGCAGAGCTTGTCCTGTCCCCTGTCACTTGGGAGAAGAGGCCAGCACCCTCCTCTCCACAACCTCCCTTCAGGTACTTGTAGAGAGCAATGAGGTCTCTCCTCAGCCTCCTCTTCTCCAGGCTAAACAACCCCAGCTCTCTCAGTCGCTCCTCATAAGGCCTGTTCTCCAGCCCCTTCACCAGCTTTGTTGCTCTTCTCTGGATTCGCTCCAGAGCCTCAACATCCCTCTTGTCATGAGGGGCCCAGAAATGAACACAGGATTCAAAGGGAGGTCTCACTAGTGCCGAGTATAGAGGGAGAATAACCTCCCTGGACCTGCTGGTCACACCATTTCTGATACAAGCCAGGATGCCATTGGTCTTCTTGGCCACCTGGGCACACTGCTGGCTCATATTCATTTGGTTGTCAACCAGCACCCCCAAGTCCTTCTCCTCCTGGGAGTTTCCAGCCAGGTTTCTCCTAGTCTGTAGCTCTACTTAGGGTTGTTGTGCCCCAAGTGCAGGACCCGGCATTTGGCCTTGTTAAACCTCATGCCGTTGGTCTCAGCCCAGCAGTCCAGCCTGTTCAGATCCCTTTGCAGAGCCTCCCGACCCTCCAGCAGATCTACACTTCCTCCCAATTAGTGTCATCTGCAAACTTGCTAAGGGAGGACTCAATGCCTTCATCCAGGTCATTGATAAAGACATTGAACAGGGCTGGACCCAGGACTGAGCCCTGAGGAACCCCACTTTTAACTGGCCTCCAGTTGGATTTAACACCATTTCCCACCACTCTCTGGGCCCGGCCATCCAACCAGTTTTCCACTCAGGAGAGTGTGCGCCCGTCCAGGCCAGAGGCCGACAGTTTCCGAAGCAGAATGCTGTGAGAAACTGTGTCAAAGGCTTTACTGAAGTCCAAGAAGATACATCCACAGCCTTTCCCTTGTCCACCAGCTGAGTCGCTTTGTCATAGAAGGCGATCAGGTTAGTTTGGCAAGACCTGCCTTTTGTAAACCTGTGTTGACTGGGCCTTATCACCTGGTTCTCTTGCATGTGCTTCATGATTGCACTCAAGATTACCTGCTCCATGACTTTCCCCGGTACCGAGGTCAGGCTGACAGGCCTGTAGTTCCCCGAATCCTCCCTGTGCCCCTTCTTATAGATGGGCACGACATCAGCCAGCCTCCAGTCCAGCGGAACCTCCCCAGTCATCCAGGACTGCTGGAAGATGATGGAAAGGGGTTTGGCCAGCACATCCGCCAGTTCCCTCAAAACTCTTGGGTGGACCCCATCTGGCCCCATAGACTTGTGGACATCTAGCCAGACCAGCATGTCTCTAAGCACCTCCTCTTGGATCGTGGGAACCTCATTCTGCTCCTCCAACCCCTGGGGTTCTGCACAGAGGGAACAACTTTCCTTACTATTAAAGACTAAAGCAAAGTAGGCATTGGGCACTTCAGCCTTGTCTTCCTCCCTTGTTACTGTTGTTCCCTCTGCATCAGTAGGGACCGGAGATTCTCCCTATGCATCATAAAATAAATAATATCTGGGAGATGGATTTCTATAAAGACAGGACAGAGTACTCAGTTTGGTGCTTCCTGTGTAAATCATTTTGATATTATTTGAACATACAAGGATGAAATCCATCCTAACTCCAACTACTAGCAATGCTCCTATTTCACTGTAGAGAAACCACATCTCAACTTGGATGTAAATAACTCCTTTAATTATCCATAATTTTACTTGGTAATCAAGAGCTGTGCTTCTAAATTAAATCTAACATGTTTTCTATTAACACCTTTTCGAGTTATGCAAAAACACTGTCAGTTGAATAATCAGCAGTTTTGCAATGAAAGCAGACTTTCTAAGAGTAATTGTTATGATTTTCAGCCAGTAACAGACACAGAGGCTTCATTTTACTGACAGCAATTAACTTTTTTAAATTAAAAAAATGACAGTAACTTAGAGGTATTCCAATATTTTCCTTCCTCTTAACTCAATCTCCTAGAAGGTATGTCATAATCACAAAAATGTAAAAAATGTACTTGCAAAATATAACCAGATCTCTCAGGCTATGGGATCAATTCAATGCTTTTCTGGTTCATAATACATCAGATAAATCTATGCCAAATGCTTTTAGTCAAAACATTTAAAATACAGTTAGCATTTCTTGTTGTTATTATTGTTCTAATTCTATTTTAAAGAGACCGTGGCATAGATATAGTAAAAGAGTCACATCCATATGGTTGGTTTGTTTGAAGACAGCTTATAAAGAACAATATACACACCGGTGCAAGCTGCTTTGTAGATTTTAGAAATGTTTTAATTTTAAGAAAAGTTATATAACAAAGACAGTTCGAAATCCAGCAGATAACTAAATTAATTAAGGTTTGATTCTGCATATTTTGTGTATTTACTTCAACTTTTGAAATATGACCTAGTAGTCCTAATCTTATTAACCAATTCAATGTGTAAAATGTGTAGGTTTTGAAAATTTGCTTTGCTGTTTTAATCCTTACCTCCTTATAATAGTCCAAACCAATTCAAATCTATTATTAATAAGAAAAATGAACCAAATTAAATTCTTAGAAAATTCACATGCATCAGTGAGGAAGACATAAATCAGTTTATGAAACATTTTCAGACCATTCCTGGAGTCAGGTTGCCTCTACTAAAAGGGGCAGTATACAGTATACCACTGTGAGATTGGTCTTCACTCATGTGTAGCTACAGAACTGATGTTGGCAACTGGCGTCTTGGGTTCTATAATCATGAGATCCTATTTGCTGATCAGCACCTGCTTTGGACAGGTGGGATGCACCTTTCCAAGCAGTACAGAGTTATTTTTGCCAGTAGGATCTCATCAGGAGGGCTTATAACTAACAATAATAGGGAAGGTAAAGAGTAAACAGAAGCCCTGTGAGAGAGTGACAGATAGGATCATAGGTTCACAGAATAGCAAGCTGAAAGACACCTTGAAAGATTATCCAGTCCAACCCTTAATGGAAAAGGGAGGCTAGAGAAGATTGTCTAGCACCCTGCCCAGTTATGTTGTGAAAATCTAAAGTAATGGGAACTCTACCACATTCCTGTGAAGACTAATCCAGTGAATGATTGTTCTCACTGTAAAATACTTTCTTACGTCAGGATGATCAAGGGGCATGGTGTAATGTGATGAGATCACTGATCAAAAAGGGCACAGGGTGATATGACAGAAAGGGGTCAAAAAACCCAACAAAATGGGGATTAAGCGAGGTCACCCCCAGCCCTTCTAGATTAGTCAGGTGCAATTTGCACTTGGTGAATCCATGCTGGTTGTCTCTAATCACCTCAAAATTAAAATGCAATTTTCTATTCCTTTGAAGCTAGCACGCTGTTTAATTTCAGGTTGCAGTAAAAAAAAGCCCTTCCTTTCTTGCCTTGTCTTAAAAATTTCAGAGTTTGTGACTCTGAGCCAGGTTTGACTGACTGAGGATTCTTAGAATGGAAACTATCAGATTAATACATCTCTGCCCATCAGATTTTCTTTCTCAATAGGTTTCAGAGCTTCCTTAATCACTAGCACAGTTTCTTTCCAGTTGTAGGCCCTTTCCATCATAGGTAGGAAGCTACAGAGTTTCTACTTGCATAGCAGAGTTTGAGGATTCTAAATTTTAGAAGGAGTACTTGCTATTTCAGGAAAAGAAAATCTGTCTTGAAACAATATAATTTCTCTGAACTATGTTTCACAGACATTTTCCTCTATGTTTTTGCTTTCAATTTTCTACATTTTTATTTATATTTGCAATGAAAAAAGAAAACCATGTTTTCAGGAGTGGGTATTCTTATTTTTACCCTCTGAGTTTATCTGTGAATCCAACTGGAAAAAAAATGAAAGACCCCAAAAACAAATTATTTCAAGGAAATTCCATGAGAAGAAATCACTAAAATTTAGTTTCTATAAAGAAACTCTTAACACACTCTTAAAATGGGAAAATTAGAGTGGAATAATTGTTAAAGGTTAAATACTTCTACAAGCAAAACTAAGCCATGCCAAGCAAGAAATAAGCTATCTTTGTATCCTTCAGCACACTTTTCTAAGGCAATGAGTTTGATATGCTTTCTGTATCTCTAATAGCACTGAAATCATCAATCAGCCTTTAAGTTATTGAAAATAAGAGATGCAGTCTTAAAAAGGAAAAATTTCCTCAGTTTGAAGAAGACTACTAGTAAGAGATTGTAATTTTTTCAATCATTATCCCCCAATGAAAGGGGCAAATCACTTGTAACTTGACTCACCTGCTCGAAGAGTTATCAGCCACTTGATCAATCTAAGTAAGAGTGTACTTATTGAGAGCCTTTAAATCAGTCAGAGCATATGCTGTCTTTGACCCAGGAGTATAAACAGGAGATTTGAGAAAGCAACAAAGGTGTGGGAAGGCTGTGCAGTAGGAGGTGAGGAGGATTGAGTATGGAAGCATAAAAGGGAGCTGAGAAGAGGATGGAGTAGATGCAAAGGTGGAAATAATTAGTCACAGGATGCTGGAAAGTATTTTGTGGACGACTAGGTGCCATTGATCCTGATTTTCTCAGGATCAACTTGTTTGTGTTTTTTTCCCCTGTGTTTGTAATTCTTAATTGTCATTAAAGAACTGTTCACCACTTCATTGTTTCTCTCCATGCCTTTTTCAGCATGCTTTCATGATTGTAATGACAAATATGTCAACTAGTTGCAAAGGATTTTTGTTAGTTTTTAAATAGAGATACAAGATTTTGAGAGAAAAAAAAAAAAAAACAACACTGCATTTCAGAAGTCTGTTCCTTTGTTCCTGTGTAGGAGATGAAAAGGGAGGAAAAGAGAGAAAAAATATGTCTGATGTTTTTAAACTATGCTTTGCAGATGTATCTCTAAATCACTTAATCTTATTAAGTGCCTTGTTATCCTCATTTTTTCCCCATAAAAAATCAGTGTCATGGCACCTCTGGTGCAAACCAGCTCCAAATCAAAGACTGACTACTGAGCTGTGAATGCTGGGCTTTCATGAACAAAGCAGGGTTCTGTTTTCTTTCCTTCTAAAGGGAAAAGGGATGGATAACATTCATTTTAGCTTCCTTTTACCGTTGGTTACCATTGATTTACACTGTGCATGGCACACACAAGCTAAGGCTTCTGAGAGAAACCTAATAGACTTCAGCTGCATAGTGGAAACCGTTCTTATTTAAACTTGCAAAATTTGTGGGGGGAGAATCTCAGTTAATATAAATTGGGAAAGATACACTTTGAAAACCAAAAAATCTACGTTTATTCCATAGGATGAAATTCTTGGCTGGAAGTGTCCCCTTTATATGGTGTTTATACCACCTAAAATAACCTTTTATATTTCCCTCAGCAAGAGTAAAGCCAACATAAACCCTACCAATTTTATGTGTTTCTCCATTTGAATTTTAAAAATCTCCTACTACCACTTAAGTTCTCTCAAAAAACAAACAAACAAAATAACGTGCAATGCCTGTTCTTCCTATCTGTCCAACAATTTCGTGTTGCTATTTATCAGTGTGGTCAATGAGATCTTAACTGTAGAAACAGTGAAGTCCCCAGTAGGTGACAGGGTCTCATGGAAGGAAGTGCATCAAACATTGCTTTAGCCACAACGCCGTAACAAATACTTTGTACATCAGTGTGGTTTGTGCCTATCAGGTAAAATAGGTTGGTGCACCTACCATGCAGAGTGTTGAATCTGAATAGAGGAATGGGCTAGTATATTTCAAGATGGTAATTTCAGAAAAGAGAATTGATAGGAAAAAGGAAGAACAGGAGAACATGTGAATGAATTTATCTGATTATCATTCTGATGTACAAAATGCTGAAAGCTGAAAAAGCATTCTACTGCTCCCTTTCTTGAACTGGAGAACCAGAAGGAGAACTATGAAAGAAAATTCATCTGAGCAAGCCATCTTCCTCCATTTTCATGAAAATCTTGTTATAAATATACAGTTTCTTCTTATTTTTAAATGCAAAATGTTTATCCAGACACAACAAAATATAGGACATACTAAGTGAGTTAGTCTGCCACTCTTCTCCAGGCAAATCTCTTTCTCAGTGGTTTCACTGGAGAGAAGAGGCAGTAGCAGTTTTTTCCAAACTCCACCTGTGTATCAGACATCATTTTATTTTGTACAAAAACAGCTGAGAGATTTATATCTCTAAGCTTTACATTTAAAAAGTATCAAGTTTCAAGGTTTTTCTTCCTTGTGGTAAAAACAATATCCTAGATTTTGGAGCATAAGATTGTAACGTCGTCCCAGCTCAGGTTCTGTTTTAGTCATTATTACAATAACTATGAAGACTATAATAACAAAAGACTCTTTCAGGCTATAACCTGCTATGTTTTTTAATTTTTTCAATAAATTTCCTGTCCATAAATGCTGGGGGGGGGGGGAGGATATCTAGTGCTCCTATCAGTTCTTTAAAGTAAACTCTAATACTTACACATGAACACTTATTATGCTGTGCAGTTCTATCTCCCACAAAAGTAATTTTCTGACAAGCATTTTAGATTCACTTGACTGGTGATAAGAGCGTAACCCCGTGATTAGACATATATCTAATAATAACAATAATGGTAATAATGGAAAGGGTCATTGGGCACTGGAACAAGATGCCCAGGGAGGTGGTTGAGCCGCCATCCCTGGAGATGTTTAAAAGATGGGTGGATGAGGTGCCCAGGGACATGGTTTAGTTGGTGATAGGAACGGTTGGACTCGATGAATCTGTAAGTCTTTTCCAACATACTGATTCTGTGATTCACTGGTTCTGTGATTTATTTGTGTGTGGAAATTAGATAACTATTAAAATCAATGTTTCTGTCAGCTTTGCTTTATGCATTTTTTCATATGTTTCACGTATAAAACACAAACATATTTCTAAATTGTATACTATGGTCTCTCTGCCAGCTTTACAACTTTGTTAAGGGTCTTCTCCTTTTCTTTTATTTCCAGGAGATTTTACACTCTGGGAGTTTTTCTATTCACACCCTAATGAGGCAGTCTATTTTCAAACTGAAACTAATTTTATTTCCTCTTTTCTGATTTTATAGTCTAAATTTTATAGTCTAAATAGTTTTTTAGTTGAATTTTCTGTCCCCAGCATTATTTGAAGCCAAATGCAATATCAGATGAGACTTTCATTAGTGTATCATTTTATTGCACATCATAGCTCACTGAGGCAAGATTTCTGTCATTTACTTCAGTGAGGACAAGACTCTTCCTAAGTTTTTAATGAAAATATTAAAATAGGACTTGATCAAAAGAAAGATCATACCTCATCAGAAGTTGATATATTGTTATTCATCATTACATTTTTTTACAGCCTATAGTTAGATCCTATCAATATAAAAGAGTAATTTTCAAAATTTATTTTAATTAATGTTCAGGTAAGATCATTTGCTTGCTTTGCAATAACATCAAAAATTAATCAGACTTGCCTGACAAGATTTAGTGCTTATTGAAGTATTGAAGTGTCTTGAACTTCTTCAGTCCTACAGGTGTCAGGGACAGACACTTTTCCTTTACTCGCAGGTGGCCAAACAAGCCTGCCTCACCAGGTTCAGAAGAACCTATTCTGAAGAAGTAAAAATCTAGCTGTTCTGTGTGAGGTCAGGAAGGAAGTGGTGAAGAGAATTCTTCAAAGGGCTAGCATGGCCTTTCTTTGCCCTTCAACAGAAGACTAAATGAGATGGTATCGAAGCATGT
Source organism: Clamator glandarius (assembly GCA_033459285.1). Lineage (NCBI taxonomy): Eukaryota > Metazoa > Chordata > Aves > Cuculiformes > Cuculidae > Clamator > Clamator glandarius. Next base: position 788,251 of record JAUNZM010000174.1, read on the forward strand.
GAAATCTAAACCACACACTGCATCTCTGCACAGAACCATTTTAGAAGTGAAATATCCCTGCCATGTGATAGATATGAGACCTGAAAATTCCAAAAATATTAGCAAGGTTAAAAAAAGCAATGACTGTAACACCCTTTTTTAAAAAAAAAAGCAATGAAACAGATATTTGTAATAAGTGGTTTGTTTTTTTTTAAAAAAAAGTAGAAATAGCATAGGAAAATTCTGTAAGAATCTCCATTGTGTTAGAGAAAGACTGCAAATGTTCATAGATTAGTTTGACTTGCTACAAACAAGCAGAATATCCTCACAAGTAAGATAAAGACAAAAGGGTTTTTTGCAGCTGTGCTTCCAAGGCAACTAAATCCTATTATTTCAGTCAGAGCTGAGAATCCAAACGCCTTTGAGGATCAGGACCATAGCACATTAAAAGGATTTATCTCTTAAACCGAAAACTGCCATAAACAAAATTCAGTGGGAAGAAAAAAATAATTAATGAAAACTATGAACGAATAAGAAATATTTAAGAATTATTTATTATTATTTTTTTCTAATTGCCTGCAATTCTCAATTCTTCAGTAACTTAAAGGACTTCTATTAAAAATTCTGTCAAGAGGGGAAGTGAAAGTATCAGTTAAACAGACTCCCTCTCTCACATTGCAATGGAAAAGTATTACTTCATTAAAATAAATATTAAAAAAAAAGAAGTTGGAGAGCATAGAAAACATAACAGCAAAGAAAGTGCATCCATTAAAAGACTCTGGTTAACAGGGGACAGGAAAATGAAACAAAGCTACCTAGAGTATGAAGGGCAATTAGAAAAGTTACAGGTCCTATAAAATGACAGACTCTTTATTCATGATGCAGACAAGAAATACAGTATCCTTTTAAACAGAAGATCTGAATAACTCAGAAATAATAACATATAATAAGAGGAACTAGAAATGCTGCACATATCTATATACATACGTGCCTGCAGATGACATTAAACTGGAAGGAGTGACTGATACATTGGAGGGTCATGCTGCCATCCAGGGGAGCCTCAACAGGCTAAAGAAATGAGATTACAGGAACCTCATGAAGTTCAAGAAAGCAAAGTGCAAAGGTCTGCACCAGGGAAGGAACAATCCCAGAAACCAACACCTGTTGCAGACCACCCAGCTGGAAAGCATTTTGGCAGAAAATGACTTGGGGGTCCTGGTGGACAGTAAGCTGAACATGAGTCAGAAATCTGTCTTCGCACAAAAGAAAAACGGCTAATGGTATCTTGGGCTGTAGTAGGCAAACTTACCAGCAGGCTGAGGGAGGTGATCCTTCCCCTCTACTCAGCCCCAGTGAGGCCACAACTGGAATACTGTGTACGGTTCTGAGTAACCCAGTTCAAGAAAAATATGGACATAATGAAGAAAGCCCAGAAAAAAACCAATAAACATAACTAAGGGATTGGAGCATCATTCCCATGTAGAAAGGCTGAGAGAGCTGGGACTGCTCAGCCTAGAGAAGAGAAGGCTCAGGGGGATCTTATCAATGTCTATATATACCTGCAGGGAGGTTGTAAAAATGCTGGAATCGAGCTCTTTTCAGTGAAAATGCACTGAAATAAATTGTCCAGGGAGGGCTCCCACCTAGAAGCTATTCAAGAACTGTCTGCATGTTGTGGGCAGCTGGCTATGCATAGTTTTAGTGTAGCAGCAACCTCAACCATTCTATGTTTCTTTGATTCTATGTTATCAGTGTAGTTTTCTTTAAACAGTTTGGGAAATTGTTACATTGCAGAGATTTGTAAGAATCAAAAGTTTTCAATGTTTTATAGAGCAAGCAGATATCTATATACTTTTTAAAGTCATATGCATTGCAGACAAGATATTGAAAATGTTTCATCAGTAAAAAATTAGGCTAAATTAATGCCTCTTAGCATTTTTATGAAGAACAGTTTCATCCTTAACCATTAAGTTTTCAAATTCACTAAGTTGATACAATTAATTTGTAATGATTATTTTGATATACTCCCAGAAAATACAGATTTTAACTTCTTAACATGTAAAACCAGCTTAATGTAGTACTGGAGTAAAACCTAGTATCTGATACATTTCTAAAAGTAAACTGAAGAAACATACACTGATGCTATTTTTATCGACTAACATATAAGCCTTGGATGGATACCATTTACTATGCCAATAACATTTGGAGATAATACAATTCTGATGTAATCTTTTCTTAGCAGCCTATTGATAAATATGAAAGTAATAAGGACAAACCTGTAAAAGTGACTTGAGGTCTGAAAGCTTTTCATAGATTCTCAGAAGTAGATCATATAGTCCAATTCCTTGGACATCTTTCACTAGATCAGGTTTCTCAAATATAGATCTGTTCTTTTTCTGTTCAGAATTGTACTCCCTTGTCTTGATACTATAAGGCCTTTCCAAAGAGTCTCTCTCTGTCTTTCTTAAAATTCCAGAGACTGGCATCCACAATTTCTCTGGGCAACCAGTTGTCCATCATTCTTTTAAGCCTCCTTAAAGTATCAAAAATCTGTGCTAAGACCTCCGCAGAGCCTTTTTGTCTTCAGGCTGAATAGACCCAACCCTCTCATCCATTCTTGTACGGAGAGATGGTCCAGCCTTCTGATAATTTTCATGATCCTCCTAAGGGCCCAGTCTAAGAGATCCATGTCTTTCTTGTACCGGCTACCCCAGAACTGGATGCAGCACTCCAGGTGTAATCTCATGAGAATGGAATAGAAGGGCAGAATCAACTTCCTTGACTTGCTTTTTTTTTGGTGCAGCCTAGGCTTTCTGAGCTGCAAATGCACATTGCTGGCTCCTGTCCTATTTGTCATCCACCAATATCCCTATGTCTTTCTCAAAGGCCTGCTGTAAATCCCTTCATCCTCCAATCTGCTCTGACAGCAGAGGTTGCTCCGACCCAGGTGCAGGGTCTAGCACTTGGCCTTGTGGTACTTCATGAGGTTCACATGGGCCCACCCCTCTACCCTGTCAAGTCCTGATGCATGGCACCCCTTTCCTCTAACAACTCAACTTGCTTGGTGTCTGCAGACTTGCTAAGGGTGCACTTAATCCCACTATCTATGTCTTTGATGAAGATACTAAATAGTAACAGTCCCAGTATTGACTCTTGAAGGACACCACTCGTAACTGATTTCCATTTGGACAATGAGCCACTACCTCTAATTGTTTGGATGTGACCATCCCACTAATTCCTTACTCATATAACAGCCCATCCATCAAAGCATTACTTCTTCAGTTCAGAGGTAATGAATGTTCTGGATGACTGTATAAAAAGCTTTACAAAATTCCACTTTCTTTGCAAGTCCACTTCTTCCTGAGATAGGAAGTCTAGTCTATCTAGTTTATGCAAGTCATTTGCCAATGGTCTTTAAATATTTTGATAGAGAATATATTTATATTATTAGAGGTGACTTTAATACAGAAAAAAAGTATACTGTAGACAGAAAGACTCAATGCATGTACAGAAAATGCTGGGAATTCCACTTAGGCATAAGAAAAACACTTTCACTGTGAGGATGTACAAACACTGGAACAGGTTGCTTGGAGAGACTGTTGAGTCTCCATCATTGGAGACAGAAAGAATCCAACAGGATGCGGTCATAGCTAGACATGCTCTAGGTGGTACTGCTTGAGTAGCAAGGTTGGAAGAGAAGACTGCCAGAGCTGCTTCCTATATCAGCTGCTGTATGATTGTGTGGTTCTGTGACATATTTACGTGCTGATTTTTACAGACTATGAAAGCCAATGCTGTATTCTTGAACAAATGGATCTATGAATCTTAACTTTAATGTGTAAATTAATGTTTATTTTTGTGACTTACATCATGCAGAAATGCACATATCCATTCATCTCCAGGCTCATAGTCTGAGGCACTTATTTGGCATCAAGCACTAATCATCATGATGACTACATACAGTTAGCCAAATAGCCTAAAAGCTCTAAAAAAATGTAACAAGGATTGTAGGTAATAGAGCTATGTAAAGTTCTTTGAATTATTGGAGAAAAGGTGTAGAGAATATCTTACTCTACATATGACATAAAACAATAATTCGGTGATTTTTATATTAGTCTGCACATTTACATTTAGAAAAATCCACTGATAATAATTAATCTCTCATTTTTGTAGAAAGATATCTCATCTGACTTTTTTTCCTTTTGATCTCCCAGAACAGTCTTTACCTTTTAGCTAGAAGTGATGAGTTGTGCAAAGAAAGCCTACTTCTTAAAATTTTGGCTTCTTATTCCTTTCCTCTTTATGGGGGATTATTTCTTTCATTCATTAGATTTCCTCTGTAAAATAATGGTCTTCCTCATTATTCTAGTGATTCTGACCTGCTGTTTGGGGAGTGCATTTGATCATCCCTCCTGAATAATTTCTGCTACTATCCCTGGGGAGTAGAAGGGCTGGATTTGCAGACTGCTCTGCAGATGGTTAAGCAGGAACACAGAAGTGTCTGAGAAGAGCTGCTGAACAGGCCAGCAATCAGAGGTTTGGTTTTTTGATTTTTTTTTTTTTTTCAGAGGGAATAAGTATTTTCTGCTGTTCATGATAAGATGAAGAGGCAGAAAAGTAGTTGGGTAAAGTTGCTTGCTTGCCTGGTTGCTACAACACCCACTTTAAAATCTTCTATGATGTTATATTTCAGATCATAACTCTCATCTATTTTACCTCTGTTTCTGTCTTCTTTGACTTCTTCAGCTGACTATTTGCAAGGCACAGAAAGCACAACAATTTGCAAGCCTGGAAGTCCGAATCAGGATTTAATTATCTAGTCTGCTTTAAATTTTCCATAGTATCTTGAGTAATTAACTCAGAAAGAGATATTCAGAGAAGGATTTGAATATTTCAATGCCCTACTTAAAAGCTCTTGACATCTTGGTGTGGAATTCTGAATTAGATGGTTAGAGTCCCAGTGCTTTATATGAGGCCGGGGGATGTTGAGGGAGAGAATAAAATTTCATAATAGCCAGTGTAATGAGTGGAAGGCATAGATCATCAAATGAAAAAAATGAGAATGCTGATGACAAAGATGTGTGTTATATCCCAGCTTTTCTTGAGGTTTAACATCAAACTTCAGACTGTGGAAAGTCACTTGACATCTTTGGAACTTGCAGCTCTGAAACACACTGATTAGACATCTGAATCTTTCAGAAATGGAAACAAAGATCATGCTTTGCTTTGAAGCCACTGGTGTGGCTGGCAAAGTAAAACATCCCTACATGTTTACTTTAACAATATCCCACTCACTATGAACATGAGAGACCTTTGTTCACCTCTTCTTTGGGGAGACTTTAACCCACCTCCTTCTCAGTCTCCCAAGAAGCCAACTGCAATTCAAGGTGGTACATATGTATAATAACAAATGTAGAATTAAAAGGAGCATTCTATTCTCTCAGGCCAACTATAATATTTTGTAGAAAACATTAAAGATGCACAGGGTCAAAATTAATGAACAGCAAGCCTTTCTTGATATGCATGCATCAAGAGGGATGAGGAGAAGAAAAAAGCTGAAATACAGAACTGGATTGTAACATCTTCTTCTGAAATTGTTTACTTATTTTATCTCATGTGTCTAATGAAATATTTAATGAATTCCTACTGGTTTATAAGTGCACCATGTAGCTGTAGCAATGGCTTAATCCAGTAAAAGACCAGTTGTTTTCACAAGGATTAGTAAAGATGATAAAAATAACTCTGAAAGCAAGTATAGAGAAAAACAAAACAAAACAAAATAAAATAAAATAAAATAAAATAAGCCTCATATTGAAACCCACTTCCTTTCCTTTTCAGAACAGTACATCTCTTTTCTCCAAATTCAAGCAACAGAATTTGAGAGGGTGTTTCTTCTTAAATGTCACTAAAAACCTATACAATTTTGTGGAAAGTTGAGATGTCCAAATGCTCTCTCTCTCTACTTGTTGACATACTCACAGTTAGTTCACCAAATTAATTAAGTAATAATCCATTCTGAGACTGATTGGTCTGACTCTATGCCAGGACCTCACATCCTGTCTCTCTTGCAGTTTCTTTTTATTTTTTCAGTATCCATCTTCTTCTACAAGAAAGCGCCATCAGGAAGACCAGAAGGTCTCTTTCTCCTGAGCTTTTAAGACTACATCAGCCTTGTACGTAGAATGCAAGAAAATAGTAATGCTGAAATAGGAGAGAGGTAGGAAAGGCAACTTAATCTATGGGCAAAAACAGTATGGAAAGAAGGCAGGATGCTTTGGGCAAAAATCTTCACAAAAGCATCATATGGAAGAAAACTATTTCCTGAAGTACTTCTTATGTTGTCAACAGATATTATTAACGAACAGCACAGTAATAAAACGACTGGTGGACAGGAGAAGACTGTCTTCTTTAGACTCAAATAAACATGAGGCAAGTCAAATGTAAGGTGTATATCTAGGAGACATACATCTGAGTCAAATACAGGCTGTGAACTCACAAGATTCTAACATAATTTTTGGTTGAGGGACTAGCACCAAATCCCTGGAAAATTTTAACAAATTTCTTGGAAGAATTTGACCTTAAATGAATAGAATCCGTCTTTGTAAGAGAGCCAGCTCTCAGGAAAGACTTTATCCTATTTATTATTTGGCCTCTGACAGGGGCAAAATCACATCAGGATACTTATTTAAATCAAAAGTTTAAAGTTAACATTGCGTCATTTAATGAGAAGTCTTAAGCAAAAGGTTAACTAATCCTGAATAGGTCATGGAGTTAACAACCTAAGCATACTCACTGAATTAGATTTCCAAATGTATCATTTCATCCCTTGAGTTAAATTTCAAAGTAAAGATAATGAGACTGCAGGGAAGAATAAGAGATGTGGGGTATTAGAAAGAAGGAAATTGTAAGTGGTTTCATGCACTCATAGAATTAAAGTATAAAGGGAAAATAGTATCACACGTACTGATGTCTGGATAGCTCTTTAAGACCAACAATTTGAGCTGGATTACAATCTTAAAGTAAGTTTTAAAAACAATTATTGTGTACGTCAAAGAATACATGTTTATCTGAAGCAATTTATATTATAAACAAGCTTACAAACTGTTCAACATCAAGTAGAAAAAGCCTAGTTTTCATTTTGCCCTACTTAGGAAAGGAGAAGAATTTTTATCCTCAAAAGTAAGTTAAAAAATTCTGTGGGCCTAACTACAAAACTTTGTGTTTCTGAGCTAATACTTACAGATATGCAAACTATGTACAAAAAACTTGCTCCTTAATTCCATCCTACTTCTCATGTCTTCTGCATACAATCCTACAGATATTCATGGCAGAAAAGTATCAACAAACTTGTCTTTAGTAGAAACGTATTCCCCGACCTGTCATGCATAAAGATACGGTTCCTCTGAGAAAACACTGAAACACTTCAAAAATAAAATTGTAGCATGAAGAGTAGGCAGATAACTTATTTATCTCATTTTCAGATTTGTTTGCTATTAGTAAATAGCTTGCAGTCCTAGCAGTGTTTTCATTATGCTCATTTTTCTTATTTCTCTATTTGTCATTGAAATGAAGTTTTCTATTGATTTTTTTTAATCTAAGATTATTTTAATACTTCTTAAGTCTTATTTAATATGAGGAGAGTATTTCTTCTGATCTTACACACTTTAATTGTAGTCTGTAACTGCTACTACCTAAATTCTAAAACTACACAGCCATTTCAACATGTATCTGATTTCTGCTTTTTTTACTACGTACTAAAGTCTGAGCTCTCTGCACAGTCTGTTTCATTTGAATGCTAAAAGGTGATTATTTAAGGCATAATTATGCTTAGAAGTAAAAAAGAAGTGGCTCAGGTAAATCTGAGAACTATAATCTTAAGTCTTTTTGTCCTGTTCTGATTGACAGGTGGACATAAATTTCTATCTTTATACCAAACGTTCACCTACTGGTTTGAATAAAGTTGATGCTAGAGATATTAAGCAAAGTGTGTCATAACTGCTGATTTACTCTAAAAATGGCTCAGTGGGATTTTTCTCTAATGTTCCACTCATTTCGTACCTTCTAAAACTACTTGCCACTTAGATTCTCAAAAATTAGAAGTGGTGATAACCTATGAGCAACAAATGGAATGGAAAGAGTTATCACTGTAGGAATTAAAGTTAAATCAATCCTCAGGAGAGTATGTCTGCCCAAAATATCTAGACCATTATCCTGAAATATTTTTCTAACCTGTTCTGAAGCCTTAAGTACTAACGACCACGGTCTCTGCTTCACTTGTACCCTATTAGAGCCATTAGAAAGTTTTCCCTTACATCCAATATTAATTTAATATATGACTTCACTATATAGTTGCACCAGAAAGAATAGTAATTAAGAATAATTCATTTCTTTTCATGTCTGCTGACGTTTTTATGCATTTGAAAACTATATCTTTCTTCACCATCTTCTGTCTAGAATAAATGGCCATAAATTTTTCAACATTACCATGTCTTCTAAACCTCTTAATACTCTTGCTAACCTCCAGATTTTCTCTGAGTGTCTTCAGGCAGCATAAAAAGAATAACACATTTATAGGGGATTTGCATGATTTTTGGCAAACATCTGGGAAAACAGTACCCTGCTATTCTTTAACTGAAACAATTATTACAGAAGACAATGCATGCAGGAGAAAGATCAAATGCTGTCTAGTTAAACAGACATTACTAGCTTGAATCAATAAAGAAATAGTTATTGGAAGGTTATAAAACACACCAGAAAATTGATATAGGCAACCAAAGTCTGTGACACAAAAATTTGTCCAACTGCAGGCCAGTGACTAGTGGTGTACCTCAGAGATCAATACTGCAGCCAATACTGTTTAACATCTTCCTTAATGATCTGTACAGCGGAATTGAGTGCACCCTCAGTAAGTTCAAAGATGATGCAAAACCAGGAGGCCCGATTTATATACCAGATGGGTGGGCAGGCTTGAAAAAAATGGGCAGAGAAGAATCTCATGAAGATCAGCAAGGAGAAATGCCAAGTCCTGCCTCTGAGGAGTATTAAATCACAGAATCATAGAATAATTTTGGTTGGAAGGGACCTTTGAAGGTCATATAGTACAGCCCCCAAATAACAGGACCAGCTGGAAAACAGGTTGCCCAAGTAAGACCTGGGAGTTCTGGTAGACAACAACCTGACCAGAAGCCAGCAATGTGCGCTTGCAGCAAATGTGTCCAAAAGCCTCTTGGGCTACATTAGGCGGAGCATTAGCAGTAGGTCTACAGACAGAAACCTTCCCCACTGTACAGCCCTGCTAGAAACACCTGGAGTGTCATGTCCAGTTCTGGGCTACCCAGTACAGGAGGGACATGGATATACTAGAACAAGCCTAGCATATGCTTAATAAGGAACTGGAGAATTAGTCATGTGATGACAGATAAGAGAGATAAGAGAGTTGAGAATGTTCAGGCCTGAGAAGATTCAGTCAAACCCCTATCCATGGGTGTAAATATTTGCTGGGGGCTGTAAATAAGTCAGATTTTCAGCAGCATCCACTCATAGAAGAGGTAATGGACACACATTAAATCACAGGAAATTCTACCTGAATACAAGAAAACACTCTTTTTTCTCTTTTTTTTATGTGACGGTGATCAAACACTTGGACAAGTTTCCCAGGGAGGTTTTAAAGTCTTCACTGATGAAATATTTAAAACTTGACAGTTCCTGGTTAACCTGCTGCAAGTCACCCTAGTGTAACCAATCTCAAGAAGTCCCTTCCAACATAATGATTCTGCAAAATAGGACAAACAAATTGTTGAACTAAATATTCATCTCAGTGAAGCCTGATAAATGCAAAGGAGTCTGGTGAAGGAAAGAAGTATTAGAAATGGCAGTGTGAAATGTTAGAAAGAGTAAATCTGCCCAAAGGCAAAATTGTTGCCCAACAGAAGCTCCTTTGTGTTTTATATTTACAATAGATAGAAAACTTGTTTTTAGATCTACACCTAAAATATGAAATGGACCAAATTAGCAGCCATCATAAACAACAATAGTGCAAATAATATCAATCCAGGAGACAAATAAATTTTTGCTTTTTACAGTCCCTTTTGCCTCCCAGATTACATCAATAAGATAAAATTAAATACCTCTACTTTTCTAGGTCTTATCATTTTTATTTTTTTTTAACCCAGAAGTATTTCTTTCTGTGTAGGATCCAAAGTGAAACTGATGAGACACACATAGATGCATTATTTTTTACAGCAAATAGCATAAATGATAGTGAAATACAAAATAAGATCTGTCATTTGAGTCAGAAGACACAATTCCTAAAGTAAAGCATATCAAGCCTTATGTTGGTAATTATTCTCCCTTTATGTTGTACAAGAAATGAAGTGTTAGTGGAGAACGAATCTTTGGACCTCCATGACCACACCAAAAACTGATAAGCTTCTATGAAATACATGTACCATGGCAGGATAACAACAGATAGTAAGCCACTCAAATCTACGTGCAAGGAGAAGGGAGAAGAATGAAGGAAGGAGAAAATACTGGGGAAAAAGCACTCATTCTCATACAATCTCTTTAAAACTGAACAAAAGGGTTGAGTGAACTGCCTGAATTTATGATGAAAAAATGCAGGCGTAATAAACTGTGATGATGGAAGGAATGGGATAACACACAACGATCAGTGTGATCTAAGTGAAGCCATTTATTCAGGGGTCATTGTCTACTTTTATACATTGAGCTAACCCTTGCGCCAAACATTGATTGGATGATTCTGTCCTAGTAACAAGCATTCATTGGTCACAGCCCAACCACACAACCATGTTGCCAGGGCACATTTCCCGCCTTCAACAGCCAGCTTCCTCATTTGCATAACACAACAGAGTCATTATAAACTTTTATAACCTTGAGGACCCTGGCTAAGGCTTCCCAACTCCACCCAGCATGAGTTGCTCAGTGCTTGGGCTGCTCATTAAATTCTGTAGCCACCCATCAATAAACATTTTCCTGCAGTCATGAAAAACTGCAGCTGATGTGGCCTAAAAAGCAATGAAATCTGTTTTTCTGTTGCTTTGATAATTCCCTGTACAGATCAGTTTCTTGCTCGTATGTAAAACACTAGCATCTTCTTTGAAACCTGAAAGTGAACAAAGCTCCTCAATGGAGTTAGTCATTCACTTAAAAAAATACATTATTTTCCACTTTATCATCTTAAAATGGAAGATATTTGATATAAATATTATTTTGAATCTTAAAAATAGAAATAGAAATAAGCCAGTTGTACATATACAGAAACTACTTTTACTAACTCTTCTGGGAGTAATTTGAATAAAGGTGATAAGGAAATTAGAACGTTTTGTATCTCAGGCTTAGATTAAATAATTTAGAAGTATTGCTATGGCAAAAGTTTATAACAGAAAAATACATCGTTTTAAAATCCTTCTCTTGTTGACACTTTCTCAGGACAGAACTAATTTCTCTTTTGTGACATCCGTAGGAAAGCATTATATCCACTCATCACTACGCTTGCTGCCTCAGCTGCTGATCTCAGAATAGACTGACTATAGGAAACAAAGTGTCCTTACAAGCTCTTCTATCAGTGCAAAACTGGGATATACATTTGGAGCAGTGTAAGAATTAGAAGTGAGTCCCACTGACTAATGTGTTTTAGTAAAAATAATATATTTATTTTTCCTGAAAATGCATGAAAATCAGTTGAAGTAAGCAATATCTTCCCTACATCCACCAGATTGTAGAAATAATGAACAAGATTTATGTTTAGAGCTGAAACTGTAACACCCTAATGCTGTGCTCATTGAGATTATCACATGATTATTTGCCTTTTATCTTGCAAAAATGAAGAGTTTTAACATGTAAATGTAATGTGTTAATGTTTTATGTCATTGCCATGTTTAGCTCCTGCCACATTTAATCTCACAATATCTCACTGGAACTGTTGTGATCTTGTGAGGCACTGAACACAGAGCCCTCACCCAGCTTGTTCTGCATAATTCTGATGGCAAGAACTGTTCACTAACAGGAAAATAAATAAGGTAGATTAAGAGAGTCAACAAGACTTAACAAAGTTCTAGAACAATAACAGGGAATATTTTGTATTTATATATTTATATTTAACTTTTTCTGATTTTTTTTCTCTGTAGTATTTTATATATATACCATAAGACATGTCTTTCTTTGCGCCTGTCTTGAACATAAAAGTAATGTGAACTCAAGAGATTCACAACCCTGTTGCATACAGCATTAAGTAATTCAGAGAAGTGTTTAGTATGTACTTAGATATATTGTGTTAATTTGGAAGTTCCATACAGTGCAAATTTAACTGAAAATATTAACATTTCTCTATAGTACTAAGTAAAAAATGATTAAGCAAATTCAGCTTTCACGTCTACCTCCCTGCAGTGCTACTTTTAATATAAAAATAATTCAATAAGATCTTTTTTGTTGTTGTTGTTTAACAGGAAAGATATAAAAATATGTCTTTGATTTTTTTCTGGCACAATGTTCTGTAAGTTAAGCAAGCTGATCTGACACCAACAACTCTTTCATCTTATACTATTTAAGACACTGTGTTTGAGTTCCAGCTTTTGAATAGAGAAAACAGGAGAAATGGTCATGAAAATTGTCTTCCACACATCTTCATGTGCAGGTGGTAATTATGTACAGGTATAGAACAATTTTGTGTACATCTCTAAAAGATCTGAATGCATCCAGGTCATTTGCTGAAACACGTAATGATTTAAAATTGTGTACTGCACAGCTAAGAGTAAGTTCTGAAACATTATGAGGAAAAAAACTGTGTTGCCAGTATCAGAACTGAGCCTTCAGCATGTTTCTCATCTCAAGCACTAATTCTGTTAAGAAACATTAAACAGGATACTTTCATTTTGGGAGAAATGTACCTGAAATAAGCACATCAATAATGCAAATACTTAGGCACCAGCACTAACATTTTCTTTCAAGAAGTACAATTATTTAGTGATAATACTTTCTAGTCCATAAGAATTTCTTTTAGTTGACAGATTTATTTTTTTTTTTTGTTCCTAAGCTGGCATAGTTTCCTTCTTGGTTTCTTAATTAAACTCCCTGAAGTGCCATTTTTATAACACATGTTGTTTGGCCTCTAGAAATGTAGACAGTCAAAACAATCAAATCCAAAGTAAAACTCCAAATAATCAATGTGAATTGTTGTGAACATCATGGCACTGTGCACTGACATATTTGAATGAATCTTGGCATGGCGGTTTAAAATGTTACTTTCCCTAGCTGTCCTCCTTTTACCTCTACCAAATACAGCCATAGTTCTGAAGCGGAGCCACAGCAGGAGGAATATGTCTGCCCTAATTAGTGATTAAATGTATTGCCTTCTGCTACCACTAATATAAGGGAGCTATCTTTTCCTGTACAAAATTCACTAGAATAAATCTGCTAGAGCACTAGCCATTTGCACAAACCTATCCTTTGCTTCTACAGAGAAATCCAGAGTTTCAGTCTCTTGCCAGCTTCACTAGTCTTAAAGTTATCAAAGACAGGCTTTGTCTTGATCATTGTCAAAAATCAGGAAAAAATGTCTGTTCTACTCAAGGATGATTTACTGAGAATATCAGGCACATGAGGCTAAATCAAATTATATTAAGTCATTCTTAGATGTTGGGAGTAAAAGTCTAAGAGAAGGAGTATCTATGAGAAATTCATTAACAAAATAATTACAAACAAATGTTTCATTTAATATTTGGAAACAAAACTCATCTATTTAACTTCTGGTAGTGGAGGTGTATGTGTGCCATAATAACCAAACCTGCCTGCACAGGTTAGTGTACAAAAGACTCCTTGCAGCTTCCCTGTTGTCCCTCTGGCCACTCAGTCTGCAATTTCTGGAACAAACATACTGTGTCAGATTAAATAAAAAACAAATGCTTGCAGCCTGCACATAAGCACAAATGGAAAAAGGATTAACAAGGCTGGAATTTTTTGGATTATTTTAATTTAATAAGGCTATTTTGTTTATTTATTCAGTATAGTTACCCATTATTCTTCTATAAGAACAAGGCAGATCAATGGAAATTCTAAAAGAAGGTAGGTGGATTAGAGTTCACACAGTGAGCCCCAAAAGAAACTGGAAAGGGCATTTCCTAGAGTCTACAGGACATTGCAGACAAAGATGAAAAGAAAAGCACCGTATACAGGAGCCTGAACTTAGTGTGGAGAGAACTAGAAACTGCTGGAAGATGAGAGCGCAAATACTTATAAGTATTTGTAATTTAAGTTCAAATAAAATTGATTCAGTATTTTTTTTTTTTTTGAGATGAGTGTATTTTAAACCTTTCTGTCTCCTTGGAGAATAAAGAGAAGGTTTAGAAAATTCTGTCACAAAGCTATGCTGCTGATTCAGGGTCCCATCACAACATATGAGTTTATTCTTCTTGTATTCATAGTAACCTGGAAAATATTGATGATGGTGTACAGCCCATTGTTCAGCATCATAAGAGAATTTTTCCCAGATTATGACTTTGTATCAAAGCATGACTCTATATGTTTACATGCTGGGTACTGTACTTGTTATTAATTCATTAGTTTGAACAGATCTGAAAGTGTTTGTATAGCTGCTCAGAATATTCAGCAGCATAATTGTCTTGCATACAACCATTTATTTCCCTTTATTCTTGTTTTCACAAGCACAAGGTAACAATTTCCGTTGCCTCAAAAACCAAAATCTATCTTAAGAAAAATTAGGCTTGTACATTAAATTTTTCTCCTGATTAGATGTTACATTGAAGACGTCGTATGTCTTAATCCACAACAGATTGACAAAACATCTGGATTTGTTGCCTCTGCTGCAACACTCAACTGTACAGCAGAAGAGACTAGAAACTGTGTCTCCAACACTCCTATATTTTCCCAATGACAACTTATTACAGCAGTCTGGGAATTTTTGGAAGTAAAGATCACAAGCTTGACAGGTGAAAATAAAATATCATAAAACTTCCATGGAACACCTTAAGAGAAATACGGGTTATTCCACTACAAAGGTGATGCAGCAAACAGCCCAGGTGAAGTGCCTCTACAGAAACACACACAATCTGGACAACAAACAGGAGGAGTTGGAAGCTACTGGACTGCTAGAAAACCATGATCTGATTGCTGTTACTGAAACTTGGTAGAATAAATCCTGTGACTGGGCCCTGGCTTTTGATGCCTGCATGCTGTTCAGAAGAGATAGACCAGATAGGAGGGGCAGATACATTCTCATCTATATCAGGAAATGGATAGACTATGAAGAGCTGTCCCTGAAGAATAGCCACAAGGCAGTTGGAACGTTATGGGTGAGAACAAAAGGCTGAAGCAACAAAAGGAACCTTGTGTTTAGTGTATACTACAGGGCACCTGATCAAGGGGAGATTTGATGAGTGGACCATTCACTGGATAAGAAACTGGTTGGATGGTCATATTCAGAGTAGTGGTCAATGGTTCATTGTCCAGATGGAGATCCGTGACAAGTGGTGTCCCTCGGGGGTCTGGACGGGGACCGATGCTGTTTAATATCTTCTTCACTGATGTAGACAGCAAGATTGAGTGCACTCTCAGCAAGTCTGCAGATGATGCTGAGCTGAGTGATGCAGTTGTGACACCAGAAGGATAGGATGTCATCCAGAGGAACCTGGACAAGCTGGAGAAGTGGGCCTGTGTGAATCTCATGAGGTTCAACAAGGCCAGGTGCAAGGTCCTACACCTGGGTCAGGACAATCCACAGTTCCAGTACTGGATGACGGATAATGTTATTGAGAGCAGCTGTGAGGAGAAGTACTTAGGGGTGCTGACTGAAGAGAAGCTCAATATGAACCAGGAACGTGCACTGCCAGACCAGAAAGCCAACCATATCCTGGCTGCATCTGAAGTGTAACCAGCAGGTCAAGGGAGATTACTGTGTCCTTCTGTAATTATGGTATTGAAAGAGACTTATTTTCATTTATGCATTCAACCATGGATTGAAATTAATGATGTGAACATTAAAGTCTTTGAAACTGATGTGTCTGGAAGCAGATGTATTACTGATGAATGCAGATAAAACTATTTTTCATAGGACTTTCCATCTGGAGAAGACAATTACTGCATGTTCTGTATTATATCGTTATCTACCATAGACAGAATTTGCAGCAAAGTAGAGACACTATTAGCTGTTAATATTTCTTTGAGTTTGAGTGCATTATGATTTTAGAATCAGTTATATCCCAGTCATAAAAATTGATATACTTATATTACATCCACAAAAAGTTACACTGAAATCCAGGAACGCCATAAAAAGCAATCCTCAAATTAAAAGTTTTTAATTTCCATCTCTGAAATTGTGAAATTCAGATCATAATTCAGAATGTGAAGAAGCTACTTTTCCTGAACACTTCAGTAATTTATTTTGTTCATGTCACTAAGCCACAGTAAATTTAACTAAAGCGTTCTACTCTAGCAAACAAAGTAAACCAAACCAAGATGCTGCAGAGAGATGTACAGAGATGCCTCACTGCTACTTATTTCATGACTACTGGGTTTTTGTCTGGTGTTTGGGTTAATAATGTGTGATATCTCAGTCAACAGAAAATTATTTTCTAGTCCCCTAGCAATTAAACTTTTTTGTATTTATATTACATTTAGACTTCATGTCCTCGACTTTATTATTCAGTTTTAAGCCAAAGACATTCTGATGACTATAAAACACAATGCTGCCTTAATGGATTCACTTTCTTCTCTTGCAAACAGCCTAAAACTGATATGGAAGAAATTTTTATTTGGAGGAGAAATAAAGAGCTAACCAGAAACTCACGAAGTCTCATGTAGAAATAGCAGTGCTGTCTTGGGAACCATTCTCATCTGACCAAAGCTGCAATAATAAGCATACTTTAATAATAATGTACTGTAAGAATGATACATTGAAGGGTACAAAATGTCCTTGACACAATGGTGGTTTTACTAATTCCTCTGAATACTTCCCATTTAATAGTTTAATTCTGTATGTAATGGATCCAAAGAGTCACCATAAAGATTCCAATGAGAGATGAGGGACAAATACTGTATAATAAGAAATCCTATCACAAATTTTATTCACATATTGGAAAGTACAGATTTTTTTAAAAATGTACTTCTTTTTAAATACAAAGAAGTAATGGGATATATTATCTCTTCCACAGCTAACAAAAGCTACCCAATTAAAAGAGGTGTGAAAATGTGAAAATCGTAAGGGGAAGAACATAATAGTTAACTGGCAAATGAGACTAATAAAATATCAACTGAAATTGCCCATTTCAGCACATGAACTGTTTTCCTTTGTTTTCTGTTATTTTAAGACATGGACTTTACACTTACTAAAGGTGTGGCAAATGTGCAGCTGGAGAGACGGTGTTTCATTTGGTTTTGGTTATCTGTGTGGGCTATAACCAACTAGGTTACAAGGACTGAGTAATGATTTATATGTGTGTATGTGTCAGAGAAAACGTGTCAGCCAATTTTACATGTAGCCTCAGAACAGGTCCTAAGAAATGAAGAGCATCTAAATCTACAATCTACAATCTACAATCTACAATCTAAATCCACCATTTAATGTGATGTCATACCTCTCAGAAATTTTTTCTTTACTTTTCTCCAGTTTGGTCTTCTCTGCTATTCCTTTGTTGCCCTTTTTTGTCATGTAGTTCCCTTCTGATCAGACATACCAGCTTCAAGTTTTCTCCATCAAGCCTCAGTTTTCATTCCTACTTTCCTGGACTCGTCCACTTTTCCAGTTCTCTCAACAACTCACATAGTTTGTATTTCATCTTTATTCTCTCCCACCTTTTAGGCTTCAGTAATTTGTGATTATTGCTGCAATCTGATTCTTTGCTGCCCTTTAGCCTAAACAAATAATGTCTTTCTCTCATGCTACACAGGTTTATGCTCAAGGTTTTCCTTAAATCTCGATTTGAGCTTCTAATGGAGAGGTTGTATTAACTCATACACTGTTTCTGATTAAGCTTATCTGGTGCTTATATTGGATGATTGTGTTTATCCATAAAGGGTGAACTGCATATGGGAGAAAGTCAATTTGATGAATTGTCCCCATTCACTTCCACTCTGTCTCCTGTTACATCCCTGTTCCATATTGATTCTTTGCTTACAGGTCAAATTCTTCACATGCTTCTTACTCTGTAAGAAAGCAAAACAGTGTGCAAACATGGAGGTTAGTGAACTTATAAATGCTATTGTTCCTGATGAATTAATTTTGGCTTCTTCCTCTTTGTTTTGACTCATGTACTCACTTTACTAATACTTCCATCAATATAACATAGACAAGAACACAAAACACTTCTGATATGAAATTGAGAGGATTTTTTTTTTTTTTTCTGGAAGGAAGTAATCCTAACATATTTTGAAACAGATCATGAGCAAGTATACCTGGGTTTTTCAGAGGCTCTTAACTAGACATTCTTTCAAATCTTCACCAGATGTTCCTAAAGAAACTGTGAATGACTATGAAGAAAGGTGTTTCAAAGATCAGTGAGTGGTCAGAATGAACAGAAATAAAGAACAGAATTTTGTGTCTAGTGTCACAGCAGACCAAGTCTTTTCATAGGATACCATAGGCTCTGAAACAAAGGTCATTTAACAGATGTTATCGAAACTTAGTAAAACATCTGGAAAAGGAGGAAAATAATGTGATAAATTTTACAAAGAGTATAAATTTAGAGTTTTTCTCTAGTAACTATAGAGGAGAATTTTAAGAATAGACTTTTCCACTGTCATAAGTTATTTTATTTTGGAAAAACTGCAAAGACATTTACTGAAAATATGAACTTGTCAAGAGCAGTCACCTCTTTGGATAAACACAAACCATTCTAACTTCTGTACATGCGGATATGAAAACAAAATTTTGCCTCATTTTGGTGCAGTAAGCTTCAAGATTAAGGATAAAAAAGTTCTTCTAAGATTTCTTGCCAAAAAAAAAAAACAAGACATCAAAACCACTTGAAAATATGTTGGAATTGAGTTTAGAAAAGTGTCAAAAATGCATTAAGTGACAACTTCTCGCCCACTCACCTCTGGTTTCAAATATCTTTAAGACTTTTCTTGTATTGAAAAATATTAAGTTACCATTAATTCTTATGTTGCACAAATCCTAAAACAACAACAAAAGTTATAGTCAGTTGGATTTACAATGTTAAAAAAATTCCAAGGCCACAACTATGACACATTTGATCTGTTTATATAAGGTATAAGTGGAGCTACCCTAGCAGGAACTGAACAAAAGAAGCCAACTCTGGAACAAGTGGCTTTCTGCAGAGCTGCACCTTGCCTGAGTAGCTTTGATTAGAGTCTCAATAGCCAGCCTCTGAATGCTTATGTGTTGATGTTGCTGCTGTGATTCTAGGACTCAGAAATCAGTGTTGTTGTGTCCCATGTAGCTATCTATCTCAACTAGCTCAAAGGCAAATTGAGAATTACTTACACTGAGCAACACTGTGCTACATAAAAATGTTTATAGAGTTCCAGCACTCTGTTGAATGAACTGTCTTCATATATAGTTGTCTTCTTACTGCCTGGTAAAATGCAGCCCTGGACTCTGGATGTTACTGTAGTCATAATTTACCTAGAGTATTGATTAGAAAATGACTGCCCATGACTAATACCTAAAGAATTAAGATACACATGATTAGGTGGCAGTGAAAGCTTATTTTCTTCTACTTCTGCTTTTCTTTTTTGTTTGTTTTTAACAAAAATGTCTTAATAGAAGTTGCGAACTTAAATGGTATAAGTATTTTGCAATATCCCTCTGCCTCAGAATGACATGCATGCAGAAAATTCCAGCCAGAATGGCCCCCACCTTCTTCATCAGAGAATAAGCCTCTCTAGGTTGTCATTCTATGTGGGACCAGATGGCAGGCTAGGAGTCCTTAGAATTGAATGACAGGTTTTATTCCCAGTGCCACAGTACTTTAAAAGAGTTTTCTAAGTTCAATAAGCAGAAGTCACATAACTTGTGACCTCATCTTGCCAATTAGGAGAGAAAACCCTTAAGGGCAATAAGCTTGGCCAGATAAATGTGGAATTCCAGGGCTAATGAGGATCATATTGTATAAACTGACAGCATTCCCCTCTTTTAATTAAAAAAGAATAAACATATGGTGTGTTTTGTCCCCGTTTTTTTTTGCTATGAAACTTTTCAACAATATAACATACAAGCTTATGATAACTGATGAAGGAAAAAGCAATGTTCTTCATTGAGCATATAGCCTTCCTGGTGCCTGTCAATGCTCTATAGCTGCAAAGACACACACAAAAACAATTTCTCTATCATGCAAAACTTTCTTTATATAACCAAATACCCTCAAAAACCAGAACAAATAAACAAAAAGCAGGAGTGGCTACATGATATATAAGAATGATAATTACAAACAAGCATATGCTCTTTTAATAACAGGTTAATTGTATGTTAAATGCTGGAAGAGAATTTTCATATATGGACATACATATGCTTAGTGACAAAAGAATCAGAATAACATTTAAGGTTTACATACTGTTTAGAAGTTCATTTTGCAGATATAGAATGTATATTTTAAATAGAAAATTGTTAAAAACATATGATTCTTTAATACAAAAAAGAATGTCGTGTATGCAAGAAATCCCAATATATGCTGTCTACAGAACTAGTACCATTAACTTTAAAGAAAAGACGTGTAGAATAAAGGAAAATATAATCAAAGTACCCTTAGCCTCTGATCTACTCCTGATAAAGAAGTTGCCTCTTTCCTGCAAACTCTAAGCAGGCCAGTGCTTGTCTTAACTGAAAGTACAGTTGTAAATGCTGAATAACCTGAACATTATTTTCAGTCTTCTGCCTTCACTGTTAGTGATCATTGCTGGTTAAAAAGTTATCAAGATTTAGAAATAAAGCTATGATCCAAATTTCAGGAACAGGTGATATATGTATGCTTAGTTAAGAATAATGTATGAACTGCTCTGCAAAGACATGTTACAATAAAAATTATACAATGTTTTTAAAGTAGCTAAAGGCAAAGCCTAACAAATGGAAGTGTTTTAAAACTCAAAACTGTCCAGATTATACAATTAACAATTAGAACAATTTGCAATGAATGCATTGTATTCTCTGCCTCTTGAGTTCTTGAGAGCAATATAAGATAAGATTTTTTTTTTTTTTTAAGATATGTTTTAGGAAGACCACGAATTATAGGTTCTTTGCAACATGAAATTGACTGGTTTTTCTCTATCCAAGCAAGTATATGTCTACTAAATTAGAAAAAGTGATAGAAAATCAAGTGATAGAAAACATAATTTACATTTACACACTTACTATGGTATTCCGTTGTAAACACGTAGAAACATCTTGCTATTTGAAGTACTCTAAAGCACTCTGCTGGAACTGGCAGATGTGAGGCACATTGTTGCAAGGTCCGGAGATGCAGCTGAAGACTAGATAAAACATTACATTTTCCCTAGAATGAATTTTAGGTAAAGGAACACTACTAACAGAGTAGTGTTCAGTTCAAGATAAAGATGATGTATCATCTTGTAAAGATAATAGTGAGAATAAAGATCATAAATATGTTTAAAAGATAATGAGTTTTACTTGTTCAAATAATATTGGTATATTCACATGCAGAAAGAGCTATGGGAAAAAAGCACACAGTCAAACCATAAATCATTAAGGTTAGAAAAGACCTCTAAGATCCTCCAGTCCAATCATCAGTCAAACACCACCACGGGTACTAAATCATGTCAATAAATGCCATGTCTCCAGGTAAGTATAGTTTGATCTGTGGGCATCTTCCCTGGGCAGTATGTTCCAATGCTTGACCACTCCTTCAGTAAAGAATTCTTTTTCTAATATCTAAGCTAAACCTTCCCTGGCATATCCAGGGAAGTTGATTCTGAAGGTAAAGAAAGAAAGAGGAAAGCAAAAGGCAATGCCACTTCCACCTCTATTAGTAAAAAACTGAAAAAAACCCATGTGAATCTATAGGAAAGCTATTCTGGATCCACTTTTTTGCTGGTACATAGTGATGAAGAGTTAATTTTCTAATTGTCCTGCATACCTCTGATTAGTAGACTTCTAGCAGTTCATTTGAACTGATGTTTCCCCTTTCTGGGAAAGGAAGGAATTAGCACTACTATCCTTAACTCTATTGATAGATTAAAAAAAACCCAAATACCCTAAAACCCAAAGCTTTCAAATTTGTTCTTTATATGAGCCTTTCAGACTAGTATGTTTCTTAAGTAAAAACCAATAACATCAATCTAATAAATGAAAAATAAATTTCCAGTAATGTTTCTTGGGGTGTGATGGGTGGGCTTTTCAAATTCTTTAATTAAAATGATTAAGAGAGTGAAGACTCATGTATGAAAATTCTGAAAATGTATTAAACTGACACTATGAATGTATGCTTGCATCATTTCAATATATAAACACTACAAATGAAGAGACGGTGGCAGGGAAAAGAAAAATCACAAGCAGATTAGACAAAATATCAAATCACACCTATGGGTACTCTGAGGAAATTCGTGACAAATAATAATACCATTTTCCTAAATTATTATGCAATAATTACGGGAAGAAATGCACTGTGCTAAAGATAGCAAATGAGAGAAAGTGAAAGGAAGGGAAGGCACAGCAAGACAGCAAACTGTGGTTCAGAGCCTAAGATTTTTCATATTCTAATGCAATGAAAAATTACTAAGAAGAATGACTGCTATAGCTCAGACTGCTACCAGATGCAAAGACTAGGCAGAGGCTCAGAAGCAGAAAGATGAGCACATAATTGACATTGCAGGGGAACCAGTGAAATGCCAAGAAGCCCTCCATGAAATTTCACAAATGAAAAAAAGAGAAAAATTAGTGAATGTAAGAACGAGGGATCTATTACCTGGAACAAATAATTAAAACATTTAGTTATACAAGCAAAGTAACAATACCTAGACAGGTAATCCACCCCTGTGCAGAAATTTCTTAAGATTCCTTGGATATATGAACATTTGGATTCTTTCTTCATATTGCATGGGTGAATAAATAAAGCGGTTCACCTTATACATCATCTCCCTCATGAAGTACTGCAATTATTACTTCCTTGCCTGCTTAAACACCTAGATACTCTCACAGTTTGATTCCAACTATTCTGTCATGATTGTTCTTTCTCTTGTTAAAATTTCCTATTACCTGTCTTTCTTCCTTTTTTTTCCTTCAAAAGACAGGTAATTAGCCTACACTTTTCAATATCATGATATATTTTACTTAACTGTTGTTGTTGAGAATACCACAGTGTGTATTTTATTTGCATGTCTGTGGATTTCTTATGATTCCTTATTATATCTCATGTTCCTTTCCTGGCCCTTTAATCTGTCATAGTATTTTTATTGTACAGAAATCTTTAGTTGCCTATTTTACTTTTCAGTAATAAGATCCCAGAACTCACATCTATATGAAGAATAACGGGTATAATGACCTGAAATATAGACCTAAAACTCATCCTACTCACTGAGGCATCCCTAAAGAACAGAAACTAAAATTTCTGTGTTCTTCCAGATTGTTTTTGCATTAGATAGAAGTAATCGTTATAATTTTTTTATATTAATTTCCTGAGTCTCTCAGAATAAAAGGAAAATGTCTTTTTTTTTTCTTGGCCCCTGTCTCAAGTAGCACTAAACGCTATTGTTCACTGTTGTGAATTTGTTTAGTTAGACACATCAAGCTATTGTCTAATATAGATGACTGCTCTCCATTTAGTATTCAACCCATTCTGTATTTCTGGTCCCTTTTCCACAAATAGGACTATGTAATCATATTACCTTTTGTATTTTTCTGGAATTTATTCAAGAGTTTTAAAAATAATGTTTACTTCTGTGTTTCTGTTGCAGGGAGGATGTTATACGACAGTCAGCAATAAGATGTCAAGTGTGGTTTCAAATTCTCAAATTCACCGTGCTTCAAATTCTCAAACCTGTGAGATCTAGCAGTCTTCTAGCTTAACTTCCAAGTAATAAGAACACATCGTTCCTTTAGTGTGCTGAAATCATTACTCTCACATAGCATTACTTCTGCACTGACAAAAAAATAACAAGAAAGCAAATATGAAATGAAGTTATTGCTGATAAATTCACTGAACCCATTGACTGAATAATTACTATGATTGCAGGTGACATTAATGAAAACCTCAAATTCACAGCACCATTTCTAATGTTATGAAAGAAAAAAAAAATACTGCTCACTAAAAAAATAGTCAAATAAAAAATAATAAGTGAGTCTATGAAAGAGAAATTGTGTTTGATACCAAAAACATATATTGGAACACATTGTGGGAAGAAAAAGACAAAGAAAGAATCTGATGACATCTGACATGCCAGCAGGTAGGTATGGTTTGAAAGTGCTAGTAGGGTATAATATTGCAGTGGCAAAGCATGAGAATTGGAAGAAGCAAAGGGAGAAAACTTGTGCATAGAGATGAAGTGCCTGTAATAGTTAAAGCAACAGCTGAGCACACAAGCAAAGCAAAATAAGGAATTCATTCATTACTTCTCATCAGCAGGGAGGTGCTCAGCCATCCTAGGGATAGTAGAGCTCCATCACACATAACAGTTACTTGGGAAGACCAACACCATCACTGCAAATGTCATCTCATCCTTTTTCTTTCCCTAGCTTTTATTGCTGAGAGTGATGCCAAATGGCATGGAATATCCCTTTCATCCACTGGGGTCAGCTATTCCAGTTGTGTACTCTCTCAGCTTCTTGTGTAGTCTCAGCCTACTTACTGGCAGGGTGGCGTGGGGAGCAGAAAAGGCCTTTACACTGTGTAAGGGCCCCTCAGCAATAACAGAAACATCCTTTTAGCACTGTTTTCATCACAAAACCTGCAGGGTATGGATACTAAGATCCTTACTTAAACTGGAACTCTTAAAATCATATTGGAAATGTCACCGGTTTTGTTCTTTCATTATAAGTTTATATTCAGAGCACATGAAATACAAAAATACAGTTTCCATGTTTTGTTAGAAAATAGAATGAGAGCACGAAAATGTGTTATGCTTTGATCAGGTGATAAAGTAACTTGATAAAAGCAATTACACACTTCAAATATTTTAAAGTTTTTGACATAGCATTATATAACACTTTATTATAACATGGCATGAAATGTATATAATCAATTGGTCATGTGCTTTAGTTGGCTAAAACTCAGTGTATTCAAAGGTAGCAAACAGAGTTTAAAGAGGAAGAAATCAGTGTGAGGGCTAATGCTAGCTGAAGGTGCTAAGAATTCTTCAGGATCTTATACTCTTCAATATTTTAATCAATAATCATACTGCATGTATTTAGATGATCACGTAAAATCTTTGCTAGCACACTACATAGATCAATGAAAGCACCAAACAGTGAGGAAAAGAGAGCATTGCTAGATAATGTTCCAAATGCTCCTTAGTACAAGGTCATTATTCAGCAAAATGCATTTCAGTGCAGCATTGACAGTGCAAGTTGTTACACATGGGAAGTGGTGCAGACTTCAGCAGCAGAATGAGAGATTTCTTCCTGGAAAGCAGCAACTTGAGAAAAAAGAACATTATCAGAGAGAACCATATTTATATGGAAGCTCTATATAATGTTGCCACTGAATGCATAAAAGAATATAAAGAAGGGAGCCAGATATTTTTCATATACATATATTTCATAAGTATTTAAAGAATTCTTCATCCTGTTTGAGGTCTGCACTTCATGGAGGATGTGAATTTAATTTAGAGAATTCAGAGAACTCAAAAAATGACCCAGATGTACTAGAAACTGATCCTTGAAGTAGAATGCTTATGGAATTCAATATACTAGGTTACTGAAGAAACAATGAAGTTACTTGATCATTCTGCATAGTTACTTAACCATAGAAGTGATATTTGATAGAGGAGAGTGTCTTAATCTTGCAGATGAAGCCTTAAGAAGACTCGGTGCCTGGGAACTGAAGTTAGAATTATTCAGCCTTGAAATAAGATGCAGTAAGATGCACTGGTGAATCTAATAACGCATTTGAACAACCTGCCAGAAGAAACCATGAACTTGCCATTGTTTGAAGTCTTTAAAAAACAGATTAGATAGTTCTCTGAGAAACATTTTAATCCAGTTTCTGGAAAAATATCTGCAGCTTGTACAAGCAGAGCACAGGGACAGATGGTCTCTTCAAAAGGGAGTGTTGGTCCCTTCTGTTCTTAGTGTCCTTGAGCAAGAAAAGTGAATCTTTTATTGCCATCTTTTCAGAGCAACACTCAGAGTCAGCATTTCTAGGATTAGTGAGCTGGAGTAAGCTCCCTTGGCAGAGCTGCATTTCCAGTTTCATGCAGTGTGTATACAGCAGGCAATAAAGTTGTCTGGTTGTTCCCAGAAGACCATGTTTTGCCTGCAGAAGCTACATACTGGGGGATGATGCAAAAAAAAAAAAAAAAAAAGATACAATTTCATTGATAAGTCAAGGCCTATCTTGGGAGAAAAACAAACCACTTCTACTTTTAAAAAAATAAATAATGCTTTCAGATTTCATCTATTTTATATGGACTACATCAAGTCTTTGCACTATGGAACTCTCACAAAACCATTTTTCCAAGTGGAAACATTTGACTGGTTGTGACTACGTATTTCAACTTCTAGACAGTTTATGTTTATAATTTAGGTTATAATGAAAAAGCCAAAACAAATATAGTTATTAGTTAACCTCAAATATGCAAATGAACCAATACTTTATTAACTGTTCTTTCAATTATTAATTACTATTAATTGAGGTATTTGATTTTCTACTAAATCCTGCATTTAAATTCCTTTTCCCATTCATTTTATATTGAATTGCCATGAGCTAAAAAGAATTCCTGCAGTGCTTCTTCAAGGATTGTGTGTGGTTTCTATCAGACTTGGTTCATCAGCACTGGCAGCACATTAATTAGCTCATCTATGAATGAACCCCTGCTATTTTACAGGAATGTCTAGTGGTAAAATAAGGACATAAAAAATCAATAAAACCTTGCTTTCACAGACAACAGAAAATGGGAGAGTTCTTGTCCCATGCTATTCCTTTCAGTGATAGTCTTCCTGTGGATAATCCCACTGCTGTAATTTTCTCATGTCAGGCAGTGACATCAGCCAGAAGATGATAATACAAAGCAATACCACCTCATGCAGACACAAAACATTGGAAAGCAACCTATTGGCCCATGATTACTGCCCTTTCTGTACTCATCGAGCAAAAATTCCTCTCTGAAGAAGCCTGAAGAACAACTGTTTATGGAAAGTAGCAGAAAATTATGTTGTTACATAGTTCTTCATTTAATTATGACAATTACTAACTCTTTATTTATATATGTTGCAATAATGGCCTGTAGCATGAAATAAAATCAAATTCTCACCATTTTGGTCTAGGGATATACACAACAAAACCTGTCAATCTCAAGGACAAAAAAAAAATCTGCAAGGATGTCTTTTTAAAGAAAAGTCTTTCAGAAAGCATCTCCTCCTCTGCAATGCATCTCATTGCATGTAGTGAATTCAAAATCATTCAATATCATTATTCTGCTTTAAGATCCCTGATGCTAGATTTTTTTTTTGTCATTCTATTGAAAACCTTCCTAGGCTTTTCTTTTTTTAAGTGATCCCGTATTTCTTTTGTTATATTTAGAAACATGCACCATTTTGTGAGATGCTGTAATCTCTTGGAATCGCCAACAGGAAACCTTGTGGATCTACAGTTTTTCATAAAAATGACATGTTAAAACATCTGTGATTCAGAGATACAAACATAAGCTGTTGTAGATAAGAACTAGTAAAACTTTAAAGGAAGAGAAACTACTTTTCTATATTTTAACATTATTATGAAGTGGTACTCGCAAAAGGTCTTAGAGTCTACAGGAGAAATTCCAGCACCACTGGGTCAACAAGCACCAGCTCTCTGACCGTCTGCTTTTGAGTCACTTAGAGTAGAAATCCACCTGTAAACCCAATTCAACTCTCATTTACTCTGATTTTTAACGGATACAGAAATGTCTTGGCATTGCTACTAATTCATCCTAAGGGACATGAAGTCATTTGGTTTTCATTTGTTTTGTTTTCCACAGCCCTGAGGAGTATGAAAGCAGTTCAATCCACCTGCTTTTTCATTCACAGGTCTCTCAGGCTGCAAGAAACAGCAAAAACAAGCCGAAAGTGAAAAGTAGCAACTAATTTTCACACTGCTATCCTGAAAACCTGTTAATTGCTGCACAAAGCTCAGTTTTCTCACTTTATTTTTCTGTGAAGACCTGATAGCAGATAGCAGGTGTCAGTATATTTATTGTATTATATTAATTGGGATACTAGGGCTAATGAAAGTTTTTATACTTTTGCATTGTTTTCAACAGCAGAAGACAAAGAAACTGAATATCAGCTACAATTTAAATAGAATTTGTTTGGGTCCATTAAATAATGGGAAACTTAAGGAGAGTTCAACCATGCTGATCCAATATAATTCCTTGAATAAATACAATAGTGAAAGTTAATATCATATGTAGCTTGAGACTCTTGTATATACAATTACAAGTTATCTAACATGAGAAAAACTCTTATAATCCTAACACTGTGACTTGGAACTTGTGTATAGAGTAACGTGTAAACATTCCAAATAGTTCAATAGAAGATAAACTGCATTTAGACCATAAAGTATTTAGAAACAGGACATATCTCTTATGTCACCAACCACAACTTGTTTAATCACAATCTTTATGGTGATTAGGTCATAGAATCATAGAATCATAGAATAACCAGGTTGGAAGAGACCCACCGAATCATCGAGTCCAACCATTCCTACCAAACACTAAACCATGCCCCTTAGCACCTCGTCCACCCATGCTTTAAACACCTCTAGGGAAGGTGAATCAACCACCTCCCTGGGAAGACTGTTCCTAATGTCCAGCCAAAACCTCCCCTGGCAGAGCTTGTGGCCATTCCCTCTCATCCTGTCCCCTGTCACTTGGGAGAAGAGGCCAGCTCCCTCCTCTCCACAACCTCCTTTCAGGTAGTTATAGAGAGCAATGAGGTCTCCCCTCAGCCTCCTCTTCTCCAGGTCATGGCCTTTTCATGTATTTACAGATTTTCATATCTATGATTTATCAAGTAAATCATAGATCTGTTCCCAGTGCCTGCCCAGAAATATTCATCAAGCTAGTAGGAAAATATTTAGTGAATTAGAGACTGGAATGAATTTGTCAAGAATTTCTCTATTTTGAATAATCAGAAAATGTCTAATTCCTTGAAATAAGACCTTTTATTTTGTTTTAACCTAACATTTTCATTTAGCCAAGATTTTAATTTAGTGCTGAGTGGGACATATTTGCAGTTCTTTTCCTTTGTATTATCTCACTTGTGTATCTGATGCAGTCAGTATGTGTTCAGACTTCTTCAGCCTATACAAAACAAGAAAGGTCTATGATGAGTTTATCTGCAAAATGTGTGGGGAGAAAAGGCTCAGTCATCCTCTGCATCATCATTTGAATTTCTTTCTAACAACTAAAGTTAAATTGCCACTCTAAATGTTATACTAGCAGAAACCAGTGAGATACCTTTATCCTTCCTGAAGCAGTCAATCCACCTCACATAAAAAGTAACAGATCTTTACTTCTGAGAATTGAGAAGAAGCCATCATGTAAGGGTTTTCATTTGGAGAAATCAGAGGACAAATCCGTCTTCTGCCATACTCACAGAAGAAAATTACACAACCAAATACAAAATGGCATTTCATCCATATTGAAGAGAAACTGAAGACTATCGTGAGCTGTGACTGACTATCATGATAGTTTTCTCTTTTGGGAGAATTAAGTTTTACTATGTACAAGTAAAAGAAAAATATGAAACTAAGTTTTATTTTACTTTAGGCAAAATAATTTGTTTTGGAAGTACTATCTTCCCCCATTTTAGATTCAAAGATTTTTATTTTTTTTTTTTTTAGTGACATGGAAGATATATTGTCCTTTCTTAACTTCAGAATATTGGAAATGCTTATCTTTCATCATTAATTTTATAAGTGAAGCTCTAGCCCAGATCCACCATTTTAAGCTGTTTTACAGTTAACCCAATAGAAATGAGTTACCTATGAGCGTTGACTTCTAACATGTAACTACTACAGATCATTTGTACTTTCCTAATTAAAGTTTTGGGTTTTTGTAAACAGGAATAATGAACAGAGATAATTAAATAATTTCACTACTTTCAGAGTAAATGGGCT
The DNA here is from genome assembly GCA_033459285.1 of Clamator glandarius. Classification (NCBI taxonomy): domain Eukaryota; kingdom Metazoa; phylum Chordata; class Aves; order Cuculiformes; family Cuculidae; genus Clamator; species Clamator glandarius. Next base: position 818,484 of record JAUNZM010000174.1, read on the forward strand.
AGTAAGCATACTTGAAACAATAATCCTTTTTGTGATGATTCCTTAAAAATGTGAAAAAATTATAAGATTTAAGACCATTGACATTAATTTTCCTCTAAGCAAAACATACGTATTACTGGTGGAGTCTAAACACGGTTTACTGAAAAGAAATATGTGGGAGTTAATAGCCAGAGGACAAATTTCACTTACCACAAAAAGTATGCCTGAGTTGAATTACATCCATATTGTAATGAAACATCACATTTTCAGAAGAATATGTTTGAAGGGCCTAGTATGCAGAAATCAGTGGGATTATAGGGAGTATATTCATATCGGGATTATAGGCAGTATATACATAATTGTCTCTATTTCTGTTTTATTCCTCTTTGACCTGAAAAAAGTAACAAAACAAACAAACAAACAAACAAAAAAGTTTGTTTCCACAGGAAAAAGAAAAGGTCAAAGGACAGACAATCGCACTGGAGAACTGCACTATGTGATGTCTATTCTCTTTCAGATCAAAGCAGCAGCAGGAATCAGAGGGAATAGTGCCATGAAAAAAGTTGCAAAGGGCTGCAGAACTTTGTGAGAATATTGCAGGACAGTGCAATTCTTAAGCAATCTATGGACAATGAAGGAAAAAATATATACATTTAAAATAGAGTCTGTAGGACAAAGATTCATTTTTTTCATGTACATAGTCAGGAATTTAAAGTGACTGTTTACTCTTATGCAGAAAACATCGTGGTTATGAGAAATATGAGAAATAGGTAAGTCCAAATTCCACCTCAGCGGCCAAAAAGGTAAATGAAATATCCAGAATATTTTGGAAAGAATTAAGAAACTAAGAACAGAGCAGCATTTTGACATTACAGAAATTCATCGTGCACACAATTCTGATAACTGCATAAAATCATGCTCACCAGTGCAAAACCCCCATATATTAATACTTTAAAAGCTTCAAAGAAAAGTGACAAAGACACTAAAGTATAGAGAACAAATTTCATCTAACAAGTAATCTAATAGACTAATATCCACAATGAACAAAAGCAAAAGAAATAAATCATAATGGTAATCTATAATGTTATAAATGGCATGGAAAAGATTAAGGAGGAACAAACGTTTAACTAATTTTCTACTACAAGAAATGGGGTGCATAAAGTGAAACTTTTACTCAGATTCATCATGAAGGAAAACTTTTCAAAAAATAACTGCGAGGGTAGTTCATGTTGGAGGAGACTATACATGCTAAAACATTGTGCCCTTTCAAAAGCAGCCTGGACAAACTCAAATAAGAAAACATATCAAAGGATCTGTAGTGCTATTTTCAGAAATTCTCTGAGCACAGGTTACTGAAGACAAGAGTTGTGCACGTTTTCCAGGAGAATTTGAAATAATTTCTAATGCATGAAAAACCTTCCTTCCAGTATCCCTTCTCTCCTCCCTTCTCTCCTCCCTTCTTTCCTTCCTTCCATTCTTTCTCCTTTCCTCCCTTCCTCCCTTCCTTTCTTTCTTCCTTCCTTCTTTCCTTTCTTCCTTCCTTCCTTTAATTCTCTTTCCTTCTTTTCCTGCCTTTTTTTCTCCAGCTTTCAGTAAGCATTTTAAATTATGATAGAACATTGGCTGTTGTTGTCCTGTGCCTGTCTATGTCCCTAATCATCAAGGAAGGATTTTGTCAATTGCAGAAAAATATTTAATGGATAGCATTATTTTCTTGCTTTATTAGTTACTTGAATTACTAAGCAACAGATGTACAGTTCTCCTGTACAGAAGCCTTGTAAGCCTGACTCTATGAAAGCTTTCCTGAATATTACTGTTCCAGGATACTTCAGCCTCATGTCCAAATTCTATAACTAAAATACCAGTAATGTAATTCCAGCTACTTCACAATTTTGAGATATAGGATAAGCTGAGGTTATTACATATATCTAACAGCACGGTTGACACTTCCTGTTGATATTTCTTCAAGAATTCATGAATAGATTTCATTCATTCTATGTTTCACAGTCCTTGTGTTTCTTTATTCACTTGTAATTTGTGTTGCACAAATATGCAGTGCAGACAGTACAAAAGTAATGAGAACATATGACAGAGAGTAATAGTTTTAGTCCTGAACCTGAAATAATTCTGCTGTGCAACCATGTGCCAAACACCTGTGTGGGTACAATTAATGACTGAAACCGGTGTGGTTCAGGGTTGCCACTAATTTGCTTAGTTGTCATGAAATGTAAGGTTTTTTGAATGTGTTTTTAAGTGTGTTTGTTTAGTATCTATACATTTTAGGAAATCCTTTATTACACTGAGATTTGACTATATGAATACAATTTTTCACTATAGAAGGGATAATTTCTGAAACAAAAATGTAACTGGGAATGAATGATTAACTGGGAATCAATGATAAGTAATCCGTAAGAGAGTCCTGAAGGGAACACTTTTTTTTTTATTCCTTCTGTGTCAATATTTTTATTAATGTCTCAAAACAGACAACTAAGTAGGTACTGATCTAGTTTTCAGACAGCATCAAGACCGAAGGAAAAGCAAAACCCAGAAAAGTCTGAGGATCCATTCATGAGGTGGTAGTTGGCCTGTAAACAAAAAAAGGGTTCTGAGATGTCACAGTAAGTGACATTTGGACATGATATTCCATGTGGATATTTTGAAAAAAAGGACTAATGCAGCATTTGGATATGCAAATTGGCAAAAATATATAGATGCTATTTGTGTATTTTTGTTTCCTTATTTTACTGTAACACTCTTGAAATCTTTATCCAGTTTTGACATCCCTCTTGGAAGGTTACTGAAATGCTGAAGAAAGTTCAGAGTAGAACAAAATACATGTATCATTACTAAATGCATTCCAATGAAATACTCGGGTATTCTAGCCTATTAGATTATCAAATAAATAGTTATGAATGTCATCTATAAGTGTCTACGCTTGTTAGTAGAGAAAGAAACAGACACTCACTAATAAACAGTTTTATAATTTAAAAATGAATGATATGTGGCAAGAAATGGCAAGTAATTGGAGTTAACTACAAAGTGAAATAAGAAACTCATTTCTTTAAAAACATAAGAAAGTTGACAATTATATTTAAATAGCTTATCAAGATACGTAGTGATCTTCCACATTTTTAAACCAGGAAAGCTTTTTCTTAAATAAATTAACCTTAGTTTTTGAACTTATGATGGGAATGAATTCAGAAAAGTCTGATAACATACAGTATACTGAACTGACTAGTCTCAAACTCTGTCCTGCATTACATTTTCTCAACTTTTCAGGGAAGAGGTAGAGAAATTGGGAGTAAAGTTGAGCCTGGAAAGAAGAGAATGGTGCAGGGAAGCTGTTTTAAGATTTAGTTTTATTTGTCATTCTCCTACTATGTTTTGATTGGTAATAGATTACTTTCATTTCCCTGATTAAGTCTGTTTTACTTCTACTGGTAATTGCCAAATGTTCTCTTTGTTCTTGTTTCAACTCATGAGGCTTTTTGTTGTATTTTTCTCTTCCCCTGTCCAGCTGAGGAAAAGCCAGTGGTAGAGCACTGCACTGTACATCATAGTATAAATTTTGCTCCTGTTTAACACAGGTAATTATAGTGCACTTCCATCATATTTGAGAATTTTTTATCGGTATTCATTCTCATGGTACTGGAGCATTTTTGGTTTTGCACTTCAAGTTTCCTAAATATGAGCAATAGATTGTGGTTACAGTTATCTTTAAAGATACAAATGAAGATATTTTTTTTTGTGGCAAGATAGAATATCCTTTAGTAAACTGTGTAGGTAAACTTTGGAAGAACTGAAAAGTTTATCATCTAACATTTAAAAAAGATCCATTAAACAATAAATCACATTCTAATTTCCCTGCTTGTCTGTGATTGGTTTCATTTTATAGCTATAAAAAGAGTCAAATTGGCTTTATATCAATGCATTCACTCATCTCAAAATTTCCTTTAGATATGTGTAAATGAGAAAGAGAAAATTACTGTTTCAAGACAGCTGAAAAACCCCCATACTTTATATGCTTTTATATTTTTTATTTCATGTATTCTTTTCATTTTGTTCATTTCCAGTATATCTCCTTTAATCTGTATCAATCTCACTTAAAAATATTTTTTTAAATACTAAAATACTGGACAATTCAATTCCAGAACAGCCATGAGAGGTGTTATTTTTATTTTAACATCACCCTTCCTCCACTTCCCAACTTTCTCTAATTTCTCTCCTGAAATACAAACACATTCACTCTTACTATCTTTATTCTTTCACCAGCCATCTGTTAATCCACCACCAAACACAAAAAATCTATCTGTTTTTAAAATTTCATGTCCTCTCATACTTCTCTGAATTTTTCAGAGAGCTGCCAGTCTTGAAAATAGCCTTGTAGACTGGAGAAATTTATCAGTGCAAGTTATGTTTCTTGAAAAATAAAAAGAAAAAAAAATCAAGTTTGCAAAAACTTTGTAAGAAAATAAAAGTAGACATTTGTGACAGTGTCATAGAATCATAGAACCGCAAAACACTAGATTCATAAAAATATAGACCTTTAAAAGCCATCTAACCCACCTCCCACAATGGGCAAGGACAATTTTGGTGTGAATCAGCAGCAGACAGGATAAGCGCTGCTGCTGGGCACTAGATCAAGGCAACAGAGTGGTTGCCAGAGTGGGGTAAGTCCAAAAATCCCAGAGCGAGCTGGGGAGGCAGCTTCAGACTCCTGGAAAAAGCAGCTCCTACATGGCAGCTCACACAGGGGCCCCAGAAGCATCCACGGGATATTTAAATGACCCCAGGAGCCCAGCCATGGTGTCCACTCAGTCAGTGGATGCAACCTCCACACCAGCCAGAAGGGATGCATCAGCACAGACTGAGCTCCCTGGAAATCACACAGCCATCCAGGTCACAGGTTGCAGCGAGTGGCCCCAGCTTGCACTGGAACCAGAGGGCAGCAAGGGCAACAGCTGCATAAGGTGTGAGCAGGTGGACAATCTCAGCCTGGCAGCAGAGCTGCAAGGGGAAGTCGAGAGGCTAAGGAGCATCGGGAGCAGAATCAGGATAAACCCCAGTCATTTCTTAAGCAGAAGAAAGAAAAAGCAGTTATTTCTGATAAACTCAGAAATCCAATACCAAGGTTATCTTTAAAAGTTAAGAATTTTTAATATGTATGAATAAAATCATACAGTTTAGAGTTGTTTTTATAATACATTAAATAGAACAAAAAGAAAATAAATAAAAAAATAAGTACCTTAACAATAAATAAAATCTAAATGCTACGCCACAAATGCAACTTAAGGTTGGAGAACATGAGCACATTATCCTAAGTAAAAGCACACATTGACTAATCTGCAATAAATACCCATGTTTGTGTTCCCAGTTCATGGCAAACGCAAGACAATTGAATTTAAAGTATTCATTTTCCATTAGTGGCTATGTTAACTTGATTACATTGTATTTGTTTTGAACTGAGTTGCATCTACATAATAAGTTACCACAGATCAGCAGATGTATGTCAGATATCCACTCACCAACAACTGGGTTCTATTTAAGGTCGTGGTTTTAGCTCTAGCAATTGAACAGCTTTTAATCGAAATTGCAGTCATCATTGAAAACCAGTATCTTCAACATGTTCATGTTTTTAGTACCTGTCACTATGTGGTAAGTATGATATAAAGTCAATATTAAAGTAACAATTATTTTTTTTTTACTTTATTACTAAATACTGTTTTATAGTTCAGAATTCCATCATGGTAAATCAATAATTATTTTCTGGGTGGTCTTCCACTACATCAGCTGCCTGTTATGATAATCAGACTCTGAGGAATATATTTCTTTCTAGTCATTGCCAATGTCAAATTCTTCTAGAGGGGATGAGTTTCATTGGGCTTGAAATGTACTGAGGCCTGATCTCCCATTCAGGCACTAAACCTTTGAAATTTTGTTTCAAGTCAGAACAGTGCATCTGCTCCTGCTCAGGGGCATGAATTGAATGAAGGATTAACAACACCCTAGAGAAGTTCATCTACTTTATCAAGCAATCCTGTCAGTTTTTCTGCAGAGTCCAACTTCTAGTTATAAAATTTCTATGTTTCATCCCTCTGGTTCACCAGTGGGTAAACTAATTTCCTACCTAATGGAAGAATTTATGAATTTAAATGTTGACATGAGGCTAATGAATTGAACTAGGCTGATTTCAAACCTCATTCCAACAAGAAAGATTTTTGTTTTGACCACTACACATCATCTTAAAAAGTTTATTTATCTCAGTTCAGAAAAAGACTTTGCACTGCCATATCCCTGCCTGAATTGAATATTTTTTTTCCCTCTCCCCATCCTCACATCTCTACTCCCACTGATATCTGGATTGCCTTTCACTGGTTTCCCTTCACACATAGCAAATATTGTTTTCTGCTGTGCTCCAGCTGGCAGGAATTCAGCAGCTCTCAGTGTTCCCTTTTGGAAATCCATCCTGAGAAGATGAAGGATTGAAAGCAATGAAAGAAGAATTGGACTATTTTCCCTACATATTTCTGCAGCTGATCCCACACTTCCCAAACTAATTCAGTTACTGATCTCTGAAAGCGTCATCTCTAACGCAACGACTACAGAGGTGCAAAGTCAGACCATGTGAGCAAGTCCCACAAGTCCAAGAGATGTGATAGGAGAAATGTTTGCACAGAGAGAAATAGCTACTATGAAGAACTGAATGTTTGCTCCTACCAAGGTGATGGTTACTTTACTGAGTTTGACTCATGCAATAAAATCCGGCTGTGAAATCACAATTAAGCTAGGAAAAATAAAGAACACTACTAAATATTTCCTGCCGGCTGCTCAGCTGGTCATGTTAGTTTATGCTTCTTTCTTCTGTAAAATTACTTTCTTTCTGTTGAGAACAAACTAAACTAAAATAAAATTGATATTCATCAAGGAAGCCAAACTAAGGATAGGATTATGGCAAGTAGTCTCAGACTGCAGATCCCAGCCAGCAGCCAAGCACCCACAAAGCCATTTGATTGCTCACCTCTCATAATGGACAAGGAGAAAATGAAATGAAGGTAAAAAACCTCATGGATTGAGATAAAGACAGTTTAATAGGTGAAGCAAAAGCTCCATGCACAGCAAAGCAAAATAGGAAATGAATTTACTTCTTCTCATCAGTAGGTAGATGTCCAACCATTTCCTGGCAAGCAGGACCTCAGCATATGTGACAACTGCTTGGGAAGGCAAGCACCATAACCACAAATGTCTCCCATGCCTCTTCTTTTCCTGCAGATTTTATCACTGAGCTCAGTTTTATATGGTACGGGATATTCCTTCAGTCAGTTCAGGTCAGATGTCCTGGCTGGTTTTCCCTTTAATATTTTGTCCACCCTCAGCATATCCATCATGGGGAAATGGAAGGCAGGGTAGTATGAGAAAGAAAAAGAACCTTGATGCCATGCAAGTACTATTCCTCAACAGCCTAAACACTGTTGATTTTTCAGCACTGTTTTAGTCACAAATCCAAAGCACAGAAGTAAGTTCACTTCGTCTCGAGCAGACTCAGTAATCAGAGGTATAGAGATTTGTTTAGTACTGGATGAAAAAAAAAATACACTTTTCTGCTCTGCTTAAATTCCTCTTGTGATATTAGCCAACTAATCCATTTATTACATAAAGTTCTGAAAGGTATAAAACTCTGTCACACATTACAAGCTCAGTTCTATCCTTCTGGCTGCAATCTGAAAAAAGCACAGACTTTCAGAAGATAAGTACATTCCCTCTGAGGTGTAATTCTGGCACAGTTCCCACTCAGTTTAGTATATATGTCTGTATTATCTCTGTATCAGGACTTGAGCACTGCTTACTAAGCTCATGAGTGTGTCTGGGACAGCATCTTGTGTCCAGTTTGACATGAAAGATAACCAGTTCCTCACACTGTGAATGTGAACACCAAATCCATCTCTCACACACCAAGGGAACTGGATTCGAGCCTAGGTTCAGGAATGTAAATTTAAGTGTGTTTAACGTGCTGAGTGTCTTAATTGGCAGCAAAAGCAGTACAGATCTAGGGATCCATTAACTTGCTAGTATCGCCTGAGATGACTGTGTGTTTCTAAAATGCTCTAATGTCCCAGGACACACAGGGTGTGTGATCTTTATGGTTTGCAGATGGAGGACAGCATGAAGCATCCAGAATGTCAACAGTTGCCGTATTTAAGCAACTGAATCTAGTCTTTACACTCAACAGAGAGAGTAGCCAGTAGTCTGGAGGTTGATTCATTTCCTAAATATTCATGAATGGACTTCCATTTCTGGAACTCCAGGGTGTCTGAAATATCTGAGCAGCAGATTTGACATACGGAGCTGACAGATACAGAAGATAAAATCTATGGATAACACAAATCCTTCTTCTGTAGCAGAGGCCAGGTAGACCACTCAAACAGACTGGAAAACTGATGTGCCTACACATTAGTAACTAAATCTAGACCCTGTTCATTACATTTAAAATCTTGTAGTATGAGAAAAGGAACACACATGAAGAATTATCCAAGACAATCTCAGGTGAGATCTGCAGCCTATCAAGTGTGATTACAGGGCGATACTCAGAGGCTTGGGGGAAGTAGTGCTTTTTTCCCTCAGTTGTGCTGGTGAGAAGAAAGGGCTTGAGGTATACTAGATGGATCCTAAGGGTTAATAATGGTGGTGCAAGTGGTGTCAAAAATGAGGATTTGGTTCTTACAATCACAGGACCTTCTTTTGGGACTGATAGGCAGTGACAATTTCAACTTGATCAGGTAGGGAAAACAGAGAGGTCTCTTTGCAAACAGAAAGATCAAACAGGTGAAGAAAACTTTAAACTAGGAACAGCAGAGCAGGGACACAATCAAGTGAAGAAGTGACCTAAGTCGGAAAGCAAAGCATGTTAGGTAAAGTGGACAAGAGAGAACTTGTAATCAATGAAAAAAAGGCAGAAAGAAACCTATCTCAAATGTATATACAAATATGGAAATGCCAAAAAGACATGATGGTGCTGGCTCTCATACTTTTTTCTGGGAAATATGCATAACTGAGCACTTCTCTGAAGTGTCTGTGTGCAAAAAGAGCATGGTGACAATCAGGAGGAATTAAATGACTGCATGCATGGACTGAATGTCTTCACTGAAAGGGTTATCAAGCACTGGAACAGGCTGCCCAGGGAGGTGGTGTAGTCACCATCCCTGGAGGTATTTAAAAGATGGGTGGATGAGGTGCTGAGGGGCATGGTTTAGTGGTTTATAGGAATAGTTGGACTCGATGATCCTGGGGGTCTTTTCCAACCTACTGATTCTGTGGTTCTGTGATTCTGTGAATAGACCTCTGCCTGGGGATGGATGTGGAGCCAAAAGAGACTTTATGGGTTAAGATTAGATTAATATGGCAACATTATAGTGGGTTTCTGCCACAGCTCCCACAATCAGGAAGAATGAAATTACATCTTCTTCAGACAACTGAAAGAAATCTCTTGTTCGTAGGGGCTGGGCTAGACATTTGTTCTTTGTAACCTCTACATTTCTGTGATTCTGTGATCCTATGAAGGCAAGAATGTCATGCTAATCCAACAAAAGTCTTCACAGTCTAACCAAAATGCAACAACTTGTTATCATTAATTTGGTTACAGTGATACTAATAGTCCTATTTAAAATCATTTAATTATTATGTAAATACTTGAGTTAACACAGTAAAAACTTATACATAATATTTCTTAGTATCTACTTTTTCTCTCTGATGTTATATTACTCCCGCTAATATTTTCTGGCTCCTAAGGTCAATGGATAGTTTTACTCAAGAAGACTTTAAGATGAGTCTCCAGCATCCTCAGTCTTTTGCTTAAAGATCTATGATATTCAAAGTAGCATGTTTTTCCTCGTTTGTTTACTTGGGGTTATTGCAGTCATTCCATGAACAACCAAGAGTTATGTGGTAATCTCAGCCAATCCTGAGATTCCTGCAATGCTATACATACACAGACTGTGAGAGTAGTACCTATCCTACTAAGAAAAAGTAAAAATAAAGCACATTTAATTTTGTATGGGCAAAATGCATCTGCCTTTATGAGTGCTTACAAGCATTACACATGCTGCCAAAATAGTAGATATGCCCTGCCCACACAAAACGGAATAACAACAACAACAGGAAAGTCTTTCCCTATCCTACAACATATTCCAGATATAAAACTTCAACCTTAATCTCTTGTACTGCAAAATACCAGGTTATTTTACTTTGAATGGTGTAACTCACTGGGCAGACAATTGTGTCTCCCACGTGTCTATCTCTGCTCCAGATCTTGAACCTCTGTGCCATCCTGCACTCTGCTGGGATATACACGTCATCTGTGTTTCCATATTAAACCAGATGAGTTGCATTCAGTTTTCACAGATTTGAAGTAAATAATTTTTCTTTCTGTGCTGTAGTTAGGAGGTGTGGGCATATAATGGAAAATTGGTAAGGAGGAATTTTAAAACACACTCAAGTGACCTTGGAGCTGAGATGTATACATAAATCATGCTAATCATCGCCTAGTCTTGTGTGCTTAACAAGTAGAACTTTTGTGTTTAGGCAACATGGCCCTGTGATAAACTCAGAGCCATCTCAGAAAACATGCTTGAGATTTCTACCTTGCTGTGAGAAAGATCAAAGCACAATGAAAAACTACTTCACTTTTCCCTGATAAAAAGAGGCAAAACAACAGTTTTGAAACAGGCACTTTCTAGCAAGGACTAAGCTCGGTGGTGCCTGTGTTCCTGCCTGCATTTCCTCTGCCTAGGTGCTGTTTTGGAGTTGTCCCAGACCATGAAGTAATGGAAATAAATTTATTCTTTTAATTTTATCTGTGGCTTTGTGGTTGTTCCTGCATTCTGCCTGCATCTGGCTCACACAAGAGGTCACTTAGTTAACTTATTTGGAGGCTAGAATTAAACTAATTTATCTTTATCATCTAGTGGGATGTCCCTGCCCATGGCAGGGAAGTTGGAATCAAATGATCTTTAAGGTCCCTTCCAACCCGAACTATATTATGATTCTATGATTCTATGCTAAACTAGCAGATAGGGGATTAACTTCTTTTAAAAAAAACTATTTACTTAAACACAATACTACTTTTGAATTTGACTGTTTTACTATACTTAGATTTCTGCAACAACAGCCATTGGTGCACACTTTAGGTTTGACAGCCTAAAACCACACAGACTGTGATGCATCTCCTTGCTGGCTAACTTTTTTTTCCTTATTCTTTTCTTGAACAAGCTTTAAAAGTATCAAACACTTCCATCACTAAGAATCTTGATATATATGGAATATTCTTCGTCTTTTTTTCATATAATAAGGAACCTCATACTTCCATTGGCTTGGAGGAATGTTTCATTTAACTTTTCTCAAAGCTCTGTTTGCTCAACAAGGAATAATTTAACTAAAATTAAATCAATTTTGAAACAGAAAACTGTAAATTTCTGCTTTGAAAACTTGAAAGTGACCTGTCTTGACCTTTAAAAATTCTCCCACACTCCCTTTTTTTCCCCTTCCCAGCTGAAACTATTCATATAAGTGAGATACTTTTTGAGTAAACAGTCGATAATGAAACCACTCCATTGAAACTGAGAAATATCCCTATCCTGTTGAAGATTTTGTGCAAATGAGAATTGTAATTACTGGATAAATTCCTCTCTCTTTGTCACGAGCTGACTACACATGGATAAAAGAAGAATGTAACAGGATTTTCACACTTCAAATTGGAGATTCTGAGATATGCAGTTAAGTCATCTCTTTTCTGAATGTGATTTGATCCAAGAGTAAAAATAAATAATTTGTTTTCAATTCAGCCACTCGTCAAAATTTAAGACAGGAATTTCTTTTTTGTGAAAGTTAAGCTTATTGTTTTTTAATGTTTGTAGGAATTCTCATTGTTTCTGTTGCAGTAAAGGGTTGGTTTTTTTTAAGTGAGAGTTTTCTCGGGCAGAGATTCTCATTGGAAAATAAATGTTTTACTGAGGAGAATACTACTTTTTGACCATCAAGATATTTACAAGAAAGTGTAAAAAATATTCAAAATATAGCTAGATGGTATTGTACGCAGTGTAGAGTCTGTGCTCCACACAGAGCTTAGAAATTGTAACAATATCAAGATTATTCTTGATCAATGTTATCTGTGTTTAAAGTTTGAATCAGCTAATTCATAATCCAACACACTTATGTCAATATATATTTTTTGGTTTGATTTGGCTTGGTTTTTTTTCTAAGCCATAGTAGGAGAATTAAAACCATCTTGAGACTGCAATGTCTAGGAATCGTCATTTGTGTAATTCATGATACTACCATTAAAAAGTGTCATGAACTGTGATATAGTTTCAGGGTGTCTATAAGGGCAGCTAATTCTTTCTTAGACTGAGCTGGCCATAGGCAGGTGTCATCCTAAAAATAATTAGTTTATCCTAGTCTGTACTTTCTTTTACAAAGACTTCCATGAGTAGGATAAACTAATTATTAAAGAAACCCTCCCTAGAATCCTAGACTCATACTGATCCCACATGTTTTGATACTTATGTTTGTCCGTGTATAGAAATAAATTCTATTTATTGAGTAAAGGAGAAGGAACCATCATGTACGTCTAAGCTTCTTTTCACTTATCAAGTAAAACAGTAGAAACAAAAAGGCCATGTACTTTATATTTAAATTTGGCAAGAGCAACAGAAATATACAACTTAACCAGAATAAATGAGGCATAAATCTACTATTGAAACCACTCTCTGTCTTCAGAACTACTGGCATTTAACAGTTTATGTTATTATGTACATTTAAGAATCATATTTTTTTTTAAGATATAAGAGAACATGTCCTATCATTGTTATTTTAGAATATTTCATCTCCCACATGCAGCTACTACTATCCTATTAGTTAAAAGTTTGCAATATGTTCTCCTCCCTGTGCTGCAAAACACTTCTGCACCAAATTATGTAGGTTACATCAGTTTCCTTCAACATTGACTTCAATTTTTACTGAGTTACCTTACAAAGAGTCAATCATCAAGAAGCATTTAGTGCTAGCTTTAATTCAAGCTTCCAAAAATCCTGAGATCATCTTAAAAGCTCCATAAAAGCTTAGACTAGAATTTCAGACATCAATTTTATCAAAACTATTACCAATCTTCTATTTCTTCCCAAAATAACTTAACCACACCTCAGGTTAGTCAAATGTCTCATAGCTTTTTTTTTCGTTTTTAGGCCGAGGAGCATTGTGGGTTTTGTTTCAGTTTGGTTTTTACCAGTTAGATTCTGCTCTGCTTCCACTCTAGCACAAGCTAAAAGTACAAGGACTTTGGTAACTGACCTTTACACAAGGAAGACCATTTCTTGCCCTACCAATATTTCAGTGTCTTTTGTTTCTTTATCTTGGCAGAGATGACATATTCTCCTTCATAGGGAAAATTAGGCCTTTGGACTCATGTGATGAAACTCATGGGAATTGTTAAGACATGCCACAGTGCAGATTAAACCTTCTGTTTGATAAAAGTCAATCTAAAGGTCTTTCCTGCTCAGTTCACTTTGTGTATGATGTTTTCCTTCTTTTTATGCTGCCAGGAGGGATGTGTTATGATACCTCAAAAAAAGACCTTAATCAAGGGGCTGTTTATAGGGTTCATACAGTTTTGTAAATTACACCTTATAATTTTTCTATTATATTCATTTTTAATTGAATTCCTCTAAGAATAAAAGATTTAAAATGAAATTGTGAGTGAGGAAGGAAAAATCTGAGTACATTTTGTAAGATTTATTTGTACATCAATTCTCAGAAAAAGATAGCTGGGATAATGAAGAGGCAAGTGTAAATGCAGATACACTGGTTTTCTTTAAATAAAGCAATCCAACTTGTCTTTGCATTCTCCATTCTGGTTTCTGAAAACTCTTTTCACTTTATATAATGAAAACCACACTGTTTTGGAGGGGTTTTTATTACCGTTCATAACTTCTGTTACTGTTCACTGAACAAAACATAGCAGTTGCACAGACTCTGAAGAACCATAATAGGAACATGTGGAAATAACAAGCATTAGATGAACAAAGACTAGTTTTTATGGGAGTTTAATTATCTCCAGAATCTACAAGAAGGTGTCATTTTAGTCACAGGTACCATGGTAGTTGATCATTTGATAAAATAACAATAACTGCAGTTAATGAATAACATTCATAACTATAGAGAACATTCAGACAATTATTTTCTCTTTTGCAGCTAAACTAATGGCAACATGAAAAGTATTTTCAGTTCTCTTTAGGAAATGCATTCCACAGAACAAAATGGGAATATCATTGACACAAAAAGATAGAACACTATGGAGGAGAATGTTTTTAGAAATTCTAAGTTTGTTTCTCAAACATTGATAGTCTTGTCAGTCACATTACGCACCTTTTATCCCTTAGAAAAAAAAAAAAAAGAAAAAAAGCACTGTTATCCAAACCATAAGAAATTTTTGCTTCAGAAATTATTTTCTGCTACCAAAACCCAAACCACTGAGATACTGCATTCTACATGACAAATCTTCCTACAATAACCAGATTAAACCAGAAATATGCAGATGAAAGCTTAATTTCCTGATTCAGACTGGCAGCCATTTCTCAATTTTTAAAGAAATGCATGAATAGTGCTGCGTTGTACAGGATTGACTGCACACTGACTTTAATACCTCTGAGTGCTAGATGTTACCCTTTTATACAAGTCTAATCAAATTACTCATGATGCTGATTGATGAGAAGCTTGTTGGTTGACAAGAAGATAAATAAGGATTGGCAATGCATGCTCACAGCCCAAAAGACCAACCGTATCCTGGCCTGCACCAAAAGAAGCGTGGTGAGCAGGTTTAGGGAGGTGGTTCTGCACCTCTATTTCTCTCTTGTGAGACCTCATCTGGAGTACTGTGTCCAGTTCTGGAATCCTCAACACAAGAAGGATATGGAGCTGTTGGTCCAGAGGAGGCTACAAGGATGATCAGAGGGCGGGAGCACCTTCCATATAAGGACAGGCTGAAAGAGTTGGGAACGTTCAGCCTGGAGAAGAGAAGACTCCTAGGAGACCCTATAGACACCTTCCAGTACCTGAAGGGGTTGTACAAGAAAGCTGGAGAAGGACTTTTTATAAAAGCATGTAACAGAAGGACTAAGGGAAATGGCTATAAACTGGAGAGGAGCAGATTTAGACTAGGCATAAGGAGGAATTTCTATGATTTGCGCTACTTGAGGTAGTATACCTTAAAAAGAGCCCTCTCTTATTCCCTTGTTTCCCTGTTCCTCCAAGCAACTATAAAGATTTTAACATATACACATACCAGTTCCGTTTCCACTTGAGTACAATTTGGGACAGAGTGAAGCCATGGAGGCACCTGAAGAATCCAATCCTTCCTGTTATCTGTCTATGCCCTCCCCCAGATGAATTACTGAAAATCTGTCCAATGTGTAGCCTGATTGAAATAGACATTATTGCTTTGAAGACAGCCTTTGAAATGTTGTCATCCTTTCACTACTAAATAACCATAAATTTGTAGCGAATCACAGGAAATGTAAAGCTTCTTTTCAAGAAACTTCTTCAATTTCTCATTTTGAGTTTATTTCTTATTCAGCCTACTGCAGCTAATTATCATGAATTCCTTTGGCATTCATCATAATAGCAGTAATTATAATGGGATTGTTTGGTATTTATTATAATAGCACTGATCATAAAGAATTCATTTGACGTTTATAAGGACGTCACATTTATTTTCTCAGCATATAACTGTAATTTAGCATCTGTAAAGAATTACTTAATAGAAACATTAAGTTAAACTTCAGTTACATATTGGAATAATGAAATACATCCTTACTACTACTGAAGAGATGGAGGACTTGGTCCAGTTGTTTGGGAGGAAATTTGTTGAGCAATCAGCCTTATTAAAAAATCAAAACTAATTCTGATAATGTGTTTTGTATTCTGTCATGAATTTTTACTACAAAACTCAGATTCTCTTATTCTATGGTGATCAATATTTTTTCCACTTCACATGGACCTATATCTTTAGATTTATATATTTGATATATAATTTTTAGAGAAGAGTCAGCTTTATGCTTTTCACTGAGAATCCAGATTCAGGCAATGAAATAATCCCTTCTGGATGTTTCCAGCTAAGGACTGATTCTGTATACGGAGAGAGAGCATTCACAGCTTTTATCTTATCTAACTAATACACAATAGTATCAGTATAGATCTTACACTTTCATCAGGCATCACTGAAGCTGCCAGAATAACTTGTTATCACTTCGGTTTTCTTTAGTTGTTAAGTGGCATTCTTCAGCATATCTATAATAATAGATGTAGTAAAATAGTAATAAAAGAAATATATATAGTGATAGGCATTGTAACATAATATAACATATCAACATTAGAAACTGCACTTAAATATGAAAGAAACATTTTGATTGTAGAAGTGATCAAACACTGGAAGAGGTTGCCCAAAGATTTTGTCAAGTCTCCATCCCTAGTGATATTCAAAACCTCACTGGACATGGCCCAGAGCAAACAGCTCAAGCCAACATAGGGGTGGGCAGGCAGGCTGGACTAGAGATTACCAAGTTCCCTTCCGGCCACAATGGTTCTCTTTTTTAATATGTAGAGTATTGTCACATTCTCTTAAAAAAAATAAATTTATTTTAACATGAAAATAAAAAGAAACTATTTTCCAAGTTAAATGAATTATGTGGACTATGGTACAAAGTAAGTTAGCAGTGGTCTATATAGTTCCCTGTCATTCTCCCTCTCATACAAGTTCCTGTTGCAAGGCTGTAGTCAAGCTGCATGTTCCTCCTACTTATTTACAGAAGGCAATATTATGACAAGTATATTTACCACCAGGTTTGAAGGCCTGTTCTGGAGTACTTGATTGATCCTGGAGTATTTCAGAGGTACTCTTACAGGACTGAAGAGGGAATAACATATTAGCAAGGTGCTCACATGAACACCCTCTAATAATTTTCCTCATTTCAAATCATTGCCAAATGTAATATCAGTAATTAGTAGCTCTTAAGAGAATTCAATGCAATATTTTGTACATGTGTAAACAAGGAAATGATTCGATACTGAAGATGATTAGGCTGCTCGAAATACAGAGTTCACATTACAGTAATGTTTTATGGAAAAACTGATTAGGAGATCTTGACCTACTGGATAAACTGGATGTTAATCTAAATTTATTTAGAACGTGAGGGGAAGTTAATAAGTCTAATCACATCCCTGTTTTAAGGAAAAACAAACAAATAAATAAATATGAAAGACACCACTTTGTGCATGAATATTCATCTGAATATCTTCATAACCTAACAGGAGAGTATGGAATCTTACATCCCTGTTAGCATCTCAAGAGACCTGTTATACTAAACATTAAATCATGTTTAATCCAAAGTAAGACCTTCACCTTTTATATATGTCTCTTCATTTTCCCTAAGGAATATAGAAACACCTGGATTTTCAGAAACACCTGCATCAAGCCTTACTCATTAAATCAGTATATTAAGAAAGGCACTCAAAAAATAATGGAAGTGATGGGACATTTGTTATTAAATAGTTTTCCATGTTAATAGTTAGCATATGATTACACAGACTGTGACAGCCATGGATTGTCAGCAAACTATAAGCAAAGATTTTCAGTTCTGCCTTTTTCAACAATCTGCTACCCTACTACTTTCATCAGTCAGTTATCAGGCTGAGTACAACTCATGTTTATGAACTCTGAATGTCATAAAACCAAGAATGATCCATGACTCCAAGAAAAAATGTGACACTCACACATATATTTGTATATTACTTCTAATTATTCTCATTGCATGCACAATGATCTCCATGTTTCTAGAAAGTATGAAATATATTACATACATGAAGATCACATTTGAATTAATTCAAGTTTTGAGAAAGGACTAGGACATTATTATATTCTCTGAAATATTTTCAGGTGTGTTTCAATATTAACTTTAATGATATTGATACATATGCTGTGGCTGTCAGTTTTAATAGTTCAACTAATCCAGTAGTTGCAAGTTCATAAGGGAGTCACCATATTTAAAAATTTCTATTCTCTTTCAGTGACTCTATTCTCTGTTCCTAATACATGGTCTGTTTTCTTCATGCCCTGTGTTATTGACTTTCCCTATTGCTAGTGAGGAAGTGAAAGAATCAACCTAAATGAAAGCAATGCAGTTAGCTATACAATTCTAAAACCAACATAGGGAAAACAGGCTGCAGTTAAAACACAGAATTCACCTTGCACTGGCAAATGATTAAGAGCTTTTTGGTGGAAAGAACAAAGATGATGGTAGTTCTAAGAATGAGTGCAAAAGATGCTCTAACCACATCTTCACAACTCTACCTCTACCTCTAGCAGTGCAACAAAAAAACACCTTAGCACATACAATAGCTATGGAGGAACTTTTTTCCAAATGCTAAGTATGCATCTTCCTTGATAATTGTTTTTGTGTATTCCGGTAAAGACACGAGCATAGATGAACACTAAATAACATAACTTTTAACACATTTGGAGAAGGAGAGCAAATTGCAAGAATAAACTGTTTGAAAATAGCTACCTGAATTTAGTTATGGAGAAAGGCAAAACAATTGACTTGGGTATTGTGGACAGTAAGATCATGGTCAGCTTTTATCAGCTATCAAAGTTAGAAAACAGTAAATAGTGAAAATATGGGAACACGAGAACAAATTCATGGGCACCCAGCTCCATGTGAAAGGCTGAACTCAAGGTGCAACCACCATGTGTGTAAGCCCTTCAAGACACAGGCACACCGGCCAGTTCAAATACAGTACTTTGTACTCCCAAATTTACGGTGCTGAACACAGCTGGTTAAAGGAGCAGGAACTTCTATGGGAGTGAATGTATTCTGTACAGAGTGAATGAGTGTGCCACAGTAGAGAAACCTTGAAACAGCAAGTTACCCACTTGCTATACTCCTGTTTTTTATCAAATAAAAATGTAAAATTTCTGCCACTCAGTGAAGTGGTTCTACTTTTGCTACTACTTCAACCTAAATTCCTTCATGATGCAAATCCTAAAAAAATAAACAAAACTGCCTATGAAAATAAAAGACTGGCAGCCTAAGCATCTCAGCTGAGTCCTTTGTAAAAGAGTAAAGATAAAACCATACAACTATTTATAGTAGTAATGTAAGAGTAAAATTCAACAGCATTTGATAGTAAAATCAGCACCTGGATTTGCAACAGAAAATAAAATAGAACCCCACCATGCAACATGATCAAAGGTGAAATCTACACTTCATCCTTAAATTCCACTAAGCTAGCACAAACCTCTGCTGTGCACCAGCTAAACAATATGGTTTGTTCATTGATGTGTATTGTATTTCAGTATTACACTCTGAAGTTTCCAAAAAAGGGGATTGCTTTCATAAAGTCTACACTTAAAAGAAAGGTCATTTGTATTAGGTCACTTTGCTTCATTTGATGGGACTTATCTCTTTTGAGGACCTCAGCCTCATATTTCATAGCTTTTTTCATCCCTGTCATGAGATCTGGCATACTTTCTAAAACAACAATCTTCCTACACATGAGACTGAAAAGAAAAAAAAGAAAAAATAAGAAAAGAAAGAAAAAATATAAAATTAAGAGGGACGGAAATGCTTATACTATAAGTAATTCTCCCCCTGTACTCGGTACTGATGAGACTGCACCTTGAATCCTGTGTTCAGTTCTGGGCCCCTCACCACAAGAAGAATGTTGAGACTCTGGAGCAAGTCCAGAGAAGAGTAAGGAAGCTCGTGAGGGGCCTGTAGAACAAGTCTTATGAGGAGCAGCTGAGAGAACTCAAGTTGTTTAGCCTGGAGAAGAGAAGGCTGAGGGGAGACCTCATTGCTCTCTACAACTACCTGAAAGGCGGTTGTGGAGAGGAAGGAGCTGGCCTCTTCTCCCAAGTGACAGGGCACGGGATGGGAGGGAATGGTCTCAAGCTCCGCCAGGGGAGGTTCAGACTTGACATTACAAAAAAAAAATTCACAGAAAGAGTGATTGGGCACTGGAACAGGCTGCCCAGGGAGGTGGTTGAGTCACCTTCCCTGAAGGCGTTTAAAAGACAGGTGCATGAGATGCTGAGGGGCGTGGTTTAGTGACTGATGGGAATATTTGGACTCAATGATCCAGTGGGTCCTTTCCAACCTAGTGATTCTATGATTCTATAAAAATGATATGCCTATTATCTCTGTAAGCATAGCTACCATTTGTTCGCTATCTTTTCCTTAGTTCCTCAGTCCAAAGCTTTTTCTCTTGTTGCAGTTTTATTCCTGTCATTTTTACTCCAGGGAAATAAAAACACTCAAACACAAATCAGGTCTATCTACATGATGAAATTTTACCATTTTGCAATGATGTGCAGTGGCTAAAAGCAGTTGCTATCGTTCCTATGATACCTTACCCTAAAATGGCTACACACATTCAAACACTTGGAGAGAAGAAACAAAATCCTATGAATCTGGATTTTTTTCCCTGTAGACAATTTGGAAACAATATAGTATGGCTATAAGGTCACTTCTCAGCTTAAGAATAAGGTCAATTGCATATAATTTTATGTATTTAAACCATCAAACCAAGAAAGTATAGCAATGTCTGTAATTTCAGCTTGGATGAGTCCAGTAAAACTCGTCTCTTCAACCATTTTCCATTAGAAGAAAACTGCTACCAGTACATGTAGATTTCAGCTTTCTGAGATCTCTTACATCCAAACTGGATGAGGAAACAACCATTAAATTTGTATTTGTCACATTGCTGAAGTTCTTTATATATAAGATATCTAATTATTAATCTTTTCTTCAAATAATTCTTAGAAACTTTAGGTGATTTAAGATGTCAATAGTTTAAATCAATCACATTTGGTTTTCAATGATTTGTGTTGTGAGTTTTTCAGACTTGTAATTTTTACGCAATATCACAAGACAGTCCAAACTGACATATGCACTAGGGCTTAGCTAATGATCATTTTGAAGTTTTGGGGAAAAAAAAAACAAATCTTTCTCAGCTTGTTCATTACCTCCAGACCTACTGTGGCAGTATCTAACATCCAAAACTGCCCAATCTCCCTTGTTACATAAAACAGTTTTTCCTTTTCAAGGTTGCTGACTGTATATCTTAGTGTGGTATGAGAAATTCTAGAGCTGAATAATTTTTGAACATATTTTTTTGCTCCTTTGTACTACTTAAGAGTTAGAGTTGGACAGATTGTTCAGGGAATATAGTCCTCATTGGTAACTTAAGGTACCACGTGCTTCATTCAGTTGTCTGAACACAGAAACCTCAAGCCTGTCTAAAAAGGATAGGTTCCCAAATGACCCAGTTGGCTAAAGCTGAGCAGCTTAGTGCCTCTTCAGATGCTTTTGGACATATCCTTTACTTTCTGGATCTAGTTTAAAAGATTTCATAACTCCAGCAGATCTTCTCTCCCATCTTCTGGGTCCATGCAGATGTCTCAGCCATAATCAGTTATTTCAAATAACAGTAAGTGTTTAAATTTAAGTAACCAAATATTACCCTGACAATTAGTTGATAATTCAAACTGAGAGTTTGCAGATCTAGTGCAGATTTGTAATCTTTCTGTGTTTGGTTTCAACAGTCTTCTAAATAAATGTGAGTTATAGAAAAAAACTTCTTTTTCTTAAAGGATACATGAAAATTTAAAAATACACTGCTGATTGTAAAGCATTTAAAAACTGTGGTGGTTAAAGCAGTGCAAGTACTTAATAAGGAACCTTTTGATGTCACAGACCAGATTGATTGAGAAAGCACATCCGTGTCTTCACTAAACTTCTATCAGGCATTGTTTTCCTCAGATGAGAGTGTCTTCAAAGTAGGCATTGCAAATGAAAATGTTGAATTTAAAATGGAATATGACAAAGGGATGAAACAGAGACAACCATGCTTAGATTCCATTCACTAGTCTTGAGAATTTCAGTGATTTTATGCAATAGTTAATATATTAGATGTCATGGTCAGGTATCATATTAACGAGTTTTCATATCCATGCTTAACCTCAATGGAATATGCAGAAGGATATCAGGAGAGAAATTAAGCTGATTCATTCCTGACAAAGGGAATCTGTTATTGAGACTAGCACTTACTAACATTAAAATTACTAGGAAGGACACTAAGGGAACTTGAGAATGCAGCCAATGATCATACTTCCTATTGAAGGAGAAGTTGCAATCTGGGTGGCAAGGCATAGTTTCAGGACTAGCAATATCTTTAACTTCTGCCTGTGTCTTTGTGAGTATCCTTCTAAGCAACATGCCTGGCACCTACATGTCTTTGTATGATACCACATGTTCCATTCCACTTGTAGTAAGTGCTTTGTATTTATAATCTCTCTCTAAACATGAATATTCTTCAGCCCTTTAAGTTGTGTTTGGAACTCCTGGAAACTGCAAAGAGTATACACATATCATGCCCGGGATTTCGGTTTTGGTTTGTTTTTTTTCCTAAATTCTATATTTCATGACTAGAATATATCAACTGGAAAGAAATACTGAAATAAAACAATATCTAGAAAATGGGTATGATTCATGCAGGCATATGTATTTGAGGAACACATCTTAGATTCCTTAAAATGAATAAATGAAGTTGGCACTTTCTGGATATGATCTATTTTATTTCAGTGTCTATAGTTAGATGAGATGAATCTCAGACACTGTTTTTCAATCTTAGTACTGCTATGAGACCCCTAATGAGAGCTCCAGTCTCCTGGGAAAACAGCCACACTCCACTTCTTTGCAGTTAATAGCTTACATTATCTTTGTCAATCTTGTTTTATCAGCTAGTCTGCCTTTTCAATAAAAAAAACAAAAAAGCCCTGAAGTTAGTCAGCACTCTGTTTCAAAGCAGCAAACATTTCTGTAGGTGTCAAACAGACAGGCATATACAGCAAAAATAATTATAGCCATTAGAAATAAAGCTATAAATCATAAAGATTTTTTGTAAATTACCATACAAATATTTTTAATGAAGGCAAAGTCTTACAGGGTGCTGAATTAGGAAAATGATGAAAAGACAAGTGATGGGAGGACAGGGGGCAGGGGTTAGGTGTTCATTTTTAAAAAGGGCAGAAAGGACGACCCTACAAACTACTGACCTGTCAGGTTCACCTCTGTGCCTGGGAAGATCATGGAACAGATCCCCCTAGAATCTGTGCTAAAGCACATGGAGAACATGGAGGTGATTAATGGCAGCCAGCACGGCTTCACTGGGGGCAAATCCTGTATGACCAACCTAGTGGCTTTCTGTGATGGGGTGAACACAGCAGTGGCTGCGGGACCAATGGATGTGACCTGATCTGGACTTCTGTAAAGCCTTTGACATGGTCACCCATGATTTGATGGGTGGATCATATGATGGATAAGAAACTAGCTGGAGGGTCGTATTCAGAGAGTAGTGGTCAATGGCTCAAAGTCCAGATGGAGATCCATAACAAGTGGTGTCCGTCAGGGGTCTGGACTGGGACAGATGATGTTTAATATCTTCATCAATGATATTGACAGCAAGATCGAGTGCACCCAGAGCAGGTTTACAGATGACACCAAGTTGAGTAATATAGTTGCCACACCAGAAGGATGGGATGTCATCCAAAGGGACCTGGACAGGCTGGAGAAGTGGGGCTGTGAGAACTTCAGGATGTTCAAGAAGGCCAAGTGCAAGGTCCTACCACTGGGTCTGGGCAATCCCTGATTTCAGTACACCATGGGGGATGATATCATTGAGAGCTTCCCTAAAGAGAAAGACTAGGGGATGCTGGTCTATGAGAAGCTTAACATGAGAAGGCAGTGTGCACTCGCAGCCAAGAAGGCCAACCGTACCCTAGTGTGCATCAAAAGAAGCGTGGCCAGGAGGGCAAGGGAAATAATTCTGCCCCTCTATTCCTCTCTTGTGAGACCTCATCTGGAGTATTGTATCCAGTTCTGGAATCCTCAACATAAGAAGGATATGGATATGTTGGAGTAAGTCCAGAGGAGGGCTACAAAAATGATCAGAAGGCTGGAACACCTTCCCTATGAGGACAGGCTGAGAGAGATGGGCTTGTTCGGCTTGGAGAAGAGAAGGATCTGAGGAGATCTTATAACAACCTCCCAGTACCTGAAAGAGCCTACAAGAAAGCTGAGGAGAGACTACTCATAGAAGCTTGTGGTTATGGGACAAGGGGGAATGGATATAAGCTGGAGAAGGGAGGATTTAGACTAGACATTAGGAAGAATTTCTTCACAATGAGAGTGGTGAGGCACTGGCACATGTTGCCCAGGGAAGTTGTGGCTGCCCCATCCCTGGAGGTGTTCAAGGCCAGGTTGTATGGGACCTTGGGTAACCTGATCCAATGGGAAGTCCCTGCCCATGGCAGGGGGGTTACAACTACGTGATCTTTGAAGTCTCTTCCAACTCTAACTGTTCTATGATTCTATGACTCTGACATATTTTTAATGAAGGCAAAATCTTACAGGGTGCTGAATTAGGAAAATGGTGAAAAAACAAATACAAGAATACACAGTAAATAAAAATTCAGATAATAATGGAGATTTTTTTTTAAACCACACCCTCCCCCTCTTCACTGGATTTTGAAAGTAAGTATTAAGATTTCAAATATTTTTGATAACTAGGTTATTTATTTAAGAGGCTACTTAGAAATAACCTTTACCATTTGTAGTGAATCCATTTTTAAACAATTCATCAAGCATTCATGTTCTCTGTCATCATCATCTCCTCTGTGGCTGAAGTTCTTCTTTTAGGTAACAATGTCATTCTCAAAAGCTGTTCTCCTATATTTGCGTGCCCATCAAATGGTTCAATAGATATGTTTGTTTTCTGCTGATATTGTTGTTAAAGCTTACTTAGGTAGGTTAGAATTCAATAATTAAATAAATTTTTCATCTAGAATTACACATCTTTGAAAGGTATGATGTTTTAAAGATTCCATTAATATGAAAAAATATGAAATATTATTTATATTTTAAAAGTTAGATTTGGAGAGTTGCAGAGGAACTCTGTAAGACTGCACACTCAGTTTTTGATCTTTCTGTTGTATATTTAATGCTCTTTCTAATAGGAAAAGTAAGAGTAAGTAAACTGCAGATTCATTGTCTTCAAAACTCCAAACTTACAGATTTGCATTGTCATAAATACACTGAAACGGAGCATGGAACTTCATAAAACCAGAAAGAATTTAGCTTTTCTGACAGTCTTCCCCTCCCACATGTTTTTTCTTGCTGCATTTTCTTACGCTTTAAAATGAGTACATAGAGAAAAAAACACAGAAGACTTTAAGGGTGTCTGTTTATAAACATCTAGACTTCACGTTAGATGTTTTTCAATGTCATAGGTATTGGCTCTTGACTTATAATGAAATAATTAAAATCTTACCACTAAAAGATTATTGTAAATTGCAAAAACTTAATATGGGTCTTTAACTTTACAATATTTTAAAGATATTTTCTTGGATTATGAGGTAGTCTTAAATAAATTTAAACTGAAAAAAAATCTGCCACTGATGCCACTTAAGATTCAAACTAAGATTAGGTCAACATGACCATTGACATTAGGGAAGGGTGATGTTGTTAACGATATACTAAATATAGAAAAATCATAAATTCAAATAGCACTTTGGACCCCTTTGCAAAACATTTTTTTTTTCTTGTTTTATGAAAAGCCAGGAAAGAAAGAAAAACAAAACCCCTAAGAGTTGTTTCTCCTAGTATTCATGTATTTATAGGACTAACTAGAATTTGAATTTTGTTTCAGTAGTTAAAAAGCCAGAAGAAGACGTCAAATTTGACCTGACAATACCAGAATTTATGCAAACAGTGATTTTTCTGTGTAGAAACATCTTATCTTGTTCTATAACATGTATAAAATAAGAATCATTCTAAGCCTGACATCAAACTTTTATTTTTAATTTCTTCCAACTATAGCACAAATCCATTATATGCTATTGAAGCAAAAAGAGTAGAACTGGATGGTGGCAAACTAAAATGTAAGAATTCTCTGTCGGTATCATTTTGGTTGAGATCATTCACTGGAGCAGATTATTCAGTATTAAGATATTTTGAAAAATAGTGAACTGAAATTCAGTAAAAAAATTTAATGTGACCTTTCAAAATATATTTTTTAGCATTAGGTATGTGTGTATAGTCTCACCTTTTCCATACATCAATCCTGATAACAATTTTAAAATAGGAATGAAATGCACTACAAAAGTTTAAAGTTCATAAGACAAAGAAATCACATTCTCATTTTTCATTGTAATTCATTAACAAAGAAATTTGTTTGACCACTGTTGTTTCTAAATATGGTCTCTTTTTCTTCTCTCCCTTTCATTTTTCACTTTAGCATTGCTGTTATCGAATGGAAACTGAGAAGTCATATAAAAACTTGTGCTTGGCTCTGAGTTTCCTCAATGGAGAGAACTGAAACATTTACACAAAACATTCTCTATGGATTTCTGTAATAAATGAGGAATGTTACACTAAAAATAGTTACAGCATGAAAAACTTCTCTTTTCTCCCACTATTAAGGACATATTACTATGGCATTAGTATACACAAACTATATTTCCTAAATAGATTTAATCCAATTTTTTCTGTTTCTTATAATCCAAGAAGTGAAATTCATCACAGGAGTGGGAGACTAGCTATGTATGAGTGGGTAAGTTTGAAGCTTCAGAAGGCATTTCAATTTCTCTTCTACGAATGGAACTGTCATTCAAGGAAATGAAACTGCTGTCTGAAATAGGCATACAAAAGTTTGGGTTCTTTGAAGTCAGATTTCTGGAAAATTTCAATACATATAAACGCTTTCTTAAAAATAAGTAATTTATTTTTTAAACTAATTGAAAATTATCCATGAATTTATTTAAATATGTATCAAACATGCAGGAATTTACTTTACAATATACAGAATGTTTTGCTCGAAGATAAAAAAATTTTACTCTAGTAAAAAGAAGATTCGGAAAATTAATTTAAGGATAATAAGGATATTACAGCTTTTTCCCTTTCTTAACATAATAACTTCCTACCCTAAGCAAGTCTAGGCTGTAGGACTAGTAAACTTGACTACTATAATCTACTTTAACTTTTAAATACAATATATTTCAGGTACAGCAAACATGATTAAATATTTCAATGTCTTGTCAACATCAAAGGAGTATTCTGAAATATTACATTCTTAATAGAATAGTGAAAGCAACAAATACATTAGATAAAAGATCCTAATGTACTAGGTACATAGTGAGTAAACTTTGTTCTCTTAATAAATGATTCATAGATTCTTTTTTTTTTTGTTTTTCTTCCCCCATTAATTGAACTGCAGTATTATCTTCTTACTCAGATAAGATTTTGATTGTGTGCAAGTAGCAGGTCTTTGATCTAATATTTCAGACTACCTCAACAATCAGAGGGTTTATTTTCTGAGTTCTGTTCCAGTCAAGTTCAGTTACAACAGTTTGTAAATATTCAGGAATGTGCAAACTATATATGAACCAAAGAGGTAAAGCTCTATATAAAATACATTAGATCAAGCTCTATAAAATATATATTTAGATAAAGCTCTTAAACAATCAAGACTGCTTATATTTGTGGGGTTTTTTCCCAGTTCACTTGATGGAGAAAATAATATGATTTCAATGGAAATGTGGAATTCTACACAAGCCAGAGAGGTGTCTTTCATCCCTTTCAATAAGAATACAATACAAGGAGGTAGCACTAACATAAGAACTTAGCATGTCTTTTTCCTATCCAAAATAATAAATAATTCAGGTAAATCCAAGACTGCCACAGCACATAGTCTGTAAATCTAACTCTAGGAAATATACTTTTAATTGGAAATATTAAAAAAGAAGTCTTTCTGAACATAAAGTTGATGCATGTGAAGATTAGTATCAAGGTGCTTAAGAGCTCTCATTTGAACATGAGGTGGTTATAAGCACACCATTTAGCAACCCTACTATCAATGCAACAAACAGTATCTCTTTGATATGGCGTGTAGTCTACCTTTTAAGCAGCACTGGCTGTGTATTTCCTATGCACCAAGCATTCACCACATACAGCCTTCCTTTATGGGGCTACACTTTCTATCCACAATTATCACAGTACATGTGTACATGCCCTTGGAGGTAGAATTTAGTAATGAATAGTCCTGCCTTTTTCTTTAATACCTCCTTTTGTCCTGCTCACTGTGTTTTGGAGATGCTTGCCAAAAGATACTGTAAATAAGCCCTATAAAAACAAGTTTGTTACAAAGCATTCTGCTTCAAGTCCTTCCATAAACAGTGCCTATTTCTCTCAGTTTGTGAACAAATTGTGTGAATATTTATTATGTTACCATTTGTGCCGATTTCCCAGCTCCACATATACATCCACATTTACCTCATAGCATTTCTTTGTTTCATCTCCTTGGTTTTGTATGCGCACCCTGTTTGCAGGAATAAGAACATAACTCTTGTAAGGTTGCAACACAAGCAGCAGTAGCTCATGCAAGACTGGAATTCATTTGTGCCTGTGAGAGGCTGGATAGATACAAATAATCTCAGTGGTGCTTGCTACCATGTAAATTAAAAATTTCAGTGTATGTTCACAATTGCCCCGTACATCATGAGAATACTTTCAGTTCCCTGCTGAAGACAGCTGTTATACAAAATCTTTTCAGTTGGTATCTAATGGAGCTATTACTTTTGCTGTTTACAAGTGTTAAAAGTCACCTGTTTCTAGGAGAGATGGTACTATTTAACCTTCCTCTGACTGTCTACGGATCATGAGGACGATGATATTTGTGTATATTGTTTTTATAACAAAAATATTAATCCCCCTGGCAACCATCAAGTTTTGATGTCACTTTGTTCCATATTCTCTTCTTTTTAAATTTCTCCCTTAACCCAATTTGTATATATATTAAAAAAAAACAACAAACAACAAAACCCCCAAAACAACTGAAAATAATAACTAGGGGAAAGAGTGCATTACGAAGGAACTTTTGGTGGATTTCTCTTCTTTGTCTATCTGCTATGATACATACCAAGAAGAACGTGGCTTTCCTAAAGTTATTTGCTTTCTAGCATCCATTTTCTATCAAGGCCATTAAAGTAAGATAAATAATTTGTCTAAATGAAGATTCCTATACTCTACTGGAATAGGAAGCCATAAGCCATTTCAGGAGTTACAAGAAAACATTAGAGTATTTTCTTGGAAACTCTGTCATAAAGAAATAGTCTTGCTAAGAGTCACATATAAATTACTGCAAAATTATGCCAATGGTAAAATGTATTTGTAAAAGTGCATGCAACAAGTACTGCATATCTAATGAAATAAATACTGCTTCATGCAAGCTCTCTGCTTATGAAAATATATTTATTACTCTGCTTAGGAAAGCTAAGTGTTCTGGGAATTGATCACTGCAGAACTTCATTGTCTTGAATAGCTTTTCTCTAAAACCATTCCTGTTTCTTTAAAAGTAAGCATCGATGACAAATGTTAAATGCATGACTAGTCAATAATTAAGTTAGACAGCATTGCAGGCTTGAAAGCAAAATGCTAGCGCATTTTCTGACTTACTATTGCAAAGTAGTAAGAAACATTCTTTTCAAGACTGTTGCTGAAATGTCTATGGAATAAATTTCTGAGGCAAAGCTGAGCACGCTTGGGGTTAAAAAGGTCTCAGTGGGGAAAAAATTGGCATCAAACATAACGTTGTGTTTAACATATTACTGGCACAATGGGCATCTTTATACTACAGGAACTGCTAATGGTTTTTAGAGTTAGAGTAAAATTATTAGAACTTGGCAGAACTTCTGTTAGGAAATATATTTACATTACATGTAAGCAATAAGAAGAGCCATTTAACAATCAGTTGTGTGTTTATATTGTTACATCACAAATCTTCATATAAATATTAGTTTCTATTTAATGTTTTCTTTCAAATCTGTTGTTTTTCACCTATGTCAGTGAATTTGAACAATTTACAGAAAAGGAGATATGACTAATTTTCAGGTGAAGAGATTAAAGTTTAGATGTCCATGGCCAAAAAAAGGTATAGTGAATGTAGTCACTGGTGCTTTCTTGCCTATTCAACTGACCATGTGCAGGGAACAAAATTTAGTTACCTGTGAATAAGTTGACTGATGCCATGGCAGGAACCCCTTTGGTATCCGAAACATCTGATCAAGAATATGGTACAGAAATTGTACTTCATATGTTATACATGTATGGTTAGGTAAATGAATCCTTTTCTGGAAAAGATCTCATTTTGGTTGCTTAGAAATGACATCTAAATCTATTTTTAGTTTCTGTGGGTATCCTATCTGGTCTTCAGCTTGTAGTCTGGAATTGCACAGACCTTTCAAATGTCTTATGTCATATTTACCATTCCTTTGCACATTTCTTGAAATCCCTACAGCCTCTCAAATAGCACTAGACACCTATGTTAATAAATGGACGAATTCCTAATCACGTGCTTTAGCATGGGTCAAATAATTCCATAGTTCCATTCTATCTCCAGCCCAGAGTTAGCTACATCTCTGTTGCCTACATAATGGACACTAACATGCCTAACTGTATATATTGATAGTAATATATAAGTTTCTTAGTTTGGAAGTGAGTCTCACCTGAATGATAAATTGAAATTTAAAATTATGTTTTATTTTTCCCATTAACGGTATCTATTTTGTGACAGTAATATCATAGGTATGATAAGTTCTTCATGATGCATATTCAAAACTCAATGAACACACATAACAGTCCATAAATAAATTTTCATTTATTGGCATAAATTTTCAACTTTTTATTTTATGACATTTTTCTGACAACTTAGGTACAAGTATTTCTAATGGTCCACATGAAATACAAGAACCAAGAGGAAGTTATCCTGTCAAAATAAATAACTAAATTTGGAGCCTCAGCATGGCAATATATGACCACATATGGTAAAATGGTTCTCCACAATCACTATCTCTCCTTTTATTATCAATGTATTTCCCACTCAGGGTTACTAGGGCAGAACTCCTCCAGTTCAACTAAAGAACTTCCCATCAGACAAAGTTTGAAGTTTTTAGTTGAAAGTTATACAAAACAGAACAGTTTTTGAAACTGGTAATGTATTTATTTATTTAGCTACCATTAGTACATGTGAAGCCAGTAATTTTGGTTTATTAATGTATAATGTTCTTTATATGTATATCTATTATATCATCGATATCTGCAACCTGCCATCAGCTTCACTGAGTTACAAAAACTTCTTTGTGAACTCTTCAGTGCAGTTTATAAACTACTTCAGCATGTGCAGGTATGAATAGACCTTTTTCAAGTCCAAAAATGTAGCACTTTATTTCAACATTTCTTCAGCATGTTATGCTAGGTTGAAAATGCAAGAAAAATAAAAAACTTCATAACGTTTTTTGAAAGAAATATGACTAATCAGAGAAATCTACTGTCAGTTGAAATGAGGAATGATCTTAAACACTATTGTTTCTTGTTTCCACAGTATAATGAGAAAATAAAATTTCTAGAAGTGCTGTTCTTGCATACAGTCAACTTCATTCTTCCACAACTGTGTAATAATTTCTTTAATCAGAATTAGTCACAAAGTTCCATACATTAACATCTTATTTTTGACAGGTGTTGAAATTCCTCAGAGTTCAGTGGATGTTATGGGTATGTAGTACCTCCATAAGTAAGGCCATGAAACGCATACTTAAGCACCTAACGAAAGGTGACCTTTCTCTCACAGGAGGTTGAGCAACCATATTGAAGTTAATGAAGCTGCAGCATTTACTGTATCTGAAAATTAGATTAAATTTAGCTGCATATCTTTCAGCTTAGAAGCAAGTCAAATTCTGATTAAGATGGAGAAAGTTTTCATCTTCTTGTCCTGCTATTACTCTCCTAACCGTCATTCATCCATCTGCTTTTTTTGGTCCTGGAGATGGATCACGGGGCCTCTGATTATGTGTTTGTCATGTTTTTGTGGAGGTTTTGGCCTTTTAAATGCATTTTTTCCAGTCTTCTACAATTCTGTGATAATTCGTCTTTCAGCAATATTTTTTTTTTGTTGAATTACTCAGAAAAGAAAGCGTATTTCTGGTTTCCTGGGGTGACTTGACAGTAGACTTAAACTGAAAGTTGGGAAAAGATGGTGCACACCACACAAACAAGCACTATCTAAAAGATTCCATGACCTCACTCTATACATGTGAACTATGGGGTTTTTTTCACTATGGATTAATGAAGATTTAGATCCAAATTTAAATATCTGTTTTGTTCAAACTGATCTAGGAATTAAAAACTAATATATGCTTTATTCACTGGCAATAAAGAGCAAATTATGTAGAAATATGCCAGAACTACTTTTAACATTGAAGTTTTCCTGTCTAAGACATTACCAGAAGTCTTACAAACACTCTGCTGTTTCACAGAATCACTTAGCCAAACAATCACAAGATAGTTGGGATTTGAAGGAAACTCTAGAGAGCATGTAGTCCAACACTCTGCTCAAAGCAGAGTCACTTACAACATTCTACTCAAAACTCTGATTTTTTTGCGTGTCTCCAAGGATGGGGGCTCCACAAACCCCTGTGCGACCAGTTCTAACTGTTAATTCATCCTCAGAGTATTTTTTAAATTTTCTTTTTATGTTTAAATGATTTTTTTGAATTTCACTGTGTCTTTCTTGCTTTTTATTCTGTGTCTTAATATTTAATGTCAATGTCCTTACAGATCTGTAAATCAAGAGTTCCATGCAGTGTGTCACACAATGAATGAAACAATAAAAGCAGGTAAAGAAATTCCTGAAAAGATTTCTTGAACAAATTCTTTCAGACAGCCAGTACAAAGCAAAGATGACACCTTTATTTTGGGCTGCTTCTGTGCCTGAATACATGAAGTCTCATCTTGTGTGCTGGTGTACAAATTTCAAAAAATTCTTTGATCGTTACCTATTAATGTATACTCTTTTTCCCTTTGATCCTTTACTATGTGATGATCTTAAGAAACTTTATTAAAACCTCCATGGTTGTCAGAAAAACAGTGTCTCACCTAAATCTGCAGCTTGGTTTCTTAAACATAAATTTTGTATTCCTTAACCTTTTCTTTCCAGTTAGAACTTTTCTGTCCCTGATACACTACAGATTGATCAATGCACTCTGGAGGGAACTTTCTATAAGCATCTACCAGATTTCCTGAGAATTTTACTATTTTGTTATGACTCTGGTTAGTGTTTTAGTGTATTGGGACCACTGTGTAGAACCTAACATTCTGGAATCTAAATACTTTTTTAACAGCAAATAAAAGTTAGCTCAGATTTCATACTGGTATTCAATTTTAAGAAAATTCATTTTTGAGGATAAGTATTTTTCTTTCTCTTTTTTTTTAATGAATACATAAATAAATTAAACAAGTATCTTATTATGCCAAATTGTAATTGATTTTTTGCTATTCCAAATTCCAAACCTGAGGAGTTAGCTATGAACTTCACTTTTGAAGATGAAGAAACAGTGCAAAGTTTTCATATTTTTTGTTCCGTTTCCCTCTTGCACATCAGAAAGACATTTAAATTCTACTTTACCTTTTACAATTAAGATTTTGCTCTAAAATCCTTCCTTTCTAGCAAGCTGGTGCACAAAATCTCAGTCTGTTCATATAGAAGCTGGTGAAGAAAATTAATACCAGAATTGCTGTCCTGATTTAATAGAAGATGGACTAAAAAGGAGCTGACGCTCTGCCATGTATGGTGTTCTTGCACAAAGAGGATGGTCTTGAGCCTTAGGAACACCATTACCCTCATGAAACGCCACCACCTCAACAACCACATTTGTCTTCGACTTCTTAAACATACTCCATTTACATCTGTAACAGGAGTAGGGAGGTGACTGATTGTAACACAGATCTTAAGGACACTGCAGTTCTATTTAAAAAACTGTTTTCAGAGACACATGTTGGAAATGAAACAAGCTGCAGAAATTCCCATCAAGGGACATTCAAAATTAAGTGAATAGCTCCTAGGAAAAAAATGCTGTAATTGTCAACTAAACAAATAATGGAATGTTGACTGTAAAAGTAAATAAAGAACCATAGCATTCTTTTTATATGGAATATTGGAAGTGTTTTAATTTAAACATGGGTGCAACTTGTATAATAGAAGTGCTTTGATTCCCCAGGCTGAAGTCATTCTACAAGTTAAAAAGCACAAGGGCATCTGAGCCAAACATGCTTATTTTGTGTTCAATTATATATCTGACAAAAATACACATCTCTTGACCCTGCATGTGTAGACCTGAGAAAGTTTCCGGAGAATATATTTCTTTGAAGGCATAATTATCTATTTTCAGCTGCAGAGAATAATGATTCCCATTTTAAATTATGCACGTCTAAATTATAAGGGGCATAAAGAGGTCAGATCCTCTCCCTGAAGATAAGATACTTAATGGTGTTCTGTACTTGTGGTACAGCCTATGCCTCTGTATTGTGATTTCACACCTGAACATCAAGATGGTTTCAATATTGACTCAGATGGCTTTTTCCAATGTGGATTATATTGGAAACAAGTGTGATTTGCATATATCAGAACATTTCAAGTTCTCTGAGTATTTCTTGTTCAAGACATGCTTTCTTTCTGGTGCAAAAGTTTGTCATGACTCACAACCAGAGCACAGAAGTTGGACTAAAGACCTCCACAGATCCTTTCCAACTTCATGCATTCAGTGATATTGTGATTATGTGATTCTCGACTATTATTGCATTCTGCTTCTACTTGCTTACTTAGTTAAGATTACTGAAAACATGGAAAAAACTCCATCTGTTGTGGAGTCCTGCATGGGCATTAGTGTGGATATCTAATCTGACAGAGTCTTCCATAGGCTTCAGGACAACTTCATCACAATGTTGTTCTCCACAGGCTGCATGGGAATCTATGTTCTGGTACCTGGACCACCTCCTCCCCTCCTTCTTCACTGATCTTGGGATATGCAATGTTTTTTTCTCACACTTTTTTCTTACTCCACTCTTAAATAAGGTTTTTTACTCTTTCTTAACTATGTTTTTAAAGAGGTGTCAACGGCATTACTAATGAGCTCAGCTTTGCCCAGCCATGTGTCTGGTTCTGAGCCATCTGAAAATGACTGCATCTGGCATAAGGCTGTCCCCACTCACTTCTCACAGAAGCCACTCCTGCTACCACAACCTTGCCACATAAACCCAACACAGTGGGATGGGTTTAAATCTACAGATTCTATGTGCTGTAAAAGCTGGGAGCTTATTTATCTGGACAGCACAAATAGCTCCCTGCTTTCTGGCCTGTTTCTAGATACCTTTAAGCATTTATAATGATGCTTTCCCCATCTCATTTCATCTGCTGCAATCAGAAATGCACCTATGCCTTAAGACAGATGGCTTTTACTCTTTTACTCTCTTGCCTCTAGTTTATGTAGTAAGAAAAAAATATTTTATACTGGATGGAATTTGATCTACTATTTGCTCCCTTCTGCCTTATGAAGTCTGTAGTAGGATGACAACCATAATTTTTTGGAAAGCCTATCTCTTTCTCCAGTTTTACTTTCACTGGGATGCCATTTTTGTTTTATTTACCTTCAAGTCCTGTGTGTTTTGGGTTTGATTTGTTCCTAAACAATTTGGCTTAATGCAGCAGGACAGGTAGTGGTATTTTTTTGATTTAGGTATTGTTTTAACTTTAAGTTTCTATTTTGAAAAAAACTGTGTGCAAATTTGTGTATTTGGTACTGGTGCTACACACACACACAAAAAATATTTTTCACATAGGAAGATTTATCATTTTTCCAATATAGCCATTATTTAAAAGGAGATCTATATACAAGGCTCTATATAATGTTATGCTGAGAAAGTGACAGAGCAAATAATTTTGGAAATCATTGCCAAACTTACTAAGGAAAAGAAGGTGATTAGGAATAGACAGCAGGGATTTATAAAGCAGAAATTATATTCAACCAACCTGACAGAAAAATGGAGAAATGGACTTATTGAAGCAAGTTTAGCACAGAGCCACAAAGATGTCTAAGGGCTTGGAACATCTGTCACACAGGAGAGGGTGAGAGAGCTGAGATTACTCAGCCTGAAGGAGAGAAGGCCCAGGGGGAATTTTAGCATTTTGTTTAAATACTTTATGGCAGTGAGAAGTAAAGAAGATGGAATCAGACACATCTCAGTGGTGCTCAGTGACAGGACCACGGGCAGTAGGCCCAAACAGAAACATAGGAAATTGCATTTAAACATAAGGAATAGCTTTTTTCCTTGTAAGCGTGATTAAGTAACAGACCAGGTTTCCCAGAGAGGCCATGATGTCTCCATCTTCGGAGACAATGAAAATTTGATGGGACATGGCCCCAGGCGACCTACTTTAGGTAACACTGAGCAGGGTGGTGGGACTGGATGATGTCCAGGGCTGCCTGCTAATCTTGGCCATTCTGCAATTCTACATCCCAATATTTGTAGTTGCCTAATATCCAGTGTAGTGAAAACACTACAATCGGTGGGCATTTCCTGTTCACTTAGAAAAGACAGTTTCCGATGTCTTTGATACAGTAGGACTTTTTCTTTAAACTATTACAAACCAGCTTTCCATACAAACCGCTATATTGCTATAATTTGCTTTTGTTAGCAAAAATTCACAAAGACCATTATCTTTTCACTTAATTCTGGTCTAAGTCTTAATGTTCCAGAGGGTGTTGCTGTAATGGAAGAACTACTCAAGCAAATAAGATGGAAGACAGAAAAAGAAATGGTAATAATTAATGTAAAGGATAAGCTTGGTTAGCAAACACCACCCCTCACCCCCTACCCCCCACCGCAGCTTTGGATCTCTGATTTTGGTTTATTCTCTTGCTAAGATCACCACTTAGCAAACTAATTGATTGAGAAAAAATTTATTGAGTCACAGCTGAGGTCACTGTTTCTTCTGCAAGGATTCAATGCTTTTATTGTTATTCTTCCTAGTTCCTTGTTACTACTTATTACTTCCAACTATTTCAGGCCTAATAGTTTCATTCTAAAGCTGCAGATGTTGTAGATTCTTACTTGTCTTTCCACTATGGCTACTTGTTCAACTCATCTGCACAGAAGCATCAAATTATTAGTGTTTGTTTCAGAGGCACCTACCAAACAGACAACCACTAAACCAAAATGAATATTCAATCCCACCAAAATTACTTAGCATTACGACAAACGAAGTAACCTACAAGTTCAGATGTCTAGTGGTAATATTACTACACAACTGCCTTGAGAATTCCTAAGTTTCACAAACACTCTTTTAAAAGGATGACACAAAATGTGCACAGTCAGTCACTCACAAAAGGAAATCTCTCTCTCAATGTTACCCAGAAGGGAGAATCACTCACCCAAAGGGGTAAGGACTCATTCAAGGACATATCCAGAAGAAATAATCACTCACAAATGAGATGAGGACACTCAATACTGGGAAGTTTCCTTGGGTGGTGTCCCAATCTCAAGGGGAGAATTTCGAGTGACAGTCCCTCTACTCTGCCCAGGGAGGTGGTTGAGTCACCTTCCCTGGAGTTGTTTAAGACACGAGCAGATGAGGTTCTGAGGGACATGGTTTAGTGTTTGATAGGAATGGTTGGACTCGATGACCAGATGGATCTCTTCCAACCTGATGATTCTCTGATTCTATGATCATTCCGATTAGCCGCAGGCCCACATCTTCCAGAAACTGCATCTGACATCAGTTCTCTACCTCCTACACCTGCCCAGTGGTGCAGGGGGAAGCAGGGAATGGGAGTCTCAATAGCCATTAACCCCCAGTCTTTGTGTCTTTATCAGCCCCGCATTTGTCAGATCCTTAGCAGGTCCTAATTCTCCTCAAGTCCCTGGAAGTCTCTAATCTTCATTGGGCCTTTCACACCCACCAGGACATGCTACTACAGTACTTTATTGGAGTTTAATATTCTAGTTTTTCTATACTGCCTTAGTAAGACTATTTCAGAAAATGTTTAGCTATAGTTTTACTTTCGAAAGTATCAATCACTTTGCATCTTTTATATTGTCCTGTGTGTAATTTCAATAGAAGTGATTTAATGAAGTTTCATAATGGTCTATCTAAAATCTACAGAAGTGACATGAATTCTCTTCTTTTGTTAACTAGAAATATCAAAGTGCTAACATTGAAAGCAACAGCTCTTGTATTTATTCATACAAACTGATAGTGTTTGCCCCAACTGGTCCTTCATTACAGTTTATAAGGGATGTTATGATGCCTAGCGGCTAGATGACTGTAAGTCAAAGTCAAACATATGGAGTTGATTTGCTGAATACTTAGATAGCATTTTGGCTTGTCTTGTTCTTATTTCCAACTAACTCAATTGGCTTATGCTGAAACTGATCCATGACAGGCACTGGTACCTTATGTCTTGATTACAATTATTACTGTTCAGTAATTATCCTTCAAATTCAGTTCTCCATGTCCATTCCTCGGAAAACGTAACAGTCATGCTTGCCATTAGTGCAGCTTGTTAGAACGCATATCATGGGGTGTATTCTTCTCACGTGACATTAGCAAATCACCACAGAAGCATCCTTATATATGCTTTTCCCTCTAGGCTCCCTTTATAATCAATGGAAAAACAGCAGCACTTTTCAGAGCATGATTCATCTGACCTATTTTAGCTGTCTACTTTACGATGAGATGAATCATGAGCTAGAAGTGCTTATTTCTAACCACTGACCAAACTAGAAAGCGAGATATGGATGGGAACAAATTAATCCTTCAAGTGTTCATTTCATTTAATTTCTCCTTTACTGAGACTACATTGTTTCCACTGCATGAAGTCTGGATAGTACAGATCAAGCTATTTTTTTGATGAATACGGAAGATCATTCCAAATCCTCATACAACCCGATGCACAAAGTCTGTACACAAACCTGAATGCTCAGGATGTATTGAACCTACTACTCTGTTGACCTACACCTGGGTTGGGGCAGTCGGCAGTTTCAGTACAGGATGGGTCGTGATGTAATTGAGACCAGACCTGTGAAGATGGACTTGGTGTTGATCATTGATAAGAAGCTTGACAAGAGCCAGCAATGTGCACTTGCAGACCAGAAGGCCAATGATATCCTGGGCTGCATCAAAAGAAGCATGGCCAGAAGATCGAGGGAGGTGATTCTCCCCTCTACTCTGACCTCATGAGACTCCAACTGGATTATTATGTCCAGTTCTGGAATCTTATGGAATCCATAAGAAGGATATGGAAGTGTTGGAATGGATCAGGAGGAGGGCCACAACGATGATCAGAGGGCTGGAGCACTTCTGCTATGAAGACAAGCTAAGAGAGTTGGGCTTGTTCAGCCTGGAGAAGAGAAGGCTCTTGGAAGACCTTATAGTGACTTCCAGTACCTTAAGGGGGAATACAAGAAAGCTGGGGAAGGACTTTAACAAAGGCATGTAGTGAAAGGATAAGGTGTGTGGTTTTAAATGGAAAGGGGAAGATTTAGATTACACATGATGAGGGTGGTGAGGCACTTGAACAGGTTGTCTAGGGAAGTTGTGGATGCCTGTTCCCTGGAGGTGTTCAAGGCAAGGATCGATGGGGACTTGAGCAGCCTGGTCTAGTGAGAGGTGTATGGTGAGAGGTCTATGGCACGGGGGTTGGAACTAGATGACTTTAAGGTCCCTTCCAAACCAAACTATTCTATGATTCTATGAAATCCCACATCTAATATCTTTATTATATAAAGAAAAGTGATCAACATCTTGAATTTTAGGATGGTGGGTTGTTCCTGTTTTAAGAATAGTTATGAGGTTACAGTTTGATTATCTAACCATGAATACCAGACTAAGAAAGGTGAATCTTTTGTTTTTCCCGATCCAGGAAAATACTATAAAAAGTGGACATTATCACATTGTCTGCTTCAGAAAAAGTTATCAGGAAAGAGAACATGAAGTTTTATTAAAAGATGAGAAACAGGCTAAGAATAACCTATGAGATAAATGCTGTGAAGAAATATTTTATCTTTAAAATAATCTTCTTTAATTAAAGTACTTTCAAGCCTAATAAAAAGCTTCACACTTTTTTCCTGCTTCTATATCTTAGAAAAATGTGTCTCCTTTTTAGTTACAGTACTTTCCTCATAATGATTTTTGTTAATGATGTCTTTGAATCCAAGAAAACATACATTTGTCTCTCTACAAGATAAAAATAATTTAAAAATCAAACTCCAATCTTTTTATGAATAATTCAACTAGAATTTATTTTGTTTTCTTTTTCTGTACTTTCTGATAGCCAAACTGCCTCCCTGACATATTCTACCTACCTCCAGCCTACTAATCCCATGCTTTACAATTAAAATATCTTAGAATTCCTGATTTCTGTTATTTAAAATAATAGGTGTGTGTGTTTGTCTGTTTTCATATTTGTGCACATGCATATATACAGATACATACAGAGCAGAATTATCCTAAATAAGATAGTCATTTTAGGAGTGACTTTTGTTTATTTGTGTGTTTTGATTGTTGATTGTTTGTCTTTTTTTTCTGTGGAAGTCGAACTCTCCACAAATAACATAATAATAATAAAAAATTAAGTCACAACAATATTCTTTCAAATCAGACAGAAAAGTGTGAGATGTGCTAGAGAATAGGAAACCAAAAATGTCTTTTATTCCAGAAATTTATCAGGATGAAGAGGTATATATTCAGTCCCTTCCTAGAAGGAATGCTAAACAGTATCTTTACCTGGCTCTTGATTGTTGTAATAGGGGTAGGGAGATAAAGGTGATCCTTTAACATTGATGTAGACAGTGATCCAGCTTAACTCCCAAAATATGCTCTAAATATAGAAAAAACAATGAAAATGTTGAAATACTGTTGAAAGGAATACTACTGCATAAAATCTTAAAGGGGGAATGAAATTTAGAAAATGCAATTATTCTAAATTCCTTTTTTTTGGTGGGAAGTCTGTTTTTGTAATGGAGAAAAAGAGGAAAAGACTATCCCAAATAACACAACTAAAGATCATCCCAATTCTGGTGGTTAGAGCAGTCATCTGAGAAATCAAAAGTTTGTGATCCATTGTCCTACTTATGGATATTTTTCCAATGGATTCATGTTGAGTCTGTGTAAAATTTGGGATTATTAGAAATGTATTTTTTCAGTAAATGAGGTATTTGTTTGTGATAGGTTCAATGACTGGAGGGGTGGGGAAGCTGATTTACTGCTGTACTATTACCTCAGTTTATTATAATCTGGAGTATTATTTTTGCCAATATGATTTGAGAAGATTTAAATTCTTTTTTGTCTTCAGCAGTCATGGAGTTGTCATGCCATGACAATAGATTCCGTAAATCAAAAGGTTATAAAAGCTATTAAATAGACTTCAACAATTCTTACTTTTCAAATCCTGGTCTCATCTTCCACATACAAAGCTCCAGAGCCTGCGAAGACTTCATACTACACACTCAGCACCTCTGAGAAAACACTATTTGGACATGTGATCATCTAAGTTCTCTTTTCTCCATCCTTCTTTCTGTGACCATGTTTCTTAAGTTGAAACAAATCTGGAACCTGCTAAGCAAGTTCAATCAGTTATATCAGCTTATGTCAGCTGGTTTTTAATTCTACAGAGACTATTTAATTGAAAATAACAGAAGACTGATGAAAACCAAAATTCTATCCTATTTTTAATACAATCTTGTTGTTAAGAATAATACAGCCATGTAGAGGGAACCAAGAGTGATTAAAGGGAATAAAAACTAAAGCATAAAAAGAAGAAGTTTAAACTACTAAAATAAATCTAAAGCAGAACTTTGGTTATATATGTAAACAGTTTTTTTCTACAATACTCAGAAGATGAACTTCCTCATGAGGCAGTATTGTTTCATGCAATGTATGCATTTTATGTCATACCATTGATGTTATTATTAATTCTCAACAGGAAGAATAAAACTATAAAGAAACAATTTTCCTGAAAGACCATAGCTAGTGTCTCATGGAATAAGAACTAAGTCTAGTAATGGAACTCAGATATGTTTATTGACTTCTCCTTAGCCTTGAGTTTGGAAGCTGAAAGGATGACAGCATGTCTTAATCATTCAAATTTTGGACCACTATGTTCTGGGTTTTTTTGACTTTATATTCTCAGTCACATTAGGAAAATATGTTATAGAAAACATTTCTTTGACTTCTCCTTTTCTGGCACTAAAGGTCCCTTCCAACCCAAACTATTCTATGATTCTATGATTCTATGAAATTTTATGTGGCCTGAGTATGTCTCAAATATATGTGTATATACCTTGCTTCATTCCCATTGTTTCAGTGCTCCATTGACAAGGATCACAGGGGCTGATGACTCTGTTCTGAATGCACTTATATTTCTAAGCAAGTCTAGAGACGTACACAATATCCTCATAAAAATAAAAATATTAAACAGTGAGAGAGGGAGAAGGGATTTGTGCTATATCTAAACATTCCATTCCTACTTAAATCAGTTGTGATATTGCATAGTATTATGTTCTTGTAGTAGTTAGTCTAAACATAATGTTTCAGGAGAAAAAACTGAGAGGCATCTAATATGATGGTTATTCATTTACTGATCTCAGAATAAGATGCAGAAGGTTTTATGAGCCCCCTGGAAGCAACATTCATCAAAGAATAAAGATGTCATTGCTAGTTCAGCTAGTCCATGAGTAGAACATTACCTCGTGTTTAGGGGAGGGGGAAGAAGCAGGGAGCACCACTGTTTGGTTATTCTTTCAATAATTTTCTCTAAGATATTTGTTAAATATTATTAGCCTTCTATGAAAAGTCCTGACTGGGCTAAGTGAACTTTTAATCTGGCCTGTTACAGCTATTCTTAAGTTCTTATGTCTTCAGAAATCTATAATAAGGAGGAGAAACCAAAAGACAGGAAGGTGCCAATTAATATTTGTTGTAGAACTACATTAATGGAAGAACTTGAAAAAAAAGGGATAGGAAGAAGTGATACAAGCCTCAAAAATACCCATGTACACACTTGGAGGACTGAAATGTCCCATTGCAAAGAAACAACACCTATAAAAAAGATAAGGGAGGGATGTTCTGGCATAGCAATCAATCTCTTACGCAGTTCCAGAAGAAAGAGAAAGGAGAAGAAAGC
Organism: Clamator glandarius; assembly: GCA_033459285.1. Classification (NCBI taxonomy): domain Eukaryota; kingdom Metazoa; phylum Chordata; class Aves; order Cuculiformes; family Cuculidae; genus Clamator; species Clamator glandarius. The sequence continues at coordinate 861,631 of JAUNZM010000174.1, forward strand.
ACTCTTTCAAAAAAAATAAAATAAAAAACAAGAAAGAGCATTTTAAGTCAGGGCTGAACTAGTTACAAAGAAAATACAAATGGCTGTGGTTTTGTCCTTAATATTAATAAGGTATTTCATTGTTTTTGCTCTTTGATAACTTTGTCTCAATACTGAACAGGTAGGTTTTTTTGAAAACATTGGATTTGCATTTAAGTAAAAATATATTTAAATATTGTGTAATAGCAAAACTGACTCCTGAGATGATGGTCTAGATGTTCATCTTTTATCTTCTACTGGTGTGCCAAGTAAAATGAAACATACTGAGATAGTTTAACAGGGCCACTTCCAGATTAATTTCATGTATTTCTACTCATGCTCCTGTATTAGCCTGGAGTTAGTGACATGAAGTTCTGAAACGGAAAAAAAAATATCTTTTCCTTATACAAAAGATAGCTACAGAAGTTGTATATAATTAACCAAACAAGCTTTGGGTAACAAGCCAGCATGCTATAGTCATGCCAGAAAATGCTTAAAAGAGGGTGGAAAGAGAAAGCAAAACAAAACAATGCTGATTGCCACATATATCACAACTAATTAAGTTGTCTGTTTTTTTCCTTTTGTTACTATGCTTGCAGGTTAAATTGCAAAATTTTAGTTAAAATCTTATCTTCTTTTTAGCACTGAACAATCTCAATTCATTGTTTCTATTTTTTTCCTTGCATTATAAATGTAATTTTAATAAAGTTCTGTGTTTCTTAAACATTTGTTGTTGACCATATTGCCATCCACTTAATTGTAAGGAAATGTGAAGAGACAACTATACCAGAAGGTTTTATTAAAGTATCAAAAACCAGCAAGCTATCTACACAATCCAATTAAATGGCATGGCATGTCCCTAAAGTAGAAAGCACAGAGTGTTACGAATACATTTGTATTTTATTCAGCAAATAAATCAACCCTTACACAACACACTCCATAAAACTAACTGGGCACAATGTACTCCATATGGATTTGCAGTCCCTTCACCCCAGGTATATTAAGAAGCATGTGGAAACCACTACTCTATAACATATTACGGAAAGATATTACTTTCGCAATCCTATAAAGAGCACGTGCATTAGTAACCAGTCGCTTGCTGAAATTACCGTATGTGTTAAGTATTTAAGCATGTCCCACGTTGCAGGCTTCCCCTGACCAGCGATTCATGTGATTTTGGGGAACACTTTCCAGCTGTACAAAATGGTAAAGACAACCATGAAGACATGTACATTCTCTTTACATAAAAAGCTGAACAAAAATGTAGTTTCTAGTACATAGGATTTAATCTAAAATTCCAGTTATGTCCATGAAATCTTTATTTTATCTCCAGATATCTTGCTTCTGAATGACAATTTCCTGAAATGCCTTTAGGGTCCCCATACACACAGGCTCCAGAAAGAGTTGCCAGGAGTTCAGGATGAGTTCTACCCTGCCACGGGCTTGCAGCTCTTTAAACACAAGATGTTTTGAAAAATATATATTGAATGTGAAAAGCTACTATTTTCTCAATTAACTGTTGCATTTAAATATTTTGTCTTGTCTGATTATAATGAAAGTTATTTTGGTTGCAACTCCATCCTTCCTTCAGCTATCCAAATATGCACTTCACCATCAGTCTGCAGCTGGTAAGAGGATAATAGTGTTCTCACTGAGGCTCTCCATGTAGTTTTAAGCCATATTGACAAAAAGAAGGATTCATGTATATAAAATGGAAACCAAATGATTATATTACAACCTTGGAAAGGAACAAGGACCAAGTGGAACCAATGTGCATGCTAAATCTTCTTAGAGAATTGTGGTGGTGAACATTATCAGTATTTTTCATGTTATCATAAGTGTACTGCCCCTTCAAACTAAGAAATATTTATAAATAAATTAGTTCTTCAGGGACAGGATGGTGCAGAGAGCTGATGGTTAATACCAGAGGCTCCACCCCAGCTTGGAAATCTTGCTTCTGTAAGACAAAATTGTCAGGACCTTGAGTGTACCAACAGCCTTGCCTCTCTTCCCCTGGGCTTCCTTCCATATCCTCATGGCTCAGGGCCCCACTTCAGTCCAGTCCCTGCACCAGCCATACTGTGGGATGTCAGTCTCCAATGTCCCACAGCCCTGCCTTGTCCAGCCATAGATCCCACTGAGCTGGGTGCACCCACAGGCCAATGATCCTGCCCAGCCTCAGTCCATTACTGTCCCCATGACAGTTCCAGTCCCCAGGGCTGTGGCTGCTCCTGCCTGGCTCCCTGGCTGGGCCAATGGCACCGGTCTTGGCTACCAGGCTCTGTCATCCCTAAGGGTGCTGCTGTCCCTTTCTTTTCCCTGACAAAAATATTATTCCTGGCATATTCTTCATGCCCAGAAATGGCAAGGATACAATTCTCAGCAGAGCATTACATTCAGCACTGCTAGGTGGGGAGATGATTTTCCAGCATCAAAGTTACTGGCATACACTTGTGACCATGAGAGGTGGCTGATTTCCAGGGAAGGAGCATAACCCTTCTCATGTGAATATTGGCTTCCCCACTCACACTGGAGGCACTGGGGTCAAGCAAAGAAAACCCATATGGATGTGCCAACTCATGTAGAAGTTCTGGAGTACAACTTATCATTTCAAACCTAAGACATAATATGATTCTGTATTAATTATTCTGTTTCAGAAATTCTAGCAGTTTCATCAGATAAGTCTGTTTAATGTATATATTTGCATTTGGTGCCCTTAGACATTTCAGGAATTAATAGAAGTCCTTCTTTGCATGCAGCACCCTTAGACATTTCAGCAATGACTACAAGGCCTTTTTTTGCCAAGGTCCACACATCTCTTCCTGCATTATTAACAGCAATGCCTCAGTGAAACAGTTTTCATCCAATGGACTTGATTATAAAGACTCAAAAATGAACCACAACATGGGCCAGCCAATGTTCTTGCACTGGCAGGAGATGAGTATTGAATAAAAATCCCTTTTCTAAGAGGTCTTTGTTCTGTGCAACATCATGGAGGTTGATTTGTCTCTCTGTATCCTAGGACTAGAGCTTGAATAACAATAAGTTCAGTGCAGGCACAGATAAGCAAGGCTTGGAAGGTCTGACAGGCAATTTTCCTGCTGTAATTTGATGGGCTGAACTCCAGAGCATAAGGCTTCCTAATGTTATATAAAATAACTCCCCTTTCCATATTTCTCCAGAAAGATTGCAGCCTCTTACAGTTACAGAACATCCTGTTCCTAGGACTTACCAAATGCCTCAGCAGAAGAATGGGAACACCTTCAGGTTCTGCCTCTGTATTTTTCAGAGACTTAGCTCTTCCATTTTTTTTCACAGAAAAGTATCTGAAGAGACTAGAGAGACTCCCTAGAGACAGAAACAGGTAAAATAAATGTAACAGTCAATAAAAGACTTAAGTATTTTCATTTTTTCATTAGCTTCACTTATGTTTTCTTATCACCTTCTTTCCTTTGTAATACACTTGTAGTCTCACTTGGGTGAAGCAGGTTAATGGTTGTCCATTAATGGTTGTATTCATTTATTCAAATGCAATGCCAAAAGGGATGTAGGGCAGACAAGGCAGCAGAACATCACCAGGCTAGCAGCATTCACAAATCATTCTGTCTAGAGCAATAAGCTGGCTTTCTTTCTTCCAGTCTTAAAAATTGTAGCATTCTATTCCAGGCAAGAAAAAGTCAGTCCTTCATTTTGTGAATAGCTGCCATCCTTCCATGGAGGGCAGCTGGCAAGCACCTGCTGAAACACGGAGTTTTACAGCAGGATTTACATGTGCACTTTGGCAATCACAGAAGCACTAGAAAGGAACTGCTGGGATTAAAGTTATGAATACAAAGAAGGTAGATGCAAAGCAGATGTGAAGAAAATAGCATGAAAATCTATGAGGGGTCAAGATGTAAGAACTTGCTGCCAGGAATGTAAAGGTACTAGAGTAGAAGAGAAATAATTTACACTCTGCCTAAATTACACACACTTTGGTGAATTAATCATCTTGCTTTATGGAACTTGCTTGGCTCATAATTTTGGATTCAATTTTGGCATAGCATTTTGAGATTAATATTTACAAGGTGATTTACATGGACAAGACAGAGTTCCTTTCACTTTGAAAAAAACACACAAACAAATAAAAATATAAACAACCAAACCCCAAACAAACCAAAAAAACAGCACCTCCTGTATACAGATTTTACTCTTTGAAAATCTGAACATCAAACAAAAGGATTAAAAATTTCAAGTTTTTCAGGTTGTACCTAGTCTGGATGCCTCACATGTAACTCTATAAACAAGCAATGGTCATGCTACTTTATGGACTTAAATATAATTAACTTCGCTGAACTGTGTGTGCTTCTGGGTTGATGATGTATTGAACATGATAGCAAAAGAAAACAGTTCTTGCCCAGCTGCTTAATGATCAAAATACTCAAGTGCCTGTACATAACCAGTGTAATCCATTTCTAGTAGTTTGCAGTCTGAACCAAGAACTACACATTCTGTGCCCTCTTAAACTACTCAACCTCCCAGATGAAAAATTGTCCTTTTTTCTCTCAGTGCCATTCTTTTCTCATCTTTAAAAAAGGGGCAGCTGTTCTGTATCTATGAATTAAAGGCTCTGTTCTATTTCATCACTAACACAGTATTATCTCTTAAAAAGAGATGTGAAATGCTTGTTGAGACTAAAGTGTCTATATTTTAATTTCCTATGGCTTATTGGCATGCTTTTATTTATTCTGTTATACTGAAGCTTCTTTAAAAGATACACATTTCAGTACTGCTTTACCTAATTCAGGGTGTAATGAGAGTGTCATTAATGTATGGTTTGCAAGTTAGTGCATATGATATTGTACTACATTTTATTTAGTGTCTGAAGACTGTAGGAAAACTAGGGTTGGTTTTACCAGTTAAAAAAAAAAAAAAAAAAAGATAGCCCTCTTAATTATAGACTTATATTTCATTTTCTCAAGTTAAAAATTTTATAGATTTTTTCTGACAATATATTTGTTTTGCTAGAGGACAAAATATAACAGTTGAGAAAGTAGATAAAAAAATATAATTAAATAATTTTAAATAATTAAATAATTGCTTAAATAATTTAAAAAACCAAATTTTATTGAATGCAACAACCAGACTAATGGCTACACTGAGCAAAGCATGATTCCAAAAAAGTACCTCTTAGCAAAGATGAAACCAAGAACTGAGAGGGCGAAACTGAGAGTGTGTTTATAACAACAAAATTGGATGAATAGTAGCCACTTAGCCCACAGATCTATCATTTATCTTCCTTCCTGACCTGCAGGTGCTGCTTAGCAAGTACACTGAGAAAACTATCCCCATCTGAACTAAATGGCAATTTCTGCCTGACAGGTGCAGCATTGCAGAATATTTGAAAGTCAGTTATCAGTGTAACATGTTGTTTTGTCTTGATTAGGGTAGGTGAGCCTATAAACAGCAGTACATGCAAAGAGATAACTGGTTGGAGAAACACTGAAGATGTTAGATGGTTTTTCTACTATATGGACCTGAATTTCAAGCACTGTAATGTTTTTTTCTCCACTAACAGTTTTACTGCAATAGCATCATCAATTGAATTAGACATTTTCAAATTTGCAACAGTGTGAGTGTGCAACAGTGTGGGAATTAATCAGAAATGAGCTGGATGTTCATCACTAAATAATGAAATTTACTGAAAATTCATGAATTAATCTTGAGCTGCACTGGTATGCTACAAAGACTTTTTTATCCCTCTAAATTCTGCCAGACTTTATTAAATTACTGCCTGCCCGTTTATGGAATAACAACAAGTTATATCTCTAGTGCAAGTGGCTTGAACGGATCCCAGCATGATTTTCGCATGCCCATTAGCCATGACAAGAATACAAGAAAAATGCTTGTAGATTCCAGGCCGTAATCCAGGAAAACTGTTGAGAAACAAACAAAATATAAATGTATGATGGGTCATAATAAGAGGACATACTGGAAAAATAAGGGAGGAGCAGGGCAAAACCCCAGTGTTATTATTTATTTAAATTACATGGAAACATGGATACATTAATAACAGGCAAGAAAGCAAGATCAAAGTTTTGTTTAAAGTATACTGGAGATGAGTTGTCACATAACAAAAGGAGATAAGGCTTGTAATTTGAAAGCAAAAGATAACTTAGAAAGGGAAAAGCAATTAACATTATAATATTTTATTTAAAAAAAATAAAATAGTCGTTGCACTGTGTTAAACAATCAGCAAATTCTATGGGTTTGCTATAGCTCCTAAATATGACTTAAGCAGAAAGTCCTACTAAGCTATCAACCCAAAACTTTCACATCTGACATTAATATAGAGGAGCTACACAGTCTCTGACTAGCCTATGGTAGCTCACAGTAATCTCTGTCTAAGAAATTTAGAAGTATAATGGTTCATTTAGAGTGGGACAGTCTTCTTTCATATGAGCTCTTACAAAAAACAACCCCAAGACTGTAGGCCTATATCTATTTATTTATTTAAAAAATTTAGAGAATCAACTATGATCATCTTCAAAATATTTCCCTTCTGAGTAGCCACAAAGTCACACATGGTGCTGTCAAAGTTCAGGGCAATTCCACAGAAAATTTTCTGAAACACTGTTGAGGATATCAATTGTTTTTGTTTTCACATCTTTTACCAAAAAAAGTGGGTTCATTTGAGCACTGACTTGATCTTTGGAAGAGAGAGTCAAGTCCGGCAAATAGGGTGGGTGCTGAAGCACATTGATGCTGTTGTTAGCTAAAAACTGCTTCAAAAAAACCCCAAAATGTTATGGGTTGGCACGTTGTCTTGATGCTAACTCGCTGTTCAGTCTTGCACACTGACAGTTTCTGACCGAGGGTAAGAAAAGATCTATATTTGAATATGTATCTGCTTGCACTGAGTTGAGCCTTGTCTCAGTGTGACAAATTACAACATGTTCTATAACTGTCTCTTTGTCTGTCCTGTCCCATTCCTAGTTCCTGAACTATAGGTTAGTCTGATTTGTTGACAATAAACTCATATGCATAATCAGTTGCAATCAGATTGTTTCTTTCCTAAAATGAACATTTTGGTAATAATTATGAAAAATTATATTACTTTAATATTATTTTTTCTATTACATTTATACTATAAAATATATTATATTTATGATGTGAAGAATGAGTGTGCCAGTCAGGGACTTTTTAAAAACTCTCCTGGAGTACGAAAATTCATACCATTAGCTGTTAACAAAAATTGCTAAGGGTTCATAATCACCTTCTCAAAAAATTGGCTTTTTTTTTTTTTTATTGTCAAACTTATTTCTGGTTGAAACACGGAATCTAAAAGAAAGGAGAAACAACTACTATCTCTTTTTACAACTAATACTCTTGTCAAGTAAAGTTAAACAAATGATAATATACTACAAGACTTAAAGCCTTGTAAGGATCAAATGCATTCTATTGTACTCATAATGTTTCAGTTTAAAGGCAAAATTCTCTTACTCTCACCTCAAAGAGAAATCAGCCTTTTAATCAAAAAGGCAATTTTTATCAAAATATTTTTCATTAAATTGAAACAAAATCAAGACTTCACAAACTGGGCTCATGTAAATGGGCATGTGCCTATGTGTATGCTTGTGTTTGGGTAACTGAAAATACAGAACACAAGCAATAGTTTTATAAAAAATGAGAAAATTATTCAAATTATATTTGAAGCATATAAGCAAAAATTCTATGACCCACTTAGTGAAGCTGTCCTGTAGGTGTTTTTCTAATTGAGTATTATTTTTTTTCTTGGAGAGAGGAGATGGGGAAGATGTTTCGGTTTAGGAGGTGGGAAGTTACTTATTTAGGACTCTAAATGGAAGCTCATACCAACGGTATCCACCAAGGATGATCCTGCAGCATACAGATCTCTGTATTCTTATAAAATAATAGTTTGTACAAAGAGTTCTGGTTTTCTATAGAACATTCAAACAAAGTTTTCAAAGCATAGTTATTAAGCCTGAAAATATCCTAGTGAATAAAGCAAGTACAAATTAATTTAAAAAAAAAAAAAACAAACGAAACCCCCCCCCCCAAAAAAAACAGAGGAGGAAGGCTTCCCAAAATCATAACCAAGCTTCTACATCAAGCAACAGTGTCTTAACCACAGCCTTTTATGTACTTGTGCCAACATTAGAGATGATCATGTTTTTGAGCGGAAAATTTCACTTGGCAAAACCAAGTAAACAGTAACTGATTTGATGGACATTTGTCATCCTTAACCACCCTGTAACACAATTACAAAGCAGCTGAGGTTGGCAGGCACCTCTGGAGATCACCTAGTCCAACTACCCTGCTCAAGCAGGGCCACTCGCAGAAGGTTGCTCAGGGTTCTATCCAACGTGACTTCAAATTTCCCCATGAACACAGACTCCACAGCTTCTCTGGGAAGCCTATTCCAGTGTATGACAAATCTCACTGGGTAAAACAAACAAAACAACAAACTTTTCTTTATATTTAAATGGAATTTCCTATTTTTCCAGTCTATGTCCATTACTTTTTTTCCGGTCAGAGTGCACCACTGCGAAGAGAGTGGCTGCATCATCTTCACTTCCCTTGTAAAGTTTAAAACACATTGAAAAGATCCCCCTGAGCTTTTTCTTCTCCAGCTGTTGTCTCAGCTCAATTCAGCTAGTTTTTAATCCACTTTACTGTTCTTTTACCTAGTCTGTCCATCGGATTTTTTCCTTCATGGATATGATGTGAAACAGTGTGAAAGCCTTACAGAAGTCCATATAAACCATGTGTATTTTTGTCCACTGAGCAAGTCATCTGATTGTAGAAGCCTTCCTGGTTGGTGCAATTTTCCCCTTGAGATGCCCATGATAGTGTCCCAACTACACTCTTGTGATGTGAAGCTGAGTAGTCTGTATTTCTGTGAATTCTCTTTCTTATCAGTCTTGAATACAGGTGTGACTTTGGCTCTCTTTTGGTTCTCAGGAGTCTTCCCACTGCCTCCTCACCTCTCAACTATCACCTAGTTAGAGACCCTGCAAAATTACCAAGAACCTTGTTTTACATATATATATATGTTAAAAAAACATAAAGAAAACCCACAACAACAGAAAACAAAACCACAAAGGACAAACAAACACAGGAAAAACAACCCTGGAGTGATTATTTGTGTGAACATTTGTCAAAATGTTAGCTATATTGAACTCTGATTAGAATTTAACACAATTTAGAAGACAGCGTATAACTTAGAAAGACATCTTTGCATTTAACCAGCAATTATTTAATATTACTCAGTGAAATCAAAGCCAGGATTAACATAAAAGACAAGAGAATCAAGAATTCTACACAGCAATAGTGTGATTCCTATAATGAGGTAAACAATATAGTAAATGCAATTGTACTTTAAATGTAGAACAACTGCTTGTCCAATTCCAAAACCTACAGCACAGGGCATTTATATAAATTTATGTAATTTGGGCAGGTCTTCCTTTCTTATTCAGCTTTAATTGCCAAACATCTTGGAAATACTCACAGGAAGAAATAAATTGAATGACAAAGAGAAAATAAATTAAGAGGCAGAATCATAGATGATTGAAAGTCCAATAATATAAAAATGAATATTAAACCTTGAAAAGACCCTGAATAGGGAATAATATGAATAGAAACAAAACCCAAGTTCAATGCATCATTTTTACTATATGCCTACTGACTTCCAGGATTTTATCTCAATTTTGTATGTAAAAGAGAACATAGGGAATTACTGCAAAAAATCACCACTTTAAGAACACCTGCAGATTCCTTGTAGCTTGTAGTGTTTATTAAGACCCAAAAATTCCTTTTGGATTTTATTCTAGTCATTGTTTTCCCCACATGCTTCAGAAGCTAGTAAAATAAATGTAATGTTTTATTCTCTGTGGGAGTGACATCACTAGATGCATAGGACTAAAAAATTTTGTAAGAAAGGTCTTTCTCCATCATCTAACTCATAGATAGAGCACAGTTGAAACAGTTCCAAGAAGGCCATAAGTATTCATATTATCATACAAAATGAAGAACTGGAACATTATCAGTGGGGAAAATGAGAACATTATTATGCATATGAGTCAGTGTTTAAGGGGAAACAGCTACTTGCAAAGTTACTAATTAGATCTCCGAGTCTTACATCAATCCTACTTAAGGTAACCCTTGGAGCCTAATGTGTATTGGATGAAAACAGATTTTATACAAAGAACCGAGCATGAAAACAGTTATTTTATGAATATTTCTCCTCTTCATTTCCGATATAACTTTTCCTCGTGCCACTTATACCTGGAGTTATAACAAAGGAAGTTATAGTTATTTCTCCTTTTTCTGGATATTTTCCACAGTTGAAGGATGTTTAATTAAGGAGTTCAAGACTAATTCTACTTTCTTAAGAGCAGACTATAGAACTGGAGATTTTGTGACACTGCATAACATTGGATGGGTTAAATGTGGCAATAAGGGACTGAATTTTATAAATTTCAAGTGCTCACGCCACTCTTAAGTTCCTACAGGTCTACTACACAATACATGTAATCACAGAATCATAGAATGATTTGGGTTGGAAAAGACCTTATAGTTCATATAGTTCTACCCCCCTTGCCATGATAAGGGACACCTTTCACTGGATCAGGGCTCTCAAAGACCCATCCAACTTGGCCTTGAACACTACCAGGGGGGCATCCACAACTTCTCTGAGCAACTTGTTCCATTGTCTCATCACTTTCACAATAAAACATTTCTTCCTAATATCCAAACTATATGTCCTCTCTTTCATCTTAAAATAGCTAATCCTTGTGCTATCACTGCACTCTCTAATAAAAATCCCCTCCCCATCTTTCGTGTAGGCCCCCTTTAAGTACCAAAATGTTACTAATCACAGTTCCTAATATAGTACTTCTCAAGTGAATCTTTTATTGACAGAACTGACTTCCTGAATTTCTCTGGGTGTAGATCCTCAAGGCCTAGTCAATCTTATTTTGATATAACTAAAAAAATAGCTTGCTAACCATTCTGATTAAATACAACTATCTCAATTTTGATCCTTGATATAGTTTATGTGACAGTAGACATTTACCATGACATGTTATACATGACTTGATAACCTGAAAAGATTTGATGATTCTAAGCATGTAAAAATAACCCCAAAACCACAAGATTTTGCACACACATATATCCCTGGAGAGTTCCATTCAGTTCAGCAATGCCACATTTTGCCCAAGACCACATAACTCTGTTGTTTTGTAACATAACCTGCCACCTTCACTGACACTTTGAGCAATGTCAGATCTTTAACTGCCTCTTTCTTATCCAACCTAAGTTTTCAGACCAATGAGTTATAATACAGGAGATAGAGTTAAAGAATAATTTAGCCCCTGAGATTCTTTCTCTTTGGGGAGCTTTGCTTTTTGTTATTTGTCATGCTCCTCTATGAAAGGTCCACACTGATTTAATTGTTGAAAATCAAGCAACTTAACATGATCTAGCTTTGGGATGAGTATTAAGGAAAGAAAAGGATGGTGAGGAGGGTGGGGGGTGGTGGTGGGAGGAGGAGAAAAGTGTAAGCAGAGAAGAGGTAACTACTCCAGAAATTATGAAAATGCTTCAGCTTCAGTTAATAATCCTATGAAGTCTTTGCACAGCTTCTTCTGTGAAAACATCAGATTTATATGTGCAATTCACTGTTTAACAACTAAACTGATAGATATTAACTTACTGATACTGATTACCTAACAGATATTATCTTAATTTATAATATAATTGTAATATAGGATTTTTTAATATATATCTGTACATGTCCTAGTACAGTGAACAAGGACTGTGATCAAAATCACAATTTTAATACCACTAATAACGATATTGATACATTTAATGGACTGTCAAATCAGGAAGAGCCTCTTATTTCTATGAGATGTTATTATCACATTATTGTCTACACCTGGAAAAGTCTTAATGATATGTTAATCCTGCAGATCTGTTTCACTGTTAAACACGGATCTAAAAATCCTAACTACAATTCTAAACAATGAGCTTCATAAAATGTAACTTCATTTCTACAGAGATTAACCTGCATTCATTAGAAACAGACAAGTGACAGACAGGATAAAGGGATTGTTAGATCACTCCACTCCAGCAGCTCACAAAATAAATCCTTGGCAATTTAATCTGAAGAAAGAGAGAAGGGTTTTGGCAAGTTCAAAGGGGACAGTTTTGACCTTATGGGGAATAGAACCATAATTCATGAAATAGATGAAAACTCTTTACTGTGAAGGGTAGTGTGAATGAATGACTAGATATAATCCATTTACACTCTTGTACATCTTGTACCTCTCTGGAATACTAGTCTGCCACCACAAATGGTCATGAAAGTACAGTAGCCACACTCTTAGATAATATTTTATAGCTACACCTGCAGGAATGACAAGCAAAAAGAAAAAGGATTGCATTTAAAAGGCAACAAGTGATTAAATAAAGTTGAATTTTACTATTCAATAAGAAAGTATCTGGATTATTAAGAGTCATATGTTAAAATTATCAGGCCTTCAAGTGTTTGATTTTAAATTTATTTATATTTTATATATTTCTTTCTTTTTTCCCAAAAAGTGTTTGCTTTTTTTTTAATTTGGACAAAAAAATTAGTTCCTTAGTATTTTAGACATCCCAGTAAATATTTTGTACAATCTGCCAAGATGTTGTTATGCAGTTTGCAGAGATTTCTTGTTTTCTAAAATCCTAGCTTTGATTTTCCACATTTTCAAATATCATGATTATTAATTGGTCTTGCACTTATTTTTTTAAATACTAACCCTAAAAATAATACAGTAAACCAAATAAAAGATTTTCTTAACAGCAGCAATTACTCCTTATACCGTTGTCTATAAACATCCTTATACCTCTGCTAAGAGTTTTAGCTTTTGTGAAAAGATTTCTATTACAAAAGAAAACACATAGAAATGCCCAAAACATCTGGAAAAGGAAACAGTATGCCTTTTGATTGTGACAGCCAATATACTCGATACAAACAACCTGCCTCCAAAACCAAGTGTCAATTAAAATAATTCTGTAGCTAAAATTATTCACTATTTTCTAATTCTCAGATTCCTAGAATTCTTGGAAAAACCCAGCTGTGGACCCTGCCTTCTGCAGTCATACGACATAACTTAGTGGTCATCAGGAATGCATTTGTCACTCAAGACAAAATGTATATATGGCAAGACAGTGTAGTATGCTGCGGCATGTAGTACCTTTCAGGTACAATTTTCCTCCTTGATTCAGTTTATGTGACAGCAGCAATTTGTCATAATGTGCTACACAGGGCTTGCTATTTCAAAAAGACAAAAAAATTCTAAGCATGTAAAAAACCCTAAAAACCACAACATTTTGCATACATATGTAGAATCACAGAATCATAGAATCATAGAATAGTTTGCATTGGAAGAGACCTCAAAGATCATGTAGTTCTAAGCCCCCTGCCATGGGCAGGGACATCCCACTAGACCAGGCTGCTCAAGGTGCCACCCAACCTGGCCTTGAACACCTCCCGGGATGGGACATCCACAACTTCCTTGAGCGAACTGCACCAGTGTCTCACCTCTAACATAGTGAAGAAATTCTTCCATATGTCTAGCCTAAATTGGCCCTTCTCCAATTTATAACTTTTCCCCTTCATCCCGTAACTACAAGCCTTTGTGAACAATTCCTCTCCAGCTTTCCTGTAGGCCCCTTCAGGTACTGGAAGGTCGCTATAATAATCTCCTCGGAGCCTTCTCTTCTCCAGGCTGAAAAAGCCCAACTTTCTCAGCCTGTCCTATGGGAAGTGCTCCAGCCCTCTGATCTTCTTTGTACTGGAGCCGTTCCAGTTCCATACCCCTCTTATGTTGAGGATTCCAGAACTGGACACAGCACTCCAGGTGAGGTCTCACAAGAAAGGAATAGAGGGGTGGAATCACCTCCCTTGACCTGCTGGCCACGCTTTTGATGCAGCCCAGGATATGGTTGGCCTTCTGGGCTGCAAGTGCACACTGCCAGCTCATGTTGAGCTTCTCATCAACCAGTAGCCCCAAGTCCCTCTCTGCAGGGCAGCTCTCAATCACATCATCCCCCATCCTGTACTGAAACTGGTGATTGCCCTGACCCAGGTGTAGGAGCTTGCACTTGGCCTTCTTAAACCTCACGGGGTTCTCACAGGCCCACTTCTACAGTCTGTCCAAGTCCCTCTGGATGCCATCCCATCCTTCCATTGTGGCAACTGCACCACTCAGCTTGGTGTCATCTGCAAACTTGCTCTCGGTGCACTCGATCTCATTGCCAATATCATTGATGAAGATATTAAACAGCACTGGTCCCAGTCCAGACCTCTGAGGGACACCACTCATCACAGATTGCCATCTAGAATTTGAGCCATCGACTACTACTCTCTGAATATGATCATCCAACCAGTTTCTTATCCACTGAATAGTCCACCCATCAAATCAATATCTCTCCAATTTAGAAAGAAGGATGTTGTGGGGGACCAGTCAAAGGCTTTACAGAAGTCCAGCTAGATTACATCCGCCGGCTTACCTGTGTCTACAACTGCTTTTACCCCATCATGGAAAGCCACTAGCTTGGTCATACAGGATTTGACCCTGGTGAAGCCGTGCTGGCTGCCATTGATCACCTCCATGTCCTTCATGTACTTTAGCACAGTTTCAAGAAGGATCTGTTCTATGATCTTCCCAGGCACAGAGGGAAACCTGACAGGTTGGGCTTTTCTACACCTTTAAAAAATGGGCAAAATGTTACCCTTCTTCCAATCGTCAGGGACTTCACCTGAATGCCATGACTTTTCAGATATCATGGAGAGTGGTTTGGCAACCACATCAGCCAATTCCCTCAGGACTCTGGGATGCAACTCATAAGGTCCCATAGACTTATAAATGTTCAGGTTCCTCAGCTGGTCACATACCTGACCCTCCTCTACTGCGGGAGGGTGTTTACCCCTGTGGTCACCATCTTGCTGTCCCATAACCCAGAAGGGATGAGGAGAGAGGTTATCAGTGAAGACTGAGGCAAAAATCGTTAAGTACCTCAGCCTTTTCCTCGTCTGTTGATACAAGGTCATCATTCCCAACCATCTGTGGGAGTACGTTCTCTATCTTTCCTCTTCTGACTGATGTACCTGTAGAAGCCATATGTCCCTGGAAAGTTCCATTCAGTGTTGGAGTGTGTTCAGAGAAGGGTAACAAAGGTGGGGAAGGGTCTAGAGAATAAGTCTTATGAGAAGCCATTGAGGCAACTGAGGTTGCTTAGTCTGGAGAAAAGGAGGCTGAAGGGAGACCTTATTGCTCTCTACAACTACCTGAAAGGTGGTAGTAGTGAGGTGGGCGTTGGTCTCTTCTCCCAAGTAACAAGTGAGAGGACAAGAGGAAATGTTACACCAGGCAAGGGAAAAATTACTTCACTGAAAGGGTTTTCAGGTATTGGAACAAGCTGCCCAGGGAAGTGGTTAAGTCACCATCCCTGAGGCATTTAAAAGATATGTAGACCTGATGCTTAGCAACATGTAGACCTGATGTTTAGCAGTGGCTTGGTAGTGCTAGGTTAAGGGTTGGAATCAATGATCTTAAAGGTCTAACCAGAGCTGCAGCTGTATAAAGCTACCCTATCATTTAATTCTCATCAAACCATCAGGAAGTAGAACAAATATAAACTGGTTCAACTACAATAAAGGAAGAGTTAAAAAAACGTAAACAGTGTGCTGTTTCTTTATCAGGTGTAAAACAGTGTTATTAGTCGTCCTTTAGAAGTCATTTTTATGTCTAAAAAGATAAAAAGAAAATAAAACTGTTTGGTTTTCTCATTCTTCGTCTGCATTAAATTTTTTGACTGTTGGCTTATTGCAGTGATTTGTTGTTCTTGGACATGCGTTGTGTTCCAATGCTAGCATTGCTGAGAAAATAACTCCTATATGCTTATAATGCTCAGGATCAAATTGCCCTGTAATGTGAGACTTATCATTATTTTCCCCTTTGCCAACTGAAAATGGGAACATTAATACATTTAAGGCTGGGTGAGGAGAACTGCTGGTAACTCAAGTGCCATTAGATCAAACCCTTCTCCTACATTTCCCCTCATCAAATTGTTACTGCAGCTGAGTAAAATGACGAACTATTCTTACTCTTATTACAAGGATACCTAGCGGTATTGAGTTCAAGGCCCACTGTGCTACCCCTGTGAGATTTACAGACTAGGAAAGAAATACATCTCAAGAAACAGTGGCTGAAGCTAGATCAATTCAAGCTGGGAACGAGACATATATTTTTAATCAAAAGCTAGCAGGAAAGATAGACTCCATGTCCTACAGTCTTAAAAATAAGCTAGGATCCTTAACAAAATGGTTACTGTTTATTCAAATGCCAATTATTTGGTTAAATAAAGGAACAATGAATGAAATTTTGTGCATCCAAGTGTATCAGATATGATGAACTATTTGAGCATCTGGCCTTAAAATCTGTGAATGGGAATCTTACTGCATAGAGACAGTAGGGAGAGGCTATGATCACACTAACATCAAAAGACTAAGGAAGCAATATTTTACAGATATTTTGAGTGCAACAATTTTTTTTTCTGATATGTGACAGAACTTCACTTCACCCTTTAAAAATACATATATACAACATTTGAGTGTGTAGAGGTCACCTGCATGCCTCCTTGTATAGCTTTATATCTCTCTGGTATTTAAGCATGACACCTGATATATAACATATAACCCTTGTTCCTTTTCTTCCCAGATATCTTGTGATTGGTGCTTACTATCATATCATTACTATCTGATTTCTCCTTCCTTTAACAATAGGATCTCATTTGTTTACCCATTTCAGATACACTGTAGTCAACAGACTCCCTGTGCTCATTCCTTTTTTATAAGAATTGGTGTCAACATTACTCCTGGAAAAGAAACATAATGCTCATGTAGAATTGTTCCTGCTGTGCTGAAGATATGTTTACAATATTCACTGGAGGATTTAGCTTAGGAATTTGACAACCATGCATGTAAGTTCTGGCATTGATCCCCACAGTCCCTGCCAATATATTAAGTACAGTCAGCATTTGTAGACATACAACTGTCCAGTAGATAAGGTCACATTCTCCAGCTTGCAGTTGCCACTAGGTACACTACAAGTTGGAACCAGCATTTCCACACAGGCAGTTTTACAAATTCATTCATGTATTTTCCTGCCAAGTATTTTTTTAAATTAATACACAAGGCAATCCTATTCTTCCTACCACAATACTCTCTGCCGCCACCTATGAACCACTTAGTGTATGGCTACGACTACTCTCTGGAGGTGTAGAAGTGATCTACTTTGGCCCTAATTGGCTTAGAATGTCTGCCAGGATCACATCATTTTTGCTTACCCTGTGTTATATATTGGATTGTAGCATGGAGTAAAAACTAATCAAGTATGAGGTTGCATTGTTCAGGTACTTAAAAAAAGCATAAAGAAACAGAGCAGCAGTGCTTATTCTAATTTAAGATAATGCCTCAGCTGAATCCTGTTTGACCCAATTAACTGAAGGACTTAATTTGGGAGTATGATTTCTTTAGGCAGTGGTTGTTGTTAGAGGACAGAGACAAGTATATCTGTTGGGGGTTGAGACCATCTTAATCCTGAATTATCCTGTGGAGCTGCCTTTCTTATTTCTTAACTGTTATGTATTCTTATGCTTTCAACTTAAGTATCTCTGTTAGGCACAAAAATGTATGTGAAATGAATCAGGGTTTAAGCAAAGGTGACAAACTGAGTGGAAATAATTGTGTAAAGCAAGAATAACAGCAGTACAACTGTGGCTCCTCTTTTATATATAGGTGATCCTCAATGTATTAATGACTCTTATCTGAGAGATGAATTTTCCAATGGCCTTCTCACTGTGTCCTCACTGAGCTCGATTTAACCATCCATGACACTGGCTTTCTAGATATTTCAGCAAAACTGAGTCATTAGCTAGACAAAGCTTGACCAAAGTTGGTTGGTTTTTTTGGTCAGAAAATGTCAATCCACTAGAACTGAAAATGCTGGGCTTAAGGTAATTTTTTTATATGAGTCAGTTCTTTGGCTACCCAGATTGGGAAAATACTGATGGGAGTTAACTCTCAACATATCACTTCTATATAGGTTTTCAGGCCTCAGCATTTTGTGTAAGACAGAAACATCTGCCTAAGCACTGGCTTTGGTTCAGGAAATAAGACAGGGTTGTAACTAAAGGTCCTACCATGCACCAGAAGCTCAGGTGTTAACAGTGGCTAACCCATGCAGAGGCTGTCTTCCACAAACTGAACCAAGGCACAGACTGATAAAGAAGCAAATTTTCAGAGGCAAGTAGGAATCCTCTTCAGCAGGAAATGGATCAACTGTTCTAAGATCTCTTATGCTCCAAAGATGTAAGACTGTAAAATGGTTTTAAATTAACCAGCGACTTACGTTACTTAAACATTTTAATTCTAAGGCCATTTTTAACACTTCCAGGACCAGTTTCATTTAACTGAAAATGACTTTGCACCTCTAGAAGTTCCAATGCAATAAATGACAACATTTTAAAATGGCTAGATATTATTTCCTTGAAAAACATATTTTCATCTTTTTCATTAAGTATATCCTGATCCATCAACTAACACTATTGAGAAGTTTGCAAAGTGACTCACTGGGAGTTACAGAACTGAGAGTTGTTTTATGAGCTGACCACACGTTATGGCAAAATGCCTTATATTTAACTCAATGCTGGGACCAGACCCAGGATACCTTCATCTCACACCACTTCCTTCTTCTACCTTGGTCTGCAGAAGAAAACTCAGAACCATAATGTGGCCCACATGCAGGCCAGAAGAAGCCTGTGTATAGCTATTTTCACATGCTAAACTGAGAGTCTTCCTTAACTCTAGGGAAAGCCTCATCACTTAAGTTTGGAGAGCGAGGATTCTGAGTGTCTGCATACTAGCTGGGAAGCTGCTTAAAAGCAGCCACCTCAGTACACGTAGCGTGAGCAATGTGTCTACCTAGATGACATACTTAAAGCTTCCTAGTAGATTCTTCTGAACTCTCACACTGCAGTTTTGTTTTTTGACGTTGTGCCAGTTGTTAAAGGGAGGAAATGAAAGATTTTTTTTGAGTATTTTGGCTGCTATTAGCTACAGATATAATTTACTTTCCTTTATTACAAGGAAACAAACGTTTCTCTACAGTTTGCATGTGGTTTGCCAAGTCTATTTATCTGTCAGCTGAGAGAAGCTCCAAGACCACACTCAAGAGTAAAGCCTATAAGCGCAAAGAATATTAAAAGACTTTGTAATCAAACACTGTCCGATGATGTTCACCTCGCAGATGGCTTAAAAACAAAATGAAAAAAAAACTAAAACCACAAACAAACAAAAATACGCTTGTCACAGAATTTCAGCACTCTGTGGTTTGCTGAATTGAAATATCTGACTTTACAATTTCAAAGTTCTTTCAGTGTATTCATGTGTGTCTGCAGTGGAAAAGAAAGACACTACATAAATATAGATTATTCTATAAACACACTGAATACAGTAAAACAAATGCAAGTTTATGCAAATCCATCTTTAACAGAATGCTTTTTACAGTTCACACAAAACATGAAACCCTATATTTGGATACAAAGTATGTTATGCTGCAAGTTACACTGTAATTTAGGCAGAACATAATTTTGAGATTTACAATTAGGAAACCTATTATAACCTCAAGCACTGAATCTCAAAAATAACTTCAGCAATTAAATGCAAGTTATTTAACACCACTGATCATGTGATACAAAATGCATTCAGTTGCTTTTTAATAGGCAAAGATATAATTAAAGGAAATTATATACAATCTTCCTGTTTAATATATCTATATATGTGCACACACACAATAGGCAGCCTGATAACTCTTTAACTTCTAGCTATCGCTAGAAAATTATGGCACAAAAACCATCTTATTTGACACATAATGAGAAAACTTTGTGCTTATACATTGGTTTCATTTCTTCCTAAACAGAGCCTCTATTTTAGATTCTGTGAAAGATGTTAAAGATTTTATAAGACACAGTAAGGCTTGAGGTAACAAGCAAGCAAGCAGCCATGCCAAAATAATACCAGAAGCTGTGACAGAGTCAAGGAGAAAGTAAATAGTGACAAGGTCCTAGAACCACAGGGAGCATCAAACATCTGTCTAGTCATATCTGTCTATCAAACTTACAAAATCCTATCCCAAACATACAGGAGTCTAATGCACACTTAAATGCCTTCAATGACAAGGATTCAACAAATTCCCTAGAAAGCCTTCCCTGTGTTATCAATTAATTATTCAACAATTAATTACACTGGTACTGGATTTTGGTACCCATTTAGTAATTGGCATTATATTGTTGTTAATTATGTTGGTTAATTTTACTGGAAAATCCTCCAGATTTTATAGTCTCCATTGGGTAGTGACTGAGCTCAGCTTTTTAAACCATTGTGCATGCTCCATCTGGCAATAACTGCTAGACTGTGTTCCTCTCTAGTTTGTTGGTAACGATGCTAAATATGACTGTGAAATCTATTACTTCTCCCTTGTCCACTAGGCAAGTACATTGCCACAGAAAAAACTTGAATTGATTTGATATGACTTTTTTTTCTGACAAATCCGTGTCAGCTGCTCCTTATCACCTTATCATCAGGGTGCATCCAAACTAATGAACAAGCTCTTCCAGAATGTTTCTGGTACTGAGGCTAAGACAATGGACCTAAGTCTTCCACCTTACCTCTTTTTAAAAATAGATACAATATCTATTCTTCTTCATTCTTTAGGCAATTCACTAATCTCCCTCATGTTCTTTAATCACCAGTGCCTCCTAGATTTTATCTGCTGCTTTGTCTATGTAATATGAATACATCTAACTTACCTAATTACTAACTGTTTTAAGTACATACCTACAATTAAAGTTTCTAAATCAAGACTTTAAAAAATGTAAGTTTAGATTTATTATAAAAATCCACATGTAAATTTTTTATCAGCTTTTACAGCCAGACTGCATAACATTTTCATCGATCATCAAATGCTCTGAACATTGCTTTTAGATGACAATAAGCTTTCTAATAGGTAAAGGAATTCAAATCCGGGGGACTTTAAGACCCAGGGTATTTCCCCTCTCTAATCTGTTTTTTTCCTGCTCACAAGCATATTTACCATCAACACCGAGGCTAAGCATGTGTTGTAAAGATGCAGATACATACACAATGCACAAACACATGTATAATACTCATGCAAGACACAGAATCATAGAATAATCAGGTTGGAAGAGACCCACCAGATCATCGAGTCCAACCATTCCTATCAAACACCAAATTATGCCCCTCAGCACTTTGTCCACCCGTGCCTTAAACACCTCCAGGGAAGGTGACTCAACCACATGCATCTAACCATATAGATCAACAGAGACAGAGAGAGAATAATGCCTTTACTGGCAGCTGTACATGCACCAGCAGCACTTTATCATGGTGAACAGCACTGAAGCTGATTCTGTGTCTCCTCTTCAGGTGATTAGGATTAGAGCTTGCTCACAAACATACAGGTGCCTTCAGTCTCTAAATCAACCAGCATAGGCACATCTGCAGATTCCTTGAGTCCTGGATCTGTGGGAATGTCCTGAATAAACAGACACAGCCCCAAATTTGGGTCTGATCAGATTCAGTCTGAGGTTCATAAGCAATATTGTACGTGATGGAGTGCAAGGTCTCACAGAGAAGAGACAGGAAAAATTTAACAAGACAGGATAGACTGCAGCAACAAGCTTGACCAGTGTTTTGGCTTTGCATGGAAAGATTTTGGTAGCTGGGGGACTACAGAGGTCACTTTTGTGAGAAGCTGCTAGAAGCTTCCCCCACATCCATTAAAGCCAATGCCAGATGGCTCCAACACAGAACTGCTGCTGGCCAAGCTCAAGATAATCAGTAACAGTGGCCTCTGTGATAACACATTTAAGAAGTTGGGGAGGGTCAAAATTGTGCAATAATCTGCAGCTTAAGAGAGGAATAAGAATATGTGAAACAACTCTGCATACACCAAATTGACAAAGAAGGATGGGGAAGAGGTGCTCCAGGCAGAGCAGCTTGTGGTGAAGACTATGGTGAGGCAGGCTGAGGGAGATATCCACAATGGGGGAGATATCCACAAACAGCCAGTGGAAGACCCATTCTTCCACTAAGTAAACTTTTTCAGAATGCAGTAGTTTGCTTACAGATTAAAAAAAACTTTTTATGCCAACCTGCATGTGATAAGTTTTTGCTACAAAGAAAGTAGTAATAGATTTTTCTGGAGTTCAAATTCTACACCTCCTCCAATTCATTATAAACTGAACTTCTAAGTGGGCCTGAAATTACACTCTTATAGGAATATTTAGAAGTTCTCATGTCATGTTATGGTAGCTATTCTTTCTAAAATTATAGTAATTATTTTTACATATACATAGTGAGTGATTTACCCTTAGTGTATGACAGAATTCTCTGTTCAGAGTCAGCATGTAAACCTTGTAGTCCTTTATAACTCAAAAAAGTCTGGGGAGCTTAGGGCAGGATTCAGCTTACCTAACATTAACCATCCAAACCTTAGGCGTCACACTTGAGAGATTTGTGCAGGATTTCTCTGTTGCCAAGGGAAAGAGATAGGTACATCCTGAGAACATCTTGTCCTATCTATTTCAGACAGAATCTTACCAGTTGATAAATTACTTTCTGGGTGTGTTGTTCTCTCTGCATGGGCTATAGATGAAGTCAACTAGCCTAGACGCTCTAACTTCCAGAAGGTTAAAGTTCAGTAAAATCTATCCAGTCTGTGTGACTAACAATCTAACATTTCTTATTTACTGGATTACTTCATTCATCATAAAGTTTTAGCTACTGGAGACACTCATTTTTAGAAATGATAAATAGTCCAGATAATGAATTTGTTTAATGTATCAAAATAAACGTTTTATCCAGTTAAGATATAATAAGATCTAATAATTACTTTTCAAATTAGACAAATTTTAAATGTTCAATATAAGGAATCTCTTTTACTCCAGTTCATGTTGTTTTCACAGTTGGCTGCATCATGCTATTAATATTTGTGGTGCTACTGAAAGTGAAAATGAAAGCACAATTATTTGTAATGTCAGTATCAGAGACATCCAAGGTAATTTCATCCTTGATCCTTATGCTGCCAACTTTGATACCTATTTCCACATCCCTGTTTTCCACTTCTCATGCTTGTCAATGTCATTTGAAGAAACTTATGGTTTTTCTTATCACGTCATAGAAAGGAGAAACAAAGAAGGTTGAAGGAAAAAAGAAGTTCACTGATTTCTACCAAGATTTACTCATTTGTAGTAACTACAGCCTCATACTGAGTTTCATATTCTTCTCCATGGCCTTCCTGAAGCCAAACTCAGTTCAATCTGGCTCTTTGGTGTTACCATGTCGTCAGCACTGGCATTTATTGAAGAAGCATCTGACCATCAAAAGTTTCATTTCTCACTCTGTGTAGGCTTGTTTAAAATGAGAAAGGCACTGTCAATGTATATTTAGTTTTCATTACCTTGTTAGGAATTACGAGTTGATTTGAACACATAAAAATGACAGATCAAAACACTTCTAAAAAGTTTTTATGATTCATATCCTCACACAGATTTGGTATAAATATGATTTTTCATGTTTCTATTGCTTAGAAAAAATATGCAAAGTCAGCTTGACAATAATTGTATTAAATTGCTTGCTAAGAAACAAACTCCACATCACTAGATTCTAAATCCATCTTATTTCATTATTCACTGTGTGGTTAGAGTTGGAAATACCTCCCATCTGTTGTTCTTATCCTTTTTAGAGTATGCTGCCTGCTGCCACTGTCATTTCTCCATATATCTTTCCATTCTGCCTCACTTCCAGTTGCGAATAATGAACCAAATCATCTTACACTGTCAATGAGAGCAGCTCCACTGAAGTAGAAGCATTATTTATAAGCTTTAATAGGTATTTAAAGAGAGTTTATGGACTTACAAGGCTGAACTGTAGTCTTAGAGTTGCCAAGGTGACTTTAAAAATCTGTTAATTTTCTGTTTCAAGATGGTGCAATGCATGATTTTGGTGTCATTAAATGATGGTGAAAGGAGATATTATGCATGGACAGTGGACATCTCCAGCCATTGACAGCTACTGGGACATGAATCAGAACTAAACATTACAAATTGTTGAATATTTATTACCAAATGGTCCTTTGGAAATCCTCCCTGGGTTGTCTCACAGCAGTGGTCACACTCATAAAAATGAATAATTAATGACTCACCTGCTAGAAACCCTGCATGACTGTTAGATTTGTGAAGCTTTTGTTTGGGAAGAAAAATTACAGGCATAGGAAGAAGTAAAGGAAATTCTAATCAAGGAAAACAAATCCCTGTATTGATAAAGTATGTATCTTGAATAATAGAAACTACACAAAAAACTCTTGAAATAGTTTGGCTATTTGTTACTGCAGATGCTCAGAGGATGTTTACCTCTAGAAAGCAGCCATCCATCTGAGCTGAATCATGTTACACCTGAACAGCTCCAGGCGTAACTCATCCTTTAGTCATGTCCCAGGCCATAATCTAAATCTCTGCCATTGTTGCCAATAGAGCTAGTTTCTGTTGGCTTTCTCAGAGCATGCTCAATACTGTTTAGTTTCACAAAAAGCAAGATTGAGAACATCCCTTATATATTCCTTGATCTGTTTGATCTAGTAATACATAGACAAAGCATGCACCTGTATTATGGAGACTACCTGTTCTGGTCCTGGAACATATGCTTCCTATGGGAGTATGTTCGTCGCCACAGTGAGGTGGAGTCTAGGGAAAGGAAGTGGTTTTGCATCTTTTTTTTTTTTCTTTTTTTTCATAAGCTAAAATCATTGTACTTTAAATGGGATCAATAAACACTCATTTGGCACAGAAGACAGATTGACTGTGATTATAATGGTTGATGCATCTGGGAGACCAAAATGACCAGGTGCTTCACTTTGTGAATAATTTAATATTCAGTATTGATTAGATTAATGAAGGGCCTCCAGGTCTCTCTTTTCCTTCCCAAAGGCTTTTAGAAATAGAAACATGAAAACATTTTAACCACATGGAATGTGATGATTTCTGCTTCATCCATCCAATCTGGAAAGAGTCTCATGAATGACAGATCCTGGGGTTCCAGCTCTTTTCAGCTAATTACTCATAAGCTGAATAAATTATCAATACTGCTTTTTTTGCACCTTTCATAAGGAAGAAAATAATTGTGAATTGAGCACATCGGAGTCCAGAAATAAGTGTGAATCCTAACTGAAGACAAAGTAAAAGACCTAGCACTTGCATTTGCAGGTGCTATTAAGGAGATACCGGTGTATGTGGCGCAAGTTGTGATTTAGGTGATGAATCTGTTGATTTCCCTGGCATTCACAATATGAAGTATCTGTGAGCTACAGAGGCAGCCAAAACACCGAAATCTGTGCTGTCATTAGGCACTTGGTTTAAAAATTAAGCACAGCAATAACCAGAACTTGCCTTTTCTTGATCTATCCTGTTTGAACTTCGGAAAAAGAGGAGAGGGAAGAGTCTTTTGGACTTGATTGCATGATTAAATTTCCTCCTTCTTTTTAAGTATTAAACAAATTAATTTACATAAAATCCACTGAAGTCTGCTTTGTGTGCCTCTATACATCATTATATCATCATACATCTTTTTATCCATCATGGTTTTAAGGTGTTTCTATCTAAGTCTCAAGATAAAGCATCACAAAAAAAGTATACCTGACACAATACAGAAAGGTCAAAGCACATTGTAATCAACAGTATGTCTTTTCCTGAATAAGACAGAAAAAAAAATTATTCCATTATAAGTAAGTTGGAATATAGAAATTTCACATACATCATCTAGTAGATAGATAACTGAATAGAAAAGGATAATATCCTTAAATATTTGATTTATGCACGGGAAAACAATAATGTTTATCTTGAGACCTGAGATAATTGACTGCAACAGTACAAAGCAACCACAAGGTGGAGAGAGACTGAGTGGGATTACATAGATGAATACTGATATAAAAAAAAGAAAATAAAATTATACAGAATTCCTACTGGATTTTTGTTCTGAAGGAGAAGACATTGGCTTAGTCAACAATTGTTGTGTGATGGTTATTGATTTGAATGGATGATTTTGTCTTAAGGCCAACCTCTGTCAAAACCAAGTGTATGGGCTGCTTAAAGAAATTGCTAGGAGCGTGTGGTGGCAGCTAGAAATAAGCTAACAGGCAGATTTAGCTAAAGAAATGATTAATGGAGACTGCAAAGACCTTGTAAGAAAATAACTTTTAGTTTTACAAATAACAATGGTTTGAAAAGAACAAAACAAGTGCTTGTCCTTTACTATTGAGTGTATTTATTTTCACTTTCTTATATTCTTCAGCACAGAAAGTATGCCAGAGGCCTTTTATTAGTAGAGAAAGACCTAAAGGCATAAGTTACATAGGTGACTTGGGACAACCTAGAAGTTCCTTCATAATACGGGATTTCAAATTCTGTGTGAAAAATAATCATTAAAGTGCAAAATTGTTAATATAAGCACACCAAGGGATTTTCTGTACTCAGCCCTAATGAAGAAATAAAAGTGCCTAGGGAACTGAAGAAAATCCACCAAAGAGTATGTTTACTTGTCATTTATTTTTAAATCATTTTCCAGAGTTCTGTTACAACAATTAATTTGAGATATTGTATATGTAAACTTAAGTACATTTACTGTTTCGTAACACACTGTGTATTAGGGTAGTTGCCAAAATACATATATAGTTCATGAAATAGTATGAATGGCCCGAGTAAAAGCATAATGATATAATCTATTTTAACAAGACTAGTTTATAGATACATCTGCAATCATATTATTTCTGTAAGATTTCTGCATATCTATCTGTAAGTTCCTGGCAACTTTTGAACACATTTCCAGTTTCAGCTGAGTCAATGTTCAAAAATGTTGCGTGCCTACACAGCTCATTAAAATGTTCAGCCAAGTATGAATGCCTCCATGGAAAGAAAAGATCTCACATAAGCACAATACATAGGACACTGGAGAATCAATACAAGAAAGCTCTATTACAAATGAACTTGTTTGGGAGATTCAGGTAGACCTCACGCCTTATTAGAAATGAGAGAGTCTTTTCCTCAGCCCAGGTTATTCTGTCATGTGAAGTTTCTACTGCCAAAAATGATATGGACTCCTACCCTTCAATACTGCTGACATTTATGAAACTATTGCCTCTCCCCTTGCCCCACCATTCTCCAATGCCTAAGAACATGTGGATTCCAGTGGCAGCATTAATTTTATTCATTTATCAAGGCACTCAATCATGAGATACAAATCCATAGGATACAAGGATTCATTAGCTGATAACACAACTTTCTGTTTAGTGTGTGAATCTGCGTTTCATATGACTTTGTCATCCTACTTCAGTAGCAGATATCACCTAAGAATTCTTCAAAACTATGTAAAAAATCATCACAGGTTTTGCTAAAGGTAGTAAAAGCCTGTAGAATCATTGTATCACAACAAGCAGTTCACCAGCTAAGAAGGGAAGATATTAAAACCAGATTTTTAGGATTAGAAAAAGCTTCATACGTCATACAAAGGAACTTAGAGAACATACTAAACATCATCAAATGTTAGCTGGATGTGATCAGTAGAACAGCCACATCTCTCCTAAACTGACTTTGTTATCTTTTCCACTAGGAAGCTCTTTATCAGTCATTGTTGCAATAATGAATACTTCCAATGTTTTTTACATATCTAAAACTCAGATGAATGGCCTTTGAATAAGATCCTAGGGAGGATCTGGATCTTAAGTTTATTTTTTTCCTAATCAGATATCACTTTAAATTACTTGTTTTTCTTAAAAAAGACGATCTTAAATTATATTTATATCCTTGTATTAGTAATCAACAAATTAAAAAAAAAAATGACAAACTCATACTGACTTTTAGATACTTCTCAGTATTTTTCTTGATAGTATGTGTTATTTTACTTTAGTGTGTAGTATTTTCTATATATCAGTGAATTATATCTGTTAGAAATGCAAAGTTTTACCATCTTTTTAACTGCCTCTGTCAAGTGAATGTCAAGTGAATTTTACTTACTCTTCTTAAGGCCTCTTTGTACAGTTTTATGAACATTTATGAACATTTATGAACTTTAAGAACATTTATGAATTAGACAGTCTTTGATACTTAGTTCAGCATTCAGTGATTCTAATTGACAATCCACGAAATGTTCTTTGAATGCCTTTGTCTAGTCTCATGCTGGTTGGTATCCATTTCTACCTAAAGGAAATATAGAATCATTCCTTTAAAAACATAGCAAAAGTTGAGCAGAAGGAGATAATGAAAAGTTTGAGGATAGGCATACTCAAACAATTTAGTCTCTCTCTCTCTCCCTTCTTTTCTCTACCAGTTTCCAGGACCTTTCCATATCTGTTCTGACAGCTTTTCTTCCCTATCCCATGCAAAGAACTACCTGGAAAGTCACCTGACATCTAAATTTTTAAAAGTTCACCTTTTCCCAGAAAGTGTGCTTAGGTTCTCCTATGGAGAGAAAATGCCATTGTTTTGGATTTTTTCCTACATCTTTATTTATTAGCTCTATGCATCTTTGTATAGGGTCAGACCCAAGGGACAAGGGGAGAAATAAGTTGCTCCTAAACATGTGGACAAAGCCTTGACCAGATGGAAAAGTGGCCTTTCACTTCCTCAAAAAATATTATTCTCTTAACATTACTGTCTAATTGAAAAGGCAGAAGAAGGTGGGCAGGCACAAAAGAGAGAAAGGAAGAGACAAAGGACATAAAATTTATCTGCGCTTTTTCATAGTGCTATACATATGTACCCATCCTGGCCTCACCACTAAACTATGTACTGATACACAGAGATAAAGCCAGTAAATAAAGAAAATAGCTAAATTTCTTCATTTAGGCAGGTCTAGGCTTAGCCTTTTCATTGCAGGGATCATACTTTTAAAATCTCACAGACTTCTGAAAGACTTCACAATAGGGTGGATACTTGCTCTTCACACACATCAAGTGCCTGTTTCCTAAACAAGTGCAAATATATTTTAATCTCTCCACATGTGCTTTTATTGACTCCCCTTCCAAAGACACAGTCACACTTCAAAAAAGCATCCCTTTGTATGAGAGTTACAAAGCAACGAGTACTTTATCTCCAATTCAATGTGGTGTCTTTCCTAGGCATATTTATGCCTAAATCACTCACATTTGAAGGTACCCACTCTATCTTTTTTTGTGTATTATGTGTGTCAGTCTCACGACACCCTTGGTGTAGGATTCATAGGAGTTATGAGTCTTGTGCTGCTATGGAAAGAGGGAGGGGCTCAACGCAGTGGAGGAGAGACAGTGCAAACAAGTGATTGAATATAGTAACTTGCACGTATATGCATGCATTACTATAGCATTATTTTAATACATTCAGGATAGTTTGTGACTTGCTAGCCTATATCCTGGCAGCAAGGAGCTGCTGGAGTAACAGAAATTCAAAGCTGGTTTCAAATGATTCCAAGAAGCAATAGAGATTATTCCACTCTAATCTTCCAGCTGCTGCATCACACTTTCTAGTGCTATGTTTGTGAAAAGTTCTCTGGTGAATTTGTTGTCCTTTACTTTGTTTTAAATCATATACGTTCAGTATTTAAGGTTTGAATCTGTTGAAACTGAAACTGGGAAAGCCACATGCAAAACAGAGATTTTGATTTTTTTATGACTTCTGTGGCTCAAGAATGCTAAAATCATGTGGACTGTGTACTTTCTTCTCTTTTTACCTTCATGAAAACAGGTAAAATTACAACAGTAAAAAACGAGGACTATGGGAGCTTCTCATTTGTTTTAATTATTTGTAAGTGTAAACATAAACAGCAATTTAAACATTTCAAGCAAGATGTTTAGATACAAGTGCAGCTGAATAACTTTTTTTTTTGTATTGGCATTTATTAACTTGGATGACAGGAAAATTCACTTTCTAATGGCCTTTGTTATGTGTAGCCTTTAAAAAGATTTAAGTCCATGAAGAAGTAATTATAGAGTAATTTAGAAATTCAGCTGCACTAAACCAACAGAACTGGATGATATTTACCTGAGAGTCTAGAAGAAATAAAATGTGATGCAGCAATGAAGGTGGCATTTACACAATATAGCCTTAAAGTAAGCAGTACTCCTCAAAGTGGAAAGCTGTCTCTAAGCTATCTCTTTCCTAGGAGAGATAGTCAGGTAAGGATGGATGATGAGAACACAAACATTTTGATATTTTGTTTTCTAGTTTTATGATTTCTGTAAACATTATGGTTTGAGTGGTAGCCTTTATTTGCAAAACCTGGATTCCAGCTCCTGTGTCAATCCATATTCTCCTACATGTCCAGCAATATCCAAACCACCGAATCACAAGGTTGCAAAAGATTCCCCAGGATCATCAAGTCCAACCATTCCTATCAACCGTTAAACCATGCCCCTCAGCACCTCATGCACCCGTCTTTTAAACACCTCCAGGGAAGGTGACTCAATCACCTCCCTGGGCAGCCTGTTCCAGTGCCAAATGACTCTTTCCATGACACATTTTTTTCCTTATATCAAGCCTGAATCTCCCCTGGTGGAGCTTGAGGCCATTCCCTCTCATCCTGTCCCCTGCTGCCTGGGAGAAGAGGCCAGCTCCCTCCTCTCCACAACCTCCCTTCAGGCAGTTGTAGAGAGTAATAAGGTCTCCCCTCAGCCTCCTCTTCTCCAGGCTGAACAACCAACAGCTCTCTCAGTTGCTCCTCATAAGGCCTGTTTTCCAGCCCTTCACCAGCTTTGTTGCTCTTCTCTGGACTCGCTCCAGAGCCTCAACATCCTTCTTGTGGTGAGGGGCCCAGAAATGAACACAGTACTTGAGGTGTGGTCTCACCAGTGCCAAGTACATAGGGAGAATAACCTCCCTGGACCTGCTGGTCACGCCATTTCTGATACAAGCCAAGATGCCATTGGCCTTCTTGGCCACCTGGGCACACTGCTGGCTCATGTTCAGTCGCTGTCAACCAACATCCCCAGGTCTTTCTCCTCCTGGCAGCTTTCTAGACAGACTTCTAGTCTGTAGCTCTGCATAGGGTTGTTGTGCCCCAAGTGCAGGACCTGGCACTTGGCTGTGTTAAACCTCATCCCACTGGACTCTGCCCAGCAGTCCAGCCTGTTCAGATCCCTTTGCAGAGCCTCCTGACCCTTCAGCAGATCGAGACTTCCATCTAGCTTTGTGTCACCCGCAAACTTGCTAAGGGAGCACTCAATGCCTTCATCCAGGTCATTGATAAAGACATTGAACAGGGCTGGACTCAGCACTGAGCCCTGGGGAACATCACTTTCAACTGGCCTCCAGCTGCACTTAACTCCATTTACCACCACTTTCTTGGCCCGGCCATCCAACCAGTCTTCCACCTAGGAAAGTGCCTGTCTAGGCCAGAGGCTGACAATGTCCTAAGCAGAATGCTGTGAGAAACTCTGTTAAAGGCTTTGCTGAAGTCTAAGAAGACCACATCCACAGCCTTTCCCTCATCCAGTAAGCGGGTCACTTTGTCATAGAAGGCGATCAGGTTTGCTTGGCATGACCTGACTTTCGTGAACCCATGTTGACTGGGCCTGATCACCTAATACTCTTGCATGTGCTTCATGACAGCACTCAAGATTACCTTTTCCATGACTTTCCCTGGCACTGAAGTCACACAGAATCACAGAATAAACAGGTTGGAAGAGACCCACCGGATCGTCGAGTCCAACCATTCCCACCAATCTCTAAACCATGACCCTAAGTACCTCATCCACCCTCACCTGAAACACCTCCAGGGAAGGCAAGTCAACCACCTCCCTGGGCAGACTGTTCCAATGCCTAACAACCCTTTCTGTGAAGAATTTTTTCCTTATCTTGAGCCTGAATCTCCCCTGGTGGAGCTTGAGGCCATTCCCTATCACCCTGTCCCCTGTTGCCTGGGAGAAGAGGCCAGCTCCCTCCTCTCCACAACCTCCCTTCAGGCAGTTGTAGAGAGTAATAACGTCTCCCCTCGGCCTCCTCTTCTCCAGGCTGAATAACCCCAGCTGTCTCAGCCATTCCTCATAAGGTTTGTTCTCCAGCCCCTTCACCAGCTTTGTCACTCTTCTCTGGACTCGCTCCAGAGCCTCAACATCCCTCTTGTGGTGAGGAGCCCAGAACTGAACACAGGATTCAAGGTGCAGTCTCACCAGTGCTGAGTACAGAGGGAGAAGAACCTCCCTGGACCTGCTGGTCACGCCAGTTCTGATACAGGCCATGATGCCATTGGCCTTCTTGGCCACCTGGGCACACTGCTGGCTCCTATTCAGTCAATTGTCAACCAACATTCCCAGGTCCTCCTCCAGGAAGCTTTCCAGCCAGGCTTCTTCTAGTAAGGTCAGACTGACAGGCCTGTAGTTCCCTAGGTCCTCCCTACAACCCTTCTTGTAGATGGGCATATCAGCCAGCCTCCAGTCAAGTGGAACTTCCCCAGTCAGCCAGGACTGTTGGAAGATGATGGAAATGGGTTTGGCAGCACATCTGCCAGCTCCATCAATAGTCTTGGGTGGACCCCATCTGGCCCCATAGACTTGTGGGATTCTATCTGAGCAAGAAAGTCTCTAACCACCTCCTCTTGAATAATGGGAGCTTTGTTCTGCTCCACTAGCTCCTGGGTGTGTACACCCAGGGAACAACTTTCCTTGCTATTAGAAATCAGTCACATACCACTAGATATCAGAGCAAAAATACAAGGCAAAACTTCGCTGCCTAGCTCACATACCTGTACTTTTGGAAAATTTGATGATGGGATATGGAAGTCAGTGAAGAGGGTTCTATTTACTGCTTTTGTTTGCACTGAGCTGGAGAGTGGAGATCTATGAAAAAGAGGTAACTGAAGACTCATCAGTATTTTGTAAAAGATGAAAAAATTTTGTGGAAAGTACGTGGCCATAATAGAAAAACACATAGAAAGTTCACTCCACTCTCATGTTTCATGACTCATGGAGGTTTGTCAGAGACATGTTTCTGGAGATCCTCCTGGGAATGCTTGTGTCTGCTGTTAGTACAATTTACATGGCCCATTGAAAAGGCAGGATACTCAGGGATCGTACAAAGGGACATGAACACATTTGGAAGCTGCATTTTTATTAACCTTTTTCCTTTTTCATGTAATTTCACTGGCAAGTACTTATTAATATTGAGTGAATGAAGTTGTTGAGTTGTTGTACTAAATTTTGAAAGCTTTCAATACACTCTTCTACCATTTGCGAAGTAGCCGAAGTCCTAATTAGCATCGTTGGCACAACTTATCAATAGAGGTGCCAGAGACAGAAAGCTTGTTCTTACAGAAAAAGGATGCAGCAAAGCATTTATATACATGTTTAATTTTAATCACTATAATTTTAACGCTATGTATGAGTCAAGAGTTGTATAAGGAGAAACTTTGCTGTATCAGAGGAATATCCCAAAGAATCTAGAAAGCTTAGATATTTCAGAGATATCTCTCTCTGAAAAGAACTATGCTCAAAGCCTTCTGGGCCATATACAGCTTCATGAAAACTTAAACAATCAAATCCGTGTGTGTGTGAAATTTTCCTTTTAATTGTTAGTAGAAAGTAGGGTGGCTTCAGACCTAAATATCTTCACTTTTTTAGTTTAACAGTACTTAGTTTGTTTTCTTAAATTAGATATTCACAGACCTAAAACCAACTGATTATTAGCAACACAGGTTTGCAGGAATTTTTTTCTTGCCTCCCTGGTGTTTACATCATGCAGCATGACACTGGTACATTATATTGTATGGTTGCCATTGAACTCCTTAGACATTCCTGAGTCT
This sequence comes from Clamator glandarius, assembly GCA_033459285.1. Taxonomy (NCBI): domain Eukaryota; kingdom Metazoa; phylum Chordata; class Aves; order Cuculiformes; family Cuculidae; genus Clamator; species Clamator glandarius. The sequence goes on from JAUNZM010000174.1 coordinate 895,598, forward strand.
GCTATTGCAGGATAAAACAAGTAATTTAAGTTTCTGGTTCCCCTGTCAAAGGTAAGACAAAATGTGTAATGTTCTTGTTCTGTTCAAGAAGATCTTCCTACTATTCAATTTGACAAGAATGTGTGAGTGTAGGTGTCTTCTGAATACTACTACACTGAAAACTTTAAAAAATATTTTGATACTGAGAATTCTAATATTAAAAATTGTCTAAGACTTGCAAGCTCATCTAAACTATAGTAATCTCTAGGATTTTTGGAAAAATATGGGTAAAATTACGGACACAATTTTAATAGTGTTAAACTGCAAATCTCATGCAAAGTATTTCCAAATCTTAACTCTAAATTCTAGTTTAAATCTAATTCAGATTTTCCTAGTTCATCCATTCTAACATAGCCTCAAGAAAGTAAAGCAACAATAAGCATTAGCAGATTAATATTGAAAGCCTATTAAGAAAGCTGGCTCCCACTTAAAAAACAATTTAGTGTTTCATAACTGGAATTGGAGTTAGTAATATTTGCCATTGGGAATGAGCTTATGTTTCTACAAATCTAATTTCAACATACAAACTATGCATCTCTTTTTATCTCAAATGCAAATGAGTTACACAATTTAAGCTCTGAATGTAAGGAAAAAGATGTTTTGAAGTCTTAATTATAATTATATTCCAGAGCTTCAAATAAAGCTTTACGTGTGCAGCTTTGTGCAAAACTTAACTTATAGATCTATTCCAATTTTTTTTTTGGTAATCAACATTCCTGTTTTCCATGGGGGAGGATTCTGTTTTGCTTCAATATAAAACTCAACCAAGATGTACATTTGGCATTTGATGTGGAGTCAAAACCCACCTGAAACTTGAACTTCTCCTGGTTTCTCTTCAGATCAGTCTTCAAGCTTATAAGCCTTCTTTTAGATAATACGTTACTGGAAAAAAAGGTAGCTAATAATATAAAGGCCTAGTGAGATACAGAGATTCATGATAAAATCAACAGTTCACCATTTCTTTAAAATATTTCTGACTTATGTTATTCCATGAAGTCTTGCATACTGTTCATAACACTTTAAGGCTTTTGTGTAAAGTCTGTATCAGTGAGGTTAAAGCTTTTTTCAGGCACTAAAATGAACCCTAGATATATAAAAGCAAGTAAGTACTAACTTTTCCTAGTAATTTTGCCCAAAGCATTGTCTACAAACAAATTAGTGGAGATAAAATCTTGGGGTTTTGTGGGGGCATTTTTTTATCGTATTTTACAATTCTGTCCATATTCATTCTTCTGTTTCTATTTAATTTGAACACAATTCTGCAGAACTGGACATAATTTTTGGGGTTTTTTTATCTGTAAACATTGACCATTAGGATTTCAGCTAGAGTTTTTATACATTCTTTATCATTTCTCCCCTACATGTTGTACAATTGAAAATTAGTGGTTTTATGATTTATGGTTATACAGGGACGGTTTGTCCTCTGGTGTGGCTCTATGGCTACTGACAGGGAGATGCCAATTTAGCCTGCTGAAGATGTGACTTCCTGCAGTCAGCAAGGAGGTAGCGGCAAGCAAGATGACTTTCAGGAATTGTAACCATTCATCATTTCAGAATGTCATTGTGAGATTAAACTAGCAAGAATGCATCATTTTAACTTTTATGTTTTCTTCAGTCTCTAATATTGGTACTTCTGGAGATTGTCTCTCTGCATATAAACACATATTCATGCATACATATCCAAATATACTTATAAACAAATATAAAGTCTGCAATGATTTAAAAATACTGACATGAGTGGCAACTCCAGAGGGAAAATAACAAAGAGACTGAAGAAGTCTGTATCCTGAATCCCCACATAAACTTATAGTAAAATAGAAAACAGTAAGGGAGAATTCCCTCCAAAGAATGGCAGTAGAGTATGTAACAAGCAGGTTATACAATAGGGTTTTCACTTCTTTAAAGTGCTACATTGTCTGAGCATTTACATACTATTTTTTCTTATTATGTGTTTTCTCAAGCGGGTGATTATTTAAAGAATTTATTTTAAAATAACAATATTTGCAGACTTACAAAACACTAGCACAACACAACTCGTCATTTTATGTTACCTTTTACATATGTAGGTAAAACCAAAATAACCTTAGAAATGTGTTTGTTCTTAATTGTGAGTTTAGTTGTTCTTTTCTTATGCAAATATCATGCTCGGTAGGAGGAGATAGGCCAAAGCCATTAATCAGGTAGGATCTGATTACAAAAGAAGATCATTCACTTGAAAAAGCACGGTACAACAAAAAAGGAGCTTCATAAAGAGGGTCCAGGTCATCCTCCTTTCCTTTTCAGTCTCAATATTAAAAAATAAATAAAAAAATAATTGCACGTAAAAGTTTAAATGAATCATTATGTGACCAAAGGGTAAAATGACCAAAAATCTCAAATTACACCATAGTAATTACAAAATGTTAAAGAGTTTCACTCTTTTCCCTAGTAAAAAAAAGATAAAAAATAAAGTTCCAGCTCTTTGAGGCATACATACAAAGTCCCATGCTCAGAATTAGTCACAGAGACACTGAAAAAACATTTAATCATTCATACATACAAAGTCCCATGCTCAGATTTAGTCACAGAAACACTGAAAAAATGTTTAATAATTTTAAAGAATTTTTATTTGATCCACAGTAGGCATGTGTCCCTTTCACAAAAAGCACACAGTATCTGGCATCCCTTGGTGATTCCTGCTCTGTTGAGAATGAGAACAGATGGAATGCAGATGAAGATCAAACCAGTCTCACATCTCCAGTTGTGGTGGGTGAAGGTTAGAAAATGTAGACAGAGCAGTGCACGAGAGCAACAAAGCTGTTGTATGTGCTGCCAGGCAAAGGTTTTATATGCTCAGTGTGAGACTTATTGGTATTTACTTCACAAACAGGGTTGTGAGTTGCAAAACAAAGCATACCCTAGAGACATTGTAAAGGAAAATTTTCAAACTTGAATATGCCTGGAAAAGAAAAAGAAGAATGATTCAATAGGGAAAGCATTAAGCTTGACATATTCAACAGCAGTTCTGTGCTCAGTAACAAACTTTCTGCTTCATGAGATCAATTACAAGGATCAAATTCTTAAGACAGACATATTTAGATACCAAAGATATGGAATCTGCATATGAAACTTCTAGTATCCAGATTTCTCTTACTGGATGTGCATAAAGCAGCCTAAATCCTTAGAACAACTTCTATATGTCTTTGTCTCAGTAGATTTTTAAAACTGTTGCCCAGTTGGCCTTCTTTTGTATAAGTGGTAGTAGTAATCATCGTCACAGTATACCTCTTTTCTCCTCTGCCTCCACCCACTGCAAAAAAAATTACAGGACAAGCCACCACCATTGTCTCCCTGGAGGTAAGAAGTTCAGTGTCATGCTCTTTCCCTTCCTGAAGGGATGTTCTTCCAACTCTGTGTTGAATGCCTTAGCTATCACCCTTTTTTTGTTATACTAGTGAGAAACTAACATTTATTATGCGAGATTCTAGGTATTAAAACGCTTGTTTTAGAAGTGAGATGGAGGGAAGGAGTGAGATTCTGTACGTGAGACAGATGGTTCACTTTTCTTGCTGAACCTTTTTCACTTTTCATACACCTCACCAGAAGCAGATGAAAACTCACAGTGATTGTTTAATTCATTCATTGAACCTACTCAACTCCAGAAGTATCACGTAGATGACAGTACGCTTAAAATTAAGTATCATCACCTTTTCACTCTCAGGGTCCTCAAACATTATGTCTCCTACATATTTTGCCTCTGCTGTATGCACTAAAATGTTGTCTTACAATAAATATTTTTTAGAAACAGGGGTTCCCCTCCAATTTTTGCGGTGTTGTGTTTTGTTTGAGTTTCTTTTTCCCTGTAGTTCTGGTGCCTATTGGATTCTTCTATTGGAAGAGATCTGCTGTTATTTACCTTTACTACATGAATTACTGGATTAGCATCCTTTTCTGTCTCTCTCACTTCCTGAAATTGCTGTGTGCCCATCACCATGAGTGTTTGTGATCTCAGTTAATGATTGCTTTGGTGAATTTCTGGAATCTCCAAAGCAAGTTACATCCTGAAATGGCTATGATAAAGGAAAAATTCCAGCTAGCTTGAAGTCACACACAGCTTTCCTGGCAATTGTTGACTGTCCCTGGTAAAGACTTTCTATAACAAGTGAATACACACTAAGTTTCAAACTTAGGGCTAGCCAGTTGTGGAACTATATTCCAGACTAATTAATATGCACATACTCCCACTCCAACATTAGAAATCATACACATTAATTTCATACACTGGTACATTGGAAGTCTTTTCTTAAAGCAAACACCTGAACTCTGTGTATACACATAATATTTATAACCTTGTGTTTAAATATATGGCAGTATTATATATTAAACTTACACCTGCCTCTGCACATCATTTGGTTTTGTAGTGTTCTAAAAAGTTCTAATGTTTCTGTTTCATTTTTTTACCTTTTTTTCAATCTCAGGATTTTGTTTGAGGTGTCAATCTGTCAGTTCACACATAAAGATGTATTTTGTGAGCCTGTAAAATTGTTATCTGAGCCTCTGAAGTTTTTCAAATAATTACAGGAACTGCCTTCTTTGTCTGCTTTGCACTAGCTCTGTTTTGCTTTTTATTTGATACCACTCCTTTCAGTATTAGGACACATGAAGTTCCAACGTACGTTCCAGTTTTTACTATGCTGTAATTCTATTCTTCAGTTTCTATACCATAAAAGCATCCAAAGAGATGCAGTATGTATCTAAAGATAGTACTCTTTTCAAAAGGCCTTTGTAGAATATGGAAGTCTTTATAATAAATCCAGAGGGCAGGTATTTTCCATTCCCAGAAAGGAATTCCAGCTCTGTTATAAAAGATATCACTTCGGGCAAGGTGCCTATATTCAGTGTCAATCTCAGAAATTCTAAATTAGGTTTTCAGTTTTAGCACATGTCAGTATTTGCATGTGATGAGCTATGATTCAGTGATAACTATCGGAATATTCTAGCATAAAAGGCAGGGCTACCCACGGGAATACAACCATATAAGCAACTAGTCAGGCTGATTTCAGATAAGCAGTTTCTCTTGATGCTTAGCAGATTATAACAATTTTGGAATATTTTTATCTCAGTTAAAGAATTTAATTCTGATTGGGTACAAAAAAAATTATTGTAACTGCTTCTATTGCTTACAACTCTCGCTTAGTATCTGGATATATTTTGCATTGTGTGATTCAAGAATTGGACTTGCTGTATTTTTCCCATGTTATGGTACAACACAATGAGAAGGAGGAGAGCTTTTCACAAAAAATCACACCAAGAACTGCTTGTTCTGGTATTGAAAACTATCTGTGAAGTAGTACTGCAATGCATACGAGATTGCTATGACTGGAATCCAAATGCTCAGTTTAAGGGTCTTAGTAAAGAAAGGCAGAAAATGTTCTGTGTAAGAAAGACTGAGTATAGGCAGCAGCAAGCTGGGTTAGCTGTGGTGCTTATTTGGGAGCATCCAACCAAAGAGAGAGACATATAGGACCTAACTGGAAGTGTGGGATAAGGCCATCAGCGTACATTAACAGCATAATTCCAGCTTGTGAAGAATGGCCCTGATAACAATTTTTACGATAGCAATTTCATGTAGAGGCTCATCTTACAAAAATTCCTCGAAATTAAGAGAAGTTGAACAAAAAAAAATCTGCCAGCCTCTGCAGTTCTGGGTGATACTTAATAATAAAAAGCTGTTTAAGTCTTTGTATAAATCTGTAGTCCTGTCTCAGAGAAAAATGGATGATTTTATAATTCCTTTACAAACTCTTAGATTTCTTAAATTTTTCTGGCTTCATTGTGCTCAAATAATTAAGCTGTGAATCATACTATCCACAGCCATCTGGGATTTTGGGAAGAAATAAATGAAAAATTGAGCAGAGACTTGGGAGGGTCTTCAGCTAACTAGGTCTCTAAAACAACTGGTCTGTTGCCCAAAGCTTTTGGGTCAAGATCACAGAATCATAGAATCACTCATTTGGAAAAGGTCCACAGGATCATTGAGTCCACTGACCCTTTCTGTGAACAATCTTTTTTCTGATGTCGAGCCTGAACCTCCCCTGGTGGAGCTTGAGGCCATTCTCTCTTGACCTATTCCCTGCCACCTGGGAGAAGAGGACAGCTCCCTCCTCTCTACAACCTCCTTCCAGGTAGCTGTAGAGAGCAATAACATCACCCCTCAGCCTCCCAGCTCCCTTAGGTGCTCCTCCATTTCCAATGGGATGAGGTTTAACAAGGCCAAATGCCGGGTCCTGCACTTGAGGCACAACAACCTTATGCAGAGGTACAGACTAGGAGAAGTCTGTCTGGAAAGCTGCCTGAAGGAGAAAGACCTGGGGGTGTTGGTTGACAATCGACTGAATATGAGCCAGCAGTGTGCCCAGGTGGCCAAGAAGGCCAATGGCATCTTGGCTTGTATCAGAAACGGCGTAACCAGCAGGTCCAGGGAGGTTATTCTCCCTCTGTACTCGGCACTGGTGAGACTGCACCTCGAATCCTGTGTTCAGTTCTGAGCCCCTCACCACAAGAAGGATGTTGAGGCTCTGGAGCGAGTCCAGAGAAGAGCAACAAGGGGCTGGAGAACAGGCCTTATGAGGAGCAGCTGAGAGAGCTAGGGTTGTTTAGCCTGGAGAAGAGAAGGCTGAGGGGAGACCTCATTGGTCTCTATAACTACCTGAAAGGAGGTTGTAGAGAGTAGGGTGCTGGCCTCTTCTCCCAAGTGACAGGAGACAGGAAGAGAGAACGGCCACAAGCTCCACCAGGGGAGATTTAGGCTTGACATTAGGAAAAAATTTTTCATGGAAAGGGTCATTGGGCACTAGAACAGGCTGCCCAGGGAGATGGTTGATTCACCTTCCATGGAAGTGTTTAAGGCATGGATGGATGAGGTGCTAAGGGGCATGTTTTAGTGTTTGATAGGAATGGTTGGACTCGATGATCCAGTGGTTATCTTCCAACCTGGTTATTCTATGATTCTATAAGACTTGTTCTCCAGACCCTTCACCAGCTTCATCGTTGTTCTCTGGAAATGCTCCAGAGCCTCAACATCCTTCTTCTGATGAGGGGCCCAAAACTGAAAACAGTACTCGAGGTGCTGTCTCACCAGTGCCGAGTACAGAGGGAGAATAACCTCCCTGGACCTGCTGGCTATGCTGTTTCTGATACAGGCCAAGATGCCATTGGCCTTCTTGGCCACCTGGGCACACTGCTGGCTCATGTTCAGTCTCTGTCAATCAACACTCCGAGGTCCTTCTCCTCCAGGCAGCTTTCTAGACAGACCTCTCCTAGTCTGTAGCACTGCATAGGGTTGTTGTGCTCAAATGCAGGATCCGGCATTTGGCCTTGTTAAACGTCTTGCCACTGGACTCTGCCCAGCGGTCCAGCCTGTTCAGATCCCTTTGTAGCCTCCTGACCCTCCAGCAGATCAACACTTCCACCCAGCTCGGTGTCGTCTGCAAACTTGCTAAGGGTGCACCCATTGCCTTCATCCAGGTCATTGATAAAGACATGGAACAGGGCTGGACCCAGCACTGAGCCCTGGGGAACATCACTTGTAACTGGCCTCCAGCTGGATTTAACTCCATTTACCACCACTCTCTGGGCCTGGCCATCCAACCAGTTTTCCACCCAGGAGGGTGTGCGCCTTTCCAGGACAGAGGCTGAAAGTTTCCGTAGCAGAATGCCGTGAGAAACTTTGTCAAAGGCTTTACTAAAGTCCAAGAAGACTGCATCCACAGCCTTTCCCTCATCTTGTAGGCAGGTCACTGCCATAGAAGGCAATCAGATTAGTTTGGCAAGACCCTCATTTGTAAACCTGTGTTGACTGAGCCTGATCACCCAGTTCTCTATCATGTACTGTATGATAGCACTGAAGTTCACCTGCTCCATGACTTTCCCTGGCACTGAGGTCAGATTGACCAGCCTGTAGTTCCCTGGATCCTCCTTCCAACCCTTCTTGTAGATGGGTACAACATCAGCCAGCCTCCAGAGCAGTGGAACTTCCCCAGTTAGCCAGGACTGTTGGAAGATGATGGAAAGGGATTTGGCCAGCACATCTGCCAGTTCCATCAATAGTCTTGGGTGAATCCCATCAGGTCCCATAGGCTTGTGGGATTCTATCTGGGCAAGGAAGTCTCTAACCACCTCCTCTTGAATCATGGGAGCTTTGTTCTGCTCCACTAGCTCCTGAGTGTGTACACCCAGGGAACAACTTTCCTTACTATTAAAGACTGAGGCAAAAAAGGCATTAAGTACCTCAGGCTTGTCTTCATCCTTTGTCACAGTTATTCCCTTTGCATCTAATAAGGACTGCATAGTCTCCCTGGTCCTCCTTTTATTGTTAATATATTTATAGGAAGATTTTTTGTTATCTTTCACTGTCTTGGCCAATCTGAGCTCTAGTTGGGCTTTAGCCCTCCACATTTTTTCTCTGCACAATCTCACTTCCTTGCTGTAATCTACGCAAGATGCCTGTCCCTTCTTTCAAAGTTTATAGACATAGATGATATGTATTTTCCCATGTCAAAAAAGATTAAATTTTTACAGGATTGGTAATTCCAAAAAAGATTTGATCCCCTTAAGCTATGAGAAATAGGTTTCGTTTAGCAGTATTTGTGATTAAGAATTTAGGAATAGGGCCTTAGTCAATAACATAAAATTAGAGTGTTATTTCTCACCTGTTATCAAAATTGACCACACTAGAAAGGCAGTGAGGTTTTTTGCCTCTTAGGAAAATGCGTTCCACTGAAAAATATCCCGAGTGAAATATGTTGAGTAATTTTGAAAGGCATTGATTTTTAATTGAATAAAATTCTACCGATGGGGACCAGGAGGTATGGAGTCTGTTAAAATGCAGGGAAATTCACTAAAAAGATAGCTACTATCACAGCATCAGAATGCATTGTAATTTGTGAAATCTGAAAGATTTTTTTAATGGCAATATTGAAATTGGAGAAGATTTTATTATTTGGGGCAATCTCTGGAGATGTAAACAGAGTTGAAAAAATGGTAACACGAGTAACATACTAACAACACAGTAAAAATTCCAGAGGAGTGAAGTATCTATAGCATCCTTCTAATCAAAACTATACTATTTAGTCCTTTAAAGCTGTAACAGCATAAGGCACACCGAGTTCAGAAATTATAAGGTTGATCAGTTAAGCTGAGTATAAAACATGTACACTGAACTCTAAAAATAATCATCAGTGACCTGAAGTCCAACTTAGATTTTAAAATAAACATTCTTGCACGTCAAAGGTCTTAGAAGACACAGTGTTCTTGAGAATGAATTGCAGACTACTCCTTCTTGTGTTAGGCATAGGAAATAAGTTTTTTTGGAAGCACAGAATAATATTTATACCTATAAACTAAGAGACTATCATTGCTTTAAGTTTCCAGGTCTTTAAAGGGACTAACATTTGCTCTATGTGTTTGGTAAATACTTTTCAATAGTTTCTGTGGTTATTCTTTGTGTATTATAACTTATGTCACCACTGGATCTTGTACTCCTAAACAGCTGTCATGATAAGATCAGTTCAACCACTTCCCTACTGCTTTGCGTTCTGCCTGCCTGGACAGGGAGCACAGCAGAGACAAAATGAATATTTGCATTAGTCTTGCAGTATTCTGACTTGACTACACTGTGAAGCATGACAAAACAAGTGGAGGTTCAGATTATCTTTATTATCCTTCATTATGGACAAATATTCAAAGTACTGATTTTAGGTGCCATATGGATATTAAAAAAATGCCTAATGCTAAAATAGTACATTCAATATAAACTCGTTGGCCATTTAGACTATATAGGGTTTTTTTCTATTTTTCCTAAAGAAAAGTCAAGTTTTGGCAAATACTTAAAAACACGGACAAAAGTAGTTTTCTCAAAACCGCCAAATTTGTTGGCTTACTTTTCAAGCGACTAAACAGTAAATATGCAAATTTGTTAGTTTTTTTTTTTTTCAAAAGTGGTATGTGCACTGTAGATTATTTAATAAACAAAAAATAGATTAAATTTATCTGTTGTGAAGAAGAAAAATGTGTATATATATTGTTTGTCAGATGATTATAATTGCCATTTTTTTCTTATTTTGAATTACTCTTTTCAGAATTTAAATTATACCCTCACAGAGTTATTCTTACTACAGGTAGCAATCTCTATACTGAATGCTAAATCAAGAGCAAACCATTAGATTTATGTTGATATAACAGTGATGCAAATAGAAATTGAACATTGAAATTGAACACAATACTATCATTAACATTTCACACACTCCTGTAAGTAAAAAATATCTTTACTTTTCCCATTCTATAATCTCTCCTAGTCTGCAAGACAACTTCAGGAAATACTCGATGATTAATATTATATTTTTTCTTTGAGCATTTCTAGATGCAAACCCATATTCTGTGGAGACAATGAATGCCCTAAAGTCATGACATCTTCCAGTATCCAGCTAATTGAGACATAATGATGTAATGGAAAGCAAAATGCAGCCCATAGTGAATATAGTCATACTATTTTTCCTTAAGAAGAAAATATTACCTTTCTTTAAAATTCTATTTCATGAACTTTAAAGGGTGGTGGTAAACAGATACCCTTTCTGAATAATATAATTAATTTACAAATATAAAGACTTTGATATGACAAAAAGGCAGGGGGTTGGGGGAGGCAGCATGGTATAAATGAGAGATGATAATGAAATAGGTTTGAAAATTCCATTAATGTTGTGACAAGGACTTTAGTGCCCTGGTCCTGCTGAAGGTAGATACTTATGATAGGCTCTCTGGAAAATACTAGCGGTAAAGGGTGGTTAGGCATTGGAACATTCTGCCCAGGGAGGTGGTTGAGTCACCGTCCCTGGAGGTGTTTAAGGTGAGGGTGGATGAGGCACTTAGGGGCATGATTTAGGGATGGGTGGGAATGGTTGGACTCGACGATCCGGTGGGTCTCTTCCAACCTGGTTATTCTGTGATACTGTGTGATTTATTCCTGTGTCTCCACTTATTTACATAAAGGAAAATTTTTAAAGCATCCTAGATGAGCATCAAGTAGATTATGGTAGAGATATAAATTAAATATTTCAAAGGGGTTTTATTTTTTTTTATTTAGAAAAAAAACCCCAAACAAACAGAAAACCTCAATGCACAAGTCTTAGACTTTTCATTAAAGGCTGTACAGGCCTCTTGCCAGTATATTCAAAATGGAAAACATACCAGCAGAACAGGCCACGATGTGATGATGTAGCCATGGTTATCTGGAGAAGGACCTGGGGGTGTTGATTGATAGCTGGCTGAACATGAGCCAGCAGTGTGCCCAGGTGGCCAAGAAAGTCAGTGGCATCTTGGCTTGTATCAGAAATGGCGTGACCAACAGGTCCAGGGAGGTTATTCTCCCTCTGTACTCGGCACTGGTGAGACTGCACCTCAAATATTGCCTTCATTTCTGGGCCCCTCACCACAAGAAGGATGTTGAGGCTCTGGAGAGAGTCCAGAGAAGAGCAACAAAGCTGGTGAAGGATCTGGAGAACAAGTCTTATGAGGAGCGGCTGAGGGAGCTGGGGTTGTTTAGCCTGGAGAAGAGGAGGCTAAGGGGGGACCTTATTGCTCTCTACAACTACCTGAAAGAAGCTGTAGAGAGTGTAGAAAGGTGAGTGCTGGCCTCTTCTCCTGAGTGACAGGTGGTAGGATAAAGGGGAATGGCTTCAAGCTGTGCCAGGGGACGTTCAGACTGGATATTAGAAATAAATTGCTCACAGTAATGATCATTGGGCACTGGAACAAGCTGCCCAGGGAGGTGGTTGCGTCACAGTCCCTGGAGGTGTTTAAAAGATGGGTAGACAAGGTGCTCAGGGACATGGTTTAGTGGCGGAAAGAAATGCTTGACCTTGATGATCCACAAAGTCTTTTCCAACCTGATGATTCTGTGATTCTGTGATCTATAAACTAAAGTAATTCTGTGATCTATAAACTAAAGTAATTCTCAGATACACTACTACCTGAGTAAGGTGGTAAGCAGCACTGTTGCGTTGTGGCTGACATCAAGCCACCAATCTCTTCTCCTGTGTGGTAGTAAGGCTTTAACTCAACACACATTAGATTACAGTGGAATACTGTTTTCTGTCCCCAGTACAGGAAAGACATGGATTGTATAGGCTAACACTGAGATTGTTGGGTCTATAACATTTGTTCTGTAAGGAGAGGCTGGTGGAGCTGGACTTCGTCTGGCAGAAACAGTACAGCTTTTGGAGATCTAATGGCAGCTCCCAATACCTACAATGAGTAATCAAGAAGCTGGATACATGCTCTTCATAAAAGACAATAAACACAACTATAAACATGATGGTTCACACTGGCTATATGGAGAAGCTTGTTCCCCATGAGGAGTGTTAAGCCATGACAGAAATTACCAAGAAATACAGTGTGGTTTGCATGCTTTGAGGTTTTCAAGACATGACTGGGTACAAACTGGTCTGATCCAACAGCAGACCCTACTGTGAGCAGGATATTGGACCACAGACATCCTGAGATCCCTTCCAGCTTGAAATATACTATGAGCCTAATGAACACATGGATATCTTTTGAATGTACAGAGCACTCTGAACTGCAGGAAAAACACTGTAAATTAAACCAGTCAGGGCCAGTAATAACTACAATTCAGGTAACAAAATGCAAATATAATATGTAGGGATTTCCTGCCTTTCTTGATCAAGCCCACAGCCTCTGAAAGACATTTGTCTTAACAGATTTCAAAGCAAAGCACGTTTCTATCTTCAGAATGGAAAAAGTGGTGGCCTTGAAAGGAGCACACAATAGCCCTAGATATGCTCCCTAGTCTATTCAAATGAATAGCTCCCTGGAGCTATTCCTTTGCACAAACATTTCCCAAACCCATTAACCATTATCTCTGTGGAACTAATTGAACAAGAGGACTTATGGCCTGAATGATATAGTATTAGTATCAAGAGTAATGTAATGGCAATTGATCGATCTTTGCTGCAGAAGAAAGAACTAAGTTAGAATTCAGGTAAAAAAAATAATGCTGAGGTATTTTTATTAAGTAAAGCATGAAATGGAAACTGATGAACAGACGGATTTATGCTGATGCTGTCTGAAAGCAATGAGTTTTATAAAGCTTGCATCATGAATAACAGGTGTTATTTGGAAGGGGAAACAGGAGATGAAGTTGGATACAAGAAGGCTAATTAGTTTCAGCAGGTTCAAATACGTATATTTTAAGTCTCTCTCTGTCATGAACAGAAAGGGTTTTATAAATGTCTTGAATGTGTTACTCAGATAAGTTATCTGTTTAGGTTCCAGTGTTTTGGGTAGGTTTTTTGTTTGGTTGGTTGGTTTTCCATTCAGCTTTCAACCTAGTGAATTTAGTTCAGAAAACACTTCATCATATCACAGAATTATAGAACCATAGGATATCCAGATTCCAAAGGGACTCAGGAGTATAATCAAGTTTATCTCCTGACACAGAGCAACCTAAAATTTGTATGACTTATTTAAGTGTTGTCAAAACGCTTCATGAACACTGATAGGCATGAAACCATTGACTGTTTCCCTAAGGAGTTTGTTCCAGTGCTAGACCATCCTCTTAGTGAAGAACTTTTTCACAAGAACCAATCTGAACTTCGCCTGACGCAGCTTTAAGCCATCTCTTCACATCCTACCACTGGACACCAGAGATAAGGTCAGCACCTCTCCCTTCACTCCCCCTTGTGAGAAAGCTGTAGACAGCAATAAGGTGACATCCCAGACTCCTCTTCTACAAACCGAACAAACCTTGTATCCTCAGCCACCCCTCATAAGTCATGCCCTCTAGTCCTTTGACCATCTTCCTTGCCTTCTTTTTGATGCATTGTGATATTTTATATCCTATGGTGGAATTGCACACAGTACTTGAGGTGAGGCTGCACCAGTGCTGAGCATAGTGGGACAGTTACTTCTTTCCACCAGCTATCTACTGTGCTTAATGCACACTAGGATATGCCCAGCCCTTTTGGCTGCCAAACCACATTGTTGACGCATATTGAGTTTACCACCAACCAGTCTCTCTCATCTCTTACTGCAGGGCTGATGACCAACCTTTTTTCCTCCAGTCTACATGTACATCCAGGAATGCACCATCCCAGGTGCAGAATCTGATATTTGTCCTTAATTTATAATATTGAAGGCACAGATATGCTCACATATAACCTTAAAGACATGTGTAAACCCTTTGTTATGGCATCTATCAAAGATGTTTTTATCTGTTCCATTAAAATATTATTTTAGAATGCCGATCTCACTCAGCATCCTTTCCACAGCTCATCCTACTGAATATGCTTTTTGCCATTTTGCAAACATTGCTTTCAGTAGCAGCTGAAAGATGAAAGACCTACTATGATTACTAAGGAACAGACATGGGAAAAAATACCAAAAGGGTATTATATCAGCTATATAATAAGTGAGTAATTACCTGGAAGAATAATTTCTACAATCCAAAGAGCTTTGTAGAAATAAACTCCAAAAATGTTAGTGCTTATAAATTATTTACACGTCATGATTTCAACCACATAGTGGTAACTGACAAAAATTGGGAAAAACTGGAGTCTTCCAAATATGATAACACCAGACACCATTCTGGAAAAGATCTGTGGCTTTGTGTTTTCCATTAGCTCTCCATGTGACCGAACAATTAAAATAAAACCCTACAACAGACAATTAGAGGCTAATCACCACAAGGAAAGGTCTCCTTTTTAACTCCACTTCAATTTTAACTCATGAAGAATGAGGTTTCTGGTCCTTTCAAAAATGTTAATTACTGATATAATTCTTCTTCTTCTAGTTGATATACATTCCTCACCTTCTTTTGAATCTCATTAATCTCTCATCCTGTTGGTATCCTGTGCTAATGAGCTCCACAGTCAGGTCTTAGACAAGGAAAATAATTGTTTCATTTCAAACTTTTCTGTTTTGTTGTATGTTTCCTCATTTCTGCACTGCAGAACAGAGCACCTTAAATTTCTTTAATGATATATTACTTCACATATTTTGTGTCA
Source organism: Clamator glandarius (assembly GCA_033459285.1). NCBI lineage: Eukaryota > Metazoa > Chordata > Aves > Cuculiformes > Cuculidae > Clamator > Clamator glandarius. The sequence continues at coordinate 910,693 of JAUNZM010000174.1, forward strand.
TATTTTTTTGGTTTTTTTTTTAAAGGAAAGAACTTCAAAACACTGCTTCTACAGATCTTGTGGCTCCCTTGCTCTAAATTTACGAGAATAAAGAACAAATTATGCCAGAGGCAGAATTTTTCAATACATTGCTGAAAGTCTGTTTTAATATAATATTTCCTATGGAAACCTGTATGATACGTTTTTTTATGAAAAAATCCTTCCAAACATATTTGCTTATAATTCTTTATATGTCCTTTCTATAATAATGCTAAAAGTACAGTTAATAATAAATGTATGGGTTCTGAGACAGTCTTGCATCAGGTTGTTAAAATAATGTATATAATTTTTTTTTCTGGGAATTTCTTTGTTTCATTATTTTCTTTTAGGAAATAAGCATTCATTTAGTTTTCATTTATTTCCTCATAAAAAATCCCTAAGTAGCAGAGTTGTTTGGAAACATTTTGCAGCCAGATAGTGGTTCTTAAAATCTGAAATATTTCACAATAACACTTCTTTTCAGGCAAAATACCAATAGAATTTAGGTTTTATTTCCTTCCTAATTTCTTAGCAGCCAGTCCACCAAAACTCACTGTTTATGGTACAGAGACTGGGTTTCCAAGGTTTCTGTATCTGGGACTTGGACACAGAGATTTAAAAACCAAAATAAAGATACTCTAAATTATTTGGTTTTTTTTTTTTTTTTTAAATCCACATTGTTTCTTTTTTTTTTTTTTTTTTACAATAGCATGACTCAGAGTATCTGCTCAGGCTCAATGAGTAGCCTCAGAAGTCTAGCTGGGAACATTCTCTAGATTTTAAAGTATTGATCCTTATACTGCTACAGATTTCATACTTCTACAGTCTTGACAAGCAAAACAAGGAGGGAAGTATTTTGTGGGGGATCAAATACGTCCATTCAGAACAATCTCTCAGCTTTTACAAAACCAGGAATACATACTATTCTAAAACTGAATCTAATTCCTTTTCTTAAAAACTAAATTTCGTGCATAATTTCACTCTTTTGAGAGTTATCTCATGTTTTCAAATTGCAACTGAGTCAGAATCTTATCAAATACATGTTCAGCTTCTGGCGCAATGGGTCTATATATTAGTTAAAGTTTCCAGATGCTCTGAAAACAGTAATTACCTGTTGCTCTGCTGGGTCCCGGATTCTCACACTGTAAAATTAAAACCTGAGAATGTCATAAGATATTACAATCTATTACAGTTGTGCCGTACTATAACAGAGAGCATCAAGAACTCTAATATTAAGAAAAATGTGTCATTTTCTTGTAAAATCTTCAATAGCTATGAAAAACAAACAGAAATCAGTTCAAGACAAATATGTGAACAAAACCTGTGGTTGATATTGATGGAAAGCTTATTTCTGCCAAACAAATTGCAAAAATTGCTCAAAACCAGTTTATCTTTGAAAAAATATGACCTCCTGTAATACTGCCACAGTCAAACAGACCTTTTCTGAACCTCTGAGCAAAAAATCATGTGAGTTGAAACTGCCTAAGGTCAGTTTTAACCGAAGGACCCAATTTCTCTAGGATTTCAAGTGAGGTTAGAGGAATAAATTCAGAATATAAATACTATAACTGACACAAATCACCTAGTTCCTTTCTTCTCCTCCCCATCCCTTTGTCTCTGTCTCTTTATATTTTTCCTTATTTTGAATACAAATATTTAGGTTATGTAGTTGCGGGTTTCTAGGCAAAGAACAAACTCTGGAGGAGAGAATGTATTCATCAGTTAATTGCAGTCAGAATACTGCATGGTACCTTTTCCTAAATTCAAAGGCAAGAAAGTTGTTATCTGTGAAGTAAAAAAGTAAAAAACGCTGAGCATGCCTCTCCACGTTAATTATCTTGGTTACATCTACAGCCTTGCACATTTGTATGCTCACCTTGTCATTCTGTAGAATCTGAATCCCTGATATTGAACAGCAGGTGAATGTGGGAAGTATAAAAGAAAGTTAAATCAAAGATAGGATTGGCACGAGGTAGTGATGGCACAAGGAAAACAGGAGATCTAAAGTAAGTTCTTAATTTGGTTGTGCGTGCTACAGAGCAAGTCACTTTTATTTCTGCTAACCTTTCTCCCAGTCCATAAAACACAGAACATATTTTATTCAACCTGGTGGTTTTTGTCAGTTTGTCATTTATTTGAAATTTTGGCAGGGTAGAGCTGTGTCTTAGCAGAGGTTTATGTGTAACTGAACCCAATAGGACTTATCAGCTGAGAATTCTCAGCTCTACTAGAACACTGGAAAGCAATAAGAGGCAGAGCAGAACAGAGATGTTCTTATTTCAAGTATCAAGTAGAGACAGGTATAATATTACTGAATTTAAATGGGCAACTGAAGGGAGAATAGCAATCAACACAACAGTAGCCATTTTCTGTCATTCAGAGACCTTTAAAACAGAGAAAGTGAAAGAAAAACCTTACGATTATTATATATTTCTGACTTGATTTCCTAAGCAGGAAAGTCAGTCACTAATGAAATACACTTTGGTTGTATATATATGATGCTCTTTATATTTTCAAATATCTTGATTTCACTTCTACACATCTGTGTGCACATATATATGTATACACATACATATGCATACACATATACATAAAAATTTATACAATATACACACAGTAGATATACATACATATTTAATACTGAAGCATGCTTCAGAGTCATCTGTCTAGAATAAGAAACTTCTTTTAATTTCTTAATGAGGAGTCATTAGATGTGAAAAGATTAAAGTGGGTGATTTGGACAAAGGGCCTGCTTTTGCTGAATGTGTTGAAGTGTCAGCAAATTCAAAACAGCATTTGAGCTTTAGTTTTGAGGTCTGTTGAATAATTTTAGTGGGACAAAGCTTTAACCTGACTGATTATGAAAGAAATCCATGGTGCAGCAGCAGTAGCCCCAAAAATGGCAAGTGCTGGCTCATTTATAGCTGATAAAAGTTAAAAGACAGACACTTTCTTAGAAAAGGAGAAAATAGGGCAGCACAATACTGCTGCATGACAAATTATTATTCAGCAGGCAGCTTGATGAGGGCAGCTTCATAGGTAGTTGAAGGTTAATGATATTTAATTTTTATATCACTAAAGCTGCCTTTCAATTTTGCAAGGTACCTAAAAGGTAATTTTGACATTAAAATAAATAGCTTTTATATAAACAATCAGTAAAAAAGGGAGGAATTGAATCCTACGTTGAACTTATTGGCACAGTCTATGATACTTTCAGATGAAAACTACATCTAAGATTTGATTTTTGTAATTCAATATTTGGAAGTAGTAAGGGAATGACTTTATTAATAAAATTAATGTTGATTTGGCAGCAATATTCCGATTGCCTTTTTACCCTTTTCCTTTTCTAGTTTTCTGGTTCTAGAAAACTCAGGACTATATTTGTAAAGTAGACTTGAGACTGAGAACAGAAAAATTCCACCTATTTTTACTCTAAAGCCAGTATTAGTGCTGAGACTGACCTTGTATTTTCAAATCATGAACTCTGATTGGCTTTGGTTATTCGCTTAGATGAGTGGGGCTGATAACACCCTCATCTTGTAAACACTGGTCAATATGCTTAACATGGCTCATGACAAGAGGGAATGGCCACAAGCTCCGCCAGGGGAGATTTAGGCTGGACATTAGGAAAAAATTTTTCACAGAAAGGGTCATTGGGCACTGGAACAGGCTACCCAGGGAGGGGGTTGATTCACCTTCCCTGGAGGTGTTTAAGGCACGGGTGGACGAGGTGCTGAGGGGCATGGTTTAGTGTTTGATAGGAATGGTTGGACTCGATTATCCAGTGGGTCTCTTCCAACGTGGTTATTCTATGATTCTATGATTATTCCAACTGTGGCCTGGTGAGGTCTGTGAGAGTAAACACATGAAAAGCACTTGCAAGAGAAAAATTTATGAACCATAAATCATTGAAAATTAAACCTGCTTGGATAAAAAAATATGATTGCTATAGTACTTGGTATAGCTACTCATCCTGGTATAGCTTCCATTAGGGTTTAAGTAGATTTTTCAGATGTTCTCGTATACTTTGGTATCCTGATTAAAGTATCCTAAATATCTGAATTTACTGGCAGAAAATGAACTGCACGCCTCCCAAGGTCATGCTGCCTGTTCCTGTGGACTTTGTTGGTATTTTTTTTTAAATCTTTCTCAATTTGGTCTGTAGTTTTTTTAAGAAATCTTGTGAAATCCCACAAGACCTGTTCTTGAAGCATGATTCACAGCACTGAGTTGTGAATAATGCATTGTGCTCTGCAAAGGCAGGTTCATAAAAACATGCTTTGAACAAGTAAATCATTCAGGTGAAACCAAAAACAAAATACTCATTTTTTCAAATGCTTTTTCCTTTATAGAAAAAAAAAAAAAAAGGAAGAAAAAGTTAAAACAAAGGTAACGCCTCTTGGGAAAATTGCAACATTTTTACCTTCTCAAGTTTTTATCTTTCCCCTCTTTGATTTAAACAGTCCTGTAGACACAGACACATATTTGTAATTTTGGTGTTGTCATTGCCAAATCACTGATTTTCACTGGAATTTTCTTCAGCTCTAAAATTCTGGTTTTGCTTTTATGAGGACGGAAAATTTTTCCTTAATCAATTTGAAATTATCCTTCCACTTCCCTTTCAGCCTGCCTTAGTGTGTTTCTAATACTCTTAAAATAAAACTTTATTAGAACTACCCTATGATCAAAATTTTAAAGAAAATAGAAACATATTTACCCACACAGTACTTCCATCTCCCTAATATTCTTTTAAAAAGTATCCATTTTTGTTTTTTAAAGACGGTGAGGGCTAGACTCCCAGGCAAATTAGGTTTCAAATCTTGATAAAACAAGATTTATGGCATCCACCTCAGCTCAGGTATTTTCCCAGAGTCTTCCATTGCAGTTCTGGGCCCCAGCTGCCATCCACACCCTTTTCTCTCTTTTTCTTGAACATTGTACTTCAGCTCCAGCTGCCTCTCTGCAGAAGGCCAGCCTGAGAGAACATTATCAACCTGCAAGAGTGCATAATAGAGAGACAAAAAAAAAAAAAAATTCCATAGAAGTGTTAATTTCTTATCAAAACTGTGCAATAAACTACAGTATCAACATGGTGCAGAACTTTTAATACATTTCAGAAACAGTCCCATCCCTTTCTGCAAGCCAGGTACCTGTATCTCTTGGAGGAAAAGCTTTGCAAGTAGAGCAATACTTAATGTAGCTTTATGCAGGTGTTACCCAGAAATCTCTTAGACAGCAGAACTTGGCATTTGTCACTGAAAACTAGAGATTTTCAAACAGTGGAGTCTGGCAAGGTTGCAATCTGAGATCCTGCTATCACACAAATAGGTTTGCATCGTACTCTCAAAGCATTTTTTTTCCTAAAACATTAATGATCTCTTTCTTTTGCACACAAAAAGCATTGAGTTGAAAAAGGACAATAGAAAGCCTAAAAAGAGTTTGACAGTTTAACAGAGGCCTTGGAAGAAAGTCACAGGATAATTTAATAGTTGTTTTCTTTAAAAGACTATGTAGAAAATGCCTGTTACTTTATTTATATTTTAAACACAGAGCTTTTTTCCTGCCTTGAAAGGACCTGTCTGAGAACTTCCAAGGTTGAAATATTGTAAGGAGAAAAAGAATGCAACAGTAAACCTCCAAACATCAGTATCCATCAAGCAAACCCTGTCTGGATGATAAGACAAAAGTCCACAAAATTATATCCTGTTGAACTATTAAGTTCAAATATGTCAATCCTAAAAATAACTAGGGCAAATCTTCTGTACAATTTTTGATGAATTCCAGAAAGTCTTTGTGAACATTTAAAATACCCTTTAATGGAAAAAAAAAAATCTCAAAATTTTTGCCATATAAATCACCTTAATGGGTAGGGACCACAGGAACAAGGCTTTTTAAAAACTCTACATTAAATCTAGATATGATATGCTTTTCCCTACATCTGGAATCACCTCAGACATCAGATATTTGGCCACTGAGCAGAAAAGCAGAGTGCAGGGCAGGGTGAGGATAGAGAACTGCAGATAAGCGTGGAGGGAAGAACAAACACCATCCTGTGATCCTAAGATCACCTGTAACATGGGAGCCACTAGTAGCCAGCCAGCTTAACAGAGAAGGACTTGAACATGGGGTTTCCACATCCTAACTTAATAGCTCAAGCACCTGTAAAGGTAAGGCCAGCCTGTATGTTTCCTGCCCTATCTTGGCCAATATTGTCTCCACATTTTAAGTCTCCAAGCCTGAAAATAATACAAATGGATGGTTTGAGAGTTGGGGTAGGTTTGTGTCGGTTTTTAAATTTCTTTTTTTGAACACTGAGTAAAGCCAATTCTGTGCCAGGAATGTGAATAAAGGAACGCCTGAAAGTCCCAAGTACCCTTGGAAAAAAAGGAAATCAGAGAATTGTGGGAAGACAAAAATAAGCTTATCTATTTAGTGTCATTCCTAAAATAATCACTATAGGTAGAAATCACAGACAAGCTATCTCAGCCACTGACTGCTCTCTGGAAAGATTTAGGTAGTACCGCTCCCCTTAGACACAACTGGTTTGTGCTGGGTTAAAAATGGAGCTTTTTTGTCCTGACTCTACCCCTGTAGGGGGTAGGGAACAGCAGAGAGCTGCATAAAACAGGAGTGGGCTGAGGAGTGCAAGAGGGTAGAGGCAGAGTCAAGCGTGCTGTAGTGATAGTTAAATAAAGGAAACTCAAAAAGCTTGCTAAATAGTCACCCCAGCAATTATTATAAGTCACTGTCTGAAAATGGAAGGGGAGAAGGGTAGAGTAGGAGTGAGGAAGGCAGGAAGCAATGAAGGAAATTATAAAGCCTTCTCTTTGTCTTTCCTGGGACCTCTGTGGGGTTTGCTCTGCAGCAAATGCTGCAGGGACATAGCATTTATTACACCAGATCAAGGATTAGTCCTCTATCCTCTGTTAGAAAGGAACCAATTCCAATTGCTTTGTAGAAAGGGAGTAGGGAATTAAGATTCCATCTCCAAAGTTCTCATTTTATCTCTACATATCTCAGCAGCAATGCTATTTTCATCACCTAAAGACAATATTCTCCCAGAACAATAAAGAGGTTAAAAACTAAGATGGTAATATAAATTGGATTTTTACACTCTCCCATCAAAAATGCTGAGATTACAACATGCATTTGAGTCACATTATTGGGCTTTTCCTTTTAAAAAAATGCTGCTAAATTTAAGTAAGTATACAGCTACACAAACTGTGCCTAGAAAAAGAAAACACATTGCAAAATTCATAATATGACTACTGGTAATGGTGAATATACAGAATACCTCAGTTGTATTGTAAAAGGGATGTATGTCTCTGTTCTTATTCCTGTGAGCAATTAAAGTGGGCAACCATGTCTATGTCTTGTCATTCTTTTCAAACTCGCTATAATTTTCTGACATCCCATGGAGAAGTTTCTGTGATGTCCTGGATACAGGGTCAGGCCTGGCACAGTATTGCTTTATTCAAAGAGCATGTGAAAAAAAGTCTGTCTGAAGTGCCATTGTCATTTTTCAGTACATATTTTTCTTGGGAAGTATTCCTATGCCTTGTAGAGCAGCAAACAAGAGCATTAGCAGATACCTGAAAAGTATTATTTCAGAAAGCCAAAATTAGAGTAGTCTGAAAATCTGTTAATAAAAGCCTCTGCCCTTTCTGCAAGGGGAAGAAGATGTAATACCTGTTAGACAATTTGACAGCTAAAGGAATCTTGCTGAACCTCTTTCTCTGCTAGTTCTTGACTATGAAGTTTTCCATGGAAAGGATGCTCACTGACATTAGTACAATGCCTGAAATCTTTAGAACAAAGGTGCTATGTCAGCATAAAGTATCATAAACAGCGCTTTATATTCCTTAGCTTCAGTGATGGAGCTGTCCCTTTCAAAGCAGAGGCTCCTTTATACAATTATCACCTAGCAGATATTCATCACAGATGTCCTTTGGATATGCAGTATATGTTCAGAACAGCCATGCTATTCATAAGCATACACACTTAAGACCACACATTTCACGTTCCACTGATGTTTGCAATAAAGTCGCAGTCACTGCAGGTGAAGTTGTGGCCTTGACAAGAACTCATAGGGAAAGGTCGTTTCTATCTGATAACAAATATATGCTGCAGAAAAAAAATGCCATGACAAAGCTGTAGGTCTGTTTTCCAAGTGTTTCTTACAGCTAACTTCTATGTAAAGTTGAGAAACACAGAAAACTCCCAGATACAGAATATTTTAAATAGCTGCTTTTTGCTTGCTCAGTTCAGCTTTGTCTTACAGCTTCTTTAAGGGCATTATCAATTAGGGGGAAAGTATAGGGAGAAAGGAAGGAAATCTTTATAATTAACCTTGGCACTTTTTTTCCCCTGCTCTTTTACTTTGTTTTCATTTTCGCAGATAAATTAAAATGTCACAGCTATCTGTAAGTCTCTGAATTCTCTGTTTTAGACCATTGCATGAATTTCCTTCTTCCCTATTCTCTTGTTCACAACATATCTGGTTCTGTCTCTACCCTATATCTTTGACTTTGTCCCAATATCACTACATATTAGAACTTTTGTGTAGAGAAAAAAATCAGAAGGGCAAAGGCTCAACTAGAAATCAGATTGGCAAAGTTGGTGAAAGATAACAAAAAATCTTTATATAAATATATGAATAATAATAAAAGGAGGACTAGGGAGACCATACAGTCCCTATTAGACACAGAAGGAACAATAGTGACAGGAAATGAGGAAAAGGCTGAGGTACTTAATGCCTTCTTTGCCTCAGTCTTTAATTGTAAAGAAAGATGCTCCCTTTCTGTACAAACCCTGGAGCTTGAGGAGCAACATGAGGCTCCCATGGTCCAAGAGGAGGTGGTCAGAGCCTTACTAGCCCGACTAGAAACCCAGAAGTTTATGGGGCCAGATGCTGGCCAAACCCCTTTCCATCATCTTCCAGCAGTCCTGGAAGACTGGGGAAGTTCCACTGGACTGGAGGCTGATGTCGTGCCCATTTACAAGCAGGGTCGCAGGGAGGATCTAGGAAACTACAGGCCTGTCAGTCTGACCTCAGTGCCAGGGAAAGTCATGGGACAGGTGACCTTGAGTGCGATCATGAAGCACATGCAAGAGAACCGGGTGATCAGGCCCAGTCAATACGGGTTTACAAAAGGCAGGTCTTGCCAAACTAACCTGATCGCCCTCTATGACAAAGTGATTCGGCTGCTGGATGAGAGAAAGGCTGTGGATGTATCTTCCTGGACCTCAGTAAAGCCTTTGACACAGTTTCTCACAGCATTCTGCTATGGAAACTGTCAGCCTCTGGACTGGACAGGCTCACACTCTCCTGGGTGGAAAACTGGTAGAATGACCGGGCCCAGAGGATGATGGTAAATGGAGTTAAATCCAGCTGGTGGCCAGTTACAAGTGGGGTTTCCCAGGGCTCAGTGCTGGGTCCAGCCCTGTTCAATGTCTTTAAACAACGACCTGGATGAAGGCATTGAGTGCTCCCTTAGCAAGTTTGCAGATGACACTAAGCTGGGTGGAAGTGTGGATCTGCTGGAGGGTCGGGAGGCTCTGAAAAGGGACCTGAACAGGCTGGACCACTGGGCAGAGTCCAATGGCATGAGGTTTAACAAGGCCAAATGCCGGGTCCTGCACTTGGGGCACAACAACCCTGTGCAGTGCTACAGACTAGGAGAAGTCTGTCTAGAAAGCTGCCAGGAGGAGAAGGACCTGGAGGTGTTGGTTGACAGCAACTGAACATAAGCCAGCAGTGTGACCAGGTGGCCAAGAAGGCCAGTGGCATCTTGGCTTATATATTAGAAACGGCATGACCAGCAGGTCCAGGGAGGTTATTTTCCCTCTGTACTGGGCACTGGTGAGACCGCACCTCGAGTACTGTGGTCAGTTCTGGCCCCTCACCACAAGAAGGATGTTGAGGCTCTGGAGCGAGTCCAGAGAAGGGCAACAAAGCTGGTGAAGGGGCTGGAGAACAAATCTTATGAGGAGCGGCTGAGAGAGCTGGGGTTGTTTAGCCTGGAGAAGAGGAGGCTGAGAGGAGACCTCATTGCTCTCTACAACTACCTGAAAGGAGGTTGTAGAGAGGAGGGTGCTGGCCTCTCCTCCCAAGTGACAGGGGACAGGACGAGAGGGAACGGCCACAAGCTCCGCCAAGGGAGATTTAGGCTTGACATTAGGAAAAAATTTTTCACAGAAAGTGTCATTTGGCACTGGAATAGGCTACCCAAGGAGGTGGTTGATTCACCTTCCCTGGAGGTGTTTAAGGCACAGGAGGATAAGGTGCTAAGGGGCATGCTTTAGTGTTTGATAGGAATCGTTGGACTCGATTATCCCGTGAGTCTCTTCCAACCTGGTTATTCTGTGATTCTGTGATTCAAATTGTCCAATAACCAGAGACTGAAAGGGAGCTGGCAATACTTAATACCTTATTTTTAACGCAGATTAAAAAAGAAATTAATATTACAGATTATGTTTGGTGGGTTGAAAACCAAACAGGTTCACTGAGAATAGTATTAGACTAACGTTTTGTGCAACAACGACTATCTGTGAATCATTTGTACCTGATCTGCCTTCAACTAGAAGACCTACAGACTCTTGGTTTGGCTCTTGCACTTACCCATCTATCTGCATCGATCTCCTTTATATTCATAGACTTTCTGAGATATTTTATGTGCATGCAGTTTTGGGGTTTTCCTAATAAGACAAATCAAAGCGTTTCTTAATTAAAGTCTCCACCTTGATTTACCTAACTCATAGAGATGTTAAAATCTCATGTGTTCTGTTAATGCTAAAGAACATACGATATTATGCTACCAAGTAAAACAGGAGTAGGTAAAAGATTTTCCATCCTCTGAAAGACTCTGAAATTTAAAACCCTTGACTGGTGTGCAGTGGGATGATCTACATTTTTCATTAATTTTTCATGAAAACCAAAACTTACCACAATAATTAGTCCAATTCAAGAATTTTACTTTCCAATATGTTCTACATACATGCATATACATAAGCATATATGCAGGTATGGATTCTAAAGATGCTAAGGTGAAAGAGAAGAATGCTGGAACATTTTTTTCTTCCCACTTCTCTCTAGTTTGTAAGTTTTGCTTGCTTGCTTGCTTTTTGTGGTAATGTTTAAATCTGTCAGATTGAAACAAGCAAAAAAAAAAAAAAACAACAAAAAACAATGAATCAAAAGAAAAACCCAAAACCAAATTGAGGCAAAAAGGGCTGCATTTTAAAGCAAGATGGTTTGTTGGTTGTTTTTTTTCTTTGGTTTAAATCTGAAAGAGGAAAAGTAAATGAACCAAAATGTGCTTTTAGTGTTGAAGCTTTTCTAACGAAAAAGGCCATGCTGTGAGGAGTTGATTTAGAGCATAAATCTTTCTGAAAATGGCTTAGATTGCAGATGAAACAATTTTCTAACAACTCATATTATGAGGACAAACTATAAGTGACCTTAGGAGTCTTAGTCAGCACCAAGCTGTTTGCCACAGCAAGGACGAGTCAGCACCTTCAGTCCCTTGCTCCCGTACAATGACTCCAGAACTGTCAATGCTCCCTTTAGCCACCTCTAAACTGACCTGCAGGTGTGGGTTGGAATGTCTTCTCATCCCAAAACACAGAGATATAAGATATGATGAAGCCCCCTCTGACCTACGTGCCTGAATTTTCCTTTCTCCAAAAAATCACATTATGGGGGAAGGGAGAAGAGGGCAACTACTGACATAGCAGGCCAACCCAGACAGCTCAGAATCATTACTGGAGCCCCAGTTTGTTTTGTATTCTTTCTTTTCTCCTGGAAAGAACCACCACAAATTTATAACTGGTGTCATAAATACAGACAATGAATGCATACACTCAAGAAAATTTCTGCTCCTGAATCATATCTTTCAACTTTGGTCCAAATGTTAATACTACATTATGGTATTACATCTTTAATTTAATAGAATTTATACCAGGTTGTGGGAGGGGCAAGCAAAACAAACAAGAAAACAAACCCTGTTTTACTGGGGCAGGGAGGGGGGCTGTCAAACAACTGATATACCATAGATCATAGAATAATAGAATAACCAGGTTGGAAGAGACCCACCAGATCATCGAGTCCAACCATTCCTATCAAACACTAAACCACATCCCTTAGCACCTCGTCCACCCATGCCTTAAACACCTCCAGGGAAGGTGACTCAACCACCTCCCTGAGCAGCCTGTTCCAGTGCCCAATGACCCTATCTGTGAATTTTTTTTTCCTAATGTCCAACCTAAACCTCCCCTGGTGGAGCCTGAGGCCATTCCCTCTCATCTTGTCCCCTGTCACTTGGGAGAAGAGGCCAGCACCCTCCTCTCTACAACCTCTTTTCAGGTAGTTATAGAGAGCAATGAGGTTATGAGATGAGATATTATGAGCAATGAGATATTATGAAGCTTTCATCCTTGGACATTTTCAAAACCCAACTGGACTTAGCCCTGGGCAGCCTGGACTAGATGATACTGCTCTGATCAGGTGATAGGACTAGATGATCTTCAGAGGTGCCTTCCAGTCACGACCCATGATTTTGTAGATCTTTAAATATTCTGCCTTTGTCTACTGCTCAGAATCACACCCACGTTTTTCAGATCCTCAAAAATTCTAAGATATGTATGCAGAATAATTTCTGGATATGCATCCATTAGCTGAAACAGATGCTTCAGGTACTCCATATCTGGTAGGACTGAGCCTTCAGATCTTCATTTTGCAAATGTGCTTGTTAAAATAAGTTTAGGAGATGACAGGGTAATTTTCTTTCTCTACTTTCTTTGTTGGTAATAGTAACTTGTTAAAAAGAAGCCCTTTTGACACACCTGAAAGGAAATATATATATGCTGTGACCAGGAATCTGTTATCAGAAGTTCAAAGAGCTAGAGTAGGTAGACCAGTAGAGACTATATAGAATCACAGAATCACAGAATAACCAGGTTGGAAGAGACCCACTGGATCGTCGAGTCCAACCATTCCAACCAATCCCTAAATCATGCTCCTAAGTACCTCATCTACCCTAACCTTAAACACCTCCAGGGACGGTGACTCAACCACCTCCCTTGGCAGACCGTTCCAATGCCTAACCACCCTCTCCATGAAGAACTTTTTCCTAATCTCAAGCCTAAATCTCCCCTGGCGGAGCTTGAGGCCATTCCCTCTCGTCCTGTCCCCTGTCACTTGGGAGAAGAGGCCAGCTCCCTCCTCTCCACAATCTCCCTTCAGGTAGTTGTAGAGAGCAACTATGAAAGAATGAGTGGAACTAAAACATGATAGGTAATGATGGGCAAATCTCTCTATGTGGTACTGACCCAGTAAACTGTGTCTTTTCAAGAGTCTGTCATTCTGGAGACTGCAACCTCACCAGACATTCAGAAGGACAAAAAAAACATTCACAGAAATTTCAAAGGGAGAAGTAAATCCCCATGATGGCTTTTGTTTGAAAATTTATACCTTCCATTGTTTTGCAGAGATCTGTCAGGATGTGCTGCCTCATGTCTTCATATTAGATTACCCTAAATGCTAATCATCACATCCCCTATCTAAAGTCATAATTCTGTATTTGCGTCGGCACAATTATTTAACATGGCAACAAATCTTATTATTACAGTGTATTATGATCCTGAGTGAGAAACAAATGGCAAGAGATGTGATTTTTTTTTTTTTTAAGGAAGAAAACACAGTCTTTAAAGACAAGGGGTAAGTGAGAAAATGCATGCAGCAGAACAGAAGTGTGTAATCTGAATTCTCAGCTTTCTTCCACAAGCATCACTGATTCATTTTCCTTGTATGGTTCTCTGGAATTTATCTGTTTATCTTGCTCTTAATCCCTCAAAAGGCTGAGTTTCCTACTGATTTTTAGTTTTGCCTCTTTTTCACCGATCTGTAAGTGGAGGGGTTGGTTCTGACAGAAAGAATCAGCTTGTTCTGACTGAAAGAATCAGCTCACACAGAACTGTTTGTTGGATGTTGTTTGTATAGGACTCTTCTTATTTTCTGAATACTTTTACTCCTGAAAGCACTAATAAACCAGGATTAAATACTGTCCTCATTGAAGTCAATGGTAAAACTCACATTGACTCATCCCCCTCTACTCTGTCCTAGTGATGCCCCATCTGGAATACTGTTTCTAGTTCTGAGGTTCCCAGTTCAAGAAAAACAAGGAATTACTGGAGAGAGTCCAACAGAAGGCCACAAAGGTGATTAAGAGATTGAAGCATCTCTGTTATGAGGAAAGGCTGAGAGACCTGCATCTGTTTAGCTTGAAAAAGAGAAGACTGAGAGGGGAATCTTACCAATGTTTATAAATATTTAAAATCCATATGTAAAGATAGGGCCAGACCCTTCTCAGCATTGCTCAAGTGACAGGATAAGCAAGTCACTAAGCAGCAAGTTGAGTCTGAGTAATCACCAAGTAAGCTTCAAAACTTATCTTTTCCATATGTTAGAATCCAACTTACTGATGTGAACAGAGGGGTAAGCACTGGCCTCTCAGACCTTTCGACTGGAAGAGCCAGAGGTTTTCCATTAACATAGAGCAATGATACTGTGGGCACTTGACTGAAACATTCCTGTTCATTTTGCCCAGACCAGCACAGAGCTTTAGAGTCAAAAAATATTATACAGAGGTCCCCGTACTCATATCCATTAACTTAGGTGGTCCCATAGAAGTCTCCGACACCTTTCCTGCCTCATAAACATAAAACTAGAGGGAGAAACAAATAATCAATTTACTTAATACATGACGGAATTTGTCATCAGCTGACGTGAAGTCTCAGAACTGAAAATTAAAAAAACAAACTGTAGGAATCAATGTACTGAAGAGAACGGTCCTGTGTTACGGACTTGCCCTAATCTGACCTTTTTCATATGCACTTTTTCAATTTTATTGTGACACATGGGCTCAATGTGAGGTCTTTTTTAAGGCAACTGGTTTCTGCAGGTCCACTAGTCACAGAATCACACAGAATCACAGAATAACCCGGTTGGAAGAGACCCACCGGATCGTCAAGTCCAACCATTCCCACCAATCCCTAAATCATGCTCCTAAATACCTCATCCACCCTAACCTTAAATGCCTCCAGGGACGGTGACTCAACCACCTCCCTTGGCAGACCGTTCCAATGCCTAACCACCCTCTCCATGAAGAACTTTTTCCTAATCTCAAGCCTAAATCTCCCCTGGTGGAGCTTGAGGCCATTCCCTCTTGTCCTGTCTCCTGTCACTTGGGAGAAGAGGCCAGCACCCTCCTCTCCACAACCTCCGTTCAGGTAGTTGTACAGAGTAATAAGGTCTCCCCTCAGCCTCCTCTTCTCCAGGCTAAACAACCCCAGCTCTCCCAGTCGCTCCTCATAAGATTTGTTCTCCAGCCCCTTCACCAGCTTTGTTGCTCTTCTCTGGACTCGCTCCAGAGCCACAACATCCCTCTTGTGCTGAGGGGCCCAGAACTCAGGGTTCTGATTTGGTTTAGTTATTAATTTATTTTCTAAGAGTAGAATCTCACCAAAAAGGATGTTTTTGAAAACCATTAAATCCAAGTTCTGTGCTGAACTGATAAACAACATTTAAAAAACAACAGAAATGTAAAATATGTTTAAAAATATTACAATCTAAGTGTAGAAGGAAGATGGGAGAGGAATCAACTCACAGTGCAACACCTGCTTCAGGCTAAAACAGTAAAATTCAATTCATTTTCATACAGCCTCTTTCATACAAAGCCTCTCAAAACACTTTATAGCAAGAGATAAAATGACAAGATAACTTGTTACGGAAGAGGTTATTGCAACTCTCATATCAACAGCAAAGGATCGAAGCTGTGTGCAAAAACGAACTGGGCTAGGGAAAAAGGGGGATGTAAATTCAAAGGAGGGAAAAAGTAATATCCTTACACAGTCTAACAGAAGGAAGAGATGAATAATAATCATATGAATGAGGATGAGGATGAACATAATGATGAGGATGAGAATAAGAATGTTTCCTTCTTATACAAAATCTCAGACCTACTATATTTAGGTAGCAATTAAATTTCATAGCCCTGCAGGATAGGTACATTCATTTTGTGCACAGAAAAACCTAGGCATAAACAAATACGTTAAAAGGACTTTCCTAGGAACAGAGACAGCTTTCTACCCACAGTAGCTGAAGGATGGTTATTGGGACTGCCAGCAGGTATAAAACCAATAATAGAAAAGATGATTCTGTTACTTTAATCAAAAAAAATATTTTCCCGTTTTTTGGTGAAATTCTGTAGGTGGTATTTTTCAGCAGGTCCATGAGTACTTGAATTCCAGTCTGAAAGCGTGAATTATTCATCAAAAGATTATTTTTTGCACTGTTCTGTCATCTCTGAAGATCACAAAACATGTCAGTGTCAAGAACATGCATGTGAGTCAGGAGACACGCCCAGTGTTGAGCTCCAGGTATCAGGCAGTCGCCACCAATACACATAAGAAAGAGACAAGAATAGAGGTTGGTCTGGAAAAGCCAATTTCCATCCAATTTTGATCACACCATAGAAATGTCCAATTATGTGACAGTCAGTGGAAGGAAGATTCATATTCTCTGGGAACGAAAGCAAGGGAAAGGAAAGATAGTTTTAGAACACTGTTTTCACAGAAAAGAGAAAAAATGCAGAAAACCAGAGAGTGGCAAGGAGTAGATTAGTGAAGTAAACTGTAGAAAAGAAAATTCACACAAAATGCTGGAAACAAAGCATGATTTTTTTTTTTAATTGTTTACATGATAAATAATTTTTGTCAGACAGTTAGACACCAAGTGCTTGTACAAGCAGACAAGAGATTAGCACTGTGACTGTGTACTGTCTGACTTTGGAGGACTGGGAGACTATAGAATCTTCATTTTTAATCAGTGTACTTTCCCTGGTATTCAGCTTCCATGTTTTCACTCTATTTTCCCCCCACACTCATTCATCTTTTTTTGTACCACAAATAATGCACGCCTTGCTTGCCAACTAGTAATTCGTTGGCATCAGATACATTCTTGTAGAAGTGTTAACTTCCACACACAGCTGTGCATTTCAGAGAATATGGATATTTCTTTGTGATTGAGAACTATGGCAGTACCGATAGTATATTCCCAAAACACTGCATACATGGCGGGGTGCTTGGATCACAACTGCCAAGGAACCAGGCTTAGTGCCAGCATACTGTATACACTCCCAACTTATGAACTGATGTAAATCCCTGTCCCCTTTCTGCCATTGGCAACCCTTTGGCAATCTCATGCACCCAGTTACAATTTAGCTGCTTGCCCAGGTGCTATCCGTTATGTGACAGACCTATGGCAACAGGAATGAGACTGATGAGAACAGAGATGTGTTGCCATCTAAATATTGTCTTTAAATATATTAGTACAACAACATTGATGGTACAAGACTGTAAGGAAATTGTTCTTACTTATTTATTCATAGCGTATTAAAATCAGAAAGTAAGTAGGCATAGATATTTAACAAATGAGATTTAGGATTTCTTTTGTCTGTATTCCTTAATATTCTTTGTATTTTTATAAATAACAATAGATACTGCAAAAATGTCTTACTTTATTACAATATAATGTTTTCAGATATCAGAACAGGCTACAGCCATGTAGAACAGAAAAGTAACATAGTTTAGACTTTTCCATATGAAGCCACTACCTTAACTGATAAAAATATATCATTAATTACACAATTATAAAATTATCCTTTAAAACTACTAAAAACATTTCAGTACTCTACATTTTCTTTTTCAGGTTCTACCAGTAAGAATACAAGTATTTCATTTTAAATGTTTTATGCTTTATTTGGAAGGCATATTTTAGACAGCCAATAATTATCTTCAGCCCTGCTCTCCATAAGACAGTGCATAATGACAGATTAGTGAGGATAGGGTTTTTTTAATATGGCATGTTTATTTTATTTTTAAATTAACTCCAAGGTGACTTTAGACACACTATTTAAACTTTCTTGTAGGTTAAAAATGAGAGTATGTAATGCCTTATTATTTCATAATACTTGTATACTCAGTAACAAGTAGTAAGTTAATGGAATCTAATTGAAACGTCTTCTAGAAATTCCCACTACACCATGTGGTTTGCATTATTAACCTGTGGGACAAGTAATTAAATAAACTATAGGTCAATGTGAATGACAGTGACAGTATGTGTCCCTCAACATAGTTTGTCTACAGGCCATCGACAGCAGGTATCAGACATTATTACAGACCTAAGAATTATAGGCTATACAATGACAAACCATCTCCACTCCTCACAAAGGAACTGGAAAAAGAAAGCCTTGGGTAAAGTATATCCAGATTCCCCAAAAGAATAGTCGATACAGAGGAAGATTTAATCTTCCAGACCTGGTTAGTTTATTGCTCCTCATGATGTTCTGTGCAATATACTCTCCACGGGTCATGTATAACAGATCATTTCTGTGGTATTTTCTTATCTTCCCAGACACTTTGTTCCATAAGGAATTGGTATTGCCTCAACTTTTTGTCAGTATGAGACTCCAGCCAGGCCTTGTGCCTCGGTTGCAGCTTAACATTTCTGTTCTAATCTCCAGGTATGTTTTTATTTTCCTGGTTCTAGAGGTGAGGATTTTTGAACATTAAGCCATGCACTGACCTCTGGGGAGGGAATTAGCTCCTGAAAGAATGTGTGTGCCTAAGCTATTCTTTCCCTGCTAGCAGATTTTTGAAGTGGCATTGACAGGATTTCCATGGTGCTCATTGACAGTAAGTATAATGATGGCATCTGATGAGGTGAAAAAGAGCTGAGAGGCTGTACATCACATGTAAAATTCAGAGATCATTTACCATCATTTTCCACATTTTTTCTGTCTGGCAGCACATTCACTGTCTGAAGTGTAAACCCTATTTCAGTTCACTTCAACTTGTTTATTTATGATGCTCTCTTCCATTCCCTACATGTTCGGTTGTTGCTTTTTAATCTTATTTTACCAATAACAGTTGGATGCCCCTGCAAAACTGTTTAACAGCATTGGTACAGAACAACATCTTTAGAAGGCACCAGTATTGGCAGACACTTCTCCAACCACTGTCAATCTGTATTACACATAACTGTCCTAAAAGCATACTGGCCAGGTAAGTGCTACCTTTAAAATTTAAATGTAAGTCTTGTCAGTGCCTTTAATTCTTCTTCCAGGAGTACAACACTCAGGCGGATGAAGGTGTATTGATAATACATGAATTTCAATGATTTTAATGCTAATTCTAGTTTCCTCTTTGTGTTAGCATAGTCCCTGCCTAACATTGACTTTAATCAGTCAACTTGCTCCATCAGTACAAGGTGACCATTTGTGTGATATAATGCCATTGTTTAGTTTTCTTAATCACATACATCTAATTTTTCCAGCATTGATTTTTTACTCCAGATTATCCACAGGAGAGTTTAAAGAGCATATACCTTGTACATCTTTCTGCCCGCAATATGATAACCAAGATAATTCAATGTCATTGCAATAATAACATACTATTTACATTATTAAAAATGAGTCTTTTGAACTTGTGGTCTGAGTGCAGGGTTTGCAGTCAGGCTTACTGAATTGTAAATTGTCTCACTCAAAGTGCAACACCTCTGGGGAACCTGCCCGTTGTGGCATTTTCCTCTGTAAACTTACTGACTATATCTGTCTCACAGAGGTGTCAGGAGAATTAACGCTTGTAAAATTGCAGTCAGGATATCACTAAAAATGGTTTTGGTGAGATTCCACTGTAATCTGGATGGGCAGGACTGTGGGTTACACAGTCACCCAGTGTATGTAACAGGGTGAAACCAAGGCACCTGAGGAGCATTTCAAGCTGCCAAAGTCTCTCACTCCTTCTCCATTGTAGAAAGGGCAGAGAAGGGCTATAAAATTAATTTCATTTATTGTTGGCTTTAGTTGATATTCTGGAAAACAGAAAAAGTTTCTTCTGCCATTTTCCTACTCTTGTTAGAGTTCCTAGCACCCAGATGAGATATCAAACATGGTAAAATAAATGTGCAAAACAATTCAAGTGCTGCCAAAAATAAATTTCTGAGAAAATAGATGAGAACATTTACATGAACATACATGCTTACATAGTTATCACATAACAAGACAAAAAGTGCTTGACAGCAACTCACTTCCTCATACATTAGTTTATTTTCTGCAATGCAGAACACGAAGTTAGGTCATGAATGCCACCCAAAATTGCCCAACTCTATTGACAGTCATACAGAATTTAAAAACAATAAATAGTGGAGTCTATGAAGTCCCCTATCACTAAATCTATTTAGTGTTTCTAAAGCGGTGTCATATTAATTTAATGATGCTATTAGAAATATCTGCAGAGAATGTAGGAATATAAGCAATTACCATTTGGGATATTCTTTCTCGGCAGAAAAACTACTCAATTCCACTAATTGCTTCTACTTCTGTTTCTGTTAACTGTACACTGTATACATGTTAATACTGTTATTATCAGCAACAATGAATTTTAATTAACATTCATGTGTAGAAATATAATTCAGAACAAATGTATTCTCAGCAGTTGATTTTATTAAATTAATTGCATAGTTATCTCCAGAGCTAAAGCATTATTCCTAGGTATCAATTAACAAAGAAATCTGCAACTCACCATGAAAGAGTTAAAAATAAATAAATAAATGAAATAAACATCTAGAGACCTTATCCCTAACTAATACTCAAAATTGGACTGCTACATTAAACACTTTTATGAATACATAATAGGAATTATTACTACATAGTCTCATAGTCTTCCAGTTCAGAAAATATAGTCTACATTCTGATAAAGTTAGGAAAAGTAAGTATGAAAAGCTGAAAAACTAAACTACTTGTCCAGGGCGATCGAAGAGGTTTACAGCAGAGCAAGAAAGTGAATCCAGATCTCATGAAAACTAGCTCAGCGCTTTAACTACAAGACATTAGCGATATAACTGATCAGTCATTGAGATTTTATAGAGACTTGAAATGTGCAGCACTTTCAGAGTGTAATTTCAGCTTCCTCTCTGCATAAAACTACAGACATGGGAGGAGATGGTTCATAGATTTTGGAGAATTAAACCTGTCCTGGAAATCTGCAGTTCTTATTTGTTTTAATCCTCTTAAGACCATGTCATTGTGACCAATACTGATAAAAAGATAGCAATGCACAATGAACTACTACTCTTCCCATACAGCAAGTATAAATGCTTGACATTGTACCCAAATTTTACCATCTGATTTGTAAGAGGATTACAGACCTTGTTTAAAAGCCAGTAAAATGAATGTAAGTCATCTTTGATTCTAATAATACCTTCTGATAAAGTCCTTGGCAGGTGCATCAGCCATGGCTGTGTACTTCAGCTGTTTTCCATCATTCTTTATGCTATTTCAGAAATAGTAATACTCTTCTTTTCAGAATTATTAATGATCTTCTTTGCAGTCACCCATAAAAGTTTTAGGTACTTTGAAAAACCCAATAGAAATGCCAAAAATCAATGTCTGTCCCCATTTGAATCACTAGTGATATTGTATATATTCCAGACTGCATTTCTTATGATTGATTTCACAGAATAATCAATCTAGATTCAGCACTGCTATTTAAAAAGGAACTAAAAGTTTTAGGTGTGACTAATTCCTCACTACAGGTTTGGTTTTTATTGGCACCTTAGTAATCCTGATCAATGTCATTTAATTCCTGGCACGCACAAAGCAAACACTATTAGCAATCCCATACATTTCACAGCTCCTGCTACACATATGTGGATATAAATGGTCAATGTGGTCTTGCTGTTGAAACCACAAACCTTGAGTTCAATTGACACTCAGAAAGCTGTTATGAATGGACATGTGGAGAAAATATGGCTTTTCTCAAAGAACAAAAGATGACACAAAATAGCATACTGTTATCACGTACATTTAACAGCCAAGACACACACCTTTTAGCAACTGTCAGTGTTGCAGCCACTTTAAGTGGGCAATGGCAGCTCTCACACATCATCAAGAAAATTGTCAGTAATCCCTGGAGATCATCTCTGTCATAATTGGCACTGGTGGCGGAGGAGGATGTGTCAGGTAGAAGATACTCCCACACCATCCTGAGATGGCAGTAGTGCCAGTTAACATTCCTTCAGGCTTTCCAAAGTGCTAGAGAAGTCCCTGATGGGGACAGAAATATGAAGCAGCAAGGCAGCATTTTTTTTACAACTGTTTCTCATAGTATCATGACATCTAAAGTGCATGTTAAAATCTATCAGGTACAGTAAAAATGTAATTATGCCCTTTATGTGACATGCATTACATACATAATACAAGTCCATCAGTGTTTTAAATCTGTTATGGAGACAATTGACCACAATGCTTTGCAAAATGCTATTTCTGAGTTTATTATTCAATTACCATATATATTCTCCCTAAGAAAACAAAACCTTTTGAGAGGCACAAAACATTTTTACTGCACAAGCAGAGTATGTAATTTAGGTCTTAACAAATTGCTTCTGCTTTTAAATTATGTTATTAGTACGCTAAAAAAAATTCTTACATATTGTCATCACTCTTTAAATTTCACTAAATGGTACTTGGCTGTACATCTGCCAAAATGTCTTTCACACATAAACAGTTTTGCTTTCACTCAGTTCAATTAAAATCAGAAATGTATTTTTCAAGGCTTTATTCCTATGCTAACACAAATTCTATAGAACAGATTTTAGTTAATTTATAACACTATTTCCAGTCTTTACTATAGTAAAGGTGTTTTACACTAATGAAATCCAACTAAATACTTAACACATCTTTTGCCTATTCATTCAGCAGTCATTCAATACAGAATAAAAATAACTTTTTTTTTATTATTAAATCATCTGAAGTGGAACTTTATGATAGAGTTCTGAGGTGGATCTGTCTCCACGGTTCCTTACAGTAAGAGAAACACTCTGAATGTACTAAAGCACTCTGAAGCTAAAAAGCTGTTTTTTATTGAAATATAAACTAGAAAATAGCCTTTTTAAAATAATGAAAACCGAGAACAAGATTTAAAAAAAAAATAAATAAACCAACAAAATCCACAGCAAACCCCTCCCCATTTCCTCTTATGTCCTTGCAGAGTGCTACCTTTTCAACAACAAAATCCCACGCAGGCTATAAAAGCTATTTTCTCTGTCCCTGAGACCCCACTGTGAGCTTGCTCTCAGATACTTCCACCACACTGCAGTTTCCATGCTGGCTGTCTCTGTTGTCCAACCCTCCCCATTTGACTTGGAGAGACAAATGAAATTTTCCACAGTTTTCTCTCTCCTAGCAGTTTGACCACTCCTGGTAACCTGCAATTCTCCTCTTCAGAGGATGTCACCTAACTCAAATGGTAGCTCCCAGGGGCAAGCAGCAAAACAGCTACTTATCTAGCTAGGTGGCTCTTCCTGATTAAAGGAACATATATGGCTGTGGATTAAAAAATTAAACTGTTATCTAGCCTGTCACATCTTTTACAAAGATGACTAACACAAGACAACTTTTTAAAAGTCCTTACATCCTTCATGTTAATACTTTGAAATAAAAACAGACAGATTGTTAAGATTCACTTTCATTACTAATAACACAGCTGATAATTTAATACAAAAAGATTTTATTATTGATGGAGCTGGCAGTGTCTTTGGAGTTGTTCTTGCTTTATACTTCTTATTAGAAGAACCTGATTGAAGCTGCTTTTAATGTTGCCAAAACTTTACATTTTGATTGAAATTTTCTCCACTGGGTGTCTCACAAGCAGATGATTTATTTTAATTTTTTTACTAATATTAAAGCAAAAGTCATCCATTTCTGAACAAAAGCTAACAGAAAAATACTCTTTCACTCATATTAAACAATTGCAGCAGTTTCCTCAAGAAAACTTTACAAAAGCTTAACCTTTTAGCAAAATTTAGTTTTAAGCCAGAAGTGTGTCTGATACCATCCCTGTGATAAAACTGTTTTTTTCCATATTAGAAAACTTGAGAAGTATCCCTTTATAGTACTCTGGAAAGTCCTAAAGTTTTGAGATACGTTCTTCACATTTTATGCCTTCCAACTACACTTTGAATTGTCCGAGCAAGTTTCACACCTGGACAGTGACTGAGTATCATCCAGACCACAATTGCAAAGACCAAGGAAGACTCTCCGTGAATTTCAGTGCCAGTTCATGTGGGCCATGGAATGTGACCCTGTGAGCTAACAGATTATTTTCCTGGAGTTTTAATGTATTTGTTGGTGCTCAAATGACATGGTAAAGTTGGAAATAATCACAACTTCTCAGGCAAGGACAAAAACCAGATGGCAAAAAACAAACTACTGAGAGAAGGAGTGGATTTGGACAAGGAACCTGAGGAAGGGAGTGCAAGAAGGTTGAAAATGGGGAAGGGACTGTAATTAATAAGCAAGGAGATAGACTCTGGGAAGAATAACATAATCAACATTGGAATCAGAGATGTGAAGCTACACAAGTCATAAATTGTGACTATAGGATGACTGTGGAAAAACAGAAATGAGGAAATAAGCCAAGAAAATTGCTAACGGAAATGCAAGACTTGTACTGGAAATTTGGAAGAATTACAGGGACAGAGGGGGCCTGGCTGTGTAGGGTTATAACTTAAACATTTGCAGTACTGCTTTTGTGTTAGGAGAGTTTGTGAAGCAGATTTAAAAATCTAATACATTTCATTGAATATCTTTATGATTCTGTATGATGGGATTTATGAGGTTTTTTTGGGGGGTCACATTTTTTTCTTTTTAAAGCTGGAACGTGTGCCTTGGAATATAGATTAAAATGACAGAGTTGCCATATCAAAACATTAAAAAGTGACTGTTAGCATAAAAATTTCCCATGATAATTCCTCCCCAATTTTTGCTCCAAAGCTGAGTTTGTATTAAAAAAAAAATCTGAAGTTCACGTTTGAGCAAATAAGAATTGGAAAGAAGCTAGCATGAATTTCTGTTTCTGACTTTCTGGCAAACACACTTGTGTTCAGGAAATTGTCTTGCAGCACATAACCCTTGAAGTTCCCTTGAAATAGATCAATTCACTTTAGTAGCATATGTAAGCATATTGTGGTAGCTGTGATCACAACAACAGTAAGACATCAACCGCTTTAAAACCCAATAGTTTTGATCGTTGCAGATGGTATCAAGACATTAACAAAGTAGGGTATATTCCTTGGTATTGGTTATTGGTGCAGCTGTTAAGTTAATGAAGTCAGTACATATTCAGTTTTAATTGTAGACACATTTTATTTGAGCTTTCATAGAACAGCTGTGAAATAAGTGTTATAATTAATGTTCTGTGGGTTACACTGAAAGCTATGTATGTATCCTATAAATGATATGGTATAGCCTCAGTTCAATTTATTTAGTTTTTAGTTATTAAGAAGAAATATCATCAGATAATCGTACTTATTCAGGAAAAAAAATAAAGATTTCAAAGTCATCTTCATTTGTGTTTTTACCTGCCAAGTCGCCATCAATAAAATTTATTATTAGATTAAATTGATTTATTTTATTAAATCAGTTCCAACTTTACATACTTGGATTCATCGGGTACTCAGCATGTTAATACTGGAGTCAGCAGGCTGTTCCAGTTGTACTTGAAGAAAAAAAACCTCATTCTAGCTTTCTTCCATATTATTTTCATATAGAATGTTCCAAATATGCCTTTCCTAGGAAACTGTCATATAAACGATAAAACATAAAAGTGAAAGTCAAATGTTAACTCTAATCCTCTTGGGCAGGCAGGTAGGTAAACTAGGAAATGTTGATTTGTACTATTTTAATTGCTGCTACTACATACTCCCTTAGTTTCAGACATACTCAGTTAAATGCTTTCTTCCATGGGGCAATATGACGGAAAGGAAATCAACAAGTAGAATATCAGATCTTCTGGGACACTTTGAGATGAACAGCATAATCTGAGATTTTCTCAGCCTAAAGGAAGTGCTTTATAGGTATTCTCTTCCTTCTTCCCTTTTTTCTGTTTACATAAGTAAAAGAGATTCTTTGCTTGCTAGCTTGGTTCCAAATGAGAGCTCACAAATTCAGTTATACATACTTCCCCAAATAAGGCCTTTCGAATAGTGACTCTTGAGTTTCTTGGGTATAAATTTATCTAGCTTTTCTTACAAATTACATTATTTGTTGCATGGTCTTGTAGATTGTGCTATATTCCAGAAATCCCTCTTTTTTTATGTGTGTGGCTTTGAAATGCTCAAGTGACTATTCCAGAAGGCAGTGGAGATCTGAAAAACACAGGTACTTTGTCTTCCTAGTACTTCCTTCACAGAGTCACAAATCTTCTGGAACAAAAGATAATGGCGTATACTGTGGGTTACATGAATTGCTTCTGTAGTAAGTTCCAGATTTTTGCTATTTTCCTCAACAGGAAAATCAACTAGGACTGAAAGTTCATTATATATAAGTAATGGAAAGCTTAATTCACTCCTACTACAGTTGCAGGGGTACTATACTCCTAAGAAGTTTTTAGTCACAAGGATGCTTCCCACACCAAGCCTCCTCTCTTACTGTGTTTCTGTAGAGTTGAGGGCTGGAGGAAGAGAGAGAAAATAAAAAAGCAGCCCTTTTTACTGCACACATGGGGCTATGGGAATTCTGGTCCTCATTTGCTTTATTAATAGAAGACATAGGGAAATTATTTTCTTTTGCAGACTCCTCCATCTATGGGAGGCATGATGGTATCTTCAAATATTTTACAATGTAGACTAATAGCCTGGTCTATAAGGACAGAACTCTGTGTACCACTGTTAAGATACTTAAACAAAAGTGTATATTTTTTTTTCTTAATTACTAATAAATATCAGAGGAATCTGGAATTGTTCAACATCTTTGAAAAAAATCAGGCTACTTATATTTAGGTATAGAAATATGAGTGAAGAACCCCAATTTAGTATGCACTCTTGTCTGCATTCAAAGATCAGGCACTCTGACCATTCTGCAATTGAATGAAAGGCAGGCTTTTCATCCTTTGTGCTGCTGGCTCTTTTGAAATGTGGGTTAGGAAGATACTGGGACATATCTTTGTTACTATCCAGTTTTCTTTGCTGATGGAACATTCAGGTATAATAGTGGGTTGTTGTTCTAAAATTCCATGGTGCTCAGAGAACCTCTCATTTCCCTTTTTGTTTCTTTCTACTTTGAGGATTATGACTTATCACATCCCCTAACTAGTTCACTATCTGAACAGCTTATGTTACCATGGGACACCTACAGTGATAAACAGATCTGTTCTTTCTCCACTTTTCACCCCTTTGTGCATTTTGCTCCAATGTGCGGCAGAAGTTTTTCCCAATGTTTGTAGAAGGTAAAATCAGTCTCCCGGGGACTCTAGATCCTTCCTGTGCATGTGGTGAAGATCAAGCTGGAAGGAATGAGGGGAAATTATGGTTTTCATTTTCCCAGCATACTAACTAGTACAGTGGTATCACAGCATCAAAAGCAAGGCACTGTATCTCACAACAGATGTTCCAGGTATGTCTCTCATAAGGTTAGGAAAGCCAGGAGAGAATATGGATCTGCAAATCCCTTCTGATATTTATTCTGCCTCTGAAACTACAAAACTACATTTCATTTCCACAAGGCATGCACAGAGAAACCCTCGCTGTTTATCAGTTTATCCTGCTTCTGTCAGTAGCCAGGAGACTGATTTTCAAGAACCTGCTTCTCTGGTTTCCTTTGGATCTGTTCTTCACAAAGCCAGTAACACTCAGTGGAGGAACAGTGTATAAATGGGTTTTGTATAAGGCTAAGCTATTCATATCTGTTGCTCCCCTACAACTCTCTCAGTGGTTGCGGTTTCTGCAGAGACAGAGGAACTGTCAGCCAGTCCCTTTCTATTAATAACTGAAGACCTCTGCATTGACACTTAGCTCTTTGATGATCAGTGTTTTGGTAGTAACGCACTGCCTACACCTGGATATATCAAAATACGCAGTACTCAACTTATTTTCTCTTCAACCAAACAGCAGTGGAAGTTTGTACTGGGATTGTCTTCCAAGGAATAGAATGGCTTCACCATCCTTGAAGCGCTTGAATAATTGCAGTACAGCTCTGTCATCCAGGAGAAGCCTGGCTGGAAAGCTGCCAGGAGGAGAAGGACCTGGGGGTGTTGGCTGACAGTGACTGAACATGAGCCAGCAGTGTGCCCAGGTGGCCAAGAAGGCCAATGGCATCTTGGCTTGTATCAGAAACCGTGTGACCAGCAGGTCCAGGGAGGTTATTCTCCCCCTGTACTCGGCACTGGTGAGACCGCACCTTGAGCACTGTGTTCAGTTCTGGGCCCCTCACCACAAGAAGGATGTTGAGGCTCTGGAGCGAGTCCAGAGAAGAGCAACAAAGCTGGTGAAGGGGCTGGAGAACAGGCCTTATGAGGAGCGGCTGAGAGAGCTGGGGTTGTTTAGCCTGGAGAAGAGGAGGCTGAGAGGAGACCTTATTACTCTCTACAACTACCTGAAGGGAGGTTGTAGAGAGGAGGGAGCTGGTCTCTTCTCTCAAGTGACAGGGGACAGGACGAGAGGGAATGGCCTCAAGCTCCACCAGGGGAGATTTAGGCTTGAGATTAGGAAAAAATTCTTCACAGAGAGGGTGGTTAGGCATTGGAACGGTCTGCCCAGGGAAGTGGTTGAGTCGCCGTCCCTGGAGGTGTTTAAGGTTAGGGTAGACGAGGTGCTTAGGAGCATGATTTAGGGAATGGTGGGAATGGTTGGACTCGACGATCCAGTGGGTCTCTTCCAACCTGGTTATTCTGTGATCCTCTTAGACCATGGTTCAACAAAATGATATATTCTGTTTACAAGTTTCTCTTGCAGAATCAAAATGATTGTTGTAGCATGATACAAAGCTATGATACGGAGCATGCTTCATCCTGCTCTTTCAAAACTTTTTCAAATATGTTAACTTTGTCCTAGTCTTTATGGTGGACCAGCTGTCATCTGTCTGCACTTCTGAAAATTTAGGAGGCTCAACGCCCCAGAGGTTGGTCTTTTTTGTGTATTTTATGCAGCAACTTCTTCCTATTGCTAACGTCTTCAGTTTGTTAATTATCTGCTATAACTGAAAGCTTGCATGGTAGGCTTTGAATCTGCTGCTGTTTGCCGAAGGCCTGAAGAATTATGTGGCACATTTACACATAATTCTGCTTATCCCGCTACAAAATTTACTTGTAACTCTTAATTATGCAGTCATGAGGAACTGAATGAGTCTATCCAGATGTTCTAGGGGAGGACAAAACATAGTGGTTGCCACTACAATTCCAGAGTTATGTACTAGAACAGGGCCAATGCATACCCTTCAAAAACTAGTCTTTGTCGAATGCCATCTTCCAGGTACCTGAAGGAATTTCTCAATATAAATGAGGAGGACAAGAGTGAGAGGAAGGCTCTCATGCTACTCTAAAGCTACATTCCCAGTACTGTTGCACACACAGATGTGGGGAAGAAATTTGTGCAGTGAATTATTCTCTTCAAAATCTACTCCCTATCTTTTACTAGTATTCTGCAAATGGTTAAGAAACAATAGTGAAACGTCCCAGTAATAATGGTATTGCTCAGAAAGCTCTCCACGTAGGGAAAAAAAAAGGGAACATTATGTTCTTCTTAAAAGAAGAAGAGAGATTGAATGAAAAAAGAAAGATGTACAAAACAAACAAGAAACAGACTCTGCAGATGTGTCGCATCTGTTTGCTTGCCCACTGGGGACACAGAGATAGAGAGATTAAGGCATTTACATAAAGATTGTTAGACAACTAGATCAGATATGCAAAATGCAGCTAGGTTGACTTGAAAGTCTATAGCAATGATAATACTGTACAAAGGGGTGAATATAATTCACTGTTTATGCATTAAACATTGGACATGTATGCCATAAAAAAACAGCTCATGATATCACAGTGATGGAGTACAACCAGAAATGACCTTGCAATGGATACATACAATCAAATGAAATTTTAACCTGTTTAAAAGCTGTGTGCACCTTGCATTCAATGAAAGATAAAACTGGTACTAATATTCAGCCCATTCCTGATTGTATTAAAGGAAAAGGTAAAAATATGCCCTTGTAGAAATATCACTGATATGAAGTTAAAAAGAAGAAACCAAACCAAAAGTAACGCATCAAAAGAAATGTGTACACTAGCAAGAAGTCTAACTGGAAGTAAAATGAAAATAATGTAGCTCAATGGGTATGGCATGTGTCCTTCATAGTAGTCTTTAAAATTAACCTCAATCTCCAAACCTCCAAAGGGAAGAGAAATTCCAGTATTTATGACTTACCAAAAAAGAAAAAAAAAAATCTTTATTTCTTTCAATTCCATCTCCATTTTTTAAAAAAAGATTAATGTCACATCTTCCAAAAGTAATTCCCCAATATTGTCATAAATAACTACAGTAGGTAAAAAAAATACAATCCCCCCATTTATTAAGAAAAATGCTTCTGGCTTTAATATTCACTTGGAAATATTGGGAAATGGAGTCTCATAAGTTATTCAAAAGATCAGAATTAATGCAGTCACTATTCCTGGCTTCTGATTAAATGCTGTCTTGTAACCTAGTAACACTCAAAATAATGACCGGATGATAATTTTCTGTGAATTGAGTCAATGAAGAAAAGCTTTGATATGTCAAGTTGCAACATTACTTGCCCAATGGAATTATGCCTAGAGATCCATCTATAGCTTTGGAGACAATTTCCTTATGTATTTGTATGGGATAGTGTATGCAGATAAAAGTCTATTTCCAATGACAGGTTCATTCAGACTCTTTCACTATGGTAGTTAACATGGTGGTAAACAGTGAAGAAACAGAAATGTACAGTCTTAGAGTGATGAAAATAGGAATTGAAGGGGGGAGGGGAGTACATTCAGCTCACGCTTCACAGGTACTAGTGGATA
The DNA here is from genome assembly GCA_033459285.1 of Clamator glandarius. Classification (NCBI taxonomy): domain Eukaryota; kingdom Metazoa; phylum Chordata; class Aves; order Cuculiformes; family Cuculidae; genus Clamator; species Clamator glandarius. The sequence goes on from JAUNZM010000174.1 coordinate 941,635, forward strand.
GAATCCATTCAACATGATGTTGAGCTATAAATTCTCTGGCAGATTTCCATGACACATACAAGACCACAAAAGTGTATAAAACTGTGTCACTTATCACTGATAACTTATTTGCTACTCCTCAATGTAAGCAAAAGGCACAGAGAAAGACACAGAGCAAAAGACACAGAGAAGAAACACGTATTTATATTACTAAGATTTAAGACTAGAGTTGCGTAGGAACCTCCAGTAAATTCCAAAATTAAACAATCCCTCTTCCCCGTGAGTCTAAAGCAAATGAAGGATAGTTTCTAAAAGTTAATCAGAAAATACCTGGCATAGAAAAAATAAATAAAGACAAATTAGTAAAGCAAAAATGCACACACACATATACTTCTATAGCACACAGGTTCAGAAAAAAAAATAATGAAAGAGAAGAATCTTGTGGAATAGACACTAGAGAGCAGTTACTCAGTTAATGTACATATTAAAAAATAATAATAAAAAAAAACGGGAAAGGGAGAAGAAAAAAGGCAAGGAAAGTATCTGAGAGCAGAGATCCTGAAGGTAGCCATTACATTAAAGGCACGGAGCCTGCGCTGCACATATAGATGAGAAGAGGCCGAGGAGCACGAAAAGGGCGAATGGGAAGGCGCAGCCCTGCCCCGGGCTCCGCGACCGCGGGGGCAGCAGCGCAGGAGCGCGCAGCGGCGGGGATGGGGCGCGGCGGGGCGCTGCGAGCTGCCGGAGCGCCCTGCGACCGAGAGCGGAGGGAAGATGGGGAAGGGAGGGAGCAGGGAGGCCGGTACTGACTGGGCTGGGGCGGGTTATGGTTTGGCTTTTTTTTTTTTTTACTTTCCAGTTACAGCTGCCGTGACAGAAGAGCGGAGATTGAGCCGGTGCGGAGCGGCGCCCGGCTGCGGGGTGACGGCAGAGCATCACCGCTGGAGGGCAATAAAATGCATTAAAGAAAAAAAATATATCTTAAAAATAAATATACCTGGGGAGGGGAGTGGGATGAAGAGGATGGGGAAGGAGAGGGATGAAGAGGATGGGGAAGGGAGCGGGATGAAGAGGATGGGGAAGGAGCGGGATGAAGAGGATGGGGAAAGAGAGGGATGAAGAGGATGGGGAAGGAGAGGGATGAAGAGGATGGGGAAAGAGAGGGATGAAGAGGATGGGGAAAGAGAGGGATGAAGAGGATGGGGAAGGGAGCGGGATGAAGAGGATGGGGAAGGGAGCGGGATGAAGAGGATGGGGAAGGGAGCGGGATGAAGAGGATGGGGAAGGGAGCGGGATGAAGAGGATGGGGAAGGGAGCGGGATGAAGAGGATGGGAAAGGAGCGGGATGAAGAGGATGGGGAAAGAGAGGGATGAAGAGGATGGGGAAAGAGAGGGATGAAGAGGATGGGGAAGGAGAGGGATGAAGAGGATGGGGAAGGAGAGGGATGAAGAGGATGGGGAAGGAGAGGGATGAAGAGGATGAAGAAGGGAGCGGGATGAAGAGGATGGGGAAGGAGAGGGATGAAGAGGATGGGGAAGGAGAGGGATGAGGAGGATGAGGAAGGGAGCGGGATGAAGAGGATGGGGAAGGAGAGGGATGAAGAGGAGGAGCGCAGAGAGGGCTTTCTGGGGGAAGCTGGTGGCTTGGGTTAGAGATCAGGGGAGAGCGCTTGTCAGGTCGCCCTTTTGCTTTCCCCACTCCGTGGAGGAGGAAATCAAGGAGGGAGGGGGAGCGGGAGCAGGAGGAGGAGAGGAGCGGGGGGTCCTTGCGCGCTTAGGGCCGGGTCAGAGCCGCGGGCGGCGGTGCGACACGACTCACGCGTGAAACCCCCACAGCCCTGGTTTATATAGGAACACACCCGAGCAGCCGGGGGCGGGCAGAGCCTCCGCCGCCCCCCGGAGCAGCCGGAGGAGGCGCCTCGGTCCCCTCGGCGGGGAGGGGCTCGCGGGAGCTGCCGGTGGGTACCTGCACCTGGGTCTCTGCATCACTGAGCGAGGCTGAGGGGGAGAGCGCTCGGGGCTGGAGAACTGCCTTTGGATGGTTTAAAAACAAAAAAAAAAAAAAAAAAAAAAAAGAAAACAAAGCAAAACAAAAAGAAAATTAAAAACAAAAGTGTGGGGGGGGAACCCAACTCTGCAATCCTCTGCTCCCCACAGGCTCAGCACCATCAGGGACTGCTATATTTGAGGCTGTCAGGAGGATGGGAGAGAGAAACTGAGAGTCAGGGCGAGATTGGGAGACGGTGCCACAGCAGCGGTAAGTGTCTTTGCTCTTCTCCCCAGCCAGGCAGCGATTCCCCTGGTTAGACTTTGGAGTGTGTGCAGGTTATTTGTTGTAATATCCATCGCGGCGTCTCTGTGAGCACTCTGCTGTGAAGCCGAGAGATCCCATTTTGGGGCTCCTACTGCAGGTTTGTGTGCTTTGCTTTTTCGTTTTGAATCTTGTGTTGAAATTGTCGTAACTGAGCAGAAAAGTTAAAGCAGAAATCAGTGAGATCTGCTGCATGCATGCTCCCTGTCATTTAACTAGTTAGCGAACTACTGCAGTGAATGAGTTATTATGGAAGATGTGAGGCTTTTAGAACAAATACATACTCCAGAGAAAGAATTGCCTGTTTTAATGTACGATTTTTTTACGTGTGGGAGAGCAACCATGCTAATCCATGAGGGTGAATCAGAAAATAACCTATTGTATCGAGTTTATAGTTATTCACTAGAAGTTGTGTTGTTATGAAGTTCAGAATTGTACTTGGATTTGGGATAAACTGTTATTTCCTGAATTAGAAAAGTACAGTGCTTGGACTATTCTCCTTTGCTGACAGTCAGAGGAGATGGAGTTACATAAAGATGCACTGATTTTTCCCATCTGATATGAGGACGGTGGATAAGACTACGTGGAATGTCTATGAGCTGGCTAGAAGATGAACTGAGAGTTATTTCTGAAACACAGAAACTGTGTTTTTAAGAATTTTATCTCAGAGAAAAAATCAGCATCTATTACTGTATCAGTGCTTCTTTAGATGTTTAGTTTCATTCCTGTTGAGCACGGAAACTTCATAAAAGTTACACGAGATAGTGTAATGTGACTACTCAGGACTAAAGTTTTCTATGTGTTGCAGTATTTCTGGAATTTAACATAATGATTCTGCAAAGTTTGCTGATTGCTTTCATTTAAAAAGTTCTGCTTTCCTTGAATAACATACATTCAGTAATGTTTTTTAATGAAGGATCTGAGCTAAGTTTTTCTGAGGAGTTACAACATTCCCCTAGTCTTCAGTGAGCTTTGGATCAGACCCTAAAGTTTTAAACTGCAAATGAATTACATGCTCACTGCTAGCTGAAAGATAAGGGGGATTACTGATCATCAAAATTTGGATGACTTTTCCAATTAATATAATTGCAATTAGTTATTGCTGTGTTATAGTAGAACTCCTTCAGAAGTACTTTATGGCAATCAACACAAAATCAGTTAATCATGATTAATATTATTAAAGTGAATATCAAAAGAATTAAAAATAACTGAGCCATTACTTTAAAATGCTATAAAATATCTATTAGAATTTATAAAAATGTATTTTCATAACTTTTCTTTAAGCACTATAGCATTTATCTGCAAAGTTTAATGTAAAAAAATGAAACAAACAAGCAAAAAAACCAACCCCAAACTCATCTCAATATCTGTCTTGTTAGGAGGGAAGATGCTTGTTTACTAGTGTGAGATATACTAAAATGAAGACAGAAAACTGAGATGTAAACTGTAGTAATTGAGGAATATTTCATGTATAGTGGCCCTCTGTGGCCATATAGTTTTAACTATGTAAATGATTAAGAGATGTGATTAAGAAGACAAAGTCTTGGAAGACAAGAAATACATAAGGGAAGGAGCATGAAGTTTAAGCATTCTTAGTGATGTTAACACCTGAATAGTTTTAAAAGTGGAGTATTCGATATGCACTTCTTTTTCATACACTTGCACAGCAAATGCCCATGCATAAAATCAGAACTAGCAGAGCGTGACATAGAAGTGTGAAGATAGCTACGAATGGGCTAAAGACTAAGAGTGTAGATTCTAGTGTTGTCCACCAATATGAAGCTGAAGGTCATGTTTTGAATTCTAGGTTAAAATGTCAGGGGAAGGAATCTTCATTATATAATAAGGGCAGATGTAGTAAGAATGAAAACAGAAAATACCAAAAAAAAGATCTGATTGGCTAAATTGTTGCTGAGATCTTGGAAGAAAACAGTTTTAATAACAGATCTTGAGGAAATATGTCCTAGGAGCAAAGATCAAAGGTATTTTTAAAAACTCCACTGTTAGGAAATAATAAAGGGCAACTTTAAGAAATGCATAACTTAGAGGACTGCTAGCACAGATTCAATACAGAAAGGTCATGACTGGCAAATCTGCTTGAGTCCCCTGAATAAGCTGCTGACATGGTAAACTATTGAGGAATCAGTGATATGATTTATGGGGTTTTCAGAAAACGTCCAGTTCTGTGCTCCACAAAATATTGATTTGGAAAGTTAGTTTTGGATGGAGTGCAGGAGTATATTCAAATCTGACTTAGAGATAAGGACCAGAGGGTGTCAGTAAAGGTAAAGAGCTCTGGGTGAAAGGAGGACGTTAAAAGTATGAAGCTTTAAGTATCAGTTTGAGATTCAGTTTTCTTTTTCGCTTCTTATAAAGCTGGCATGTTAAAAAGAAAAGAATTGATCTGCTAGCAATACATAAAAGTCTGTACTGCTGAACAGATTCAGTAACTGAAAGTTTTCTGACTAGGTTAATGATAAGTATATTTATTTTAAGTAATTAACACAAGTCTGTTCTGAAGGCATCGGAAACTATATGTTAAGAATATATATGCCAGGGGGCTGGCACTGAGCCATCTGAGGTGAATGATGCAGTAGCATTTAAAACCCCTAGTTTTTCTCAACTATTTGTCTTTCTGCATGTAGCTTGCAACACAGATTTTAGTTCTTCTGAATTCACTGCATAATTTGCCACTGTTGGTCTGCTCCCTCCATATGCTTCTGGTATCCGCTTCTGTGTTTCACTTTCCCTCAGTTTCAGAACCATCTCAATAATTTGAACAAAATCTCATACTTTAAAGTACTGAACTGAAATCTGCCACAGCTTATACTTAGCTCTTAGATCTTGAGAATCAATGTCAAATAGGTATTTTCTTGCTAATGTTCTATTGACAGATGTTCTGCAGAATTTATTTTCTTCCTTCTGTACATAGCTTCTCTGATGCTTTTTTCAGAGTTTATTACACCCTATGTTATCAACTTCTTAGCACTTTACAAGGTAAAAATACTTTGTCTAGGAAGTGATGAAGTCCCTATGCAGTTTTATATTCTGAGCAATTCTGATCAATAATGCTATATTAGGGGCCATTACCTTTTGAAAATTAAGAAATTGTTAAAAATTGGTGAGACAAATAAGTCTGATTTTACTTTAATTCATAGATTTCAAAGCCTCATAATGTGTGTATATGTATATATACTTGTGTTTATTCACACTTATATGCTATATATTAGAGTAATAATTCTGTGTCTTTGCAAGCTGGAATGGAAGCTACAAGAACATTTTCTGGTCTGTTTGTTTTTATAATTAATTTTTTGGCTGATGTATGAAAATATTCCAAAATGTATGAATCATAAGAAAAGTGATCTTTGCTTATATGCTGCTTTCTAAAAGGGAGTTCAGGATGATTTCTCACTGTACTTCATAAAGGCCACAAATCAAGTGGATATATAGCAAGGGAATACGATGTCAGATTCTGTATGTTGTGAATATAATAAAACAGTACAATTAACATCCATGTTACAGCTGATGTTCTTGATTGCACATGCCTGTATTTATTCTGTGTAGTCATCCACTCAGACTACCTCTTAATCTTACAGAGCCATAAAGTTGTGTCAAAATGACAAAGTAATTCATGTTGTCATGTAGTTACAAACACTGTAGTTCACCTCTTTACATCTCCTTCAGGACCAAACTTACATATCAGTCTTGGAAAACATTGATAACTCTTCTCCATTCTTATACCTAGAAATAGACAATGCATCAAACTCTTTCCATCCATCAGAAACCTCTTTGGGGAGTTTCCTTTTTCCGTATGCTCTTAGAAGTTTTATTGTCAATGGTGTTATGACATGTTATGTTTGGAGAACCTTCTGCCACTGGAACTAAAAGCAGAACAACACTGAAGGCAGTTCATCACTGTTACTGAGGGGAGTAAAGGATGACAACTTTTCATTAAACATACACATAGTGTAGCTTCAGCCTCTTTGTGAGTGAGAACTACCCCTTTTTTATTAGCCAGCAATTTAAGGTTCACTATATATCCAATGGGACTCCTAACCTGCAAATCATTTTGATTAAGACTGAATACATGTACACTGGCATAGCATCAGCTCAGTCTTTCGGGTGTCTTCCCTTCCCAAATAGCATCACTTTGCAAGAATTCATGAACAGTCATACAGCATTCTTGTGTTCATATTACAGTGATGTAATCAGGATTATTAATTTATCTTTACATTTATTTTTGTGATGGCTTAGACGGGGGGACAAGATGGACAGATGTTGAAATGGATGGAATAGAAAATACTGCAAATTTCATGAGCTGTTCTGTTCCTATATGGGAATTTCAGTATGCCTAGCACACAGCAACGCGATTGTATTCCAAACAAGCATTTGAAGTTCTGGACATAAAGAAATTAAAATTCTATTCAGTTTGGGTTTTTTTTTTCTATGCTTAGCAATTTCTTTTCCACAAGTATCCACTGCCTGGAATATTATACAGCCTACTTTGTGGATCAACTTAATGATATTAAATTTTCTATCTAAGGTTGTGGACACACAGTTTCAAAGCTTAAAAAAAATCAGATATGGTTCTGTACCTACTATTTAAGTTACTTTCTTGCAGACTTCAACAAGAGCATATATAAATTGTAGATTTCTCTGTTATGGCATAACTTGTAGCCACATCTATTTACATATATTTACAAAAATGTAGATACCACTTTAGAATGCAGTTGCCCCAGCTGTCTAATTCACATCACAAGTCCACACTAAATATGGTTTAGATAACAATTCTAATTGCCATAGAAGATGTGTTGCTCTTTTAGCAAGGTCATCTAACTCCATTATAAACCTTATCATTATTATCATCATTGTAATAACTAGGAACTATAATCATAAATCAAAATTTCATTGTACTAGGAGCAGTAAATACAAAATGGTCCCTGAATCAAAGAATGTATGGTTTAACACAAGAATTCTTCCCCTTTTCTTGTTATTTGTGACCTTTGAAAAGCTTACATCTAAGGGAAAACATATGTGTTTCACGATTATGCTACCATGATCATGTACAGATTTAAAGATCATCTCCCACACCAGGAAAAAACCTGCAAAAACCAAGCTATGATCTGCAACACTATGACACACATAATGAGCACCCATAAGTGCTATAAAATGTTTTTTAAGTTTGTCTGGAGACTGCACCAGCAGTCCCCAATTACTTCTGAAATGCACACTTCTTTAGGCTGTTTTCAAAGTTAATTCATTCTTCAGGTTTCCATAATCTCATGTAGATCAAATCTTATTAAAAACAAGTGCATGGACATTCACATGAGATTTTCGTAGAAGATAAATTCTCCTTATTAAAACTTTTAATTTGTTCATGACAATCCAAAAATCAGGACTAAAACCAGATAATCTACTCACTCCTGTGGCATGTCTGTGTTCTTTGATTTTGGACTTCTGCATATCTGAGATGAAAGAAGCGTTTGATTTCTTGGTCTCATGCTATGCAAGATGCTCAAGATGTTCTTAGTCCACTGTAACGTATGCAGTGTCATGTATTATTGCTTACATAAAACTCAGCTCAGGGAATCTGGGAATAAAGTCATGCCTTCTCTGATGCCATAACATCTCTTTGATGTGTGTGTGCACAGCTTCTCAATTCAAAACCAGTTGCATTGTATTTCTTCTGTCTGGACTTTAGGGATGAAGGTTGGACAGGGAAATATCTTTGGACTGAGAAAGGCTGCCCCTTACATGGGTTTGAGAAGAGGCATGAATGAATGAATACTTAGAACATAGGATAAGGAAGGATAATATTAAGAGGACCGTCGGCACACAAAGAGATCATTTAGAAAACATGATCTATAGCTGAAATATCTGCAGTGTTGTTTTCCCCCTTGCATGTCACAACTGACTGATTGCTGACACCTAAGTATTTATTTGTCTTATCAATCACTTTGTGCCTGAGTCATTCACTAATAGGCAAAATCCTCTGTTTGTGACTTCACAAGGCATCTCTAGAGGAAATTTGAATGTCATCAGGAACGAATTGAGACATTACTGAAGGCATCAGGTAGGAGGATGATGTTTGCAGAAGGGGTATATTAATCAACAACAGGAGAAAACAGCATCAAAGTAGCATGATTGAGTTGAATTTTGATTAAATTCTTGCATATTTTCTGCAAAGTAGAAGTAAGACAGACTGCAAAATGTGAAATTCTTTTCTAGAAAATAAATAAGAAAGCAAGTTGGGAAGCTTTAAGTATATGGGGGTACTAAAGAGTACACCTTTAAAAGGTCGCTTACCAGCGGAAGTTACTGGTTCAAAATTTCTGTTATGTCTGTAAGTTTTGGGCAGATACCCATAAATTCCTATCAAGATTTCTTCTCTGTCAGGCTTTGCAGAGTAGTTCTTTTGAAACAGCATGCCTTTAATTGAAAAGGAAATTAATAAAGGAATGTAAAGGAATTTGCTAAGGATTTATTTCAAAGCTAACAAAAACTTGTTGAAATTATAAATAATGTGTGCATGATTATATAGGATTATAGGATCTGTAAACAAGAACCAAGTATGAGAGAAAACGGAGATGAATCATAGATTTCTGTTATTTTGCTTCAACGGAAAATGATTAAATGACTTCATATGTAACATTCTGTATCAAATAAAAGCTGGCGTATAAGACAGTATGATCAGTTGAACAGTTTTAATATTTACTGAAAATATGGTCTATTTCCAACAGCATCCTGCTAGTTTCATGTGTTACCTAAGAGTTCAGAAAAGATAGTGGGTTGTTTTGAGGAGACTGGTTTAAAGTCCAAAGAATGTGCATTATGAGAAACATCTGCAAAAAACATAATTGAGCCACTTGGTTTTTGCAACCTACAGAAGTGTAAGTAAGCAGCTTAGGGGATCACAAGTATTTCTCTAAAAACTACCTGTAGGTGGTATAATAAGATCTGTAATGTTTTGTCAGCAAAAGAAACAGACTGTAAACAGCTATATGCAAGGCAGTGATCTTGGACTTTTTGTTATTATTTCTGGTTTTATTATAGTATTGTGATAATGTGACGAAGCAAAGCAAATACAAAGGTTTACCTTTTATCAGGCCTAATGTTACTCTTTGACATGGCTAAGAAAAACTCTATTCATTCACTTGCGAGTAAAAATTAAACCAAACAAAACTAACTTCCAGGATCAAGCACAGTGGATGTAGTTATTTTACTTTATACCATACAACAGATTTTAAGACGCTCCAGAGACATAGAAAAAAATCCTTTTTCCCGTATTTAAGAACAGTCAACAGACACTTTAGCAGGCTATGGTCAGAAGGTCCTATCACAGGAGATTTTTGTTGCTTTCTACTAACTTTTATTTTTAATTTATTACTATTGTATGGAAAATACTATTGGATTTTGTACTTTAGTTTTATATTTTTTTTCTCTAGTTCAGTCTATTTTATTACCATTTTCCTTTGATTTCCTTGTCACCTGATATTTTCCCACATATTAGCTGGCATGAAATTAGTTTTCTTAATTTGTATGCTTGATTTGCCTTTTCTGTAATTTGGATTTTATTGCTAATGTGAGTCAAAGAAGAAAGTGATGAGGGAGGTATTGAGAACACAACACTTCATCACTCCCATTGCCACATATAAGGCAGCAAATAAATGTTAATGCCGTAAAGTCCAAGTCCTTGTGGTCTGAGAAACATTAAAGAAACTCTCTAGCACTCCAAGGACTATCAAAATAGATGGTGCTGAGGGAAAAGAATGGAGAGAAAGAAAAAAAGAAGCAACAAAAATGCACTTTAACGTAAAATTCACACTGCATTTAACAAGCTTAAGAGAAAAACAGTTACCCAAAGCTGAAAGCACAGGTCAGTACAGCTTGAGCTTAAGAGGCAGGCTTTCCATGGAGAGGCTGTAAACACAGGTTGGGTAGTATAGAAATGATGGGGACCATGCAGTGATGAATTCCTCTTTCTCTGCCCAATACTAAATAAAGGGTAGAAGAGGAGAGTCCACATAAATTATTACTTTTTTGTGTCACAGACTTGCACCTGTAAATGGGCAATCCCTCTGCTGGGAATATGGGCGTTCATAGAACACACACAACACAGATCTCGGTTATTGAGGGTTTTTTGGTATACTGGGTAAAGGCTGTCATCTGAACACCACTGAGAATCAGATGTATTGTGCCTGCCATCCTGTCAAATTATATTTCTCCTAAAAATATCTTAGTGGCACTTATGACATGTTCTTGGCATAGAGTAGTTCTTCTATAGGTATACTTCTTTTCACCCAAAACATGCATTTAGAGTGCGTCCTTAAATATAACAAAAGCAGGCAAGTGAAGTGCATTGCCCACTAGCAACTGCAGACTGCTTTTTCATTAACTGTTTGTGCATATCTCTTTGCTGCTTCTTGGTCTTCTTCCTCATTGCCACGACAGGTACATACTCTCACATTTTGCCTTCTTGTAATAGTGATCAAATTTTTGTGGCTAATCCTCCTCAGAAGGACTCAAAACCATCTAGAGCCAAATTCTGTTCTGGCATAAACATGTGCAGCTACACTGAATTTGATGCAGTCCTTCCTGCTCCTTTTAGATTGACTCCTTCTCCTTGAATTTACCTATGACTCTCAACTCCTAATTCCATATGAAGCATATTTTGCCGCTGACACTGACTGAGGAATTTGAGTCTGGATTTTAAATCTGCTACTAACTGTAACAAGCAGAGCTGCACAAAATTACCCATTTTTGGTCTAAAGTGTCCATTTGCAGCAATGATGATTTTTCTGCCTAAAAATTTTACTGTTCTGCGAATGTGCAAAAATGGGGATTTTTTTTTTTCCCCCTGCCGGTTCTGCTGACAAGCAGGACTTTTTCATACAACTCTATAATTAGGCTCCAGAGTCCTTCAGAGAGACAAAGCAGGGTGGTAGGCTTTATAATCTGCAACACTCGAAAGTTGCAGTTCACAGACGTGCTTAGGTCTATCCCCCCCTCTTTGCATGCTGTAACTGGTCTTTTCCATTCCCTTTGGATATGTCATCCTGTGCCTAACAAAAATTAGAATTTTGAGTGTTTCTGGTCCTAAACTGCAAATCAGCACTCTGCCACTGTGTGAAGCTTTTGACAGTATGGAACAGTTTCAGGCCATCATTGAAAATTCTAGCTCAGGGATCTTGCATTGCTTCAGACTGTGCAAAGAAACAATCAAACTTCTTATAAAAACATGTAACACTTAGTGGAGTTTGCACTTTTTTCAGAATGAATGTGATTTTTTGGTCATGATTTTCATCACTGTACAGTGATCATAAAGCCCAGTGATGAGTATTTATATAATGTTTCTATATAAAATAATAATATATATTTAAAGATAGAAATTGATGGAGATTGATAGAAATTCTATCTGAGTCTTTGCTTCTTGAGCCCACACATAGCCTCAAACGACAGCAAATTAGTAACACTAGTTATACCTCCTAATGTTGGTTAACATCTGAGTTTTAATGGCTAGTAAGCTTCCATCCTAACCATTTGGAAATATAGACTGATATGATTTGTATTGGCATAATCTGAGGAATAAAGTTTTCCTGTATTGTATGGCTAATGAGAGTTACAGCTTACTCTTTAGCAGTTACCAGCAAAGAGGAGTATTTCCTGTCCTTAGCTCATTTTTAGAGGTTTAATTAATAATGTAGGCAGTTGAGTCTGCCTGCTAGGACTAAAATAATTAGCAGAGGGTAAACAAACACTTTACATTTCACTTTATGAATGGTGTGGTGCCACTTTAAATATTTAATGTTTTGATCTGAGTGACCAATCAATTCTTGCAGGGTGCCAGGTTACAGCTACCATCTGGGTAAGAAAGCTGAGCTGCGAGCAAAGGTGGGCTCCCTCCCCTAACTGCTTCCAACTAGCAAGGGCAGCAGGAGATAGAACAAGTCCTAAAAATAATGTTAAATAGAGAATAGGAAAATGTAAAAGCTGTTGGAAAAGAAGTGATAAAAAAAGAAAGATGGGAGGGGGACGTGATAGAAAGCAGCTCAATACTAACTAATTAGATCTCCATATGAGGTCCTATTGGAGGCAAATGTCTCATACACATTTAAATATCAGGTGGTGACTTGTACTCATTCTTTTGTATAGTCAGGTCAAGAAAAACTAAAAGATATCCCTTCTAGTCAAATTTACTGATTTTTTTCTCATAAATACTGATGGCGTGGGGAAGAGAAAACTCAGACTTTGCCCACAAAGCTTACATGTTGAGTGTGCTGAAAACCAGCAGTTAATGCAGTTTTGACTTTAGGAAATGTGATGAATGCTTGAACAACTTCATATGAAAACTTTAACTGAACATATGCTTAAACAACCTTGACCACAATTTAATTAATCGTAAGTGAAGTCCTGGACTTTTAAGAAGGGAATGATAATTACACCTAATCTTTACCCTGGCGTTGAATAGTACTTCTAGAATTATAGTAATTTTGTATTTCAATCTAAAATATTAGAAAAAACATATTCCTTAACTTTATCTCTTCACTTTTGTGGTTTATGTCTTCTAAACACAAATACTACTTCTCTGTCTTTTTTTTTTCTTTCATATTCTCAAAATCACAACATAAACTGATTTTAAAGAAGTTGTTTCATTCAGTCAGATGTTCACTTCCAACAGCATAAAACATTCATAAAATCATATTGCTATTTGTATTCTTTTTTTTCTGAAAACTAGATGAAGATGCGACCAGTTCTGTGTGAGGCTGGTAGGTAGTATTGTTTTGTGGTTGATGCACCACCAAGGAAAATGTCCACAGGTTCATTCACTGTGTCCAATTCAGTGAAGTAGCACTTTTATTATTACTGCAGCACACAATGAAGCTCCTGAGCTTTAACTCAGGGCAGTTTTCCCCTTTAACTCTTTTATTAGTCATGATCATACTTAAGAGAGAATTTTGCTGGTTTTTCATATTTCATACTGAATTTTCAGGGTTAACAGAAAACCAACAAAACCATCTGCTAACCTGTTGTGTTTAGTACAAAAGCCACTGTGCAATGATTGATACAGATCCCCACTGTGCCATTTGTGTGGTTGTTTTCCAGAGAAAGATCAAGCTTCGGTAATATTTTTCTGTAAAGCCTGCTGCCTTCAACATTTTAAAGACTGTGCTGCAAAGTACCTTGCCATTTGAGTAAGAGATGTTTCCTGGAAGCGTGCCCTTGAGTGATGAAGGCTTTGTCTAGGGCAGAAATATGGGCTTTAGTGTGTGGGGATCTGGCTCTTGTCTTGTCCTTGTACTGGGGTGGGAGGCTTTTTACTTGTCAGTGACACACACCAATACAACAGCACAGAAACATTAGATGAACGTGTCACTGCTTTTTTTTTCTCCTTTGGACACAATCAACCAAACATCACAGTCATCCGAGAAAACCTGAGAGTTACAAGGTCTTCCAAATGAAGTGATTTTGTTTTTTCATTATTTATAAAAAAACTTTGATGACATCATCAGGTGCTTAATTGTTAATGAAAATGCAAAGATGATGTGGAAAAAATAAACATTTTACTTTGGTCAAATACTTACTTTCTTTCCCATTGATTTTCTCTTCCAGGTTCAAAATACTCTCTTTTGATATACTGGAATAAAATTCCATTCCCAACTGGGATTTTATTACTGAATGTGACAAAATTGAAACTATTTTTAATAAAGTTCATTTAGTAACAACCATTGCTTTTGAGCAACCAGGGACCTCATTTTCACAATATGTCCATTCTCCAATCTGTAGGAACTTACATAAAGGAAGGAGTCAGCTGCTGCATATCTCCACTTCATGGCTTTTTCTGTGACACAGAAACCTCTAAAACTGGCAGCAAAAAGCAGTGTGAACAGATCACTTTGTTGCCAAGGTAATAAAATCCATGAGCTTTCAAAATAAGCAGATTTCTTGTATGATATTTAATGTTCATGGCTGACTAAGAAAAAAAGGTAACAGCTTTTTTGTAGCAGGTAAGGTGCCCATCTTTTGGAACAGCAATTCACAACATTTGGGCAATTTGCAGAGCCTGCACCAGATGAGATGTGAACTAAGGAGGGGAGAAAATAATCTTTAAGTACACAAGATAGTCAAGCCCAGTGCATTTGTTTGTCAAACAGTAATTTCAAATGTGTGTATGACTGCACAGGGAAACCTGATTTTTTTTTTTTTTAAGAATTGTGAGCAAAATTCAGAAGACTTTGAACTGTTAATGTTGCCTGTGATTTCTGAGATACATCTTACTGTCCTCCATAAAGGTCTCTGAGCAGCTAGGAAGCAGTTGGTTTGCAAAAACTCAATCTCAATTGGGATTTTGTTTGTGTTATTTGCAACCTCTACTACCAGTGTATAAAAATCTAACTTGAACTTTTGATTAATATGGTTTTTACTGCACCATTAAGCTTGTCTAGTTTACTAGCAGCATGGGAAAATTCACAAATATAACAATTCTTTTCACTCTCCAAATACAAATAAACTAGTTTGTGCAGGCTTCCTCAAGGACTTGAGTCTTGAAATACATTTATGGAAGTTAATGTTCAGGGGGTATTTCTGAGGAAATTGAAGTAAGTCATGTCAGGGCTCATATTGCTGAGGTACTGAATTTAGCACGAAATAATTTGTTTTAGTGGACACATTATATTCCTCCAGCCAGAGGGAGAACATACCCCAGAGCTTTGGGCAGAGTCCGCATGTCTTGCCACTGAAACCTCTGTGGTTTGCAGCCTGTCCACTGTGGGGCTAGAAATGAGGTTTCCCTTTGGAAATGAAATTTTATGAGAGGAATTCACAGCACAGTAAATAGTGATGATCTTTGTTAACTCTCTTCTACCTTGTCTGCCAAGATGATGGATGAATCTATATATGTTGAAGGTTTTTAAAAGACAATGTGTTTTGCTATTGAATCCAAAGGGATATTTTATTTTTTTTTAATAAAGTAGATTTTTGCTGTCAGCATCATTGTAGTTCATTATGCTCATTTTTGTGTAAACAGTGGTGTGTTGCCATTTGATCTCACACACACTGTTTTGCTACAGAAGCTGTTCATCAAAGTGGTGACATTTCATTTTAGGACACATTTGGAAAACAGATAATGTAGCTGTGGTGGTGGTGCTTTGCTTGAGAAATGCCATATAGTATATGTGAAAGTTCAGCACAGTCATAGGATTGGCAGAAGTTTGCCTCAGCTCAAATTCACAGACACTTTACAGTGAAAATTAGCCCCTTTGCCTCAACCTTCTCTCACACTGAAATGAGACCTGCATAATGCAGGCAAAGTTAAAACAAACTAAAGGAGCGCTTGCTCACACAGCATGAAGTCACAGAATCACAGAATCACAGAATGACCAGGTTGGAAGAGACCCACTGGATCGTCGAGTCCAACCATTCCCACCATTCCCTAAATCATGCTCCTAAGCACCTCATCTACCCTAACCTTAAACACCTCCAGGGACCGTGACTCAACCACCTGCCTTGGCAGACTGTTCCAATCCCTAACCACCCTCTCTGTGAAGAACTTCTTCCTAATCTCAAGTCAGTTTGAGAAAGATGGTCACATACTTTTTAAAAAGGCTGGATAATTTTGTAACCAATAACATTTTTCCTTATGCATGCTCAGTGAGGTATAATTGGATTTCCTGCTTCACAGCATCAGCTACAGGGCCACTACGTCACTACATGGGATTGGAAGGGATTTATTGACACACACACACACACGTTCAGACCCATGCACATCCCTCCTGTATGCAGCAATTAATTTTGGTGATGTGTACTAGGGAATGTCTTGAATCATTGTGCATAAGCCATTGGCTTTGAATAGTTAAGATCAACATCTAAATGCCAATAAGAGCCATGCAGAGTGACTGTAGGAATTACAGTACAAGTGTAGCATGCAAATACTGCACTTGGTCCATTTTGCAAATGTTATCAAGACTGGACCCAGCTGCAGGAGGAAGAAAATGTGTCAAAACAGCAGCTCTTAATATTCAAAAGGCTTCTGGGAATATGAAAAGCTATGCAAACTCAGTCAGTACCAGAGCACCAGATGTTGGTCTCAGACACAGTCACTGAAATGAGATTACGAGTTTAGTTAAAACATCCTTCACCCTTCCATCATGGTTATTAGGAGACCATGGCATGGTTGCTACTTTTTAAGTATTTGCTTTTAGTGTAAGTATTGGTGAAAATTAAAAAATTGATTTGCAATGCAGAGGATAATTAGTGCAGGCTATGTGATGAAGTAGCACACCAGGCCTCGTTTTGTTAGGTTTGCTAGCATGCTGTATGCTACACCAGAACATGAACCTATAAAAGAATGGACTAATTAATATGTTTATTAAAGCTGCCATATACCACTATCAGCACATTCAATTACCAGAATAGGATCTAGAAACCATTTCTAGTGCTTACAAAATCAAGTTCCAGCAAGAAGCAAATTAAAATCTCTATGTGCAGCATGCAGATGCCTAGAGCAAGCCAAAGGCAAACAGTGATGACAGGGACAAGTCCTAAATCCCACCAAGGGCACCAGAATCTGACCTAGGCATTTACAATGCATATGATTAAACCACTTCTTTAGAGAGTTATGCTTTTAAAATTTAAGTACAATGCTCATTCTATTAAAATGCAAGAGGATTAATTCAATTACTGGACTATTTCTGTGGCTAGAGCCATTCCACGAGTCTGAGTTGTGGGTTCAGTTTCATGAGGAGCCAGAGGGGACAGAAATACACAGGTTTGCTGGTGTAGCATGGTTAGTGCTCCGTGATTATGCAGAAGGGAATTAAATACTTGCTGCTGGACTGAGAGAGAGCACATGGTAGAGGAAGCTTCACTGCAGCTAATAACTGAATCACCGAAAAAACCTAAGTCCTCAGTTCTTCTGCCAGGACCACATCTGCTAAACAGAAAATAATGAAACAGCCAGCAGAGGATCCAAGCACTTCATCCTTGACCCTGCATCTCTATGGCCTCATCCTGTTTGATTCAGTTTATATGAAATTCCTGCTCTGTTCACTTTAGAACTAATAAGGAAAGATGTGAAAAATGGCAGTTCTGTTCTCTAACAAATCAGTCTCTTGCAGACAACCTCGTCCCTAGCCAGCCTGCCTACAATATCTTGTAAAACATCACTGAAGGTAGCAGAGTTCATAACTGGAAAACTACAGCTAGAAGCATCCTCTTTTAGTGACAGTCTGTCCCTCTTACACTAGGGGGAATTTGTGCAGAATTACATGCAAACACTAACTACATCAGGAAGTTCAAATTGATGAAGTGTACATTATCTTGCTTAACAATATTAAAGCAAATATAAATCATAAGCTGGATCATGTAGCTGATATCTAAGTAGTCTGAGGGGCTGTAGACAAGAAGAAGGCAGAAGTATAATTACAGAAGAACTAAAGAGAATTTTTACATTGATGAAAAGCAACACTGGTAGACTTGACTTCAAGAATTATTTGATGATACATGATGAAACTATTAAAAGTATGGTAAATGGAAGGCAGTAGGTCAGCCTATTACATAGGAAGAAAATATTAAGTGATGAATCCAGAGAAAAGAGGGAATAAGGTGGGGGGGGGGGGGGAAGGAGATGAAAAAAGAATTGTGTATTTTTCTCTGGGCAAGTTTCTGACTAGAAAAAAGATTATTTTTTCTGAACTTACATTTGCTACCATAAGTATTTTCCAGTTAGTACTCCTGTTTTGTGGGATTTATGGGTGATGGGAGGTGACTGAAAAGGAAATATGTTAAGCAAAGAATCTCAGAGCTTGTGTGGTCCTAAAAATTAAATCAAATATACTGTATGGAAAAAAATGTCTGCCGGATAATCCAGAGAAAATTGCATGAGAAGTAGATCTTTTCCAGAATTTATAGATTTAATTTATACAGAGATGTTAAAAATGTTCATTTTGTAGGATACTACATCTGAAACCATGTTGAAGAAAGGCATCACTATAATCAAGAAACCAAACATATTAGGAAATATGTTGGAAGAACCACTGTGAGAAGACAAAAAATTAGATGACATTTTTTACAACAAAAGAGCAAGGGAAGTATTTATGGTATTTCACACTACAGAATGCTTAATTACATTGAATTCCGCTTTTATGTGTAATCTAGGACTCTACTGTTTGCAGAAATGGGGCTCTAAATTCAGGGCTCTGTTTTCCCTAAGTATTACTGAGTGCCATAAATAAAGCAAAGAATCTTAAACCATACTATGCAGATTCAAACAAGTCCATAAGTGTTCATTTTCCTTTCTAGAAAGACGTGATTTAAATAGGAAGGCTGAAAGTGAAAAAAGCAAAACCATGGAGAAGGTGATGGAATGATCCAGTTAAGTTATGTTTCTTTAGTTATAGATATATACTAGTTCATTCCATCCAGTCTTCTTCTTTATGAGCACTATCACAGGGAAATCGTTTTTTGGTTTGATTTTTTTATGTTTGTATTGAATGTCATTGTAGCAATATTGTTTTCTGTGTACTGCTGGTTCAGAAGGTGGTGGTCAATGTATTATGAGAAGGTTCAGCAACCAATCACAAGAGATTGAAAAACTGCTTTGGTTTTGGAGACTTTCTGGAATGTTCGCTTTCTTCCCTTCCTTGCTTTGTTGTAACAATTTAAACCAAAGGTAATTCCAAGTAAAAGTATAAAGTTTTTCATGGTCTATGGAAAGCATAATTAAATTACTGATGCTTTAAAAAATGGGGTTTAGATCCCGTTAAGCAGATTTTTATTTGTATTGATGAATTCATTTGACATCTGTTTGCTACCTAAAATATTGCTGCTATCATGTAATGACCAGACATTCTGGCTCCATTCACCAGAAGTGTCATTTAATAGCTGCTCTTTAGCACTATACATTGCATTACACAGAATGATGGAGTATTATGAATCTAATAGTTTTTAATTAATTTTCTAATGTCAGGATTGAGCATTATGAAGCAGGTGTTCTAGTAAGAGTTAAACATAGTGCACTATCTAGAGAGCAATTTTACTAAAACAGTTAGAAATGTGGGTGTTGGAAAGCTTTAAAAAAAATCATGTAGATATTGTCCTCTGCCTGCTCATTCATGTTGAATACGAATGCATGCAAATCTTCATTTACACCAACAAGAATGTTTCAGAGAAGATGAGCATTCTTCTAGTTTTTTTTCTATTTAATTTACAAACACTCTACATTAGCACTGTCTCTGCCATTACTCAGTACTAAAAAAAAATCCTGTAGGTCAGGGGAAACACTGCCAGAAGTCGGACTGACATACATAAAATGCCACATCTTGCTGGATGCCACGTTTTTCTATGAGGTACTGGGTACATTCACTATTCACCAATTCTGCAGTAACTGAATTGGACTGTAAATGAAAACCTTTGAGTTTGGGATTAAGGAGAAAGTTGCTCAATGGCACTGACAGTGGCAATACATGACTCCTTAAAGTTGAGGTACATTTACTGTGTTATTCGCTAAGTAATACTGTTCGATTCAGATGCTCTAGTCTTTCTTCACAGCAGTGTGAGAACGTTCTCTTTGGACTTTCTGCTCAGAAATTACTGGCATTATCTTTCGTGGAAGGAGGGACAATTGTAACAGCCCTACCCTTGAAGCAGGGTTAAAGGTCTTTATGCTAGCTATCAAAAGTCTGCATGTGCATAGTGAAATGTTGGAGTAGCAGAGGAAAGAGGAACTTGGACAGGAAAGGAAAGTGGGAGGTGATACTCTTTAGTAAAGATGCTGTCAGAGAGCTGTGGGAAAAGGCAAGGGGCCTGAGGAGTGACAGAAGGCTTCTTTGCATATGCCCTTGTGTTAGGTAAGTGATTTCTGAGCTCTAGCTTCAGCACTGAGATCTATCACCCAAGTCTCTAGGCAGCCCATGGGACATGCAGTTATTACTGCAAGGACAGCAAACAAGGTCATAATAAGCATTTGGCATAAATCATATGGTAACATTAAGGTAAATTATATAAATTGTTAGAGGAATTGAGAGGTATATATTTTAAAAATTATATTATTTGATATTCCTTTATCAAAGAAAATGAGAATTCTGGAAAATCTAAGAATATTGGGTGAGAATATATAGCTAAGTTCCACAATCTGCAGATACCAAATACAAGTGGACTGGCTTTCAGAAAGCCTAAGCTACTAGCAGTTCTCCTTGTCTTCCTTTGGTGGCAGATTGATATCTTTCTGTTTTATGTTTTGAATAGGATCAGCTGGTACAGCATAAAACAATACATTTCTGAAAGTCTCACTTAAATTAGTACATCGTTATTATAGTGTGTAACTTGACCTAGAGCGTGAGAAGGGATACTGTGCCCAAGAAATTTGTTCTTAATCTAAGTTTAATTTCTAGAAGTACCGACAGGAAGATACAGAGGGAAAGGTAATGGTCAGTTAAGCTGGCAAGCATCTAGCACAGATTTACTTAGTCAAAAGTAAGGTATTACTTTGTCAGTTCTGATCTTGTACCACAACGCCTATAATAATTTGCAAAGGAATGCGTTCCATTATGTTAATCTACTTTTTTTCTGGTGGTGCTTCCCTTTAACGCTTGATATATATATGGTAAACATCAGCATCTGTATGTACTTCATAGCCATTTCCATCAGCTGACTTGTTTGATCCCACCTTTAGAAAGACCTCATACTTTATGTTAATTATTAAACAGTTAATCAAGAGTGGAATTTATATTTTTACAGCAGATTTGTGGAAAGTGATTGCACAGGTTTGTTCAGACCCTTTATCCTGATTTGCAAGAAGGCTTTGCTGACAAAGAAAATTACGTGAGAGTAGTAATGTCACCATCAGTAGTTCTGTGACCATTCCTTCTATCCTCAAACGGATTTTTTTAATTTAAAATTAATTTGTTAATTTTCCAGTGTTACAGTGCAAACACTGTAGCAGAGGAAGGAGGAACACACTACACAGACCAAGGAGAGATGGAGTCTACAAGGCACTTGCTGTGGGAGTTTGGAGAGCCTGTGAGCCTTATGCTTACTGCCTGAGAACTGGATATGATAGTTATCCATCTTTTGAATTTCCAGTGACTCTAGCTAGAGGAAAGTCATATTCAGGTTTGCAGTACTGAGCCCTAGATTGTCATGTTCAAATGCAGGTGCAGTCATATTGCCTGCTCTTTCAGTCATGCCTGAAAATCTAAAATGGACACTATGGGCTTGATCCACAGCTCACTGAAGTCAGTGAAAACACACTCAGTAAGTTCATTAGACTTTAATTCAAGATATTAATCCTGAATGTTAGCATGTGCTGCATCATCAACATTGGCATTAACACTGCTTTCTATTCATGAATTCATGTTGAGTGTTGCTTTGTTTGTCAAGGCAGTGCAGTGTTTTGTGTACAGATCTGTTTTCTCAAAAGCAGCAGAGAAGTGTTTGACAAAAGAGGAGAATGTTCTTGTTAAATGTGGTAAACCTTTTTCAACATGTAGTGCACTGTATTTGTTTGGAAATTTTATTACATAGATTTCTATGTTGACTCTAAAGAGCTGAATTCTTTATTTGAAAAATGACCTGTTAAAAAAAAAAAGAAAGATGGTTTGTTGTTTTTTTTTCCTGTCTTATTGTGTTTCATTTTGTATTTTACATTTCCAAGCGAATACTTCAACACTATAAGCCTTCCTAACTGAAATCTCATGTGTTCTGAGATGTCTTCAGAGAAGGTACCCCTGTAAGCAGACAAAAGGCAACCAAAATTTTTGAGATCTTAATAAATGAAGCGAAACATTTTCATTTTTGTTTACTTTGAAAAGATTTTCTTTAGGTATTATTAATAACTACACAGGGATTTATTATTTAATTTTAAATAAAAAAGTTAAGGGTGAGAAAATAATGTCCTTAAGTCTTCAACATCTCTTGATTCCAAATTTACTAGTCATTTTCAGTAGATCTAAATCAGCATTTGTATTTTAAATTTTAGATATAGATATTTTCAGGTGTATTTAGGAAGAAGTTCTGTACAGGTTTGAATGATTGTGTGTTTCTATACACATATATGCATATAGTTTTTTAATATACATATGCATGTAAAAACATTCTCTCTTTGTGCTTACAATGTCAGGGTCACGAATGACACAGGAATGAGCTGACATATCTGTAATTCAGAAGCATAATAAAATCGTGAATGTAAAGTAATTTTCAGAATAAATCTCTTCTGTCTTTCATTTTGCCCAATGGATTTTACAGTCAATGCACAGCTACAGCCTGTATTTCCTAAGATGTCAAACTGTTTATACAAGTTCATAGATTGAATCGAAGATGACATACACAACAAGGAGGACAGATGCAGAAATGAGTTTCACATGTATAATTTCTATCGAAGACAAATGTATTTAACGAGATAAGCTCAATTTCAGAATCATGACTATGGGTCTGATACTTTATCAAAACCCTGATTCAATGTTGGAGACATCATTGATGTGGCATCTAGAATGATGTTGGCCACTGGACGTTATTTGTGCAACTTTAGAACATATTTTATTTCTTCAAAGACTTTAATAATAATCACAATTTCAACTGTATTTTCTCAGAACTGAAAAACAAGTTACTGCATCTTGAAAATATTTTACACTAAAATATCTCACAAAAGGATTTGAGCATTCTCTTTTCTTTGTTGACTAAAGCAGTAAGCATAAGATTTCTGAAACAGTAATGCTAAAACTTTGAAGTCTTTTATTAGCTCAACTTCTTTTATAAAAGAGAGAGCATAAAGTTGCTCATACTCAGAAACATCTTTTCCTTTGTTATATAATAATCAGCTATTTTCAATAATTCTGTAATGTACCAGTGACTTTTTAGTTACCAAGAGATTTAAGACTAGAGTGTAATCTGCCTTTCAAAATGTCACTTTATATAGCACATTCATTATTTGCCTTTAAGAAGAAAGGAGATGATCGCATAACTTACAGCAAAAATATGAAAATGGTCATACTCAGAAATTCTCTTTATCAAAACTTACCATAATAGATGAATATTTTGGGGATTTCAGCAGTACAGAGTGCTGTAAGAGAGAAATACATACACACTTAGGAATTAATTAATTTATTTATTTTTCCTGATAAAACACTGTGAGTTCTGGAATCTTACTTAATTTAAATTCAGAATAGTGATAAAGAGAAGCAGTTGAGGAAATCCACACAAAAATACATGTACACTCTGAAAAAAAGCCTTCTAAAAATATTAAAACCCTTCCTGCCTCCAAACAATATTAAACCCCTTCTTGTTCCTCCATTGTGAACTCTCCAGCAAAGCCCAACTCCACTGACCTCAACTAATGACCTAAATGCTGTAAAGGTGAACACTACTAGCAATTCTGAGAAAGACTGACAGGTTTGTAATTCAAAACACATTCACGTGGACAATGTTCTATCAGTTGTTCAAAAGTAGTAGTTTCTCTTTAAAAGCTCTAATACCTCATCCTATACCTGGATGTAGTATTTACATGGTTTTAATCATTGGAAATGATGCTAAAGTTAAAACAACATAGCATGTAGTATTTGAGGGAAATTTCTTCTTTGCCCATATTTAACTTTTGTCATTAAAAATAGCATGTGTGTTTCTACTAGGCAGTTATAGACATCTTCAACTGGGAATCTTCTGTTTCAAATGCTTAGCTCAAAGTTTTTAAACAGTCTCTGTTAGCCTCTCGTCTTAAATCTGGGACAGCACTACAAGCTGGAAAAAACACCAGATAGATGATAGTTCCCTTTCTAGATGGATTTTCTTCCTTTGGTAGGTTATTTGCATTGGCTGTTCTACAACTAACATGGTAGGACTCCAAAGACCAGATCCTAACTTTTCTGAAAGATAAGGACACTAATATTTTTCATATACCAAGAAGTAAAAGTGATGAAACGTACGTTCAAGGATATTTCTTGAATGCTATATTGGAGACCAAGAAACATCATTCAGTTTGATCTTAAGTGCTGAAGGCAGAGCTGAAGAAATGGTATTAATGAAACTACTAATGAATGAAGCCCGCATTAAAATTAGACTTTTGGTGCTTAAAGCTCCTTCTGTCAGTTTCTCCCAGTTTAGTTTTTTTTTTCTAATCTGTTTTAGGTGACAAATAAATTCTTCAAAAGTCTTGTAAATGACATGGTGATGTGTCTTTTCAAAGACTGGCTTAAGTTGTTTAATTGTTTACTTGTATCTTGACAGATACATGCTTGTTGTAATTGCTTACTTTGTATCCTGTACATGGAAAAAATGTGAGTCTCAGAAACAAAGTACTATGTAATGAATTAGCTCCAGAGATAACTACCCTTTTTATTACACAGCAGAGTAATTTTAAACATGTAAATTGGAAATCTGAGAACCATATCACTACCTGTAGTGGGTTGTATGCCTACAGAGCGTGATTACTTCCATAATTCTTGAATATATAAGAATTGCTGTGAAGCAGAACAGTCAGACATTCCAAATAAGAGGCATCAACTGGTACCTCATTAAAGGAAGAGGGAGAATCTGTAGACATGTTAAGAATCTGTAAGTCATCCCATTTCTAGATTAAAAGTAAAATAGTTGGAGGATAATGAGAATAAAGATTTTGAAGCTTATTACTGCCTATGAAGAAACAGCACACTCAGTATATATTTGAAATAGTGGAAATATTATGACAAAATCATGTATAGCTTAAAACCAGTTGCAACTGCCCTCTGAGAAGTGGAAATGTTTGTAATTGAAGGTATTCTTTAAGAAAGGAAGAAAACCCCACAAAGATATGAAACCTAATTCAGTATGTGATAGAACGATACATGCAGTGAAAGTACATACATAGCAGTTCTCTTTTGAAGTTCTTTAGGTTTATTCCAGAGGTTATGCTTTGGTTATCAGTAGCTATCTGTGGATGTTTATGACTGTAGATGCTAATTGCCTCAACAAAGAGGACTTCCAGGGAGCACAACTTCAAAATATCTTTTCTTAAACCGAGTCTTCTGAGCAGTTAACTACTGTTGCAGTTCTAAGCTGCCCTCTGGAAAGCTCCACAGTGCTTTTTCACTGACTTCCTTATGTATGAATTTTGGGATCATAATTTGAGAAGTCAGGAGTAATAGGGATGAAACAGCTCTCTTTTACATCCCTTTGCAAAACTATGACTTTACAAAACTCTTTACCATCCTTCCCCTCTTACTGGAAAATATTTTATTCCATTTTTTTTCCTCAAAATTAGACCATCAATCACTTCATAATATATATGAGTAAGACAAAACAAGGCAAATGCAGTTATATAGCCTATTTACTGTGTAGAGGATGTAAATTTTGTTATTTTTCACTACAGATTTTGAATATCCTGAAAAACAGATAGCGCCATTTGATTAGACGATATCTCACATTAGGCAAACTCTTTGCTCAGGCAGCTTTATTAATGTAAAGTGATAGCTTGGATTTGCGCACTGAAGACTGTAGCATCATTCTTGGAGTAGCTATATTGCCTCTCTGTTTTTTCATCTTAATCCATTCTAATTCCAGACCCTTCAGTATGCAGTGCAGTGCATTAATGTAAATTCAGTTTTTGGTAATGGCTAGAATGTAACAGGTTCAATGAGGCTCATTATCAGAGGCTGTAGAATGCACACAGCGCCTCTCCAACTCCTTACCTTTCCAGTCCCAGGCCCTGAGTGGGAGCTGTCTTGAAGATCTGTCCATCCCAGCTCATTGTTAAGGCCTGAGCAATTCCTGCCCTAAAGCTCTCTCCTTTCAAATTTACTGCCAGGGCCTGAATGTTTTTTGCCCTCGGGCTCTATTCTTTCAGACTGATCATCAGAGTTTGAATGAATGTTGCCTCTGGGTTGTCTCTTTTCAGCTTCAGTTTCAGAGTTGGAGCTCTTTCTGCCCTCAGATTTTCACCTTTCAGTTTCAGTATTAGGGTTTAAAGACTTACTGGCTTTAAAACACTTTTCATTTTAATATTTTCTTGTGTCATGTCTAGTTAGATGCAGTTTCATTGACGATGCATCCCTTTTTACATTTTTCAATATTCATTGGATTGGTTTGTTCAGGATTTTCTTACTGTTTCGACTTCTATTTTCATTCTGTGTTGAAATGTGGTAAAAATCCTCCCTGGTTATTTATTTTGGTACTTCTTGAAATCACTTGCAGACTCTTTTTGTATCTGAACATGAAAACTGTAGTGGATACAGAATATGCTTTCATTTTTGTGAAGAAGCACAAGTACTTTTTTCCCCATGTTTTAGAATGCCACATCAAACTTCATAGGATATATCTATCTCTTTTTGAAGTGATAGCTTCTAGTGCTTACTGAAGTCTTTGATTCCAAAATGCAAGTCATCATTACTGGACTTTCCATGACAGTATTACCTTTAAAATTGTCTCTGAATTGCCAGATATTGATAGCATGTGTGCAGATGTTTGGAATGTTGCCTTTATAATTTACATGTGCTTCCACACAGCACCACTTACTTCTTTCATATGCTGCTTTCAGTGTGCTTAACTGGCTTATCCTAGAGATTTTCCAGAAAAAGCTGTTCATCTCTTCCACCAGCTCCTTGTCCTTCAAAATTTAATGCGTACTGTATTCCTATCAAGACCAAACTGTATCCTGCTATACTGAGACAGGAAGAAACTAAGGTGGGATTGTGTGTGACTACATAGAATCACAGAATCACTGAGTTTCTGAGCTGGGAAGGTATCTCTGGAGATTGCCTTGTCCAGCTCCCTGCTCAGAGCAGGGTTACCTACAGCAGGTTGCTCAGTCTGTGCTTAGCTGGATTTTGAATATTCTCGAGGATGAAGACTCCACAGCCCCTCTGGGGAACTTATTTCAGTGTTTGACCACCATCTCATTATAAAAAAAAGTGGATTTTTAGGTTTAAACAGAATTTGTTCTTCAATTTATGCCCATTGCCTCTCATCCCTTCGCTGGGCTTTGTAGCATATTTTATGTTCAAAACACAGATACATCAGTTCATTGCATCTGCTGTGTTCACTTGTGACATGCAGCGAAAGCACTGAAGATTTACTGTGCTAAAGCATTTCCTTGTCCAAGATGCAGAAATTTGGTATTAACTAGACCAAAACAGTATCTCAGAGATAAACTAGCATGAAAGTGAATGTGGAGACATACAGCCTTTTCAGAAGAGGGACTTCTTGTTTATTTGTTTTACCCTAGAAGTAATTTATTGAATGCTTGAAGTAAAGATACTTTTCTTTGCTCCCCTCAATAAATTTTTGCTATTTAAACCCTTAAATGCAGGTATATTTATCATAAGACATTTAGCTCAGCTTGCATATATTGTAAGTGTCAACTCTAGTTACAAGAAAGCCACTGAAACAGTTAAATGAGTTCCAGCAGGACAAAGGTTTCTAAGAGGGAGACTTACCAAGCAGTAAAGATGTTAACAGAGTCCTAAACTAATTTGTAGAAATACTCACTTATCACTTGCAGAGCTTTGTTCCTTCAAGCTAAGGTTTAGTAGCTGGAAGAACTGCATGGGGCTGGGACAGGAGAATCAGTCCAGAGTGGGGTTTAGAGCATGAGTCTTGATTATTATTTGAAATGGATGCATCTGTATTGTGTGTGCCAATCACATCAGGCCTTTGGGACTCTTGATGCATTAATGATGAATTGCAGCCTGTTGCTTTGACTTTCCTTTGTTGCAATCACTCTGTCATACTTCCATTGAAGTAAGAAGCTGGGTTTTTAACTTCCTGATCTGTTTAAAAAAAAACAAAATAAAGCTAGCCTTGCATTTGCAATTTTTTTTTGTAGATCCCCCAGAAAGGCTGTAGGATGTGGGCATTTAGGAATCTAAGTGGCTTTTTTTGACAAATCATTTGCTAGCAGACGGTAAGTAGTCATCATACATCATGTGTTCCACAGTAAGTTTCCATGGAAATATGGTTAGTATTGCCCATTAAAAGCTCAGTGTCATTCTGTTTTTTACTAAGGAAAGCTGTTTCACATTATGTCACATATTCTGTGGGATACTGTAGGACAAGTAAAGGTACACGGAAAATAACAATAAGTTGCTCAGGTGCAGTTATTTGTTACCATACAGTAGTTTGTAAATGTTAGTTCTTGAATTTAGACCCCTAAGCATGTATGTATAGAAGGAAATATAACCTAAAGTCTTGTTTATATTTATTTTCAACAGAAGTGAATCATGAAAGATCGTGGGGGAAAAAAGAGGAAAACAACCTCAAAGCATTCCTAAAATAAATAAATAAATAAATAAGTTTGTTTGCTGACATACATTAAGCATGTGATGTGACTTTCCTGACTGAATGCAACAGTCATTTTTCCCCAAAAATACTTTCTGTGAGAAATCTTGTGGAAGAAGGTTGTATGAATCACTTCATTTAAAATAAGTCTCCTCAATTTCATTTAAAAGACAGCTAGCATGTATTCAGCAGCATAATGTCACCAGCATATGCAAAGATAAATGTGAAAAGATTGTGTTTCATAGGTAAGCTACTTTTACCAAATATGTTTCAAAAAGGAGTACATATGAAATGCTAATTGATATTTGAAAGTTTTATTTTGTTCTGTTCAGGGTCTGGGATTCAATAATTCAATGTGTTTAACCGTTAATCTTTTTTTTCTTTCCACGCCAAGATATTTTTTAGACATGCATGTCAAACTAGTTTCTATATTTCCAGGCCACTCTTTCATTCTATTTTTTGAAAGTATCTAAGTGACTGATGCCCCCTGGCTTTGACATTTCATCGTAACCTCAGACCATTGTGTTCTTTTGTGGTATTTTCTGTTTCTCAGGTAGTTCTGTCCTAATAATCTCTATTCTGTGCTTTTATCCAACATTTTAAATTCAAACTCCTCTCCACTGACATATTTTATGTCCAATCCATGCTAATAAAAAATACTATTTTGAAATCGTGTTTTGGGCCCATGGTAAATTTTTGTGCATCAAAGTATTATCGGTGAAACTCTATCTATCATAGTAGAGATAGAATAAACCAAGTTACTCTGATCTAAAAAATTCTACTTTCTACTGAAAAAAATTCTAATACAATATAAACAAAATTTGACTGAGTAATAGAAAAGCATATTAAAAACTCTTTCTTGTAGAAGTCCCTTACTACTTCTAAATCCACTACTAAGATTCATGCATGTGCCTACAGAAAAATTAAATTACTTTATATGGTAATAACATATACAGATTTTGACTGATCAGATTTAATTTATAGTATGTAATTAGCTTTTTATTTTAATTTATAGTATGTAATTAGCTTTTTATTTATATACTAGGAATCACAGTGGTAAGATTTAATATTTTATTGGTCTTTAGATATGGCACGCTAAAAGGTATCCCTGTGATGAGATTGGATTCAATGTTATGATACAATAGGGTGATGACATAACTTCAATTACACTTTTAATGTACTATTGCTCCAGTAAGAATTCTGCAAAATAATTGTTTTCTTGGTGTATGAACTTACAAAGGTGACAATCAAAGCCAGTCAATAGCAACAGTGTACTCTCTTGCAATCTATTATTTACTGTTATTTTATACTTCTGAATAAGGATAATTTTGATGCTTTTTGTCATTTATTTTCATTCTTGCAATAAAGTAAAATTTGAAAATGCTGCCTTTGCAGATTTCTTTGAATAACATTGAGTAAGAAGTTCATCCATTCAGTGGTAAGTTATAAAGCCTGACAGTCTTTGTGACACATCTCAGGGGGAAATATTTGTAAGTATTGTCTAGCACCAGTCTAAACTTAGAGTGAAATTGTGTGTTTAGCTGGCCAACACAATATATTAATTAATTGTTCCAGAGGGCTAAGTAATGAGAGTTAAATTGAAATAAAAAGACATAAGGCAGGTAATATGAAGATCATTAATCTGTAAAAGGTAGAAACGTCTTGGAGGAGACACAAGTAGACTTTCTATCAGAAGTGAAAATGACTGTAAAATCATCTTTCTACCTCTACTTTTTTCTAATGCTTTGGAAATAATAACACCAGGAGCAACAATATGGACTTCATTTAAGATACAGCAGAACGTCAGGGATATCATTTACCTTCATTAATATTCCGTTGATGATTCATAATTTGAACCAGATAATTTGGATTCAGAAGCTTATAGGCATGGATGCAACTGACCCTGACCACTTTGCTGTACTTGAGCCCAAGAGTCATGGTTATCCAAAGCAGTACAGATACAGCTGGATCTGTGTCTCAGAAATATGAAATATTTCTTTCTTTCTTGTTTTTTTTTTTTTTTTCCAAGAATTCCATATAATTTTACTCACTTCTTCCTGGATAGCTAAAGTTTTAAACTGTTGTGATGATAATAGAACATAACTTGTTGCAGTCAGAAACAGGATTATAGGTTTACTTCTGCACAATCTCTAGGCACATAAAGCTATTTTATTTTTCACAAAAGCAATCTTTCTTAAGGAATAGGTTCTGGAACAAACCATAGACTCTTCTGTAGCAAAGAGAGCTGGAGGTAAAAATAGTAGATTTTGGTTACACTTGGCGTACACACTGAGATCTGGGAGTGAACTTCTGCATAATAAGTAGGAAATGTAAAAACTAAATACATCCTTTTCTCAAGACTATATAACAACCGCAGTATTTCTAAGGTTTAGCACAACAGAATCCACGTGCCTAATGTTTGCAAATGCTACCTATGATGATAAAGCAATAGAAAACTGAGGGAAAGTCTAGTCCTGAATAAAAAGGTCATTTTTATTCTGGCCCTTTATTGCATGAATTCAAGTATAAAGCTCACATGAACTCAAAACTGGTTAGTCTGCTTTATTTCATAGTGACATTGATTGATTGCCTCTCTTCTACTTGTAAGCAAGAGATAAACTGCATGTTTGCCTTTGTAAAAAGACCAAACACATTCCTTGCTAAATAAGTATGAAACATTTTTATTATATAGTATTGTATCTAGAGAAAAAAAATCTAATTAAACAAACAAGACGCATAAAATGTGAATGTCTTCATCTAATCTAGTCATCCTCGACCTCTTTATATGTATTTCTAGAACATCATCAATATTACCTTGAGGCAGAGAGTGAAAACAAATTAGATGAATCATGTCCTAAAAGTAACTGGGTTTTTTTCTGTTTTATGTAAAGGGAGCCTAGGGTGACCTGCATAGATAGAGTTGAATAGGTTAGATGTATGCGGTTAGGTGAGATGAATATCCACAGTACTTGTTAAAAGATTTTAGGTCGAGATATTAATTGATGTAAATTAGAGTAACTTTATTAACCTGCATAAAGCAAAGCAGTTGATTATGCAAATGGACAAAAATACATAAATTTTCACAATTATTAGATGGATATGGACAAATAAGCTCAAAGAAATGAGTAGCATGACACATTTTTACCATTTAGTTTTATTAATATCAAACTAGAATGATGCAGAAGTGAAAATATGGATATTATACACAGCAATTAATTGGCATTGAGCTAAATTGACTAGACTGTTCCCATTTAGACTTCATCAGGAGCGTTGGTAGGGGAGGCAAGGATTTCCATTGTGGGTTTCATAGTCCACCACTATCTTGGGCCGATTTTCTCAATTGTGTGCTGAACATGCACTGCCTTCCTCAGAGGGAAGACTTGCAACACTCTGCATATTAAATACTTTAGGCATCCATCTCTCCTTTTTAAAAAGTGTCTAAAACTTCCTTCCCCTGCTATGCCTTCATCATCTGCAAAACAGACCATTCTTTTTGTCTTTTAAACCCTTCTACCATAGCAGTTTACTTTGCAGTGCTTCTAGGGGAAGAGCTTTGCTCTGTGTTAATCTCACTCCACTGCAATTTATCCTTTGAGGTGATGGTCTCTCTGAAAGTAAAACCTATACTGAACAAGAAAAAAAATGTTTATCCTCTGAAAATATTGAGGATTAAAAAAAACTTTTTAATGCCAACTTGAAATTAGTCAGAACAAAAGATATCAAGAAACATTAAACAGGACTTAAATTATCAGAATTTTAACGTTTTATTTTTTATTTAATGTAGAAAATATTATAGCCTAATCTTTAAGAATGCACTCTACTAAACATTAATTTGAAACAACAGAAAATACAACCGTTCTGAACCAAGAAAACCCTCAATATTATCAGTAAAATTGTAAAAATAAGGTTCTGAGAGAGTTAGTTTTAATTATTTGTTTAAGGTAATTTCTTAACCCATCATCACAAAAGTTTTTGTTTGTTTTTTAAATAAATAATTTTTTTTCAAGAAACAAATCGTTAATTGAAATTTTCAATTCCAAGAGTAATAAAATAATTGACCATAGTTGGATCACCTGGGATTTGTGTATCAATGTATATCACTATTAATGTTGGAATGGCAGAGTGACCTTTTGAAGTATCTCCCGGCCAATCCTAACTATGAAGTGTCAACCAAAAAATCCTTTTCTGCTTCTGTCCTCATGCTCTTTTATCTGTAAAGTGGCAGAAGAACCACTTTTCCCCTCTTATTCTAGTCAAACTTTTTCTTTATTAAAGAGACATCTTCTTCTACCCCAAATTTAGCATCATAGGCAACTTATTATTGAAAAATATGATTCTTGCTAATGTCATGCTGAAATGTGAACACTGCAACGGTGTCTGCTTTGACTAGATATCCCCTCAGGTATTTAAAGTTAACTTCTGACAGTATTGGGTTATGAATAATTCACATTCTGAACAGCATCTCCAGTAACACATCAGTAAACTGAAGAGATTTGTTTTAAGTTTCCCCTGAACTTTCTTAAACATCGTTCCTTCTTTATGGCAATTGAGCTATCTCTGAAATATGTATGTGTATAGTGTAACATATTTTTGTTACTCATTTGAATGCCTATATATGTATAGTAAAAAAGTGAAAGTTTTGGATGTCTTTGCCAGATACTGCAGCCTTGGAGAAAGATATTTGTAAAATATGCTTGAATTAATGTGCATATTTGTGAATAGTAATATGTATTCTTTACCGACTGGAAAAAAAAATCAAGATTTAACTACCTATTTCCTGTGATACAAATTTTCAGTGATTGATCAGCACCTTTTCACTAACTGTGAATACAACTGGAAGGAAAATATTTACTAAATTATCAGGTGGACTATTAAAATCTCAATAAGTTAGGCAGCAGAACAACAATGAAAGATTACTATCTGTCATGAGGAAAATGGACATTATTAATTATTTTTTGTTTAACACAACTAAGCTTGTTAATATTTTAAACACCTGCTGTATATAGACCTAAAACTTTTCTTTATACCAAACCTGTGTGGTTTAGATACCATAAGAATTTGAGCAAATGCTTATCTCAGTGTGGTGGGTGCTGGATGTACCTTGGGGCTGTTCCTAAAATCCCAGAATTGTGGAAATTCAAAGCTCCAACAGTTGCTGATAGATATTTTGTCATTGCTATGCCTTGTCTCACCATTCTCAATTCCATCATTTTGTTCTGAGAAACATATATTTCCACAGTAGATCATTCAGCAAGTAGATACAAGTATAGAAAGATTTTTATATGCTGAGAGCCCAGTGTTACATATGCAGAAAAGCTGATTTTTTTTCTATGCTTAACTCACTTTTTCTATGCCACTCTGTCACTCTTCCTCTGTAAATGCAGAGACACAAAAAAGGGCCACAGCTTTAACTTCTTTGCAAATCATTGCTGAGCTTTCTCTGCATGGATTGTATCTCACCCAGAGGTGGAGGAGGCATCTACAGCAGCTTTCTCATTCAAATCAAGAGTGCTCTCTTGAGCTGAATCTCCTTACTAACTCTGCTTTGGTTCACATGCCAGAGTAGTGATGGAGAACATAAACTGGATTCCACATGCATGAACTAATTGTGCTTCAGGAACACACCTAATGCAGTGTAACAGCTTTTCTCCTATATGAAATCTAGGGTTTTTAGGAAGCCTTTAAAATTTCTCTCAAACTGTGGCTGGACTTTTGTGATTTGAAAAGCAGAGTGGTAGCATGACCAGTAAGTTACACTGCTGCTGCCTACTGTTTCAACTCTATTTTCTAAACAATGTGTTTGTTTTCTGAGAAGGAAAAAGCTCCAATAATTGCTTAAAATAAGCATCCTCTTCACAAGTTATTTTAAGCCACTGGTGATGGTATTTCCTTGATTTCCTTGGGTCCTTATACTTCCTTGTATACTCGTGCTTTTCTCCATTATGCACATAAACTCGCTTATAAATATCATAACAACATGTCACTTTGTTCAAGAGCAACAACATGTGTCCCTTTGTCAAGTCCTTTACATTTTCTTTAAATATAAAAGAATCACAAAAGCCATACTGTGAACTCAGTCATGCAGTGAGTTTTCTGGAATCTCCAACAAGATTAGTTGTGTTTGGAATTTTAATTTCATTGAAAAATTTAACATTTTGACATCAGATAAATTTCTTCACCACAATAAAAGGCAGAGATTTCCACAATGTCTTTAAAATATGGAACTTTGTCTGCATGTATGTGTGTTTCATTAAATTCAAATATTCTGGTTGAGTAAAAGAGCACATTCTGGTATTTATGTAATCTGCATAATATTGTATACAATTACCAAAATAGTAATACATTACTATAGAGGTCAAAATGCAGCAAAACACTGAAAATGAAGTGTAACATAACATGCTAACTTTGTTGAGTATTGTAACAACAAACTAGTAAAGCTTAAGTGTTTCCTTTTAACTTTTACCCAGATTAAAATTTTATCAAAATCAACATTATTCAGTGTCATGTTTAACATAACTACATTTGGATACAAAGCTGTTCCACTGAGAATTTTTCAACCATCTGTATTTGAGAGCAAAACTTACAGCATTGAGAAAGTTTTTTCTGATTTATGACATAGTTTTGAATTAATTCATTTTCCCCTGAAGAATACTTAGATTTATACCATAACTGTGGAAATCCTACAGGGTCTGTTACCTTAAATGCTTTTCAGTGCTACAGAATACATCACAAATAACTTTACACATTCTTATTGAATGGCGAGGTGTAATATATCCAGTGAGTAGGTGAGCACAAAGAAGACACAAAAGAGCAGAGTGTCTTCATCCCTGATAATATTTTTAAAGACAATTTTAGGTGTAATGTTGTAATTACAGCTACTTGATAGTAACAGAGGTACCTTATAAAAGAACATAAAGATCTATGCACAGCTCAGGAAATCTTATCCTCTAATACAGTTTTTTACCCTTATAAACCTTTGTCTTTTGTGTATTTTGTAGTAGTGTTTCCTCTGCATTCTCAGGAGAAAGCTATATCTTTTATTTATTTTTCTCTATTGCACAGATCGAATAATAGTTGTGGGGTTTTTTTACAAATGTTGTAAGAATTGAGTGCTGCCTAGGCAGTTACAGAGCTCCTTGTAATTTACTTTTGTTTCACACTCAGGAGACCTGAGCATGAGTATCAGTGGTTTTTATCATGTGAAACCAAGAGCTAGGATTTTGCTTAGCTTAGAGTATCTGTGCTATGCCTAAAGCTATATTTTAACAATTTTAGAGAGACCAAGATGAAGACTTTGTTGCAGCTTGCATTTTTAACTTAAAAAAGGGTATGGAATCATAATAGAAAATTTCATGGTGTGATGCACTGTGGACATGATGTGTATCCCACTGAACCTAGGACAAGACATGTCATTCATTTAATTGAAACTGGAAATGTTCTTATCAGTAACCTGCAAGCAGGAGAATTGCACAAGTATTTAGATAGCAGCACTGACACATTTGATGCCAAAGTGTTTTGCATGTCAATGAAAATATGGTGTTGGTGCAGTGTCTGCAAATGTTTTTGTTAACATCTATTTATATGAAAGATTATGACTTTCCGTTTCTGTCATCAATCCAAAGAAATTAGCTTCAGTCATTCTGCATAAATTCCTGCATTTGTTGGAATTTATACAATAGCTTTTTCTGAGGATCATGACTCCTACAATAAGTGCATTTTCATTGCATACGCTACCTTCCCTTCATTTCAGAAGAATTCATTTCAGATACACTTTATCTCTGGTGTCACACAATGGTCAAATATGTTCTACATTAGTAGTATGTGTACAGGCAATCACAATGCAGCAGATCTTCCAGGTTGCTAGAAAATGATAAGTAGGTTATTACGAAACAAGATGCCTCCTGTAGAGAGAACTAAAAGTTGCAATGTTTACACTGCTGTCTGGAGTCCAACTCTGCTACTGAAGGCCAAGATCACAGAATGACAGAATCATAGAAAGTTTGAGTTAGAAGGGGCCTTAAAGATCATCTCATTCCGGCCCCTCTGCTGTAGGCAAAGACATCGGCCAGTAGGTCAGGTTGCTCAAGGTCTCATCCAGCCTGATCTCAAACTCTTCCAGGGTTGGAGCATCAAAAACTTCTCTGGCCTCACCACAAAAAATTTCTTCCTAACATCTAATATAAATATCCTCTCTTTCAGCTTAAAACTCTTAGCCCTCATCCTATCACTACAATCCCTGATAAAGAGCCCCTCCTCAGCTTTCTTGTAGGCCCCCTTTAAGTGCTATAACATCTCCCCAGAGCCTTCTCTTCTCTAGGCTAAACAAGCCAAACTCTCTCAGCCTGTCCTTGCATGGGAAGTATTCTAGCCCTCCCTGATCATCTTGTGGCCCTCCTTTGTTCTCCTTCCAGCAGATGTATGTCTTCCCTGTGTTAAGGACTCCAGAACTGAACTCAGTACAACAGGTGAGGTCTCACAAGAGCAGAGTAGAGAGGCAAAAACACCTCCTTCAATCTGGTAGTTACACTACTTGTGATGCAGATATCGAAGTTCTGAAGCTGGAACTCAGGAGAGCAGTCTTTGAGCCTTATGGAGAGAAAGTGGCACAAACCTACCTAGAGTTCACGGTATCTATCACTGCTCCGTTAAGAATGTCTGAAAAATTCAAAGGAGAACATGGTTTGTCTTTCCTCTCCACCACTTCAGCCTGGTGGCTGTGAAATCACATGGACTATAGTGTATGTATATGATGGAAGGAAAGAGGTGGACTAAGGGAAAAGGATATAGACAGAAAACAGCACTGAATTCCATCTTATGCAATTACCTTTAAATATCAAATCACCAAATTACTAATGAAATATTACATTGCTACCTATTTATTTTATATTTTTAATGCTTTCACAATATTGACTTGTATATTTTTGCTATTCCCATTGAATGCAAGGGGAAAAAGGCTATCCTGTCAAGAAAGTAAATCTTTCTGCTCTCTACAATGTTCTCTATCTCTTCCGTGTTTCTTATTAAATGTAACACTTCAGAATTAACTGTGGATTAATAAACATAGTGCAACTGAAGGAAATCCTGAATTAAAGAATGCCAAGTTCAAGGTCCTGCACACAGCTCAGGATAATCCCAACCACAAATACAGATTTAGTGGAGAGTGGATTGAGAGTAGTCCTGAAGAGAAGGACTTAGGGGTGTTGGTTGATGAAAATCTCAACATGATCTGGCAATGTGTGCTTGCAGTCCAGAAGCCAACCATATCCTGGGCTGCATTGAGAGAATTCTCCCCATTTATCCTGCTCTTGTGAGACCTCACCTGGAGTGCTGTGTTCAGCTCTCGGG
This sequence comes from Clamator glandarius, assembly GCA_033459285.1. Lineage (NCBI taxonomy): Eukaryota > Metazoa > Chordata > Aves > Cuculiformes > Cuculidae > Clamator > Clamator glandarius. The sequence continues at coordinate 979,505 of JAUNZM010000174.1, forward strand.
CATGAGGACATGGTCCTGTTGGAGTGCATCTAGAGGAGGGCCACAGAGATGATCAGAGGACTTCAGGACCTCTCCTGTGAGAATAGGATGAGAGTGTGGGGGTCATTCAGCCTGAAGAAAGCTCCAAAGAGACCTTGTAGCAGCCTTCCAGTATTTAAAGGGGCCCTACAAGGAAGTTAGAGAGGGACTTCTTACAAGGGCATGTAGTAATAGGACAGGGTGTAATGGCATTAATCTGAAAGAGGGTAGGTTTAGTTTAGATATTAGGGAGAATTTTTTTACTGTGAGAAAGATGAGGCACTGGAACAGGTTGCCTAGCGAAGATGGGGATGCCTCATCCCTGAAAGTTTTCAAGGCCAGATTGGGTGGGGCTTTGAGCAACCTGATCAAGTCATAGAATCATAGAATCATAGAATCATAGAATCACCAGGTTGGAAGAGACCCACCAGATCATCGAGTCCAACCACTCCTATCAAACAATAAATCATGCCCCTGAAGTACCTCATCCATCCTCACCTTAAACACCTCCAGGGAAGGCAAGTCAACCACCTCCCTGGGCAGACCATTCCATCACCTTTCAGTGAAGAATTTTGTCCTTATGTTGAGCCTGAACCTCCCCTGGCAGAGCTTGAGGCCATTCCCCATTGTCCTTTCCCCTGTCACTTGGCAGAAGAGGCCAGAACCCTCCTCTCCACAACCTCCCTTCAGGTATTTGTAGAGAGGAATAAGGTCTCCCCTCAGGCTCCTCTTCTCCAGGCTAAACTACCCCAGCTCTCTCAGCCGCTCCTCACAAGGCCTGTTCTCCAGCCCCTTCAACAGTTTCATCGCTCTTCTCTGGACTTGCTCCAGAGCCTCAGCATCCCTCTTGTGGTGAAGGGCCCAGAAATGAACACAGTATTCGAGGTGCAGTCTCACTAGTGCCGAGCACAGAGGGAGAATAACCTCCCTGGACCTGCTGGTCACACCGTTTCTGATACAAGCCAAGATGCCATTGGCCTTCTTGGCCACCTGGGCACACTGCTGGCTCATGTTCAGTCAGTTGTCAACCAACACCCCCAGGTCCTTCTCCTCCTGGCAGCTTTCCAGTCAGGCTTCTCCTAGTCTGTAGCTCTGCTTAGGGTTATTGTGCCCCAAGTGCAGGACCCGGCATTTGGCCTTGTTAATCCTTATGCCGTTGGTCTCAGCCCAGCAGTCCAGCCAGTTCAGGTCCCTTTTCAGAGCCTCTCTACCCTCCAGCAGATCCACACTTCCACCCAGCTTGGTGTCATCTGCAAACTTGCTAAGGGAGCACTCGATGCCTTCATCCAGGTCATTGATAAAGACATTGAACAGGGCTGGACCCAGCACTGAGCCCTGGGGAACCCCACTTGTCACTGGCCTTCAGCTGGATTTAACCCCATCTACCACTACTCTCTGGTCCTGGTCATTCAACCAATTTTCCACCCAGGAGAGTGTGCAGACGATGGACGATGTTCCTGCTTGTGCCAAGGGAGTCAGAACTAAATGATCTTTAAGGTGCTTTCAAAACCAAACCATTTTATAATTCTGTTCTATAAATTAATGAAAACCACAGATACTGCTATAATAAAAATGACTTCTCAGGTTCTGTGTACTTTTTTGCTGTGACATTTTATGACAAAATCTCCTGAAAATGTTTCCCTAAATAAATATTTCTCCTTAGTGAATGAGACAAAAATGTCATCAAGAAAAGGTGCTGGGCTTTGAAGGAATTATTATTTTTTATTATTATTTGAAGGGTAAGGCACCTACAAGGTACTGGGAATTTATGGAAATTTATATATATATGTATATAATATTGTTTAGCTAAATCAGATGGTGATATGGCACAGTATGTCAGTATGGTCTCATATTTAAAAAATAATATAGCATCTTAGAATATTTATGGTTGAAAGAGACTTCAGGAGGTCATCTATTCCAACTTCCACATAAGTGTAGATGTATATTTCAGGGTCATCATTGTCACCACAGTCATCATCAGTTTCCATATAAGTAACATGTAAAAAGTCCTATCTGTTGGTTCCCTCTGATATACACTAAGAAAAGCATATATGGGCAGCATCACTTAGAGATATTTTGAGCTTAGAGTACAGTATAACTTGTGTTTTGTTACACTGCACAGAGAAGGAAGGAGTTAGAACATTTGGTTCAGATTCGGAACCAGAGAAAAATCAGTACTTCACTGTGAATTGCAGCAAGCTGGCAAGTTATTCTTCCATTTTGTCAAAACAAAACCAGACTCAAAAAATAGAAAGTTTTTAGGAGAGACTAAACAGTTTGACAAAACTTGAACCCTCTATTAGAGATCTCTAGTAGCAAGAGCTTCTTAGACCTCCCATGCAGGACAATTGGGAAGTGTAGAAGATGAAGTAAAAATTGAAAAGATAGTCAGAAAAAAAGCAGTGTGGTTTATATGAAACCACTTACAGACAATCTAGTGATTATTGTACTTCCCCTTGACCAGAGATATTTAGTACAATCAAAAGGATGTGTTTTCATCCAAATGCAAGTATTCATTGAATGCTTGCCCCTTAGCAAACATGTTTTCAGTTAAAATTGGTCAGATATTATAGTTCTGTCCATTTTCTCTCATTCTGCAGTGAACATAATTCCTTTCTCTGTGTAACATTATGTTGCTGTCATGGATTATGCCAACTTTAACCTTTATTAGACATTTTCAGTTATAAGTTTTCATGAATGAAATAGAACACAATAGAGGGAGAAAATCTCTGAGCAAGTGTGATAAAAGCTTAGTTATTAAATTGCTCTTTCTCATTCTGGTGAAGTTTCACTTTATGGTATTTTTCTCCTTCCTTCTTAAACCCTATATATAGTCTTTAATGGCATTTTCCAGGAGGCAAGTGTTATTTCTAAAATTTTAGCTTACACTGAAGGAATTTTAAATATGATTTTTTTTTCTTTTTCTTTCTTTTTTATGAATATGTCTTCATGGTCATGATTTGGAATATTAAAGCTGTTTGACTCTAGGCTCTATCACTACTGACATTTATTATGAATTTTCAAGAAGGAAGTAGAGATGAAACTGTTGTCAAATGGCACTTTTTATGACAGTCCTTTTGACGTATGTCTTACAACCACAGATAAGTGGGTCTAAAATGTAATTCAGACAGAATTTTGCATTTTTATGACTATAAATCTTAGATCTGCCTACACTTCCATGGATTAAAAATGCTTTTAGCAATTGCAGTGAATTAAAATTCGTATTTTTTTGTAAATTTTACCACAGACAACTGATATACTTCTTATGGCTGTTGACAGTATACCCAAGTCTGATTAAATGACATCTTCCTTGAAATGCACTTTATTACAATAGTTTTATCGATAGAAAAAATGCAGCTACTTTTGAAGGTAGACAAGAGTTTTATCTGTATGAACTTTACTGGTAAAAAACAGTCTCAATCTGTACTACATTTTATTTTCATTTTTCAGATTACTTCAGATTTAAAATACTTGATCTTAAATTAGTTACTTCCCTGTTTTTCTCAAAATATAAAGTGACTCTGTGTATGATTGTGTTAAACAATTGGAATAAGATATCACTGGGTATCACTGTGCTTTCTTTTAAGTGCAGAAATTCTGTCCTCAATTTCTGCCTTTTTGCATATATGACAACAATTCCAGTATTCACTCCTGATCACCAGTATGTCAGGTAAGGCCATTGTATAATATCAGTGAAATCATTCTACAGTAGATGTTAGTGTCAATCTAGTTTAGAAAGATTTTTAAATTAGGCATGACAATAAAAAGTGCACTGAGGAATTTAATTCCTTTTTCAACAAATGTGCGTGTGCTAAATGTCACAGTGATGCTAGAAGAGAAAGACTTTCTACACAGAAAGAAAAGCCAAACCAACCAACCAAAAAACCCTAATAGAATATAATAGGTGAAAACTGAAACTAAACTGATATAAAGAAGGAAAAAAAGCACACATTTTTTTGTGTACTGTGGGGTTTTTGTAAATACTACCCCACATAAGTAATACAATCCTGTCTCCAGTAGCAAGCAGCACATTTCAGCAGCAGCAGCAATAAAATTGATTGTGCTGATGACCCAGTGTCTGTGCTATAGTCCTGTGAACTGAGTACCAGCTAATGGCTGCAGTGCCTCAGGTGCACTACTAGAGTTTATCTCCTAATTTAATTTCATTTTAAAAATTTGGTTTGTATAGTTTGAGGCCACAGTGGAATGCATACAAAGTCCAGATAAATTGGAACAATCATGAGATTTGCTTCAAAATTGTATTCTGATCCAAATGACGATGTTAATGTCAGGCAGTCCAAGTTTCCCATAGTCTCAAAAGCATTTGCTTTGATTTACAAGCTTTGGGGGTTAGTGAAAAAAATGAGGTAGATGAAGTAAAGGTAACCAAGTAGCATTGGTACCTAATATTATAAGCCTCCTTACTTGTAAAGAAAGTATCTGCTTGATAAAAATGTTATTGGTTAAAGTTCTTTGGTCTGTGTAAAGCAAGAGGTCGGGTGACACTGTAGTTGTTTTCTTGCTCTGAAACCTGAAAATATAATTTACACAGATTGTTCCTTTGAGTACAAGCAGACCTAACTCAAGCTGCTGCCATGCTGAAGTGTTTGTAAGGTCAAGTTATAGATAATAATTGTAAAGAATATTATCTTCACTGTAGCCATACATTTAAAGTGTTGTTCATCATTCTACCATTGGAAAGTAGACTAATATGAAAATATTTGAAAAATCTGCAGAAATTAAATCATCCTATAATCGAGATATATTTGAGATACTCTTATAAGACTGTTGTACAAAAGTGTGGAGTGTGTTTAAAATTTCACTTTAATATTTCTACTACCTTTTAGGAGTTCTGTTGTCATATAAAAAGTAGGTATGCAGTGAGCTTCAGGAATGTAATTACATAGCATACTGTTGACGCATAAACTTAAAATACAGAACAGGAGGATACTAGTACAGCTTGGAAATATACTTATGGCCAGCAAATAACTAACTGGTCAGTAATATGAGCAAATTTCCATAGTCTGAAGGAGTTAGCTAGAAGATGTGAGTAGAGTACAGTAGACTAGACTAGACTAGACTAGGCTAGGCTAGGCTAGACTAGACTAGAACAGAACAGAACAGAACAGAACAGAACAGAAAAGAGTAGTTCAATTGGAAGTGTTCTTCAATTATCAACTAATCCTGTTGTTTACAGGATCAAACCCAGGAAAACTATAAATAATAAAGAACAATGACAGATATTTTTGAGGAAAAAACCCCAAAAACCTAAATCATGAAAAGATTACAATGCTTGGATGCAAAGTATACATACAGTGGCTGTTTCTTGGCTTAGCAGTAGAGATGCGAGTAGTCATCTTACAAAGATATGGAAAGGAATTGATTGTATTTAACATTCTTCATCTTTCCTAAACACAAGAGAGCAAAATAAATGAAGATTAAAGATATCACTGGCAAAAATAATAGCAGGGGTTCAGACAGACCAGCTGTAAAAATATAAGTACAAAAATTGTCTTACAGAGAACATAATGTGAGACTGACTGGAGCAAAAATGTGAAAATTCTGAAGATTAGAAGATATTGTCAGGGTAGATATGGGATTTGCAGAAGGTGAGAAAATAAGAGGGGCTTGCAGGGAGGGAGGACAGGAGCAGGATCCTTCTGCGCCGTTGTGCAAAGAGAAATAGCCAGGGGAACACATTGAACAGGATCAAAGAGGAGGTCAAAAAGACGAAAGAAGTGCAGTTGGTCGTATTAAAGCTGAAGAAAGACAAGCTTATACTCAACAATGTCAAAACAAGCATAGAGATCAAAAAATTAATTGTCTTGAACAATGAACTTTCCACGTTAGTCTGGATGTCAATCAGAGAATCTGAGGTAGTGAGCTGAATGAAGTATGTATTAGCATTTCTTTTATCTAAATCCTCCAAGCACTAAATACAGGCTTTTTTCCTAGATCTTCCTCATCTTTTGCCCAGAAAGCTCTTTATATAATTTTGGCTTGTTTAAAGCTTTAAGAAGCCACATCTATTCAGTGTTCCTGCTTTGCATCTGGAGCTGTGCAATATGGAAAGTGGGTGAGCTTCTTGCAGACTTAGCTAGGAGAATGAGACCAGAAAACAAGCCAAAATTTCAGGGGCTGGAGCACTTGTTCTGTGAGGAGAGGCTAGGGGAACAGGGTTTGCTCAACCTAAAGCACAGACACCTCAAAAGAGACATAATAGTACCTACCAGCGCCTAAGCAGAGGTCATTGGCTGTCAAGGAGATGAAGCTGGGCTCATCTTGGCTTTGCAGGACAGGAGGATAAGACTTTTGAGGCATACTGAGCCTATAAGGAGAATCTTTTCCACATGAGGGCGGTTGGGTAGTGTCACAGGTTTCCCAGAGAAGTTGTGCAGCCTCTGTTCTTGTAGGTTTTTCCAAGTCTGCCTGGATGAAGCACAAAACAACTTGGTCAGACCTCATGAAAGACCCTGCACTGAGCAGGAAGTTGATCATAGGTTTTCTGAAAATCCTTTGGACCAGAATTATCTTACATTATTTGTCTGATTTAGGAAAAATAGTCTTGTGCTGATCCGAGTAACCAAGTAGTTTTTTGAATAAGTTCCTTCTCTGCCTCAGTGTGAGATGAATCATGCTTGCAACCTGATTATTTTAATAGGCGATTTCAAACTAAAGTAAAATTATACAGTGAAAAGAGAACAAAACCTAATGATCCATTTTTTTGATTTGTTTCTTTTGCCTTTTTTTCATGAAATAGCATGGTGGTTTCCCATTGAGCCCTTACATGTATGTTTGTGAGCACTACAAATGTGATGGTTACACTAGTAAGTATGGAGTCATTAAAAAACACCTAATGTCCTCTGAGAATTCAACTTCTTTTTTAATTTACCTACTTTGCCAAAAGAAACTGCATACATTTAAATTAAATTTCAGTGGTTTTAGTGAAAATTCATTTGTTTCTGCAACTAGTACTTGCTAGTTTAGTTGAATGTATCAGACTGTGAAATGAAGAATATGATAAAAAGCATCTTGATATAAATTAAAGCTCATTTGCTTTCAAAAAATAATTGGGGTTAGATAAAAGCTATTTGAATTAGCCAAAATGTGCTACTTTGAATAAAAAACTATTAATTTCCATGCAAATACACTGCTTATCATACAAATAGTCTGATTTCATTGGCAAGCATGGGTATTCAGTGAAGGTATAGAAAGCATTTATTTTAGGAAAAATTTATCCCTAAATATTTCAATTTTTAGAAAAAGATAAGAAAAATGTTAAAATCTCCAAAAATTTATTACAGTGATTGAAATTCTACACTTAAATAATACTCTGTAAGAAAACGCAGCTTATGAGAAATTAAAATATTTCATGCAAATATGTCAGTCTAACTGAAAATTCAAAATGAAAAAAAAATTAATTCATTATAACATTTCATTTGTGTCTCATTTGATCACAAGGTCATATTACGCTGGCATAAAAACGAGTATTCAACATATTCTGAAAGTGTCTTTTAATAATTACAAATTATATCTACAATAGCTACTATATTAATAGAATAACTAGGAACAATGAATTCAAAATAGAAGCTTCAATTCCTTAAGAGAGAGTTGATTAATTTTACATACGTTCTGAATTCTTGTCATGTTAAATGAGGAGACTGTGGATTTGGACAGGTAAAATTTGTTACAGCATCAAACAAGATGGATTGATGCCATTCCTTGGACAGATGGTACATAAGCCAACTGGTGAACCTCAATTCCTATAGGGCAGACGGCTTTATTTTCCTTTTAATTTGCTGGTGACATGAAGAATTTTTTTGGGGATATCTGACATCAGATGGAAAAGACCAAAGATACTGTATATCCTAGGAGGGACTGCTTAGGGGATCTGTTGTATGGGAATAAACAAAACCCCATTTTGGATTATGGAGATACAGTTACTGTTTGATGTAATACCCAGTTTGTTTTAAAATACTCCAAAAATAGTCCCATGCAACAGGCAGATGTGAAATGAAAGGTAAAAATGTTTCCTCCTTATTAGATGTTCTTCATAGATTCTGAATGAACATCACGGGTTGAGGCTACAGTATATAAGATATACAGTTAATTTCAATAAATTCAGTTCTAAGGCACTGAATGAAAGAAGATTGTTTGGAAAGTGTAGCAGATGGTATACAGAACATTTAAAAGTGTAAATGAGAATCAGCATTGTGATTGCTCCAAACTCACAGTATTATAATAACCAAATCAGTCTATATTTCTCAATCAGAAAATGGGAGCAGGATGTAACATAGTTGTTGGAGCAGTGAGACATGTCCTGCAACATCAGCAAATGAGAATGGAAAATTCAGTTTGGAGGATGATGGTGCGTGCTAAGTGGTAGAGGAAAAATGGCAATGCACTTTGGAAATGTTAAGCCCAGCACTTCCAGGGATGTTGACTCTAGCGTGGTCAGTTCAGTCTAGCTTGGAGGATAAACTAGTTTTCCTGCAGATGATCCTGGATTTTGATTTGTGACTGCAGTTCTGACATTTCAAAGATACTAATATGATCAAATCATTGAATAGAATCATACAACAATTAGACAGGACTTTTGAAAATTATCTGGTCCAAATCCAACTCAAAGCTCAAATGTGTACTCACTCCACCGTGAAAAAACTTATTCCTCTTCACCTTTAATCAGGGCACTATATCTGCTCTGTACGTGCACAGCTGCAAAGTGAGAAAAGAGCTCTCATCCTATCACCAGACTTGCAAGCTTCTCCCCTTTCTGGCCTGCTGTATCCCTCTCTTGATCAGGTGCAGCTCTTACCTGCCCCTTCTTTCACACAATGTGGGGTTCAGGTTCTGCCAAAGGACTCCTCAATCCCATGTCCATCCCTTCTTGATGGTGTGCAGTTTGCACACCTGTTCCTACAGCTCTTTCAGCTGGCAAATCTGTTTCAACCAGATCATACTTCCCACAGATAAGGCTGCTTTTTTCCCCAGATTCAGGGAGCTGCACTAGGCATTTGGGAACTTAGACGATGTGCCAGGATCCATCATTCAAGCTGACCCTGCAAAGTTTCCCTTGGTGTGTCACTGCCAGTGTTGCATCAGCTGTGGCAGTCCCATGCAGTTTCTGCGCATGTTACCTTCTCTTCTGCTCCAACAGAAGGTGGGATGGTCCCACCTTGCCATCCCTGTTCACTGCTTTCTCTGGTTGCTGTTGTACCAGATAACTGGGCAGTTGGTCAAAGGTGAAATCAGTGAAATGCAGTCAGAAAGTATTGTTGGTCAGAAGACAAGGATGTGTCCAAGGAACCACAGAGATGCAGTGCATCAGTCCTACAAAAGTAGGGGCTGCTGCAATTGCTATTCTAGTCAATAATAGAGCTACTTCAGGCACTAAGAAAGCTGACATCTAAAAAAACCTTTAAATTAAAAGGTCTGTAAAGCTGACAAGTCACTAAAGACAATAATTAATCTGTAAGGTCTCCTAAATAAACCTAAGCTAGTGCCAGAAATACCAAATTCCCAGTTTCTTATATATATGTCTATGTGTATATGTCTATATTTATAACAGTAGATTGCACCAGAGATCAAATAATTTGACTAACACATACTTTCTTGAAATAATTTAACTATCTAAATGTCATATTGAGCATTTTTCCCTCATGCTGTTTGATAAATGGCTCCAAGCCCATCAGCACTCCCAAGGATGGCAATACACACTTGATCGAAAATTACAGCATGCAATAAATTATTAACTCCATGTAAACCTTGTAAACTCCTTGTAGAAAGAAAACAAAATAAAAAGGATGCTGGAGAGTGGGAAAAATTTCCTGTTTTGATGGCTCCTGCAAACTGTTAATGTGGACATTCAAAAATATCTAGATGTATGTTAAAATAAGCATTTTTCTCCTTTCTTTGATGCTGGTGTTCTTTTAAATTTTTTTCAGCTTCTGCTTTAAAAAAAAAATTAACGTAAGGTATTGGCTTGTGTTTGATTTGTAACTCATTTTGAAGTTTCCAGTCTCTCCTTAGGGCAATGTTTCTGCTTACTAAATTTTTTTTTTTTTTTAAACTCTCAGCCTTAACAGAAATTTACTTTTGTATTTCCACATGTTTTCTTCAGGATTTGTGTCATTGTTTCCATGCAAACAAAGTAATTGTTTGTGTTAATTATTATCTCCAGCAGCAACTGTACATTCACTACATTTTTCTTTACTCAGATCTTATAGGTGCATATTTTTCCATTGAAATTTTCCAGAAAGTAGCTGCAATGCTGTCTCTCTTACTACAGTTTTAAGGAAGACCCAACAACTTTGACTAAAGCAACAGAAAAGTGTTGGGATTCGTATCCTCAGGTAGCAGCGATTACCTCATCTGAAAGACTAGGTCTGAAGAACTGGTCTGTGGTACAAAACATGAGTCGAAGCCCTCGGAGGCAGGCTTTTGTCTTAAAATGCAAGGCAGGAGATGTGCACTTTTAAAAAGAACTCTTGAACCCCTGTAGTAACAGGAAGACACGTAAAAGAGGAAATTCCAGCTTTGATATAAATCATAGGAATGCCATAGATCAGTTCAAATGTTTTTGAAAACAGGCTTGAAATAGAATGTTAACTACAAATATCTGAACATAATCTCAGTAAGATATGACTAAAACAGAGTGTTTTCAATACCAAAGCAGGTAAAATTAAATTCTAAGCAACGCATAAGCTTCATTGTATCCCTTTAAAGATCTTTAAATTTGCTGCTCTTTCCTCAGTCTCAGTATCTCTACATTCTGCTAATCAAATAATACCAGGATATTGCTTGTCCACAGATTTTTTTTTTTTTTTTTTTAAATTTTTATTTTGGGTTTTAACTTTCCTGTCACCAGAAACAGCTGCCATGCTAAATACAATTGACAATATAAATACTGAATGCTTTCCTAATGAAGGATTTAACTCAGAAGATTTCAGAGCTCTGATACATGATTACAAACAAAGACTGCACCACATCCCTCTGAGTCTAGGTATATTTTAATTTTAAAAACCTGATAACATCACCATGATGTTGTCCAGATGAGAGAATGCTCCCACTCATTCATGATTCAGGTTTCTGAGGCAGAATCCCTGGTTTGAATAATGAATTACGGCGGCATCCCTATGCCACATATTCCCACTCAGCGTGTTGTGTAGCTGCTGTTATGCAATTTTGTCCATTGCAATTTGGATCAATGATTGGGTGACAAACATCATTGCCTAATGAAAAGAAGAGCTTTTTTAACTCAAGTGGATTTCCTTCTACTGTTATTTTTGTTGTTGTTGGGTTTTTTTTTCTTTTTTTCCCCCTTCTGCTTTTCTGCTTCCCACAACTGGAAGAAAAAACTACACGTCTGAAAGCTCTTTATGAGGAGTGAGGGTTTTTTTTCCTGTTTTCACAGGGCCAAACACGGTATGCAGCAATGTGTAAGCCCATGCAGAAGCTCTGAAATTCATATTTCCTCTCCCATAGTCCATCATTTTAAGTCCTATCTGGTTTGCCTCCAATGCTGAGCTGTTTGCTATACCTTAAGTATCTTAGGAAGAGCACATATTACTGAACAATTCCTTTGAAATCTTAGGTTACAAACATTGAAATACAACAATTTATTAAATGGTCATTAGAACTAAAGCTTATTGAACTTTCAGCCTGACTGAAATCTTGGCAGAGAGCAGAAGAGCATTACTTCAGTGAACTCATTGTGCTCTGATGTTACACACAGCTGGAGATGCTTACTGTGGCTTTCTGTGCTCATTCCTCAGTGAACGATACAATCATTGCAAAGAGCCAAACACTAAATCAGTTGTATTTTTAATAGGTCAGCTTAAATACATTTTTCATTGAGAAAGAAAATTACCTTGCTAACATATAAAATTTACTTTTTTTTCTGTAAAGAGACCCTCTCATGAAATTTACCTAGAATTAAGTAACAACTAGAATAAACATGATAATTGATAAATTAGAATTTTACAATCTTTTAAATTATAAAACAGATGCTTATAGTCTCAAATAAAAATAGGGCAAAATTAATCCGAACTTATAAAGACAGTCTTGTCCTCTGGTATCACCAAGTAAATAATTTCAAATATTTCCTCATAAAGTAGAATTTGAACTGCTTCGCTGTTGTTAAAATAAATTTTAAAAATCCTTTTTATTCAAACACTGTCACCAATTCGGTTACTTTTTAAAAAGCCTGGCTTTGCTTGGAAAGATCCTGCTATTTGTCTCATTATTGTCTGATCCTTTATCATGGTACTGAACACCCTTTCTAAAAGATCATGAGGAGGGAGGAATAGGAATGTTACCCTTTCTGATTCAGTACCTTACTACAGCCTGAACAGAGAGCCACCGTTGGCCAAGTTTGTCTTTCAAGGCTTTCTCTGTAAAATATTCCCACTGTGGACAGAAGCAGCTCTTTCAGTCTTATATTTAAGGGAAAAAAATTACCTTACATGTGCTGCTGCATAAGGAATCTGATGCAATTCCCAAAATGCAGCATAATCATAGTAAGTCATATCTTTACGCTGAATTAAAAAACCTTTACCTCCTATTACTGCAGTGAAGCTTCAGTCAAACAACATACAGGGTATGATACAGTTTCCCATATCCCTTGCCTGTGCTTGACTGCTAATTTGATATTTTTAATTGCATTCTTATGAACTTGCTTCCTGTCAGACTGGCAGCTACATAACATGTAGGAGGAAAGCTAGATGGGAAGGCTAATTATGAACTAGGGCGGTCAGGAGGGAGAGAGAGGAGGATTATTTTATTTTTTAATCAATATTATATTTTCTTTTGCACCACCCCCAGTAGATTGTGTCTTAATGAGATTCAGTCCTAATCAATGCACATCTAGCCAAATTAAAGGTCAGATCCTGCCTGTCTAGGGCATGTAAATTATGGGAAAGTCTTTGAGATGCCTTCTTTTCTCCTTTCCACAGAACAACAAAGGCCACAAAGAACATAAGTTATTTTACTAGAAGGGGAGGGTTTACTTTCTTCCTAATTTCATGCACTCCAAATCATTCAAAGGGGTAGAAGGAAGATGAGCAGTGTTTTACAATGATTTTACTATGGTTTTACTGATTTTATTATGGTTTGCTGACTTCCACTTTATTCTTTTCTAGGGGAATATTCCATGTTTCTCTCCTTAGCCATGCTCCATGGATTGATCTTTCAACATGATTCAACTCTACTCAGATTGCTTTCATATTTACATAAATTTTTGCATAAACTCCTATCCTGCCCCCAGCATGAAACATCTTTTTAGCATCATACTATAGAAGCAATGTTTTTGTGGGTAACAACTCAGCCTTTGCTGTTTCTCTGACACTTTGAAAACATACACATAAAAAAAAACAGTTACATGAATAGACCACAGGAATACAATATGTGGGAGCAAAGTTTACCCATGTGAAATTCTATGATGTGTAGGTAGACCATCTGTTCTAGTGAAAAAATCCTTAAGAGAGTATTGTACATATTTTTTTCCATGCAAACTGGATTAATCCAAGAGTTAACCTAATGATGCCTTACATAAATATTTATATTAACCATAGTACAGTAATATTTAATGGGTTCTTTTCTGTTTTAAAATTTCAGTAAAAAAAATCAGTTTAAAAGCATTGCAAATTTCAATTACTAGTATACAGTATATTCACAGATTTGAAAGCTCTTGCTTTGTTGTTTTTTTTCTCCTGATTCTCCATTGTACACCATAACTTGGTTATTTCAGTTTCACCATACTAAAAACCTGCACTTTTAGTCCTGATGTTTATAATGATGCTAGAACCAGAGGTAGTAATATGAGTTTGATAGCTCTCCCAAGCTAAGAATCTGTGTGGAGAATGTGATCCAAAGCCCGAGAGGTTTATAGCAAAAAATAATTGATAAAAGGGACAAGAAGGCAAAAGGACAACTGTAGGTACCAGGAATCACAGCTAAGCAGGCAAGACATAGAAGAAAGGAACAAGCCACAATAGCACACAAAATAGCCAAGAGTAATTCATACAAAGGGCTCATATATATGCTTCTAAGGGACACTAAACAGTCTCCCTGATCAATACAGTGCACATAGTTCCAAGTATGTATTCCAAGCATGTCCAGAGAAGAGCAATGAAGCTGGTGAAGGGGCTGGAGAACAGGCCTGATGAGGAACGGCTGAGAGAGCTGGAGTTGTTTAGCCTGGAGAAGAGGAGGCTGAGAGGAGACCTCATTGCTCTCTATAGCTATCTGAGGGGAGGTTGTAGAGAGGAGGGTAACGGCCAGGGGAGATTTCGGCTGGACATTAGGAAAAAACTTTTCATGGAAAGGGTCATTGGGCACTGGAACAGGCTGCCCAGGGAGGTGGTTGATTCACCTTCCCTGGAGGTATTTAAGGAAAAGGGTGGACGAGGTGCTGAGGGGCATGGTTTAGTGTTTGATAGGAATGGTTGGACTCGATGATCCAGTGGGTCTTTTCCAACCTGGTTATTCTGTGATTCTGTGATGTAAGACCTCCATTTGTTCACACTTTACTTAGCTTTATTGCTACCTACTCATCTTTGAGAACATTCAGTATCACCATTTCAGTGGGATTACAGGGATCAAGCAAGCCACATAACCATAAGAACCCTACTCCCCAGCCTGGTTTGCATGATTCTCAGTTGTCTCTGGTTTCACTGTCCAGATAACCATCTGTCCAGACAGGAGTTAATTTACTAGGATCTAAAAGTAAAAAGTAACCATCATTATTTCAGAGTTATATTTAAAAACTCCTACTACAATAATAAGGGAGTGTTAATCCAAACTGGGCAAATGTTACAGATTTCTTCTGAGCAGATGGGCTGCAAAACAGCGAACTTTGCATGGACCAGCTGCAGGCTTTCACGATGAATACAAGCTGCTGATAGCAGTCTAGACAGGAACAACAGCTAGAAAACACATTTCAATAATACAATACCCAGTTGTAGAAATGAAGCTTGATCCACAGCATTTCTACTAAAGTATACATTCTTATTAATAGAGCTAGATTGTGATATATTTACACATATATTAATAGAGCTAGATTGTGATATACTTACACATAGCCCTCTGCCAGCCTTTACTAGTTAATGCAAAACAGATGTAAAATAATACCAAGGTATCTAACTAGGAATCAGATATCACAAACAGATTTGGGTGGGGGTTGCTCACTTGTTTGTTTTTCCAAAGGAAGTTGCATTTTTCTCAAATTGTTAATGAAGGGGAAAGTCTGAGAAAAATCAAAAAGTCATATACTGATCAGTAAAACCCAAGAATATTTTTTTTTAACTGCTGCAAAGTATTTAGTTTTGGAACATCAAAAATTTTAAGACTGAGATTTCATATCATTGTTGTGCCTTATGAAAACTAAGTCACCTGCAGTTTCAGAGTATTTTCAGATCTTTTTTCTGTTGCTTTGTTTTATTCCATGTATCCAGCAGAAATTATGTATCTCTCAGCAGCATGCTAAAAATACAATTTCAATACCACTTAATCAGAAATACAACTATGGATGTATAAGAAAAGATGAAATTAGGGGGTTTGGACACATTGATACAGATATTTGTCCTAACAGTGTGACACTCAAAAGGTAGCTTAATATTAGAGCTTATTTCAAGTGAAATCTAGCAGGAAAATTAATTTACTTTGATTCAGAGAACTATTAAATTAATAAAGGCATCTTAATGAAGTGCTTTACTTCTTTTGAAGCAATTTTATTCACAGAATCACAGAATCACAGAATAACCAGGTTGGAAGAGACCCACTGGATCGTCGAGTCCAACCATTCCAACAAACCCTAAATCATGCTCCTAAGCACCTCGTCTACCCTCACCTTAAACACCTCCAGAGACGGTGACTCAACCACCTCCCTTGGCAGACTGTTCCAATGCCTAACCACCCTCTCCGTGAAGAACTTTTTCCTAATCTCAAGCCTAAATCTCCCCTGGTGGAGCTTGAGGCCATTCCCTCTCGTCCTGTCCCCTGTCACTTGGGAGAAGAGGCCAGCTCCCTCCTCTCCACAACCTCCCTTCAGGTAGTTGTAGAGAGTAATAAGGTCTCCCCTCAGCCTCCTCTTCTCCAGGCTAAACAACCCCAGCTCTCTCAGCCGCTCCTCATAAGATTTGTTCTCCAGCCCCTTCACCAGCTTTGTTGCCCTTTCTCTGGACTCGCTCCAGAGCCACAACATCCCTCTTGTGGTGAGGGGCCCAGAAATGAACACAGGATTCGAGGTGCGGTCTCACCAGTGCCGAGTACAGGGGGAGAATAACCTCCCTGGACCTGCTGGTCACACCGTTTCTGATACAAGCCAAGATGCCATTGGCCTTCTTAGCCACCTGGGCACACTGCTGGCTCATGTTCAGTCGCTGTCAACCAACACCCCGAGGTCCTTCTCCTCCTGGCAGCTTTCCAGCCAGGTTTCTCCTAGTTTGTACCTCTGCTTAGGGTTGTTGTGCCCCAAGTGCAGGACCCGGCATTTGGCCTTGTTAAACCTCATGCCGTTGGTCTCAGCCCAGCAGTCCAGCCTGTTCAGGTCCCTTTGCAGAGCCTCCCGACCCTCCAGGAGATCGATACTTCCACCCAGCTTGGTGTCATCTGCAAACTTGCTAAGGGAATCTGCAAACTTGCTAAGGGAAATTCAGAATTATACAAAAGAATAAAAAATAAAACTTAGAACTTCAAAGAGAGTTGGGATGAAAACTAACCTCAGAGTTTTTTAGTCTCTTTAATTCATTGCATTCTTGCTACGTCAGTTTTACTTAGCTGATTTTTTTCACGCTCTGCAAATCTCTCATCATGTATACCTTATTACTAAAAGCAGGACATACATGGAGTTTGTAGCCTTCTTGCAAGTGTTTTTTTTATTCAGAGGAAAAGTCAAGATAATTCTTGTCCTGGGTATTCTCCAGATCTTCCAATGCAGAAAAGACACATCATGCTGAAAACTCATACCATGGATTAATGGCTGTGTAGGAAGAGAGTTCCTAATTTTTCCACCTCTAAATATGTTCAAGTAGTATTTTAACTCATATCTTGTATTTATTTAGTGGTGTTTCAGTAACTTGAGTTAATTATTTAAGGAATACAGAATAACAGAATCATAAATAACAGTACATGTGTCCTTCATGTAGAAAATCCTCTCACAGCTGCTCACGTCTTTGGCTTTGTGCAATGTGCTGGCTGTGTCTTGTTGCTCTGAGTCATGCAGAGATTTTTAAGTGCATAGTATGAGGTCATGCATTTGGGCTAGCACTCTGCTCAACCTCAACCTCTGTGCCCTCTCATCTTTGAGTTACCAGAGTATCTAGACTAAAATGCAGATGTACTGACTGGTTTTGCTTTAAGCTAACATTGTATCTGGGCGTGTACTAGACATGGCATTTGTTAATACAACAGATCTATAATCTAAAGACTATGAAATAAATAAAAAATCCAAAACTTTTAATCAAATCCTTAGTTCCTGTTTTAAAACTTCATAGAATTAGGCATTAATTTCAAGAGATAAGAGTTCAAAAAGTCTGTAGAGCTATTTAGTGACAATGTATTGCTACAATGATGAATCAGTAAATCTAGCTTTTTGGCACAGTTTTCAGTCAGGTTTCAGACTGGTTTCTTAGGATGTTCAGTATTAAAGAACACATCATATATTTTTGTCCATTGAAACCAAAAAGAAAAATGATAAGCAAAAAAAAAAATCCTGAAGTGGTAACATCTCTAGAGTTTATATTTCCTCCAAGTCCTGTGATACTGAGACTTAGGATATTTATAAAGTGAATTATACAAAAATATTCAAACATTCTCTTCAGATATCTTTTCAGTCTGTAAGAGAGAAAATACAGTGTGGTACACTGCATTAATAATAACAGATGAGTAGATTATTGTTAGGCAATCAAAAAGACTTAGCAATTCTGTAAAAAGAGGATAAATAAATGTGACCAACACCTGCTAAAACTGAATTAAAACCAAAAAAACCACAATCATAAAGCAAAAACTCATGAGTAATTCAGTCTTTTGTTCTCCTTTGTTCAGTAAGTGATAGCTCTAAACAATTCTGCTTCTAAGATTTTTCTTCATGACAGTCTCCTTTTTATTTTCCTGCATATACTATTGAATAAAAATGGGACCAGCTCCATGGCTAACACTCTGAAAATAAAAAAAGAAATTATTCTGATTATACAAATAAGAAAAGAAAAGTTCTAGTAAATTTCAAAGGGAATTAACTGCCACAATGATCACACAAACAGTTAGTATCCTATTAACGTAAATTAAGACTACTTGAGCTTTCTTAATCTTCACTTTATTATTTTCTTTTCTAATCTAAAAATGATTCACTCTATGAACTCCACATTATTTTTATTGAGCTTTCCTGTAACAAAGCAAGTGTAGTCATCTGGTACTTCCCAGTTACATAATCATGGATGAAGAGTTAATTAGGATACAAGCACTTACCATCATTCATATTTTTACTTACCATCATTTGGATTTATATAAGCAAATTCAATAACAATGTCATTAAATATGCTTCTGCGATGTTCTTTCCTTCAGTATCAATCACAGAGTGTATTGAGTTTGTGTAGCAAGGCTTGGGAGGGTGGGGGCTACAGCAGTGGCTTCTGTGAGAACCTACTAGCTTCACTTTGGAGAAGTTTGTGGAGAACTGTCTCTTGTTGGAGGGACCCCATGCTGGAGCAGGGAAAGATTGAAAGGTATCTTCCTCCTTAGTAAGAAGAAGCAGCAGAAGCAACATGTGATGAACTGACTGCAACCCACAATCCTAGTCAGTTTATTCCCAGTCCTTGTGTTGCACTGGGGGAGAAGGAGGTAGAGAAAATTGAGAGCAAAGACGAGCCTCGGAGGAAGGAAAGGCTTAAGATTTACTTTCTATTTTCTCATTATCCTACTGTCCTTTGATTGGTAATAACTTTTTTCTTTTTCCCCAAGTTGAATCTATTTTGCCCTTGTCAGTAATTAGTGAATGATCTTTTCCTGTCCTTATCGTAACTCATAAGCCTTTTGTTACATTTTCTCTCCCCTGCTGAGAAGGGAAAAAAAAAAGCTTTGGTCAGCATCTGGCATCCAGCCAGGATCAACTCACTACACAGAGAAAGAAAGGAAGGGAATATTACTAAATTTTTTTTTATTTAAGAATGAATATAAATACTGGAATGAAAAGATTCCAGATGGAAACCATCACAGGCTCCCTGCCTCTCTCACCTATATTGTTTTTGCCTACCCAAAAGGAGGAAATTGTCACAGAGAAGTTGTTTCTCATTTCTTTGGAAGCTTGTTGAATTCAAATGGAGAGACCACTGTGCCTCAGGGAATCAGCTAATTATATGCTGTGAGACTTATGTTTAACTTGAAGAGGTTTGTATCAATGTACCTGTGAAGGAAGGAAAAACCAAAAACAAACAAAAAACCTAAAAAACCTGTAAAATAAAGAAGAATGAAAAGCTGAGCAGTGAATTTCCTACCCCCAACGTAGGACTTTCAAAGAATGACTTGAACTTTATCATTCTCTCAGTTGGATATACTCTGATATTACAGTTCTTTTCACATTTCAAATGAAACAACTCTTAGTATAAGAAGAGAGGCAGCAGGATTCAGGAGAAATGTGACTTTTTCCTATTCTGATCTGAGCTTCTATGCTAAAAACATGGGTATAACCACAGCTGGCTCTCCAGGAAGGGCTTAAATGCCTTTGTTTCAACACATTCTGTATTTTAAGTACCGCATTGATGCCTTGGTATTATCAAAGCATGGAAAAATGCCTTGGAGTTACATGATAAACGCAGTTAACGTGCCTGAAGTGATTTTTTCCTAAAATTCGGTGTAGTAATTAATGCTTTTTCAGTTCCTTTGTTTGATAACAGATGTTGTATGAATTTTGTGCTTGACTCTACTTACTTTAATTAGTCATAACTCTCCATCTGAGTCCCCCAGGTCAGTGTTTTATATCTAGCATTTTTTCTGTCATATTGTTGGTTTTCAGCCACTGACATAACACAGTCAGTTTATTCTCATGCAATGCTCATTTGCCATAAGCCAGCATTTCAGTTTCGTTAACAGACCTTACCCCTGACAAACAGCTGTGGCACTCCTAGTCCTCAATGCACCTGTGACTGGGTTTCTACATGCCTATATAAATATAGATCTGGCTGCTTGTGAGAGTGGTAGCACTCACAAGTGAATTCAGGACAAATACACCATTCTAGGAATGTTTTCTTGGTAATAGTCTTAAGCTACTCTACGTAACTACATATCTTCCCACTCTGAAATATTGCCTGAAAACTTACAATTGAACATTTATTCATCAGTCTTGGTACCTTATAAATACAAAAAAAATACTTTTAGACACACTGTGTATTCATTGATTATATGTGAGATTGTTACTGAAGTGTTTGTGGCAGAGTAATAGTAGAGTAAATCAGAGGACATGAGTCAAGCTGGCATGAGAATAAAAAGAAGTGTCTCAGCACCCTGGGCTTTTGGGGGTAGGCTAAGGACTAGGTGTCTACTTGAAAAGTCAGTAAGGAGAATAGTGTGAAAAAGGGAGGGACTCATCTATAATTCAGGGAGTGAAGAGTACTAGCACTAGAAAGGCTCTTGCCTCAGAAAATATGAAAGATACAAGAAAGGAGACTTTCTGAAAGTTACCTAAGAAGTAAGAGATTTGGTATTGTTTCCTGATTTGCATTTAACTGATAAATAATCATTTTAGATGAGATAATATAGGTGACTTAAAATACATCATTTGAGGTAGCAAACGGCATCAGTGCATTTACTATAATAATAACAACCTAGTTTTGCACCTAGAAAGGAAGTGTGCAGCTCAGTAACTACTGAACCGAATGGGTCAGTGAATACTACTTTGTGTTGCAATTTATTTAATAACTTTGTAGATCTGATACCTGTTGGATGTTTAGTACAGGAAAGAAAAGTCAATATCCTTCACCAACAATGATTTGAGTCATACTCTTTATTGGAGGAGTCAGTGCTGTGTGGGAGTGCAACCTAAATGAGCGTTTGTATGTGAAGAAACAATTTTGTTCTTCACACCTGAAATATGTGCTCTTTCAGAAGCCATTTATAGGCGGCATTTTAAAGTATTTTTGTTTTCTATACGAGGCCTCTATGAAGTGACATTTATGTGTCAGAGATCATCAAATGGTGCCATTTCATTACAAACATTTTTTTTTTCTTTACCATAAAAGCAAAGCCCTTTTAGATCACAGCTTTTAAGAGACATTGTGACAGATAACAGAGAACAATCTTTCTCCCTGATGTTCTCTATTCAATGATACTTACTGCACAACTTCCTAGAGAGCTGTGATTTCTGGAGAAAACTCGTTATCTTGATTAGATAAGCTTCAAAATTTATAAAGTTGATATTATAAAGTTAATGTGAAGTACATAAGAAAAATTATATATGCTGACAAAATGATCACCCTCCAACTACTTATTTGTCCTCCACAGTTATCCGTATTTTATATATCAAGCTGCCTGTTACACCTACGCACAGCTGGAATAACTGTTTTTGGAAACACTAAATTAAAGATCCCTGCACATTACATAAAACTTTGCTATTTTTAACTTTGGTTTAGTGTTCACACAGTGGGTTTTGTACAGTGTTTTTACAATATGAGAGGAAACTTCAAAAATTGTTTCCTAGGTAGTGGAAGGGTTCCAATTACTATAGTTTGCAACTTCTCAGGTTACTTTTGTTTAAGAAACAGGAGTTTCTTTTACATCTATAAAGAAAAGCTGGTTCTTCAAGCAGATATCCTTCTTGCATACAAAGTGTTGACTGAAATAAGACTCTTGGAAAAAAAGGGACTCTGTACAGAGGTTCTAGAGCTGGTCCATCTGTGGAATGAATTATAGATGAAGTTCAGGAAGACACTGCATAATAGATTACCCCTCCACTGGGAAGCCAATGTTCAGCAAATGATGAAAAAATGAGACAAAAAGGTTTGGTCAGATTAGGGAAGGCTAGGAGGAGATGACGAGGTTACTGTGCTCAACCTCCTAAATGTGGCTATAGACATGACAGTATCTTTTTCCAGAGGTGACAGCAAAAGGGCAAGAGACAATGGGTGCACGTTGCCACAAGATATTCTGATTTAGATGTAAAGGAATATAGTGTTCATAGTGTGGATAGTTGAGCATTGCAACAGATTAATTAGAAAAGTTGAAGAATTTTATCATTAGAGATCCTTGGCACTCAAGTGGTTGTAACACAGAGAAACCTGCTCAGACCGAGGCTTTGAGTAGAAGGGTTAGATCAGGAGATCTCCAGGGGTCCCTTTAAACTAAAATTATTATATGAATCTAAATTATTCAGTCTGGGGTATCAGAGACAACTTTCACCAGTCAGATTGTCAGTTCTCTCACTTGTAGAGAGGTTTTAGTGTTATTATCAGATTCGGCTAACAAAGCCACATCTAGTACTTCTGTCTTCCAAACCAGTGTGAAGGACTCCAGATTCTTAGAACTAAGGACAACCTTTTCTTAGGCCACCTTTCTCCATCCAAGGAACCTGACTGTGAACCAGGAACCAAGGAACTGGCTGTCACAGTCCAATCAACACTTCCAGTCATGCTTGTGGTACTTTTGATCATAGCTCTGGACATCAGCCCTGGGAGTGTTCAGCTAGCCACATCTCATCTGCTGTGGGACCATGAGCTGGGTGCTGGAGAGCAGCTGGAAAGGAAGCATCATGTACCACTGCTATTTATGGCACCAGCACCATGCTGTGACTTTACCTCCATCAGAGAGCACTGACCACATAAGCAGTGATTGTCCTGTTTCTAGAAGTCATCAGATATCACTTCTCTCTCTTTTTGAACACATATTCTCTCTTCATTTCTTCACTACATTCATACCCACACAGCCCCTCTCCTCTGCTATGGTACCCTGTTTATTTTCAAAAAAAAATCTTTTTCTCCTTCAATTATTAGACTGAAGTATACAAACAGCCTAATATCTTGAACTTTGCCTTACAATTTGTGTTTGTAATGACGATTATTTATCCAGCAAGCATGAAAATAAAATAATTTGTTTCTATTAGTTTTCAGCATGGGTTTCTCTCAGGAGATCTGATTGCTTAGGACTAGCAAGAGGTGAGAAAAACATATGGTGAAAATGGTAATTTCCTGAGATAACATTAAATTTTTTGAGTCTCGTATTCTCCCAGGGGAAAAAAAACTGACCAACCAACCAAAAAAACCCCCAAAACATAAGAATATTAAATGATATATTATGTTCTCAAGTGAGAACATCATGATGTACAATATTTATGATTTTTAGGTATAAAACACTTTCTGACTTCCTAAGAGGATTCATCTAAAAATCCTGAAGGTATCCTGTATCCTAGAAGGCACACAAAAGGTTTAAATTTAGTGTTAGAAACTGGATTTTTTTTTTCAGTATAGCTATAACTTTATCTATCTAGCTCTGTTTGGCCTTCTGCTACTGTACTAGTTAAGTAACAGGCATGCAGAAAACTCTGCCTTGACATTTTAGAGTTCACCATATAGTTAGTCTTAGTTGTTCATGAGTTTTATTCTGTTCTTGCAAACCTCATTTGCCCTGGCAACTTCTGGAGTTAGCAGAGAGAAAAGTGCCTATTCTGACATCCTCCGGAGGAGCTTCTCTCTCCACTGATTACAATAAGAGTTTGAGGAGATTATCTAGTCTTGACTAAATTTAGCCTTTACAAACACTCACTTCCATTTATATTCACAAATTAAATTATTCACAGACATCCCTTTAAGAAAGTGCCAGCACATTTTATAACCTCTTGTGACACTGAATTACACAGACTCCTCTAAGCATAAGGAGTTGGTCAATGCATGGTTAGTACAGACTTTGCTTATGCATGAACTCAAGGTTCTTTGCGAATAGTAGGCAAAAGAAATAGACTAAAGAAATATTTAGTTAGAAGATGTCCATCAAGTAGCATCACGTCTTTGATGGGAACTGTGAAGGTCAAGTTCAATTCTCGGGCCTAGGTGTCTCGAGAAAATTTGTAAGACCCAGAATATAAAGTTACTTATATACTGTTCAAGTCTTGTAATGCTAAACTGCTTAGGCTCCTATGACTGGTTTTCTTTTATAGCTTAGATACTTAGAAGTTTATGTCTCATTAAATCTTTTTAAAAATCTAGTTAAGAGTGCTCTATATAATTTTGGGGCTAATGATATCACTTGTTAAATATCAAAACAATAAAATTATCTAATAAAAACCTGAGAAGATTATGCTAGTCCACTTAGTCTTAATACAATGAATTTCCTGTTTCTGATGATTAATGATGACTTACACTGCTAAGAATGGCAGCCTGAATTAGGACAAACATGCTAAGAAAAAAGAAAACTCGGAGTTTATCAGCAAGAAGTCTTTGTTCAGTTCTGTGCACAAACATTCACAGCCTTAAAAAGTGCTTTTGTATCCTATAGGAAATGCTGTTTGCAGAGTTAGTTTTTATAAGGACTATTGTGACTTTAGCTGTGAAGTTACTATTGTGTGCTTTATAAAACAAGAGAGAAAACAAATACAAAGAAAGGTAGGGAGAATCATAGGCAACAAACAAGCACTAGAGTTGAAAGCAATCTAAGAGCTAGGGAGGAAAAAATAGTCTTGGAAGAAGTGTTTCCTTCTCCATTTCGTAGACAATCAATATTTCTATTAAAACATCCAACCAACAGTGCAGACCTAAATATTTTCATTATTTTTTAACTATATCATGCTGGGAGCATTCAGGAAGAAATTCAAACACTGCATAATGGCAAATCAGATAAAAACAACCACCTTCCAGTGATGTTTCTCCTTACAGTTAGAACTGCTTTACACACGCAACTGCTGACAATAAAATGTCAAGGATGAGAGAGAAACTTGAAAGATTCTTGATTCAATAGGGAGAAAAATGTTGTTTGTTTTAAAAAGAGACAACGTTCCATGCTGTTATAGATCCTAATTTTTAACAAACCAGACCTTGACTAAAAGCCGAGACTTTCATCTCCTGTTTGTAAAAGGCATGAGGCTACATATGTTTTGAGAGATAATGAGTTTGACACAGAAAGCGCAGCCTGGCTACCTTTGAGCTTGGCAGCATATGGTCTAAAACTCCACTAATGATGTGAAAGCTTGAAATTCCCATTTTATGAAAGTCTGTGTTCAAGCCTTGGAAGAGCCTTGCTTATCCAGCCATTCATGAACACCATTCAATACTGATGCATGTTTCACATCATTAACAGAGAGTGGTAAAATCAGTAAACTGAATTCTGAGTGAAAGAGAACTACTAGTATATTGCCTGCGTAGGAGGCGTGTAAGCATTCAAGTATATATAGGGGGTTTCTTTGGCTTTTCATTCTTCATTTGCTGGTCTTTCTCACATATCAACTTCAATATCCTTCCTTACATGCCTACTAAAATATCAGAGACAAATGTGATGAAAAATGGACTCTGACAACAAGAGCAACAAATCAACAAGTTCTGAATCTTAATCTTTGTGATGGAAAAAGTACCATCATAGTCAAGTATAGAGGTTGGGATTATAAAATCACAATTTTGTTACTTGCTTTTTCGAGCTAGCATGTAGATAATTGGTTTTAACCTCACAACAACACTTCATGAAAAAAAAATGGGCTTTTCTAGAGTAACAACACTGATTCAGATGGAAGCCTACCAAAAAAGCTAATAAAAAATTGGCCTAGTTTGTTTTATAGTCTCTTTCAGTCCTTTGGAGCCTGCACAGGGACTTTCTGTGAGCTACACTGTAATCTCCATGAGAGTCTCCAGGGTTTCTAACATATGGTATCAATGTGACTCTGTCAAGTCAGTTTAGCCAAATCAAAAAATTTAAGATTGCCTCATTATCTAGCTAGAAAGGATTTAATAGTGATTGATTTCTGTCATAGTGGAATAATTAACCTTACCACTTACCATATGTAGTTATTCATTGAGACTATCTCACACCAATTGCCAGAAATTATTAAACTAAACCCCGTGATACTTGTAAAGAAAGAGTAATTATCCCCATTTGAAGGTGGAGAAGCTGATTACATACAAAGACAAATACCAACACATGCTTGCAAATACATTATGTGTGTGACCATATAGATACAGTATGCAGAGAGACACCCACATTTTCCTAATTGATTATCTAATATTTGATATTAGACCCATGTCTAAGTGTATATCTTAATTTTCTGAGGTGTTGAAAATCTTTTCTGTCACAATCCAATGAATATGAAGATGAAACATAAATACAAACCAGGAACAATTATGTCTAAGCAACTTCAGAAAATAATTTGGTTTTGAAAGCATGAGAAGAAGTGTTAAAAAAAAGCACTGAAAATTTAACAGAAGTCTTATTCGAATATTAGACCATTTTATTTAAATACTTTTGTTAGAATCATAGAATCATAGAATCATAGAATCATAGAATCACTAATTAGTTTCTGTATGTTAGAGATTTAGATTAAGGGTCTTTCTGATTATACATAGACTGCAATGAATTTGACACTGCCTATATTTGTATTGTCACCTTTATCTTATTTATTTTAGTTCATTAAAAATATGACATATTATATTACCTTAAAGGAAACTCTCTGGTAGCTTATTTAACATATATTAATTTGTACAGGTACACAGTGACATTACAAGGAGAAGGCAGAAAAGAAGGGGAGTTCATTGCTGTGCTGTCCACTAGCACTCTATGCAATCCAGAACTTCCCAAGGAGGGGGAGAAAAACTACGTACCAACCCAAAAAAAGCCATGAGATTAATAGTAGTGAGCAGTCCTCATCTGGACTGCTAAACCTTTGTAAAGCCTTTGTGTTTGAAAATCTTAACTACTCATAGTTAAACTTAACATGGCAGAGTTGCCACTCACAATGTCCTACTCTACTAGATATAAAAAGAAGAAAAACAGTGAATGAAATTTGTTCTAGTCTTCATTGTCTATATATTTTAACCAGCTTTTACAATGGCTATGGGGATAGTTTTTTGGTTCTCAGCATTTAAGGGATACTTTGGTAAACTGAATGAACAGATAAACTAAAGATAACCAGGGAAATGTGGTTCAGGACAACCATACAGAAGAGACATGTTTCTAGCAATAGGACAACATTTCAATTATCTTTTGAATATTTTTCATTATCTATCCTGTTATCAATATTTTTCAGTATTTTTCTTATCCTGTTAAATGTATTTATTCTCCCATCAAATTACTTAGAATAGACATTTGCAGTATAAAAATGACACCCCATTGAGGCAAGGTACATATTGCATCTCTTTATTTAGTTTAAAAGTGCTTCAGTCTTTAAGAGGGCTCAAAAGTTGCAGACAACAGGCTTGTGAAGAAAATGTCTTGAGAATTATATCCATTAGGGGACAATCTACCTGATTATAATGTTTTAATGATGTACTGCATCAAATAGGATAGAAACCTTACTGAATCTCAGGGCTTAAGCATTTGTTCAGATTCCGTTTGAAATAGTGAGGAATAGTGTAAAAGCAAAATGCTATGAAAGTTATAGACCATAAAACTGGTGATGTAAAGAAATGAAAACAGTCAAATATGGCCATTCCTGCTTTTGCTGAGTAAATAGGAGCTTACCTGTACTACTGGGATTATTTACAGAGTGCAGTTTCTCAGCTAATAGGTGTGAGAATCAGCTGTATTGTGAGTAAAGAAATATGTTCTGAATGTGTCTGTGGAAACCAAATTGTACTTATCCTGTCCAGTTATTTCATATAAGCTACAAAGTGAATATTGAATATTTGTGGGCATTTTGTCACAAGCCTTTGTAATATCTGATGAATAACAGGTACATTCTAATCACTGATTTTCTTCTCCATAAGATAATTAACAGGACCACTAATAAGCAAGCTGTCTGCTGTGTCTTCAAGGTAGTAAAAGTCAGAGCAGTCAACACAGCCTCCTCCCAGCTAATTGATATCACAGTCTCTTGTAATACCTTGCTTCTTTTAATGAACCACTCCTACCTTAGCAAATGGATGGTTATAGCAGGTGAGGACATTAACCTCTTTCACTGCTGCAGCTGGGTTTGGGTCTGCAGTGGTGCATCAAGTGCTGCAATCAGGGCTAACCCCTGCCTCAAGCAATAAACATCGCACGATCAACATCTGGTTCAGGAGCAGGACTTCAGCTTACCTGAACCTGGAAAGCAGACTGAGTTTTTTGTTTGGATTTGGGCTTTACTCAGTACTTATTTTATCAATACCTGTTTGTTCCCATCCTAAAACATTAGCTCTTTCTCTGCTTTTGTGATAAAGTCATTGTTACCCTGGTGATTTCAGAGAAAAAGAGCAAAGCCATCAGAGGAGAGAAATGGTTTCATTAATTGAGTCTGCTGCCTCATAGTCCTTGTGTCAATATGAATTCAGTGTTTTGCCAAGATTTTCTAAGGAGATTAATGATTTTGGCTGCCTCCATTAGGAAACCTTTAAAGCCTCTTGAACTTTAGGGAGTGAAAGTTATGTTCCATTAAAGTGCTTCAGGCTGACTATGTGAAAGCCAAAGCTCTGAGACGCATCTACCCAAATATGCTCATATATATTTGTACATGCTCTTTTGTTTGCTATATTTGTGCATTTGGCAGAGCATGAGCTTGCCGATTTCTTTCTTCCCTTTACTGAAACTGATAGTCAGAACTGCTAGAAAAAAATGTATATCCACTCACAGCTGTTGGTTTTTTTGATTGAAATCAAATCTCTTCACTTTTATGCTGTAGTAGAAAGATTCATGAAGCATTGCCCATGGTAAACTAATGGAGCAATAATACACCTGCAGGATTTGATTTAGGAAAACAAAAAATGCTGTCATTCATATCAGCTCATATAATTTCACAGCTCTGGAAATTTGTACCTTTTTCAAAAAAGAGAAGTAGAATTCCAGAATTCAATTTTGCTTTTTTTAGTTGCTCTGAAAGTTTTATCCTGAATATAAAAAAAATATAAACATTTTTGTTGGGTTTTTTTTTCCAAAAATCTGTGAAGAAAGGAAGGTGTTTTGATTAAAAGCTCATATAAATAAATTTCTATTAATAATTGCTTTCCAAAGCCCCATATGCATTCTGTGCTAGGTGTTAGTATACATAAGTTTTCGTGATGTATTCTGATAAGACTGAAAAGTAAGTTCTGCACAATTTTATTAGTACCATGCTAGCTACAGACAGACGAGTCTTTAAAATAATTCAAAATTAAATTTTAGATTTTCTATTGAGTTGTTTGTAGACAAAAATATGTCACTATTTTGGTCCAATTTTTTAATGAAAATAATCTTTGTTTACAATTTTTGCTATTTTACTCTCATATAATAAGTGTCATATGAAAATTATTCTACTTTGATTCTGTGAACACCTTATGTTTAATTCTAGGTTTCTGTTAAGTTGAATTAATTGTGACAATGCTATTTATGTGCTGTTATCTAAGCACATAAATAAGTGCTTTCATTCAAAGGTCTCTGAAAATCACACATAAGTATATTAGTTAGAAGACAGTCTATGAGAGCAAAATCAATAGCATTTGGAAGCTAACAAAGTATCAGCTTTCAGCCTTATGGCTATACAAGCTGAAATTTTTCTCGAGCTTTGGAGATGAGCACTATTTTTCAGTTAACCTGTGTCCATATAAACTCGAAATGCCTGAATAGCTGTAGAACACAAAGTCAAAAGATTATGAACCCTGTGAAATCAAAATGCATTTTGAAATATACTCATCTTTTTCCACATATTCTTTTAGTTCTAAGTATTGTTATCTGGATTTGGAGTTGCAATTATGATAACATCCCAGACACTGGGTTCAAGAGGCTGACATAAAATGGAAATATGACTATGTCTGGAGAGCAGTATGTGAGCTTAGTTCTATGAACAATATGAAGCTTAGGGTAGCTAAATGCAAGCTTATTCCAAAACTCTCAGAATTTGATATTCCAGTGTTTGACTACACTTTATTTGATAGCTTGGTGGGTAATATTTGAGATGTCCATGAGTCTTTTGATTTTCTAAACATTTTATTGTTCACCTATTTTTAATCCATTTTGTTTTACCTTTTCAACTTAATTTACTTCTTAATTAGCAATGATATTAATTTCATGGCTTACGCTAATGTCACAATGCCTTATTTCAACCATTGACTATATAATTGGTTTAACATTTCAACTAGCATGTGCTTCGAGGTTGGAGTGCAACTCAAGAGCCAATTTATTTTCCGTCAAGCTGAATGGTTATTGCACTATACTATAAAATAAAAATTGAAAAGAAAATAAAGAATTAAAAAATGTTTAGAATAATTTACGTGGAACGTGCTAATGGGATATCAATAGGTAGAACTTCAGAGAAACACGTTCTGTCAGCAGAGAGGCTAAGAAAATGGTTTTCTATGCTAGTTTGGCCAGAAAAGATATTTTTGTCTTTTAAAGGTATGTGTATTCAGAAAATTCCCAAACATCCTGTTCATCCCACCTATATCTGAGTAAAAAAATGTAAACCTTTGAACAAGGAGGGACCAAAAGAAAAGAAAACCAAAACCTACTCTTTTTCTGAAAACAAATTCTCTGTCCCTTTAAAGTTATGAATATAAATGGTGACAGCATGTGCTTTGCATCATTGTTTGCCCTTCTTTTAATTTCTGTGACAAAATGGCTAAAGGCAATACAAATCTTTTTCTTGCTTTGTTGTAAACATTATATCTAGGGTATCTAGGAAACATTCCTAAATCTTTCTCCTTATATATAGCTTGATTAACTTCTGTGGGTCTAAAGTACCATGCTTTCTGCTCTGGTGTGTCCACTGAGAAAGGAAATTATATCCTTCTGCCTCTGCTAAAGTGCGGATCTAGCTTTCCTCTCTCAGTGGCTTAGACATATCTTGGCTTCTGCTACTAAGACTTTACTATGGAGACAGGGAAATGAGGAGGTGGCCCCTATGGATGGCTGCTTGGATAGTGTCTATTTATGTTATATTGTTTTAATGTACTGAAATGGAAGGTGTTTTTTTCTATATATGTGTATATATATATATATAAAACTATGTACATATGTGTGTGTATATATATATTTACGCACATATTACGGACTCACAGACTTGGTGATTTCTGCTAAAAAGTGATTGATTGTAGAATCAATATACAAATATCTGTTTGCAGAGAAATGTCTAAATTGCAAACATATATAAGATTATCATAGTGAAAGAATAATTTTGACTAAATATTTTCTTAAATGATGATATACTGGGACCTTGCCTTAAGTGACTTGAAAACCAAGAAAATAATTCTGCAAGTATTATTCACAAATTTGTAATTGCTTTTCATGCTTTCAGATAGTGCTTTGTAGTGTAATTCTTATATAGGTCAGCATATGCCTAATTTTAAGCATAAACTCAAATCCGGTTTTCAGTGGTCTCTTGCTGAATACTGCTGGATTTAAAAATTAAGCATGTGTCTTAGTACTTCATGGATGTATTCTGTAATCTTTAGGAGATGCAAACCACCCAAGAATTTAATGTCAATTAAACTCTGCTGAAAACTCAAAGCTGTGTAGGTAGCTGGTCATCTGGACATCAGAAAAAGAGTTGAATAAGATCTATCCAATCTGTTTCCTCAGATAGATTGCTGTAGATTTGCTGTTAAAACTGGGCATGCAAATATTGCTATTTAGATACCTGTTTGGTGAGAGATTTTAGTCATACCCTGCTCACTAAATCTAAGCTGCTTTTTTTGTGAATCAAACTATTATTAAACAGGAATAACACTGTAAGTGCCCTCTGTACAAAAGCTGAAGTAGGATTCAATATTTCTTTTAATCAGATGGGAATATACAAAGCTATCAAAGCACGACTATTTTCCTCATAGATAGAACTACCTGAATCCTGAGTTAGGTACTGAAGCCACATATAGATGGAACAAATGGAAGAAGGAATTATCCTGGTGTCAGGCGTATGGGTTGAAGCAGTATTTTAAATCCTCCACATTGTGCTTATGCCTGTATCTAACCTGCACCTGCTGTGTCTTTCTCAATTCACAACAGTCACAACTATTACAACTTCACTGCCAACCATGAAGCAGTTTAATCATTCCACATGAATAACTGTTGAATATTTTATGTACTATCACGTGTAAAGTGTCTTTGTTCAAGATCTCTCCTGTTGCTAGTTGAGCTGTTCTGCCCAGCACCTCTGGCAGGGGTGTGTGAATGGATGAACAGCTCCATGAGGTACTTGTCACAAGGAGAGTTTGCTGGGAACCTTTTGTGAATTAAACTTTGCTAAGAATAAACAAGCTTCAACATAGATTTGAGAAATTTTCTGAAGTAGAAGACAGATGTCCAGGGGAAACATGAAAAAAACAGGCCATGGAAAAACATGTAGTTATTAATTATCACAATTCACTATTTCTCATTTAGAGTTTTTGAAGATGTGAGGATTTAAACTTGTCCCTTACGTATCTAAAGTGGGGTTATTTATGAAACTTTCATTATTTCTCATTATCTCTCCCTCTCAAAGCTCTACACAACCCATTCCCTAGATTAACTTTGAACACCCCAAAAAACATTTCAGTAAGGCATTGAAAATATATTTGACTTTTCATAAAATTGGAAAAATATTTTCTGTTCCTTCTTTGAAATTCTGACCTTGATACTGTTTTCTCTTGTAACTCCTGCAAAGCTTCCTTGTCTCTGAGTACCCCACATAAAACAATGATTAAATTTTATTTATTTTTTTTCCATAAGGCAGATGTAATGATAGACAAGATAACTTGCCAGCCTTTTGAGATAGAGATTGCGTGGTTGTGGTATAAGAATATGACTTAGGAAGCAAATATTTATTCAGAGCTCAGTGAGTGTTTTGGATGATGTATTAGATGTAAGGTAAATGTCATAGAGTGATGAGCATAAGAGGATATAAAGAAAAAGTGAACAGTTGGTCATTCCCTGCATCCTAGCCACCCCATCTGTTTAATGAAGCAAGGTCTTATGGAAAAGGGGGTTAAAAAATCCTAACAGCTGCACCATCACGCAGCTGAACAGAGGCAAAAATATACTTTATTCATTCTAAAAACATGTGCTTTTGCAACATAATAAAAATGATATTTCCTGTAATTGACTGTCTTATTTCTGTAAAGCAGCAAAATATTTTTTTTTCTCTGCCTTTTAAACACTCTTCAACCACTCCAATGGTGAGACTTCCTTCTAAGAACGTTAATGCTTTCCCCACTCTGGTCAAAAGGAGAGGTGAATAATGAACAAATCCACAGACAGAAGCTCTTTTGTCTCTGTGCTCCCTCCTCTTGCTCTGCCCATGTTGTCAGCTCCAGGCAGTCACAGCACGAGCTTTTGCTCGTAGTATGAGCTCAACAGAGTGGCTGTGATTATCTGCTACTTTTGTCCCATGTGCAAAATATGACTGCAGATGTAACAGTGCACAAGAAAGGGCAAAGTTTAAATAGTTTGCAACTCAGCTAGAGAGCAATGCATCAGCCAATAGAACCCATTTATGTAGCCTAAGGGCCAGATTTCATTGTTCAGTTAATAGGAATCTTGGAATTCAACAAAAAAAAAGGGGAGAAAAAAAAACCCCAGATCTCTTGTAGCTACAAAATTTATTTCTGTTATTTCTTAGCTGTTCTACCTGTGGTTATTGTAGCCTTAGCCTTGATCCCCACAGCAATTAACATATGAGCTTATTTTGATCATTTTCGGTTTTTGCTTTAGAGTCTCAGGAGCAAAAAACCTGATTGACAGGTGGTTACACCTTTAGGACAATGCTATAATTTGGCTTTCTGTCTGTGCAGGTTTAGTTCCTTTGTCATTCTTAGCTCTGCGCACATCTGGCTTTTTTGCTTTTCCAGCTTTCATCCTCTGCTGAGTTAGTGGCTGTATCTAGATCATCCTTTTGATCATATGCCTCACAGCCAATAGACACACATTTCACTAGTGATTCACTCTGTACATGCCTGATTTCATGGATTTTATGGTTATTTTATTCAGACAACTGCAGTGATGATTGCCATGTTAATGTTCTTATCCAGATAGTAATACAGCAGGTGACTACTGGTAATTAATCATCAAAACCTTTATTCTTTTCATAACAGAGCAACTTTTTAACATTGTGAAGGAGTCATAACCTACCAAGTCCATAAGTGTTAGGAGAATCTGACAGAAATAGCTAAGCTTTTTCAGAGAATGGTGTCAAATGTTGGAACTTTGATCTTAAATATTTATAGGATCCAAATGTGCATGCCTGTATGCACAGGCTAATTGCAGTAATTTTGTCTTATCACGAGTTTCATAGACATAATTCCCATTAAAAATATAAAAATTGTCATGTCATAGACCCTAATTTAACAGTGTTATGTTACTTTGCATAACCTTTATTCTCTTTTGCAGATAAATTACAGTCTTTCAGTTGTATAAATACATGCTTTCTATTGGAAGAACTGTGTACAAACAGCCATTTTTTTCATCTGTATCTTTGAAGACCATTAATGCCCCCTCAACCAACCTTTCATAGCACTTAATAAGAAAATTAATGACACACAGCTGAAAGTAATGTCAAGCAGTAAATATTTGGACATTAGCTAACATTTTCCGTTACATGGTGTATATTTAATTTGCTATGACTGCAGTTAGAAGAATAAGTAGAACAATGTCACATTTATAAATGTATTTCGAGCTTTAAAAAGCACAAAATGTATTTCAAATGGCATTGTACTATGAGTGAAATGATTATGACTGTATGTTATCAGCAACAGAGACATCTAAAGTAGCCCTTTACTGAGTCTTCCAGTCATCGTATTAGTCAATTAACATCAGCAATGGAGTCTGAAAGTCTACAGCATCTAAGGAGCTTCCAGAGAATCCAGTGTTAGAAAATGTGCAAGGTAGCTGCTTGACAAATCCATTTCCTTGTTTGCTAGATGTAATTAGGATAAATATGTCTTTCTGTAATATTGCAGAATTTTTCCTGGTTTTAGTGGTGTTGGATATTTTCCTGGTAAGACAAGAAGAGGTTTCAGTCTTTAAAAACAAAGCAAAACAAAACAACCAACCAAAGGAAAAAAAAAAAAAAAGTATTGTCATTATTAGGAAAATGTGTTTGTGATTGATTATATAGCACCTATATGTGGCTTTTCAAATATGTAGTGATATCTTCTGGCAAAATATTTTTTTAATCATCTGAAACATGATGTTTGGAATACACAATCTATTTTTCAACTAAAAGTCGGTGACCTTTTTGTTTATTTGCATTTCTGTGCTTTATTAGAAAAATAAGTTATCATATTAAATGCATAATATCGCCTTTGTCTCACTTCTCCCAGATTTTTGCAGGACTGGTTTTGATTACTCTTAGGACTGGGAAGTTATAGGCACAAGTGTTCTTGGGAAAACTTCTTGCTCAGGGAGCACATTTCTCAGTTTGCCTTGAAGAGGGTAGAAATCAGAAAAATTCCACAGTTTTAGATTTTTGGACAACCATTGAAGGTATGAAGGTTTGACTCTTACAGATGTTGAGTATATGGTGTTATGGACAGGATTGGTAGCCCAGCTGTTAAGACCATTGCTCTTAAGACCACTGTGGTGATAGGGTTGTTTGGTTTGCTTTACTTTGATTATAAGTGTAATCAACATAATTTGATTTTTCTGTGAGAGTATTACATTGAGAGGCTCAGTTGGGAAACCTGGTAGAAGTATACAAGTACAGAACATCACATATAGGCAGCTAGTGAGGTTTTCAAAAATGCCCAAGCATCTAAATATTTTGAAAAATCTGTGATTCCTGTCTACACTGTAAACCACTTATATACTTTTAAAATAATCTTTAGCCTCCATATGTGAGATTAATCTCATCTAACTTGAAACACCTTTCCTTAATACACATGTATTTGTCTGAGCTAGGCAGCGTGGTGACTTTTTATAGTCAAGGAAGGGAAACAACAACTTGTGGGGTACAATTCATCTCCTTGTGACTTAGAAATCTAAAACAGTTTAGATGAATTGTAGCCTAATAATGCCCATTTATCTCCACTTTCTACAGTAGGATTCTAGGGTGACAGACTGAGATACCCCAGGCTATATTACTGACCTAGAGGGTCAAGTACTTAAATGTCTGAACTACCTTTGTAGGAATTTTGGATAAATTTATTAGAGCTAAAATAGTTTAAGCATGTCCAAACCTACTGCCAAAGTTCAGAGTGAATATCGCCCACCTGTGCGAGGGTTCTTTGGCTGGAAAATGAGTTGATTCATTCCAGACTGCAATGAGATCATGAGCCAGGACATAGGGTAGGAGACATATATGGTCACAGGTTACAATGTGATTCAAAGTAACGTGACTCACTTCTGTGCTTCAGTCCTCATCGCTGAACTAGATATCATAACTTATTGCCTATTGTCAGGATAGTATGTAAATGCTCTAGGGTTAATGACTCATGGGCTACAGAAAGAAGGGCTTGTTCTTCAATAGTCAAAGTAAAGGCCCTAGGAAACTGTTGGCATTACATAGAATTTTACCCTGAACACATCAGTGGCTTTTTAAGATACTCTCAATATATAGATTGGAAAAATAAGAGTTCAGATTTCTAGTGATTCCTTTTCTGACTTCTACATCAGTAACATTTCTCTCAAATAGGGGAAAGCTGGCCTCTAACACATGAGATGCTGAATTCTTTTCCTCTGCTCTGCTTTCTGAGGAATATTTTATTTGCTGATTACCTTAGGCATGGAGCTAGGATTGTGATTCTTATTTTCTCAAAGACAGTTTTGTAAATAAAATTAGACAGCATCAGCAGTTAAATGACAGAAATATGATGATCTTCTAAAGATTTGTTTAATATAGAACAGAGGATTTGTTTGAAAGAACAAATTGTGGAGGTTTTTGGTGTTTCTTTTCTTTTACAGTTAGGGTGGTTATTTTTGTGTATTTTTATTGAGTCTTGTGAAATCATCTGCTGACCTCTTTGCAAAAAAAACTAGTGATGAGTTTGTCAGTCCCATTAGACATCCTGATCCTTGGCCATTTAGTACTAATGCAGTTGTCAGGAAGAATCTGTTACAAGCTCTGATGTTGTTCCAAATTGCTCCTCTGGCTAAAGAAGGAAAAAATAGAGATGGTTACCAAAAGAACAAGGGCTAGGGAGGGGAAAGCAGACAAGCATGATGTATATTCAACAACACAGAAAAATAAGTGAGGTCTTAGAGCCACAGAAATCTACTCTATACCAATGCCTTAAGACGTTGCCTTAAGACGTTGCCTTAAGACAAATTCTAAGCACAAGCATTTGCTTATTATGTTCCCTGAACATAGGCTGTGTGCTCTGTGTTTGAAAACATTAAAGATAAGGTTCAAATTTGTGGAAGAGTAACCTTGCAATTTAAATGTTATTAATGGCACAAAAAGAAAAGCCTTGCTATTTCTTATTTCCACAGCCCTTCTGAACCGCTGACATCTTTTTTATATATCTTTCCAAAAGCTTTTACTTGCAGCACACTCTTTACCTAGTCTACAAACCATGCCCTTCCTTGCAAACAGAGTGCAAAGAACTGCTTTTTGTGTTACTGTCCTTGAAGATACAACCTCAGATCTCCTTCATAATTAGCTCTAAAACAGAGATTTTACTGATCCACCTGCCTTCCAGTACTGCTACACAATCATCAGCGTGGTAGCAAGAGGTATAGTTAGAAACATCAGTTCCTACTCTTCACTACATGTCTTCTTGTATGAAGTGATTATTTTATGGTGTTAAAACAGCTGGAAGAACCCAGTCTATAACAGTGCATCAACAAGCTGCATTATAGTCTTGCTCCTATGTTATTGTAAATATAGCTTCTCACCTATTTCCTCTGTTTAGAAGAATCTCGTTCAAATCTACAGTGATCTGTAGGTTCTGACTAAATTTCTAACCCTCTGTCTTATCTTTACTCTTCCCAGTCTTTCTGGGCCCATCAGTTCTTTTGCGTCAACACTCTGCTCTTTCTTGACTTTCATGACATTGCTCTCTCTCTTTTCTTTCTTTTTTCTCTTATGGAGAGGACATTTTTGTGTCTCCTAGGTTATTGATCTTTCTCTAAAACCTATTCACTATCTGTGTTTTCCACATCGGTCTTTCCATTACGTTATTGCTAGATTCTCAGCTTAGTTTTTTTTTCTTTATTTCTTTCTCATCTCCCATTATCCATACTGCTGTTTCTTTTCCTCTTGAAATCTTTCTATTCACAACTATTTTACTTGTCTTAGCTCAAATCAGGTCAAGATAGATTCCTGCAATCTCAGTCTTGCAAACTCTCACGCTTCACAACAAGTCTTGTGCTATTTAATATTTTTCTTAGAGCTTCAGTTCCTGAAGGCAACGGAGAACAAGAAACTCCAAGCTTTTATCAAAATTACTAAAAGCTTAGCCTTCAGGATTACAGAAAAAGCCTGAAAATACAAAGGAGCATATTAAGGACTTGGATGCAAAAAGGCAAATAAAACCCCAGGCTATTCCTCTTTTAACATTTTACCAAGCATACTAGCCTCACATTTGAGAAAAGAGGAGAATTCCTTTTTCAGCAATATCTCTACATCAAATTTAGAGATAGTCTTACCTGTGGAAAAAAAACAGAGAAATAATAAAAGTTCATACTAATATGAGGAACACTTTGCAACCACTATCACTATAAAAATAAACCACAGCAATAAAATGTGATTCTTTTCATATGGATCAGAGAGCATAGTGAGTATGAAACAACTTACTGTAAAATCAAATTAAGATTATTCTTCTTAAATGAGGGTGGCCTTCTTGATCACACAGGGTAATTTTACTGAAGTCTGTGAAGCAACTCAGCAAGCTACCTCTAACTCCATGTAGCAGCCTGGGGAAAATATGTGGACATTGCTAGGCAGCAAAGAAGTTAATGGGATTTCTGCAGATTTTTAAGAGCTGTCTAAGCTGGAATCCATTTGTGTCTTTAATTTTATTGATTCTACAGACTTGTGAACACTGACGCATATTTTCTTCTGCCAGTAGGTGGTGATATTTATATTAACTAAGTACACTGGAACATATATACAATTATTTATTTTGTTATACATACCTTGCATCCCAGATAAATTTTAACAACATGAGCTGATTTTGAGTACTTTGGGAGTTTATGTTAAGTCTAATATATTATACAAACATAAATACACGGATGGTTTTCACGTTATTGTGCCCACTTTATTACTCACATAATCATGCTTTGAGCCAGCAGTATTTTACTGGTTTATATGTTTGGATTGGCTGAATATTCCTCAGGGCTGTATGTGAAATTGTATGACTGAAGTCATCTTTACATTTGAAAACATACAGGCTAAAATAAACCATGAAAAATTGATGTTTGAATTATTTTCAAACTTGTGTTTCTATGTTTAAATTTAAATAATATAGCACAATGAGCAGATCTGATTATTTACCTGTCTTGCACTGATTTCTGGGATACCAATCAATGTCAGCAATATCTTGTGTAACAAGCTGTGACCATGCATGTTAAATGACAGTTTTGCACAGAAAAATTGCCCAGGACAAAGAAAAGTGAGAGGGGAATATTACTATCCCATTTCACAGAAAAACAAACCAAAACAAATATTACAATGGAATTAAACTCCTACCTCTTTATACCTACCATGTAGGTATAGATATCATAGTTGTTACTATTGGCTCTTTCCATTCTTAATAAAAAGAAACTGACAAGTGAAGGGCTCTCATAAATGATTTTCTCAAACACTGATTACAGTCCGTTTTGCCTTATGTTATATGTAGGTTTTTCTGCTATGATAATCACCATATTGAGTTTGAGCAGCACTATAAATTAATTGCTGGTTCTATCATCATAAGCTTTCTGTGATCCACATCAAAGTCACATAGATTATAAAACCTAAACATATAGGAAATATTATTTAAAAACCTTAAAGCATTTTAAAAATATCCAGACTCAACTCACTTAAGCATAATCTAATTTTTCACCCCACAAAGTAAACACATTCCAGTTTTCCTTTTTTTTTTCCATGACATATTATTTCTCTTCCTGAAAAGGATTGTGTGCCTATACACATATATATATACACACACATACATATATATATATACACACACATATATATGTGTGTGTGTGTGTGTGTGTATGTATATATATGCATACATCTTCTTACATGTATAGAGATTAAACTACATTGCTAAGATGGGCATACAGTATTAGATAAGAGAAAGAATGATTAAAAGATCATCAGAGATTACTAAACAGGACAAAGACATTGTATAATTAAAATTTATATTTTGAAATTCAAAGCTTCAGTGGTAATAATAAAAATGTTTCAAGTGTTACTGAATTTCTTATGTTTTGCTGTTTTCATATCTGAAAAGTCAAATAAAAAAGATGCTGTTTCGTCAATGTTTCCTGACAAAGAAGAAGCAGCAAGAATTAGAACTGTTTGACAGAACCTCACCTACTTTTGATTTTTCAAAACAAATCTGTGTGTGAAATCTGAATAAGTCCTTTAATTATTGACCATAGCAATATGTCTGAATGTTCAGAGTTTACACTAAAGTATTTGTCAGATAAACATAGGAGTGCAATTTATCAGATAATCACAGGAATTACTATCTCTGATCAGATAAGTTATGTGTATAATTGTTACCTGCAGTACACTTCCAAGTAGTGATATTACATTGTGATATTTATATTTAATTAGCAACCCTTAAAAAGATACTGTTTTATTCTTTACCATCTGCATTGCAAGAAGTGCAAAGTGCATCTAAGAAGTGATGTGATACAATGCACATATTAGTACATTTTTTCCTTTGATATGATTATATGCTAAAAATGCTCATCATATTATGAAAATATTTCAATGATTATACAAACCAGATATCTGATTCTATATGTCCTTCAGCTGTGACTCTACTCTCGAGTGCTTAAAACTAATACATTAGTTAGATTAATTTCCTGTGTAATTTTTCATCACATCCCCATTAAAAGTGAAGGGGTTTCATTACATAATGATGGAAAATGTCAGAAAATACAAATAGGATTCTGACATATCTGGTAAATGTGAGAAGCATAGAAACAGGATAATTGTCTTTTTGGAAGAAGACTGAACTAGAATAGTGTTTTCACCACAATAATTGAAAAGACGGAATGAGCATCACTATAGATGCTAGCACTCTATATTCAACCACATTACTGCTTTTGCTGCAATAAATTCTGGTTTTAGTATGTTGAATTCTACAACTGTATAATTTAGCTACAAGTTTGAATACTGATGCTGTAGCCAGCAGAGCATGTAGCATTGTTCAGAGGCACCATTATTCTTCCCTCTCCACAGCACTTGCAAGCAAAAGTTTTCACCTTGTCACATCAGATGTGGGATAAAGGAATCTAGAAGCTAACAAGATGCAGCATAAAATGTTCCAATGGTAATACCTGTAGCATCCATTTCTAAACATTTTGATATCTGCAGTACAAGAAAATATCAGAAGCATGACAACAGCATGACCAAGTAGCCAAGGTCAGTCCTTGAAGGTGAAGTGTATAATAGGAACACGTACCTTCTGGGCTCCAGTCACTGGAGGACAATATTGATAGTCACTAGAGGTCAGTCCAAGCATACAGAATTTTCCAGGGCCA
The DNA here is from genome assembly GCA_033459285.1 of Clamator glandarius. Taxonomy (NCBI): domain Eukaryota; kingdom Metazoa; phylum Chordata; class Aves; order Cuculiformes; family Cuculidae; genus Clamator; species Clamator glandarius. Next base: position 1,021,202 of record JAUNZM010000174.1, read on the forward strand.
ACAGTATCTCCAACAGTACCTAGACAGGCCACAGGCATGGATATTCTCCTCCTTCAGTACAGAGTTCCTGTAAATGTCCCCACTGTGAATGGGATGACAGCCTTAAAATATTTATGTCCTCTAAGAAAATCGGAATACATCAGAACTATATGGGCTTTTATTGCTCTGTGCTCTATGGGCTGAGACCAACGGCATGAGGTTTAACAAGGCCAAATGCCGGGTCCTGCACTTGGGGCACAACAACCCTAAGCAGAGGTACAGACTAGGAGAAGCCTGGCTGGAAAGCTGCCAGGAGGAGAGGGACTTGGGGGTGTTGGTTGACAACCGACTGAACGTGAGCCAGCAGTGTGCCCAGGTGGCCAAGAAGGCCAATGGCATCTTGGCTTGTATCAGAAACGGCGTGGCCAGCAGGTCCAGGGAGGTTATTCTCCCTCTGTACTCGGCACTGGTGAGACCGCACCTCAAATCCTGTGTTCAGTTCTGGTTCCCTCACCACAAGAGGGATGTTGAGGCTCTGGAGCGAGTCCAGAGAAGAGCAACGAAGCTGGTGAAGGGGCTGGAGAACAGGCCTTGTGAGGAGCGGCTGAGAGAGCTGGGGTTGTTTAGCCTGGAGAAGAGGAGGCTGAGGGGAGACCTCATTGCTCTCTATAACTACCTGAGGGGAGGTTGTAGAGAGGAGGGTGCTGGCCTCTTCTCCCAAGTGACAGGAGACAGGACGAGAGGAAATGGCCACAAGCTCTGCCAGGGGAGGTTTAGGCTGGACATTAGGAAAAAATTTTCACAGAAAGGGTCACTGGGCACTGGAACAGGCTGCCCAGGGAGGTGGTTGATTCACCTTCCCTGGAGGTGTTTAAGGCACGGGTGGACGAGGTGCTGAGGGGCATGGTTTAGTGTTTGATAGGAATGGTTGGACTCGATGATCCGGCGGGTCTCTTCCAACCTGGTTATTCTACAATTCTATGTATTGCTTTATTATATACTTACTTCTTCAACCTCAGCATTTTATTCTGTTCTACAATTCTTTCCTTCAGCATTTTTTCTGTCCTTTCTCTGTCTTAGAGCAAGTAAAGTGGTCTTAACCTCCATCACCCTTTCTACTTCACAGCAGGTTCTTATTCTTAAGAATAAATATTTCACAGAAATATTTGTTACTATTTATTTATGAGTTTATTTAAAGTTCTGGGCCAAGATTTATGCTTGTTTTAAAAACTCCTTCATTTTTTTCATTGTTATAGACTTAAGATTTATTGAATCTAGCAGCAGAAAAAATAACATGATATGTAGGAGTTTTGGAGGAAGGGTTGGTGTTCTTTGGGGGTTTGTTGGCAGGAGTTGAGATGTTTTATTCCCATAGAGGAAGCTGTCTTCCAACAGAAAATGGTATACAGGGATGACAATTATAACCTACAGATTCCAATTCCACGTTTGCTGTTGACCAAATCTGCTACCTCAGGAAGGCTTTTAACCTTTCTGATCTTCAGTCTTTCCATATTTAAGATGTGAATATCAATCCCTGACTTGAAGAAATGCTACTGAGGTCTCCAGAGAAAAAAGATCTAACAGGTTGAAAAAAATTACTTAACAATGCTATGTTCAACTAACCTTGTACAGATATTTTATCATAGAATCATAAAATCATAGAATAGCTTGGGTTGGAAGAGACCTTAAATATCATCAAGCTCCAACTCCCCTGCCATAGGCAGGGACATCCCACTAGATCAGGCTGCCCAAGACTGCATCCAGCCTGGCCTTGAACACCTCCAGGGATGGGGCGTCCACAACTACCCTTGGCAACCTGTTCCAGTGTCTCACCACTCTAATGGTGAAGAAATTCTTCGTAATGTCTAGTCTAAATCTGCCCCTCTCCAGTTTATACCCATTCCCCCTCATTGTATCACCACAAGGCTTTATGAATAGTCCCTCTCCAGCTTTCTTACAGGCCCCTCTCAGGTACTGGGAGGTCACTATAAGGTCTCCTCGTATCTTTCTCTTCTAGACGCTGAACAAGCCCAACTCTCTCAGCCTAAGCCCAATTCTTTCATCCTGGGAGAGACCTACAAATTTTCATTTGCAGTTCAGTAAGTGAAACTAAAGATCAGGATAGATTGTTAAAAATCATAGCTTATGTACAAGCACATGCATTTATCTGTGGTTTCAATTCAGGATGGGGGATGATGTGATTGAGAGCAACTCTACAGAGAAGGACTTGGGGGTGCTGGTTGATGAGAAGCTCAACATGAGCTGGCAGTGTGTGCTTGTGGCACAGAAGGCCAACCATATCCTGGGCTGCATTAAAAGAAGTGTGGCCAGCAGGGCGAGGGAGGTGATTCTGCCCCTCTATTCCTCTATTGTGTGACCTCATTGGAGTATTGTTTCCAGTTATGGAATCCTCAACATAAGAAGGGTATGGAACTGTTGGAATGTGTCCAGAGGAGGGCTACAAAGTTGATCAGAGGGCTGGAGCACCTCCCATAGGAGGACAGGCTGAGAGAGTTGGGCTAGTTCAGCCTGGAGAGGAGAAGGCTCCGAGGACATCTTATAGTGACCTTCCAGTACCTGAAAGATTACTTCATGAAAGCTGGAGAGGGACTGTTTACAAAGGTTTGTACTGTCAGGACTAGAGGGAATGGCTATAAATTGAAGAGTGGCAGATTTAGACTGGGCATAAGGAAGAAATTCTTCATGATGAGGGTGGTGAGGCACTGAAACAGGGTGCCCAGGGAAGCTGTGACTGCCCCATCCCTGGAGGTGTTTAAGACCAGGTTGAACAGGGCTTTTGGCAGCCTAACCTAGTGGGAGGTGTCCCTGCTCATGGCAGGGGGGTTGGAAATAGATGATCTTTAAGGCCCTTTTCAACTCAAACCATTCTATGGTTCTATGATTTATATATAAATTTCATAAGTTTCATCTTACATTTTTGCTAAATTTACTCTTTCAGCAAGGGGATTATTGCATTCTCATACTTGATGGTTCTAGTGGTACTGACTTCCAGATGTCATACATTTTTCTCTCTCAGTGTCAGCATTCATGATAGCTGTAGCTTTTAAATTTTTATACTGATTTTTTATGGTTTGAAAATTAAAAAGAACTCACTCAAAAAATTAATACTAATAAGACAGTCTGTCAAGACTAGAGTAAAACAGAGTAGTCTTTTAAGAAGTCAGTTTGTGGGTGAGTGAGAGGCTACCCTGGAGAGAAACCAGAGAATATGGCTGTGTGCTTGAAAGATATAAAGGTGCCAGTAGCAGCACTACCATAAATCCTCAGCATCAATAATATGATAAAGTAAGGAAGTAAGAAATGTGATGTTCATTTCTTTAAAAGCTGAAGGAGACACATTACTGGTGTCTTAAAACTAAAAGAAAATGTATTTAAAAATAAGTAAAAGTAATTCAAATGTGTTAATTATAATTTTTTTTACAACTATGAAGAAAAAAGCAGAATCTTCATTCTCTTAATGCATTTTAACCATAAGTATTTTCTTCTTGAGAATAATAGAAGAAGGACTGAAAAGATATAAATTAGGGCAGCATTCAGTTAGTTTTTCTGATTCAACCATAAATGGAGAAGCTTGTAGTATCCAGGTAGGATTGTCTATACTGAGCATGTACTGTGGTTTTGCTTAACTTCAGAGTCAAAATCATGGACACTAGTATTGTTTGCTTTTTCCACTATTATATGCAATTTCTGATATGGTTTTGTGTGGTGAAATTCTCTGAGGACCATCTACTTGTCTAGTAGTTTTATTATTTAGCAACCTTATCATATTTAGTCTTATGAAGTGGCAATATTTTGAATAGAAATAAAACTAGGATTTTAATACTTACATTTCTTGATAGACCTATCAGCAAAAATCAGTATTTCCATTTCCTCTTTCTATTTCCAACAACCAAGACAGTATTAAAATTTGTACATTAATTTTTTATTGTAGTTTGGGTTACTCTGCACCTTAGCTTTCGACTCATTTTGGTAGCTGAAGCCCTCTTCAGTGGTTACATGTCTATAGATTGCCTAAAAGCATTCTCAGTACTGGTAAAATTTAACATACTTTATCCATCAATTTCACACAAATAAGCAATACCTTTATCACTAGAAAGATTTATGCCCTTGCATAGAAAAATGATTATAAAAAAAATTGTAATAAAGATAAAATATTAGACAGCAGGTGAACAAGGTACTACTGATCTGATCATTAGAGAGGTCTTTCCACAGTAGAACTTCCTTTCTATCTCCTTTTTCCTAAAATCTGGGGAGTCGGGAAGGTTCAGGGGAATTTATTGGTTATTTTTTTGTTTGGGGGTGGGGATTTAGGTGTTTATTATTTCCTCGTATTTTGCTCATAAATAGAATTTTGCACTGTTTTGTTAGTTTGTGGTTAGGTTCTGGATAAACAAATCCAAATCTTCATGTTGCACATGTCCACATTCTGTGGCAGAATACATCTGAGACATTTTATATAATGTTACACAAACCATTCCTGTAGCTCCACAGCGTTGGCTTTCTGCAACAGTTATGCAGGACTGGAATTTTGTTAGCAAAAATCAACAGGCATAATTCACTAAGAGAAGTTAACTTTGGACTTTAGGATATAAAGGACGTGACTTGGCTTCAAGGTATTCAAGGAGTTATCTAGGAATGTGGAGCTGTATTTTAGATTTGGAACATCTGACATCTTCATTGAATCAGAGTGTTTTCATTAATTTTGCTTTTCTTATTTTCATGTAGAATCATAGTATATATGCTAATTGCATACGTTATTTATCCTGCATCGTGTTGCTTTAACCCTCAATTCAAAAAGCGTTGAAGTATAAGCATAAATACGATTGACTTAATTGAAATCAATCCTGATATTGTAATTTACTCTAGGACCTGATCTATTTCTTTAATTTACTTCTTCAGTTCACTGTGTCTGCATGAAATATGTTCTTCAAACTGTGCTGTTACAAGTGTTAATGAGAAATGGATGGCCCATGACATTACTTACGATATGAAATAGTTTATAGTTTAGATATCTCAGTTTTCAGAATAGTGTATATTTCTCTTTGATCTGGCTGCCAAGAATCAATACTTTTTACTGCCATCTAAGTATTTATTTTTTTCTTGCATAGCAGTCTATCAAGCAAATGCTTAATGCTGAGCATGATCTAAATCTATCCCTCTCCAATAAAGCATCCAAAATTGGTTTACGTTTTCAAACCTAATAGCTGCTTTATAGCATGCTAACAGAAAACATTGGAGTGATTATTGAATGGCACAATGTTTTGCTGAATAGCCAGATTATATTCATACTGGGATTTCTTTAAAGTCTGTACTTGACACACGGTGGTAAGTTAGAATAAGCTTGGCTCTTAGTCGGTGTGGGAATTCTTCTGTCTCTGTTCAAACTCAATAAACATCCCTGGATTTGCCTTGCAATATGAGAACTGGGAGATCTGCACAAGGTTGCTCAAGACTAGAATAATAAAACACAATACATAACTGACTTTTTATATTCAAAAAGCTCTGCTGTTGTCTAACCCCTGAGCTGCTGAAGACGGGCACTTCTGTCTGTGTGTCATCTCTACCAGTGTGGTCCTCAGATTCCTCTGTTGTGGCTGACACACAGACAGAGTTGTGTTTCCATAAAGCTGTTATCTCTTTTGAGTTAATTATTAGTCCTTCCCTATTCCTCATGAGACCTCACTTTGTAGATGTGAGTTTCTGAAGGAAAGGGGAAAAGGTGTATCTTCCTCACTCCTTTAACCGTATGATTGTATTCTCACTGGAGGTCATTGAAATTCAAATCCCTACCTTTGTATGAACCTGAAGTTCCCTGATTAGAATCCATTCTCCAATGAAAGTCCTTCCAACACTATTGGAACTTCTAACAGTGCCTCAAGGCTGCTGAATTTGGTCCATTTATGTACAATGACAAAGCAATGGTGGCATTCTCTTCTTGGAAACTAGGTTTCAGTACATAATCAGTGAATGTCATTATCTCCTTAACTCGTCATACTGACTTACTTCATGTTTTTGGGGAATATCTGTCTCAGCTGCTAATTGTTATGAAATCCTTTACAAGAGTGTTTGGCATATAAAGTCTGGAATATGAATTCTTCCAAATGGGCAAGACATGTTTGTTCTCACTTTAGACTCACTGTGTCTTAGTTCTACAATGCAGTCTTAAGTTGCACCCACAGCTGTTAAAGATCAGACTCATTACACCATTCAGATCTTGCTTTGGCAGGATATTTAGTATGTACCTAAATTTAAATCTTAATGAGTTAGATTAAACCTCTTTGGTGCTTAGGCACATTCCTGACTTCTTTACTGAACAGAGACTTAAACTGAACAACAAACAAGCTAAGTACACCCAGCAGAATCATTGGACTGTTGTTCCATAAGACTAGCAAGCTGACTTTGGCATGAAGACCTGTTTGCTTAATTAAATCTCTTAATAAGTAGGTCTCCTTTATGATTTTTACATAACTAACAAGCTTAAGTACTACAGATTTTTTTCTTCAATATTATTGAGTAATTAACATTTAATTCTAATCAAATCCCATATTTTCTTGTTATAGTTAGCACAGAAACCCAGTTCCAGAATGCTCAGAGCAAGCTGTCTTGCGTTGCTAAACAGGTACTGCAGAGCAGTAATGCTGCCCCAGAAGACTTGTCAGTGTGTTCGGTTAAAACACAGAGCTGCTGCCTAATTTATACAAATGGAATTGTTTCATATCGCGTAAATGATTTTGGGTTGGATCAGTACCTATTTCAACACTCATGGTAAAATACAGAAGGACTATATGGATCTAGGGATACAATTCCTTTCTCTCCACCTTCCCAAACAGCTTAAAGTGAAGCCAAAATGTAGTACGGATGCACAGCAATAACTACATCTGGCATAAAATTTTACACACAAAAAAAAAAAGCAGGATGCCTGTTTCATTTTCATCTGGGGTCTTAGAAGTTAAAAGCACAGATAACTTTTTTTGAAAACCTAAATATCTACAACTATTACTGTATAAAAATAACATAAACAGATACATATATTTTCACTGAAAGCAACATCTACACTTCTATTAATTAATAAAATGTTTAACTGGGCCTGCAATAATTAGAAACTAATGGATTTTTAAGAGTATTTATACTGACTCAGCAGGAATTGGTTAATTCTATTTTTTTAATATCTTCCAGATTTCACGCAGAACTGAGGGTACTATGATATTTCTGGTATTTTGATAAGTATTTTTTTAAGCTTGGGTAAATGTATACTAGCAATGCAGTTTGGATTGGTTGACAAGGTCTGGGGCCGGGATGACTGGAAACTCTGGGTCTGCAGAACTTGCAGATTTCCTCCCATCAAGTGCGAGACCAAAATATTGGAAGCTTCAACTGAGTTCTTTTTATGGGCAATTTAAGTATAAAAATATGTCTGTCAGTGGAAACATCCCAGGGCTCCAGGCATGGCAATTGAACGTATCACATTTTTTGTGATATAGAAGTAAACTGTAAAACCACCAGGAACAGAGGTTCAAGATAAATCCTAGTTCTTATTTCCACAGCAGGAAATCCAGGTGCTCTGATCTTGGAAATTCTAGATTCGTAGTGGGACTCTCTGGTAGGAACTGTAGGGATCTGTCTGGAGATAGTTGTTGTGACAGGGCTATTGAAAAGCCTTCCCCCAGTGTTTCAGAGCTGCAATCAGTGGTTAGGGAATTGACACCTGTGGCAATGACACAGTACAGACGTGCTGTCTGCAGGTTATGTTTCATTTCAGAAATGATCTCCTCTGGTCTTTCATGTTACTAAGACTGGGCACAGAGAAAAGCTGCAAGGTACATTTAGGCACCCATCTGCCCCATAAGCCATGCATAATGCTTATTAAAACACCCCTACAGTGCAGCAGACCTCCTGGTGTAAACACAACTGCTTCTGCCCCAGCAATGTATTTATACAACATTGATGAGGATACTTTACAAGAACTTATTATAAAATATTTAATTAGTGTCCTCTTTTTTGCCCAACCATCCTATGTTTGTCTCTTTTTTTTTCCCTCACATTACTGCATCTATCTTCTGAAGGCTTTTCTTCATATCTTTTTTACTTTCATTGCAAATTCTTTGTTGCAAGCATTAGTCATTCAGCATGTTTTGTAAAGTGATGTATACACTAATGCTTCTATCTAAGTAAAAACAATATAAGCAACATCTTGAAAGATTTACTGAACAAAACAATAACATAAGAACATTTTCTTCAAAGAGGATAAAATAGTTAACAGCAAATTTCTCATTTAATCTTACTAGATCATGGTATAATTCCCATAACTGTGAGATTACTGACACCACTGTGTATATTGTTGTTTTAATTGTTTGCAAATTAGCAGTTCATGGAGCAGACCAAATTGCTGCTTGGCATGCTGCACTATGGCACTGCTTTGACTCTCTCTACCCCTTACACTCCATCTGTTCTTCCCCTCTTTCCTTCCACTAGCTGTGAACTGAGGATTGTGCTTTCTCCTGGAGTTAGATGAGAAAGATTTTCCCCAGATGAAAACTGACTAGGCCATTCTGGAAATTTAAAGCATAACTGAAGAAGGCAGTTTTTTGTCGTTCTTAAAATAATATTGCACTAAAATAACAGTAGAAATTCCTTCACTCCCCACCCTCAAAACTTCAGACCAGACAAATAAATGGACCAAGGAAATGAGAAAGGAAGTAACATCAGAGGGGGAAAAAATTTTTTTTAAAAAAGAAGATGATAATATTTGAATTATAGGTTTCAATGTTACAGACTAGGGTTTTTTTTGCAGTTTCTATGTCCACAAAGCAGTACGCACATGACTATAAGTAAAAAAGACAAAATGCAAGCAGCAGCAACTTCTCTGAATAAACATGATAGATCACTGACATGAAACAGGTCCCTGCTCCCATTTCATGTCAGCTAACTCATTGTCCGAAATGTAAGCATTTTATTTTGAGCTCATAGATACAATTATTATTCTCCAAAATCATACAAAAATCTGGCATAAATGGTGTGCATTATGTCTTGTGCCTGACCTAAAGACTACTTTTATTTCAAAGCTGTAAATAACATGGCTTGTCAGAGGTGGAGGCGCGAGTTGTAGTCTTCAAAATCATTTTAAAGTCTCCTCATTAGCTGCTGTGAAATTAATGTGAATTTTGTGTCCTGTTCTTCACTGTAGTTTGGCAGTTCTAGGTCTGAATGTATTCAACAAAGGGAGCTACATGTTGATATGCAAGAAAATAGTTTATATAAACACCTAGTAGCTAAACAAGGATGCAATGCCAGCACCACTTTCTATTTCTTAGATACTCCTTTACATCTTGGTTGTGCTTGGCACTAAAAAATAAAAGTTTCTTTTAGCTAATGGACGATTTTTTAATTTTTTTTTACCTTTCCCAAGTATCCAAAATAAAAATATTAGTTATTAAAAAGGTTAATGCCACAGGTAGCCGATTGCCATCTAAAGCAAAAAGAACATAAGATCAGAAATACTAGGATCTGAATCCTTTGTAGATATGGCAACAATTTGTGGCATTTGTCCCTCTGTGACTGTGCTGCTTTCTACTCTTTGTAAGCCTTGAGATGTCACATCAAAAACTGAGCACATCTCTGCTTAATAGGTTAAATAGAAACTGGACATGAGGAATGCTTTTTCCAGCACCTTGAATTTTGCAAGCCTAACTAACTAGCCATGACAATTTTTGTTTCTCAAATGAATTGACTTTCAGAGCTACTTCAAGGAAACAACCTAGCAACGTTAGCACTTCTCTTTTTACAATTGCATTATAATTCAGTACTGTGAATTGCACATTTATTTCTGTCCTACCACCTATTTCAGGCAGAACTTTAAGCTTATGATCACAGCTGCATATGTACAAAAGTTAAACACCTTTAAAATGATACCTTGTACAGCTGCAATTTTAAGGTCATACTTTGTATTGCCATAATTCTTCTAGACCTCAGTATGAGATGCAATTATCAAATACACAAGTCACAATGCCCAACTACAGATTATGAAAATAATGTCTAGTTAATTTTTTCATACCTTTCAGTTTGATTCTTTTATCTTTCAGGATTAGCAATGTTAGGGTTCTGGCCATGCATTTACAGCACTATAGCTGTAATTTCTCCTTAATATTGCAAAGCCGTTACCTTTTAACTTCTGATGATGACGCTGTATAACAAAATGAGTAAAATGCATCTAATTCAAGACAATGGCCTTTCCCTTAACTTGACATGAATCTTATGTTTTGTGAAAGGTCATAGAGAAAAAGCTGTAGAGAGACATGTGGGCACCTCTCAACTTTGAGCCTCTCAATGACAGACGTTGCTCTTATGAGCTATGGGAGCCACAGGTGAGGCTCATATCTGCAAGGCAAGATAGCACAATGTAAGAGGAGGAATATAACAAAGATGGCTCTGGGTGTCTCCCTTGGCTCCTGGAAGTAGAAGAAAACAAGGTGAACTGTTCAAAAAGTCTGCTGGAGGTAGAATGCAATTATTGCATTGTTAATATTACCAGAAAAGTTGCAAAGATGCTTAGCATTGACCCTAATAAGTCCTCCACTATCTCACTCTTATCCCTCCAACGTACATCATGGTATCCAAACAAGCACTTAATTACAGCCACGAAAAAGCATAGATGAGACATAGCAGAAGGAGTATAGCATTTTGTTGCACTGTTGACTTGATATTCACACAGAATAACCAGGTTGGAAGAGACCCACTGGATCGTCGAGTCCAACCATTTCAACCAATCCCTAAATCATGCCCCCAAGTACCTCATCCACCATCACCCTAAACACCTCCAGGTGACTCAACCACCTCCCTGGGCAGACTGTTCCAATGCCTAACCACCCTCTCCGTGAAGAATTTTTTCCTAATCTCAAGCCTAAATCTCCCCTGGCGGAGCTTGAGGCCATTCCCTCTTGTCCTGTCCCCTGTCACTTGGGAGGAGAGGCCAGAACCCTCCTCTCCACAACCTCCCTTCAGGTAGTTGTAGAGAGTAATAAGGTCTCCCCTCAGCCTCCTCTTCTCCAGGCTAAACAACCCCAGCTCTCCCAGTCGCTCCAGCCCCTTCACCAGCTTCGTTGCTCTTCTCTGGACTTGCTCCAGAGCCACAACATCCCTCTTGTGGTGAGGGGCCCAGAAATGAACACAGTACTCGAGGTGCGGTCTCACTAGTGCCGAGTACAGAGGGAGAATAACCTCCCTGGACCTGCTGGTCACGCCGTTCCTGATACAAGCCAGGATGCCATTGGCCTTTTTGGCCACCTGGGCACACTGCTGGCTCATGTTCAGTCGGCTGTCAACCAACACCCCCAGGTCCTTCTCCTCCTGGCAGCTTTCCAGTCAGGCTTCTCCTAGTCTGCAGCTCTGCTTAGGGTTATTGTGCCCCAAGTGCAGGACCCGGCATTTGGCCTTGTTAAACCTCATGCCGTTGGTCTCAGCCCAGCAGTCCAGCCTGTTCAGGTCCCTTTGCAGAGCCTCCCGACCCTCCAGCAGATCCACACTTCCACCCAGCTTGGTGTCATCTGCAAACTTGCTAAGGGAGCACTCGATGCCTTCATCCAGGTCATTGATAAAGACATTGAACAGAGCTGGACCCAGCACCGAGCCCTGGGGAACCCCACTTGTCACTGGCCTCCAGCTGGATTTAACTCCATTTCCCACCACCCTCTGGGCCCGGTCATTCAACCAGTTTTTCACCCAGGAGAGTGTGCACCCGTCCAGGCCAGAGGCCGACAGTTTCCGTAGCAGAATGCTGTGAGAAACTGTATCAAAGGCTTTACTAAAGTCCAGGAAGATACATCCACAGCCTTTCCCTCGTCCAAGAGTTTAGTCACTCAGTCATAGAAGGTGATCAGATTACTCTGGCAAGACCTGCCTTTCATGAACCCGTGTTGACTGGGCCTGATCACCCGGTTCTCTTGCAAGTGCTTCATGATCGCACTCAAGATCACCCGCTCCATGACTTTCCCCGGTACCGAGGTCAGGCTGACAGGCCTGTAGTTTCCCGGATCCTCCTTGTGCCCCTTCTTATACATGGGCACGACATCAGCCTCCAGTCCAGCGGAACCTCCTCAGTCATCCAGGACTGCTGGAAGATGATGGAAAGGGGTTTGGCCAGCACATCCGCCAGTTCCCTCAAAACTCTTGGGTGGATTCCATCCGGCCCCATAGACTTGTGGGCATCTAGCTGGGCAAGGAAGTCTCTAACCACCTCCTCTTGGACCTTGGGAATGTCATACTTCTCTTCCAACCCCTGGGATTGTGCACAGAGGGAACAATTTTCCTTACTGTTAAAAACTGAGGCAAAGTAGGCATTGAGCACTTCAGCCTTGTCTTCATCCCCTGTTACTCTTGCTCCCTCTGCATCTACTAGGGACTGGAGATTCTCCCTAGCCCTCCTTTTGCTGTTGATGTATTTGTAGAAAGACTTTTTGTTGTCTTTCACAGTCTTGGCCAATCGCATTTCTAGTTGGGCCTTAGCCCTCCTGATTTTTTCCCTGCACGTTCTCGCTTCCTCCCTATAGTCCACCCAGGATGCCTGCCCCTTCCTCCAGAGGTCGTAGACCCTCCTCTTCCTATTGATGTCTCTTAGGACCTCCCTACTCAACCACGCTGGTTTCTTACCCTGCCGGCTACTATTGATGATTTACACAGAATAAAAATATACTTTTAGATCCTCCAGAGACAGTGAAGTGGCTGTGACACCAATACAACTAAATTCAAGCCACTGAATGACAAATCCATTGCCTCACAAGATTTAGGGTTTGTTTTTTTGTTTGTTTGGTTTTTTTGTTTGCCAGCACAGATATTCTGTATTCACTGAAGGTGATGCTTAGATATTCTCCTACTTATATCTCCAGTCATGCTTAACTAAGTGTCTTGACAAGAGTTGCTACCGATATCCTGCAGAATTTGCCTTATTCCATTTTCCCACATTCAGAATCAAGTTTTATATTACTATGTTACAGAGATAAACCATCTTCTTGAGATAGTATCTCTTCCTAGCCAAACACAGAGTGAAGGTGTCCACACTCTTCCTCATACATCTGTTCATTTTTCATAACAATGTCTTTCATAGAATACTGCAATACTGTCTCAATTATTTTGTAGGAATTCAAAGAATAAATTGCCCATGATTGTACTAGATAAATATCAGATATGGCAATACTGTCAGTAATGAGAAGCCTATTTTTCCCTGCAGGTTAAAAAGTATAGATCTTTCCCTCTTCTCCATTCAATATATGTGCTAAGTCAGTCAGCAATACTATAAAATGTTACAGGCTTAAATGCCTTCTGATAGTGCACAGCTGTATGTATTATTGCATCAGGAAACAGAAAACACTGTCATCCAGATTATCATTGCCTGTAAAAATAAGTCAGTGACTTAAACTTAAGGAGGATGTAGATAAGAATAAAACGAGTAGGAAATTTCTACAAAGTTTTCATAGTCTAATGGCCCTTCCATACTTTGCAGCAATTAACAACTAGACATATTTTAGCAGCTGGAGAAAAGATAATTTATTTTGCTAATCATTTCTACTTCACAGAAAACACGTACATGATACTCAAATAAATAGTTAGCATTACTTCTCTGCGTTTTGATCACTTAGCTCTTTGCTAAGATAGGCAGGAAGGGGAGGGTAAGACAGATCAAAAATGTTGCTCTGATCAGAGATTTACAAATCTCCTTTCTAGTTTGACCCCTAACAGTGAGAAATGCCAATCAAACACCTCTCCTTCTGGTGTTTTACTCCTACTGATTGCTGATGCTGACTACTGATAATGTGACCAAAATTAATATCAATAGAGATTTAGGCTGGGCCAAGTAAAAATGTGCCCAAATACTTTAAGAAATGAACAACAATTCCAATATTCTACTGATTTTATATCTAAGTTCCTCCACAGACAGAAGCAGCATTAGTCCTAAACTCTAATTAGGATGAGTTGGCAAAACTACACAAACACTTTGCACTAAAAGCCCATTTACAGTGCTGAGAACTGGATATAGATTCTTTAAACAGAAATCCAACAAACTTTCTATAACATTTCACTCAGAGTATACAGATCTCTTATTCATATAAAACTTTTTATGTTAGTGGAAAAACATGCTTTGTGAAACTCAAATAAGACCTTTTACATTTATCAGAGAATTTAATTCTAACCATTTACCATGGATTAAGAATCAGATTAAGAATGTATTACTAACAATATCCAGCTGGTGGGATGTAAGTGCAAAACTGGGTCATATAATCACTTTGGCCAGCGATTATGTAGATAAATGCAATAATCTAAACAGAATGTCAGTGTGTGGATTTTTGCCTAAATGCTATATCTGGAATTATTTTAATGCTGCTGCCTATTTAATCAACAGTTGCAGCCACTCTACTAACCATCTGTCCTAAACACATGCTGAATATCTGGTACTTGGATTACAGTATCTTTTTGCTAGTCTGGAAATACAATGCCTTGATGAATGAAAGCTGCACTAAAAGCTACAATCTTGCTGTTCCTTACTTTCTAAAGCTTGTCATATGCTAGTCGTCTGAGCAGTGAATGGACCTCAGAATGGTTCTAGTTAAATTTGACTGTGTTGTTGTTCAACACTCCAGCGCTCTTTGTGGCCCTTCTCTGGACACACAACAACAAGTCCATGTCCTTTTTATGCTGGGGGCCCCAGGTTTGAACACACTACTCCAGGTAGTCTCACAAGAGTGGAGTAGAATGGGAGAATTGCCTCGCTTGACCTGCTGGCCACGCTTCTTTTGCTGCAGCTCAAGTTATGGTTGGCCTTCTGGTCTGCAAGTGCATATTGTCAACTCATGTTGAGTTTCTCATCAAGCAACACCAATTCCTTCTCCTTAGGCCTTTTCTCAACCCATGCTCTGCCTAGCCTGGATTTGTGCTTGGAATTGCCCATATCCATGTGCAGGACCTTGAACTTCACCTTGTTAACTTAAGGAGCATGAACTTCATGGAATAGAAATCCGTCCTGTCTCAAATCAAAGTTGATGGCTGAGTAGATTTCTTCTCAGAATACAGAGATATAGGACAGTTGTTTCTACCAGAAGTCTGAGTCCCATGTAGTCAGAAAATGCAAAATGGTGTATTGATTTCATAGGATAAGTTCAATTGTCAAATGTGGTAAATAAATTGTATTGTCAAATGGAAGCAATATATCAATCTGCTTATTCTGTTGATAATGTCCCATTTACCTGGACTGATTTTAAAATTTTAAAGACTTTAATGATCTTCACAGTATCAGCAGAACATAGTAGAAGAAAAAAAACTGTGATACTATAGGAAATGAAATATTGTTTAATACTGAATAGTTTCTTCTCACAAGTCAGTTTTTAAGACCAGTCATAGAAATTGACTGTTCCTGCTAATAATTCAGTCATTCAGAGCATCGTTTAAAGTGATCATTTCTATACTTTTCATCCAGAATGCATTGATAAAAGTGTATGCACACCTAAACAGAATCTAAAGTGTTTACTGGCTGTACAATAGAATATAATGACACAAACTCTGTTCTTAAATTTGAATTAGAGTCAATTGTGAAAATTATTTAGGAAATAAAATGTAAAAAGAAATGTCATAATGAGTTATTCAAGGATTTTAAATGCTCCATCAAGAACTCTGGTTTTATAAACAAAAATCAGAAGATAAATTACATTGCAAATGAAGAAATAATCACTTATTTTCTGAAAGAGGAGAAGTAGAAAATAAAGAATCTTTCAAAGATGATCATATAGTCATTGAATCCAGTTTGCTCATTGAGTTCACCTCTACAATCTTTTCTTTAAACATTCCTGAGCCTCTCCTACTTGTAGGTAGGAAGACTTCCTCAGTTCTGTACAAAGTGATGGTGTAAGTGTGTATGTATTAGACTCCTTGACTTTTTTCCTTCATAAAAAGTCCTCAGTGCATGGCTACATTTTTAGAGCAATGTTGAGCAGCTCCTAGCACATGTTTGCAGCCCAGATGTGAGAACATACAAGAAGTGTTTCCCGGATGGCTCTACTACAATTAGCAGAAGGAAAAAACTCAGTGTTAGGTGAAATATAGAATGTTCCTGAGAATGAAACGTATTTTCTGTTTTGTTTGTTTTGATGTCATAGAGCAGGGAAAAAGCAAGGTCCTATCTTGAAGGCGTTTGAAGTTACTTATTGGATAGTTATGATACTGTAAGGCACAAGATCAAGTGGGTTTAGCAGCACGAGTCCAGGATGAGTTTAGCCTGCTTAGAAGACCAAACATGGACAGCTTGTCTGTGGTATGGAAAACCTTACACTCAGGGCATTCCTGAATAGTGCCATGAGATGAACAGAGCAGACATAACTTTGACACGTGGCTTGGATGTGTAAGTGGCATTAAAATAAAATAAATTTTAATTCTACCAAGATGAGAATAAGGAAGCTAAAAACTGTGCAAAAACTCTGAGTGTAAAACACTCTTGACAATTTCCTTTCTTTGGCAATGAGCAACAGAATCTTAATTACTTCAGTTTTCTTTTGCCTTCCATTTCTCTTTTTAAGGGGAACTAAATTCTTCTGGAATCTATCCAGCTTATACTGGAATTACTATTATTTAGTAATTGTTCATTCTCTGATGATCACTTTAAGGAAACAAGCATTTGTAGATCACAATTCATCTCAGTCTAGAATAAGACACATTATGTGCAAAACTGATTATTTCACTCTCTTGACTATAAGGGAAGCCCACCAGAGTAGCTATGGTACAGACATCTAACCTGGGTATGTCTAGGATAAGCTGATGTAAATTTGTCCCACAGAAACTGAAACAGGCAATACCTCAGTACATAATGCTTATAGAAACCCTTTCACAATTGCATCTGCTGATTAAAAAAAAGTGAATGGAAATCCTGTGGGAAGAAAGCAGGAGGAGAATAGGGAAAAAAAAATTGGAATTTAGAAAAATCTGTGGATCAGAAATGACTACTCTGAATAAATCTGGAGAGAAAGTGATAGAGGAAATGAGGTGGTGCTGGAGAAGTGGTAACATTGTACCTCGTACAATTGAGTAGTCATTTACAGCACTCATTCCTCATGTCGATTTAATCAAAGCGCCTGAAGCTTAAAAGTAAATGTCAAAGCAAACTTTAAAACTGAGTTACATGCAAATGGGTGTGTGACCTGTCTCACCACTCAGGCTGTGAGGCCAGTTAGCAACAATATAAATTTAACAGATCAATTGATTTAAATGTCTCTATTTAACATAATTCATTGAAGATAACAAGGAACCTCTAAAATTCAATATTTTTCATTTTATCTAACAAAATCCCTGCTGTCACAGATTTATATGCAGCATAACATGAGATACATGGAAGCTAATAGGAGAAAAACAACCTATAAATGACAGGACAGAAGCTTTTTTGTATCTCACTGTTTAATTTTAATAGATAGGGCACTCAAGGCAGTAGACTTCATTCCGCGCAGGTGTTGACATTCACAGGTGGGTACTTTATTCAGACAGTTATGTTGCTCATCACCATCACATTTGTTACATTAAAAGTAACTGCAAATGCAAATATAAAAATGAGAAACAGAGAGGATAATTAAGTCCTAAATGTAGAAACAGCTATACCAGGAACTGGCATATGGCACATGGAAAAGTTTTCTATATGGTACAGGGCAGCCTGCCAGCCTTGTAGGTTATCTCTTAATCATTTCCAGACATTTGAAGTTCATTAGTTCATATTCAAAACTAAATAGGGCTTGGCAAAAATATTTTGGTTTTTTGAAATGTGCCATACTTAAATCAACTCATGAAATAATTTGTATCATTGAGCATCAAATATAGAATTAAAAAATATTTAATAGTCTACATCAGTCATAGGCTTACATTTCTGAAAGAACTGGCCTTTAGATGAGTTTTAATAACAGTATTCAAGAATACAGCTAGAAAGTATGAACATGAGAAAAATGTAAGCTTTCAGAGACAGAACATGAATCAATCAGAGAACAGAACTTGGTGCCACACTTATAACTCCTGATATTAAGTGAAATTGAGTGGCTTGAGTATTCAGATCTTTTAAACTTATTGAAAAGAGAAAATAACATAAAAAGTCCTTTCAAAAGACCAAATTATAAACTTATGCATATAGGAACAGGCAAATAAGATATTCAAAGCCAGTCAAATTAGAAATGGAGAACATGGTTACGTAGGCATTATCCTTGGTGGGAAAACCTTGTCAGTTCTGAATGTTCACTATATGTATCTTCACTCATTTCAATGCAGTTATTTTGCCAACTAGAGATGTTTTATGTACACTAACCCTGAATTAATCCAGGGTTAATTAGCCCCCTCTCCTGCCCCTAAAAAGGTGGAGAATGGAGAGGAAATCAGAATCAGGAATTTCTTTAGTTGTTGCCAGTTTGTCAAAGCTTATAGTATAACTACACATTTAGAGATTACTGAGAGTCAGTGCTAATGATCCTTTTAGCCATAATTTTTGTGTGTGTTTTCTGCTGGAAATGGATTCCTCAATCAAAATCTCACAATTTTAATGTCAACATGACTAAACTAGTATGCTGTCATCAGATATGTGCTTGAACTGAGGTCAAAGGTAATCTCCCAGCCACTGGCTATGATTTCATCTTTGCTGGAGAAGTTCTCAACTCAGATGTGAGTGTAGTCTATTACATGTTCAAAATTGTAGAAGCTATCATGGTTATAAACAACCATATGATTAGATTTATATTCCAAACTCATTTATGATCATAATATGAATCATGTCTTCAATTTCTTGATTGCCCTGAGTGTCTGCATCCCTTTTAATGTAACTTCAACTAAAACACTCAGTAACTGATCCAACACAGTCTTTATTTTCAGAATTACCTTTTACACACAGGAGACAGATAGTGTATTCACATATATTTCAAATAAATCTGCATTTAAATCTTTTGATGTCATGAGTTCACTATCAAGTCTAAAAATATAGTGTCAGTGTAAATTTGTCATTTCAGTGACATAAAGACTCTGACAATCAATCTTGTTCATTAATAAATTATAGAGGCCGCTGTTGAAATTTAACCTGTCCTTAAAGTACTTGTAACATTAATAATTCATGATATAAATTAATGTTTTATCTGTCTTTATTACTTCTGTAATCCATCACTAAGAAATTTTTTGAATTAAGGGAAAAACAAGACTACAAGCTGAATTAATTACTTTACTTTAAATATTGGCAGCTCATTGCTTAGGTGAATAAATACTTAACCCCTGTGTATCAGTACTTTTACAATTGAATTATACATTTCTGAAGGAAGTTTGATTCTCTTGAATTTTAAGATAATAATGCTGGATAGCATTTTTTCAAATTGGCAATCCAACTCATGGCAGATATTCTGCCACCTGGGAGATGGCCTCTAAGAAGCTTCTATGTCTATAAGGAGATTCTTTATTAATAAAATAGTTCCTTTAGTATTTCATAAAGAATATTAAAAGAAAAATAAAAAAGGCTCTCTCATGCACTACATTAAAAAAAGTAATAAAAGAAAAATAAGACAGTTTCTTTTCTCTGCTTCACTCCCAAGTATTTATAAAAGTTTTATTTCCAGAACTGGTACACATACTTACATTTCCCTGAGTTGTGGGCAAGATTTTCTTGAGATAGGGTAATCAGGTTAACTCAGTAGGATTTCTAATTTTTCTTATTTTTGAGCAAATGTCCCTAGTTAACATCTTTCTTTTCTTCAGAGTGTTTTGCATTTAAATAATCACATATATATATATAAATCTGTTTCTTCTCATGATTAAAAAGTAATCTTCTAAAGCAAACTAAACTATATTGCTTTCCTTTCAGCTAGTTACTTTCATCTACTTCAGAATAACTATGACATTTAGAAAATGTGGAGACTCTAAAGAAGAATGTTAGCTATTTTTTTTATTTGAGAAGAAAGGCAATGATGAATTACACATTGCATTTTTTCAGTATGCTGGTTCAGATGCTCATAGCTTAGCCTTCTGGACTTGAAATATATGGTCTTCTGAGTTTCCTCTTCATCCTCTGTCTTCAGGGACTAGGGAGAGAACAGATTGCCTCTAATGATATTACTCTGCTCTTCCAACTTTATTTTAATACACCCAAACACATCCTTCAAAGGAAAAAAATTTTCTGTTTGTATGGGTTTTTTAACAGATGCAAAATTCACTGTATCTTCTATTTCTTACATCCTCTTTCTTAAAAAATATTTGAAAACATTCCCATTTACAGTTTGAGGATATACCAAAGGATGAAAGAGTATTGGCTAGTCATACAGAAAACCATCTCTCTCGGATGCTTGTTTGCTGTATTTTGTTAAACATACGCAGAAATAAGAAATTTATCTTTGTCTACATTGTTTAATTTAACAATCACCTAGTAAGATCATCTACGTTCATATAATCTAAACATCTCTCTGTTTAAGACTTCTAAAGTCTTTAATTTCTTTAAATCTCATAAAGATGCATTAGCATGAAATGTATTGGCCTTGTAAACAGTCAACATAATTTATTCTCTCTGTTCTTAAAGTCTTGGACATTCTCATCAGCTCTTGCTGGAGGAGAAGCAGAAAAATTAAATGCATAGAATCAAACTTTAGATAAGTGAAAGACATTCTAGTTGAATTTATTAAAGCAAATCTGAGTTATCGATACATGAAATAAACCATCTAACTATTAAAGGTTTTGCAGAAGAATTAGCTTTGCAAAGCAGAGACTGTCTAGGAGTACTAATTTCTTTGGTTTCTTTCTTCCTTTATTTTTTTTAGTATATGTGTGTGTACTGTGTTCTTTATCATATAGTATTGTGTATTTTTGTATATACTATTATCCGTTCAGATGCATCTGTTTATTTTAGCACAGGAAGTTTATGTGTATTACATTGTCTCCTTCTCCAGATACCCATGGATTAAAGAAGCCACTGAAACTTTATGGGCTTTAACACACAGGATTGATGCAAAGGCAAAGGCCAAACTATGTCTCTGAAAATCACAGTCCATGTCTCTGGCTCTGAAAGAGTATATGGTATATACAGATCAAACTGCGGTCAGCAGTGCATCCATTTAACAGGGGTATTTGTGCTTCAGAGCACATATACTCTTTTCAGCCTAAGAAAAGATGATTGTATTTCTCTTGCTGTGAATATGGTGGCATAAGTAGTCATACTGTCTGGGAGAGTAATGTGTGTGTGTCCAGGACTTAGTATATTAGGGTCTTGGTCTATGGCTTCTCAGAAATATAAATATTTTTAAAGTATTTGTTGGTTTAATAGATAGCAATACCTTAGCTATTAGCTATATGTAAAAAAATATTAGCAGACAGGGTAGAAAAAAACTATTCTCTTCCATCAAAATGGTAAAAATTGTCTTTTCATTAAAAAGTGGTAGCAATTGATTTGTCGTTAATGACAATTAGGAAAAAAAAAAGCCAATTAAAAAAATTCTATTTAGAAAGTTCAGTTTTTTATTTTTAATGGTGCCTAGCACTCTTTCACTTTTCTTTTTTTTGGTGCCACAACATGAGAATGCTATTGGTGACTTAAAAACTTCAGAAAGAATGCTGTCCCTGGTTACCATGTAGTTTTGAAAGATGCATCATGTTTACGTATAATTAATATTTACATTACTATGAGGAAATATTATTGTAAAAGCAATTTGAGGGAATTTCACAATACCCTGAGGAAACATATTGTCTAAATATTTCCTGTCTTTGTTTCTTTTCCCCTGGATATGTGGGACTGATTCTTCTTTTTAATAGTTAGGTACTGTGGATTTATTCTTTTTTATTTTGTTCGCTGAATTGAAAGTCAATTAAAATGAGATTATTAAAAAGCAGTTATGTATGTACAAATTAAAAAAATACCCTTGTAGAAGATAGAATTATTTAAAAAAATCTGGTTTTATGTCTTGTATTAGCCCATACGGTGTTAATACTTTGTGTTAAGTAAGTTACTTGTAAATCAATGTCAGTCACAGCATCATGCTTTACACTGCATTCAAAATATTCACATGCTGGTATGAAAATTCCCTTGATGCTGTGAAATCCAAACAGAGGCAGTTTTCCTTTTTGCCTTTTCCATCCACAGACTTAGACTATAGAATTTAGTTAAAGTCAATATTATAATGCATCTGTTTCAAGCAGATGTATGGTTTTCAGTAGCAGCACAAAAAAGCAAACACCAGCACAAATGACCACATCCATATGCTACTGACACTTATTTTTGTCATCAGTGTAACATAAATTATATTTAGCTAACTTAGCATATTTTAAAAAGAAATGGATTTCTGTTCATATATCTTTTTCTCAGAGCTATTTTTTCTTTCATCTCCCTCTAATGGGAGTTCACTGCTCTCAAGTGGCATTGGAATTGGAAAAATAAAGTAAGCTTTTAAAAACTCTGCTTTCTTGCAGGAAGTTAGATTTCTGTAGTTCTTTTAGAAGTCTTGGTTTGCAGGATACCAGATACTGGTCAATCTTCCATTCACAGCCCAGACGTCTGCCCACTCAGCTTGATTCTTTACTGTAGCAATGAGTAAATTAGGTTTCTTTAGTTTTATGCTGATTAAATTATGGCCTTGTGGGCGGCTGATGATTTAGTATAATGAAGACTGAGGAAAATAAGCCAACAATTTCTGATTTCAGTAACATAAGAACTGCACTAAAAAAATACATCAGAAGTTGCTGATAGCAGTATTTCCCCCAACCCCTGTCTCTGTTTTTCCTCACTTGGTTTTGGACATTGTTGTAGAGTCTCTTTCTGTTGGGATATGTACATATGCTGGTTTAAGAGTATCAACACTAGAACAGTTTGCCTAAGAAAGTTGCAGTATCCCCATGCTTCATGCTTCAAAGAACAGTTTGGATATCTAATGACAAAAAGTGTACAGCTATAGTTTATTTACAATTAAGTAGGGAAGGGATGCATATTTTCAACATCTATTCACATCTTAAAAGTCTCTAAAAGACTTTCTAAGAGCCATGTTCAAGCACTTAAGTCACCATCGAATTTTCTCCCACGCACTAATTATTAATCTTTGGTGAAGATGTAAGCAACATTTTCTTACAATATATACTCACTCAAGGTAAAATGGAGAATTCTTTCTTGTTATCATTTGCTTGACAATATTTTATAAGTTTGAGGACTGTCTTCGTGTCTCCTTCAATCTTTTCTTTTAAAACAAAATTTACTTTCTTCAAACTTTTCTACTATACACATTTTCTAAGCCTTGTTTTAACCTGCTTGTTTTTCTCTGTCCTTCTTTCCAATTTTTACATCATTATTAAAGCATGTGTCCCCACAATGTCAAATAGCCCTAAATCTGGGGCTTCATCAAGTCAACTAGAATTTGCATTATCATCTTTCTGCCTTACCAGATAAGTAATTTCTACTAAGACAAAACAGATTGAGTTGCTTTTTTTTCTGTGACTGTGAGGCATTACTGACTCATATTCAATTTATGATCCATCACAACTCCCACATTCTTTTGTATGATATCAGTAATAAGCAGTTATTCTTCATTTTGTATCTGTGTATTTTTTTTTTTTGCAGTGGTACTTTGCATTTTTCTTTACTGAATTTTGTCTTCAGTTTTTGAGACATTTCTTCAATTTATCAAAATCATGTTGAGAACCTGTCCTGCCATATAGAGTGCTTATAAACTCTTATATAACCTAAAATGTTTTTAGTATACTTTAATCATCGTAGTCTATATATATATATATATATATTTTTTTTTTTTTTTTTTTAAAAAAAGGATGCCTACACAATAAGGATATATGCTTTCTCAATAACACAGGGATAATAATTCTTTGGAAAACAGCAGCCTTTGAAAGCAAGTAATTTTTACAAGTCTCAAAAAGGGACTGGCACTGAATAAAAAAAAATGTGTTATCAAAACTCTCTAATAAGTTTCAGGAGGAATTAATAATGTTATACTTCCAGATCTCAGGTGATTTCTAGTTATATCAGATCAGGAAGAGAGCTATAATGTCACATCATCTTAATTCAAAATCAGGACTTTTCACTTTCTACAGCATTTACTAGTCCATGCTATTGAAGAAAGGGTATTATTCTCTATGACTCTTCTGGCTGATACAGTACTATGAAATCTATATTCGTAGCCACAGTGATTAAATAGAGAGACTCTGAGTGAGATTACAACCTGATAAAGAGGGCAGTTTAGTGCTCTTGGGTAGTAGAGACTTAGCCGTGTAAAAATCCAGCTTGATATCAAATAAGCTTTTAAAACATGTTGGGTTGGTGAGGGTTTTCTATTTTTTTTTTTTTTTTGAGAGTAGTTATTTTGCTTGTAAATGGAGCAGAGCTGATGGGTGTTTCATCAAGGGACAAGTGTGGAATATTAAGATGCTTTTTGCTGGATTTGCTTTTCAGAGAAGAACTGGTCTTTGAAGCTTTTAGAGGTTTTTGCTGTTGCAGAATCTAGATAGTTTTGGAAGGCAAAAAGTAAATCATGCCAACAGAAAGTAATGCACATTGCACTAATGTCAAGAGAAGTCACGTTGCAGAGGGAGAGAAGGTCTCAAGAATTCAGTCAACGTAACCATTCAAATTAATTCCTGGAGGGCATTGATGTAGCTGGGAATTCAAGAAGCAGCTCTTTCCTTTCTCTTCTCTAGTAAATTTTCAATTTTTCAACTGCTATTTTTTTCCCTTTTGACCCATTTAAGCTTTTAAAGGTAAAAGCTATTCCCACCTCCCTGGCCTTGTGGAAGGAACAGTGAACAGTGGAAACAAGAATTTACTTTCAAGCTACAAAAATCTTCTGCTAAACTCTAATGAACAGGTCATTTGCCTTTTTTGGGGAGGTAGGGATGGGAAGAAAGATAGAGGGGTGGAAACTAATTTCTTCTCAACCCCACATGAAAAGGAGACCTAATGGTAAAATTGCAGCTGGTACCCTCAATTTATTTATACCATAGATTTCAGAAACACTTGGATTAGGAAGCACACACTAAAACATGACTTCACTGTAAAGAAAAAGAAAACACTGCAGAGGAGATCTTTTTTCTGTGTTGATTGACTTCAGTTTTGCCTGAGATCAACCAGTTAACTCATCAGGGTGCTGTAGTATTTTCCATGGACTTGGAAACCAGAAGGTACTAATAAAACAGTCGATTAAGAAGAAACATGGATGTAATTTATCAGTATCTCAAGCTGACAAAAGAGACGTGGTATTTCTCTAACATAGTCATGCAGTTTCTGTGTTGCAGCTGGCTTATAGTCACCACAAGACAGAAGCAGAACAATGGTACCTTAGTAGTCACTTTGGAAAAGTGGCTAAACAGTATAACAGAAACTATCTGTACACACGCTTCACAGCCATCCATAGGAGTACCTACATGTACTTTTCATCAAGCAAAGTTGTCCAGAATACACATACATTGAAGATTAAGATGCATAGTGAAGGCTGAACAGGACAAAAGCATTTTGTACACTTTCTTTGCTTACCAATTAAGTGACACATTTTAAAGTCTTTAACCTAAGCAATTTTTTTTTTAATTACAGTAGGAACAAAAACCTATAAAACTGTGTTTTTTTCTCTCCCCCAAGTTCCAGTACTTCCCTCATATGCTGTGCAGTATGCATGTATGTCTGTGATTCTATCACCTTCAGGCTTGAAATCTGCTTCAAATTATTATTTTTTCTTAATTTAAAAGGCGTTACCTAAAAGAATTTGGATCTTCTGAAGTGTTTGAGATATTGTGTATAGGTAAATTATACGCAAATTCTTATAAATGTTCATATTCTTTCTACTCTCCTTATTTCCATTCTTCTACTCACTGCAATAAGCTCATGCACATCTGGACAACTGTGCTTGGCATTCTGAAGGGAAGTATGCTTAAAATTCCATTTGGTCAGTTAAAGAACATGCCACCTTCGTGTGAGCATTAATCCATACCAGGACATGCATGTAGTTCAAATTGTCCTGAATATTGTATATAAAAAAAGCACAGTATCTCACTTCTGACCAGGTAATTTTTTAAGGTATGTCAGGATATTCTAGTATAGTACATTCCTCTTGTAACAATATTAAAAAAGCCAAGTGATTGCAGTGAACATTGTAAGACACAGTAGTAGTTAATACATTTATTATGAAAGGATTGTCCAATACGAATCAATCTAAGTTTATTAGTGCATTGTAGTAAAGATCAAGCATTCCCATTATCAGAGAATCAGCCTTATATTAATTTCTTCCGTGGATTTAAAAGAAAGAAGTCTTTACAATTTTTAAAGTATGATGAACATAAGACTACTTTGTTCACATTGGAAAGGTATATATTCTCTCCCACTGTGAAAGTGTATTTATTATTGGAGTTAGGTCAATAAATGGTTATAATAATGATGTTGCTAAGAGGTAACATTCAGGTTCTTTCTTTCCTTTCCCTATAGTTCTATGCATACAATCATAATGTACTCAGAATATATATTGTTGAATGTCATTGAAATAAGTGGCTATCACTGTAGAACGTTTCAAAATTGTAAACATGAGAATAAACCATTTGAAGAGGGAAGCTATGGAGGAGACAGGATGTTCTGAACAAAAATCAGCTTTTAGGAATTTAATAAATTCTACTCTATTTTTATAACACAGTCCTATCTATTTTTCTGCGTTAGACATGAGTATGTAAGAACCCTCAAAAAAGGTTGCTTTATTTGCCTTGTCTGCAAGCAAAGCTTTCATTGAATTTGGGGAATTGAATTTAAAGTGAGGAGTAGTTTATTCTTGGCAAAGCTGCATATCAACATAATATCATCAAAGTATATAATGAGTGTGATAGAGAATAATGAAGAAGTGGAGATGAAAATTAGGAGGAGTAGACTGTATTTCAAAAAAACGGTTGACTTTAGAAGACAAGAGGTTTTAATAGTTTGTGAAGAATATAGGACTGTGAAACACTGCTATTGAGTGTCATTGAGACCACAAATTGAAGATGATTAAAAAGAGAAGTGAGTAATTGTATAAATATAAAAGTATCTAACAGAATCATCATAATTACTGCAACTTTGGACGGTATATTAAGTTTTGTAATTCAGAGTTTAAAGCAGTCTCTAACAGAGAACAAGAAAATACCTACTGAGGAACAGACTATCACAGTCAGATCATTTTTCTAATGTTCCTTCCTGCAGCTATTGTCACATATTAGATACTGGAATTTCCCAAACTGCAAATCTAGAGATTTCTTTTCCTGTGAAACTAATAAAAGTATCTGCACTTACCTGTTTTCCATCTCAGAACCCCACAAAACTTTGGAATATACAGCATTCCTGAGTATTACTGAATGCAGCTAAGCCACACCTACCTACAATAAAAATTACATTAATGTCTGTTGAGGCTTCAGTTTATGCATGAAAAAAAGAGAGAATTAGAACCTAAGCACTGAGTGGATTAAAGTAAAGTTTCTAAACTACAGGAAGAAACGGATTCCATTTTTGGCTGTATCGCTCTCCACAGTCACCTTAACTGAAGCAAATGACCCGTGGCATGTTCTATAGACATGTAATTGGTGGCATATACACATCTTGTGCAACTGGCACAACTGTATTTGACTTTGGTCTTATTTTGCTTAAGAATATAAAGCCTGCTTTGATTTGCAATGCATTACATCAGGAAATATGAGGAACGTTCAGTTCATTTTGTCTGAAGAGTGAATCCACTTATTTTAAACTAACAATTTGAAAACTACTGGTCAGACAGTTAATTGTATTTGCAGCTAGGTGGATGACTGATGAAGAGTATTGTGTTTAGGTGTATTTACTGTATCTTAAGATTAATTTCCTTAAATGTGATAATCAAATACTTTTTATTATCACTTTGTTTTTAAGAAATATGTAAACAATGCCCTACTCGTTATAAACAGTGATTCCGATCACAACTTAAAGGTATTGAGAACTTTCTTTTTGCTTTTGAAGGACCTGAAGGGCAAATGCAGCAAAGTCATGTCACCCAGGCATGAAAATATTTTTTCTGATTACTAAGGCTTCACTTCAGTGTCTTGTTAAAGAGACCTCATGGGTGACCAGGAAGCCTGGTATTGTTTCTGTCATGGAAGAGATCAGAATTTGGAATATTGACAGCAAATTATTTTATTCTTTAAGGTCAAAGTTGTTTTTTAGTAGTTTCTTAAACCAATGCTTGAAATGCCAGTAATATGAACTTCAGGGATAAATACCAAGGGTTTGGAATCCCAGATGATATACTGAAGTTATACTGAAATGAAATAGACCAGAGGTGAAAGGAAAACACAAACCACGGATGTATCCCACCTCATCTTAGATGTGAAGTGTGGACATCAATATCTGAGCCAAGCAGGTCTGGCGAATCAGATTCCCTTTATAGTCAAGAGAGAGAAAAAACTGCTTTTATGGCAGGATGCATCTGATGGAATTTGGATGTCTTCTTGGGGATGATATAATTTCAATCTAAAAAAGGTCTTTTTCTCTTCCTTTGCTAGAAAGGGATATAAAAAAAAAAAGCTAGTTTAGATGCAGACATGCAGATAGCTATGTTTGGTTTAATAAGTGCCACTGTGAAACACTACAGACAATGGCAACAATGAATCACTTTGCAGGTATATTCACTCAGAATCACACAGAATGACCAGGTTGGAAGAGACCCACTGGGTCATCAAGTCCAACCATTCCTATCAAACACTAAACCATGCCCCTCAGCACCTCGTCCATCTATACATTAAACATCTCCAGGGGAGGTGAATCAACCACTTCCCTGGGTACCCTGTTCCAGTGACCCTTTCTGTGAAAAATGTTTTAATAATGTCCAGCCTAAATCTACCCTGGCGGAACTTGAGGCCATTTCCTCTCGTCCTGTCCCCTGTCACTTGGGAGAAAAGGCCATTACCATCCTCCCTACAACCTACCCTCAGGTAGTTATAGAGAGCAATGAGGTCTCCTCTCAGCCTCCTCTTCTCCAGGCTAAACAACCCTAGCTCTCCCAGTCGCTCCTCATAAGGCCTGTTCTCCAGCCCCTTCACCAGCTTTGTTGATCTTCTCTGGATTCGCTCCAGAGCCTCAACATCCTTCTTGTGGTGAGGGGCCCAGAAATGAACACAGGTTTCAAGGAGCGGTCTCACCAGCACCAACTACAGAGGGAGAATAACCTTCCTGGACCTGCTGGTTACGCCGTTTCTGATACAAGCCAGGATGCCATTGGCCTTCTTAGCCACCTGGGCACACTGCTGGCTCATGTCCAGTTGGCTGTCAACATACACCCCCAGGTCCTTCTCCTGGCAGCTTTCTAGACAGACTTCTAGTCTGTAGAACTGCATAGGGCTGTTGTGCCCCAAGTGCAGGACCCGGTATTTGGCCTTGTTAAACCCCATGCCATTGGTCTCAGCCCAGCAGTCCAGCCTGTTCAGGTCCCTTTTCAGAGCCTCCCTACCCTCCAGCAGATCCACACTTCCACCTAGCTTAGTGTCATCTGCAAACTTGCTAAGGGTGCACTCAATGCCTTCATCCAGGTCGTTGATAAAGACATTGAACAGGGCTGGACCCAGCACTGAGCCCTGGGGAACCCCACTTGTCACTGGCCTCCAGCTGGATTTAACTCCATTTCCCACCACTCTCTGGGCCCGGCCATCCAGCCAGTTTTCCACCCAGGAGAGTGTGCGCCTGTCCAGGCCAGAGGCTGACAGTTTCCAAAGCAGAATGCTGTGAGAAACTGTGTCAAAGGCTTTACTGAGATCCAGGAAGATACATCCACAGCCTTTCCCTCGTCCAGCAGCCGAGTCACTTTGTCATAGAAGGTGATCAGGTTAGTTTGGCAAGACCTGCCTTTTGTAAACCCATGTTGACTGGGCCTGATCACCAGGTTCTCTTGCATGTGCTTCATGATCTCACTCAAGATCACCTGTTCCATGACTTTCCCTGGCACTGAGGTCAGACTGACAGGCCTGTAGTTGCCCGGATCCTCGCTGTGACCCTTCTTGTAGATGGGCACAACAGCAGCCAGCCTCCAGTCCAGTGGAACTTCCCCAGTCTTCCATGGGAGCTTCATTTTGCTCCTCTAGCTCCTGGCTTTTTACACAGAGGGAACAACTTTCTTTACAATTAAAGACTGAGGCAAAGAAGGCATTAAGTACCTCAGCCTTTTCCTCATCCCCTGTTGTTCCTTCTGCATCCAGTAGGGACTGTATGGTGTCCCTAGTCCTCCTTTTATTATTCATATATTTATAGAAAGATTTTTTTTATCTTTCACAGACTTTGCCAATCTGATTTCTAGTTGAGCCTTAGCTCTTCTGATTTTTTCTCTACACAATCTCACTTCCCTCCTGTAGTCCACCCAAGAGGCCTGTCCCCTTTTCCAGAGCCCATAAACATTTCTCTTCTTCTTGATATCACTCCAGATCTCTCTGTTCAACCAAGCTGTTTTTCTCCCCTGCCGGCTTTTTTTCCAGAACATGGGGATGGCTTTCTCCTGAGCTGCTAGGATTTCCTTTTTGAAGAGCTCCCAGCCCTCATGGACTCCCTTGCCCTTAAGTACTGTCTCCCACGAGACTTTGCCAACCAGCCTTTTGAAGAGTTCAAAGTCTGCCCTCTGGAAATTTAATGCTACTGTCCTGCTAACCACCCTTTTCACTTCGCCTAGAGCAGAAAACCCTATCATCTCATGATCACTTAGTCCTAGGCATCCTCCTACTGCCACATCCCCCACAAGGCCTTCTCTGTTCACAAACAGCAGGTCCAGGAGGGCACCTTCCCTTGTTGGTTCATTGACCAGCTGTGCAAGGAAGTTGTCTTCCACGCACTCCAGGAACCTCCTAGACTGCTTCCTTTCTGCTCTATTGTACTTCCAGCAGATATCAGGAAGATTGAAGTCTCCCACAAGAATGAGAGGCACTGATCTAGAGATTAACCCCAGCTGTTTATAGAAGAGCTCGTCAGCTGCTTCTCCTTGGCTGGGTGGCCTGTAACAGACTCCCATCACAAAATCTACCTTCTTATGGGCTCCTCTGATTTTAACCCACAGGCACTCAATCTCCTCATCGCCACAATCCATCTCAACTGTGTCCAAGTCCTCCCTTACAAAGAGGGCTACCCTGCCTCCTCTCCTTCCCTTCCCATCCCACCTGAAGAGTTTGTATCCCACCATATCTGTATGCCAGTTATATGAGTCATCCCACCACATTTCCATGATGGCAATGACATCATAGGCTCCTTGCCCTACGACAGCTTCCAGCTCTTCCTTCTTATTACTCGTGCTATGTGCATTGGTGTACATGCACTTCAGCTGAGCTGTGGAGCCTTCAGCCCTCTTAGAGGGAACAGAGCTCATTCCCAATGCCTGGTAACTGGAGTAGCTAGCACCGGAGCACCCGTATCTCCCTTACCACCCCTAGGTGTGTTCTCCCCCACTTTCTGTGTGGGAGTGTACTGGTGGTCCTCTCCAGCACACCCTCTCCGAATCACTAGTGCCCCACGTCCAGGCTTGCTCCTGTCTAGCCTGGTCTCTATCCCTTCCCCTTTCACATCTAGTTTAAAGCTCAATTTATGAGCTTAGCTAGGTTTTTAGCAAGAGCTTTAGCCCCCCTAGGAGACATACGTGTCCCACTCTTAGCAACGAAGCCTGGGGGTGTGTAAGCCACCCCATGATCAAAGAAGCCAAAGCCCCTTTCCTCACATTAGGCTTGGAGCCAGGCATTAATCGAGTTCTTCTTCCTGACTTCCAGGTCCTCTCTATTTAGCCTTGGGATGGAGCAGAATACTATTTGTGCTCCAGAGCCCTTCATCATTTTCCCAATGGCCCTGAAGTCTTTCTTGATGGCTTTGGTCTTTCTGCTTACTAAATCATCATTACCAGTTTGGACTACTATCAGAAGATAGTAGTCTGTCTCATGGACCAGGGAAGGAAGTTTTCTAGCTGCCTCCTTCACTGATGCCCCCGGTAAGCAGCAGACCTCTCTGTGGAGCGTGTCCAGTCTGCAAATGGCTCACTCTGTTCCTTATAGGAGGGAGTCCCCTACAACAATCACCCTCCTCTTCTTCTTAATGGAGGATGTTTTTATCTTTTTCTGAGGATAGTGTGGCCTAGGGAAAGATTCTAGGCTGTGGGAGCCATCATCCTCAGGATTGGATTCCACCTGCAACACATGGTACGTGTTCACCAGGGGGATCTCGGGTTTTGCTGTCTGGTTGAGGGGAGCACGTTTCCTTCGTCTGGCAGGAACTTGCTGCCATTCCCCATCTCTTGTAACCCCAACCTTGCAGTTTGCAGGTGTATGGTGGTTGGACATTCCAGCTCCAGCAGGCTGCTGAGTTAGTGAGAGGGCACTACTCCACTGCTCTATCTCCTTCTCACACTCCCTGATGGTCCTCAGCCTCTTTACCTCCTCCCTTAACTCCTCCACCATACAATGGAGTTCCCCCACTCAAGTGCAGCTTTCACAAGTGGAGCCGGTAACAGAGGCACGAGCTGGAGTGGGAGGGGGGCAGTGCCTGCAGCTCAGGGTCTGGGTCGCTGCATGCACCCACTGGGGCTCTGTCTGGGTGGCAGCATCCATCCTGCTTGCTGCAGCACACAGAGCAGCTTTAATCTTCTGCCGTGTGGCCACCATGGTCTTTGGTGCCTTCTGTCTAGTCCCTGGGTCCTCTCTGGGTGCTGCCTTCTCGCCCTGCCCGTTCCACCTGCCGCGCTCCTGCCGCGGTAGCCGCCGGGCCCGCCCCCTCCCGTCAGGCCCCGCGCGGGACCAGCGGGTCTGTGCCGGCGGGCAGGAGACCCGCCCCCGCCTGAGTGTTTCAGGGATTTTCCCGGCTCAGGGAAGCTCCCACCGCCTCAAAATGTCCATCCCACCGCAGAACTCACCGTCCTGCTGCTGGGTGCCTTGGAAGATGCAGTGTTAATTCATGACGGTTTTTAAATAAGAGCCCAATGCCACTGGGAATGCAAAATGAAAATGGAAATCTGTACATTGTAATTAAAAACAAAAATCAAGAAACGCTGTTTCTGTAAATCACTGCTTTGCTTTTAAAAAAGAAAAGAATCAAGAAAGGAATTACTAGTTAACACACACCAATTTGGTGCTGTGCATTCATTTACTGGCTTCTTTAAGTCAGGGCTGCTTGTATTCATCAAAACAACTATGTTCTGGTATTTAAAATGAAGGAGCAGCTCAGATAAGCCACAAAGAGCAAAGGAACAGTAATATCCAAATCTTGTCAGCAGTGGGTAAACCTGAAGGAACTAGTTTGCAGCTTGAAGAGAAAGCAGGACAAATCTTTCAAAGCGGTCAGAAGAATATTGTGGGATTCCAACCATTGTATATGTATAATCATAAAATGACTTACATGAACTCCATTCAGGGATAATAACAGTAATAATCACAGCTGTATAATTCAACCAATGTAATAATAATTATATTTATATTCATTTTCTACAAAAAAATTGCAATATCGTTACCATATATTATCACAGTTCTTACCATATTGGCCCTTCTTGTGCAAGAGCTCTATGCCTTCAGTCAGAATCACTCCTCTCTATTACTCTTTCTTCTGTTGGAAAAGGATTTTATGGCTGCTTCAGGTAACATAACCAAAGGAGTCTGCAGCATTGATTCATGTGGAGGCACTAATAGGTAGTCCAAATTGTTCATTATCTCATTTATTTTCCAAACACTGTATTTAGTTGTCTTTATTATTACTTTTTATACTTTGCAAACTACTTTTTATAAACTAATGCTCAGGTCAGTTTCTTCAGTTTATAATTTAGTCTGAAGCAATTTGCCAATTTTGTGAAATTTTTACCGGTCCTCCAAAAATCTAAATAATGCTATCTCATTCCAATATTCTGCTTCTTACTTCTCTTCTAAAATGATATAAATAAGATAAATTAATATACTCTTCCTGAGACACTAGTATGTATACTGTTGACCTTTATCATAGGGAAAAATGGTTGTTCAGTCACAGACCTTGACATGTTTTCCTAGACAGACTTTAAACTGTGACAAATCTACCTTATCTCTCAAGCTTAATTAGCTCATTTAGGACTCTCCCAGAAAAGATCATGACAAAGACATCTTCAAAGTGCTTCTTCCCCATTCTTCACTTTCCTCTTACACACAAAGAAATATAGTACTGACATAAGACACTGTAACTGAGAAGGAACTAGTATAAGCATGTTGAATTAAAGATTAACTACACAGTGCATAGGTACCATTATTGCTTTAGATTTTCCAGCTTTGAAGACTCTATTTCTGACCTTGGTTGGTTTTTACTCCTAATTAATAGATTTATTAACTCTGCTTGAATCAATACTCTTAATTTACCAGAGTTATTTTTTAAAATTTTATTGTATTTTATGTTACAATTTTAGTTTCAAAAGTTAAAATTGTACAATTCAGGCTTGTTGAGATAGCCTGGTTTAACATTTTTAAATAATTTGCTTTATATTTTATTTTTCTTTATAATACATGTTGATAAACTTGTACCTATATCCTTATACATAAAATCAGAAGTCTGCTTGGTCAGAATAATATTTTAGAACTTTCTTTCAGAAAGTCTTTTTTGAAATAAAGAAGATTTTTCTTAACTGTAATATAGCAAGACGTCAAAATCATGAAATTCTTCTCAAAAGAGTGTTGCTGTATTTTATGGTGCTCTAAAGCAGCATAAAGTTCTTTTTTTTTAGCTCACTGACTTTAAAATATCCTAAAATCTGTTTACTGGCAAGGATGCACAGGGAAACCTTACTGGTTGCACCATATGGAATAATTACAGTGACAGCCCTCAAAGGGGTAAAGCGCTAGAATCTGTTTTGTACAGGCAGAGCAGTAAATTAATACCCCAAGGATTATCTCGCCAAAGTCTGATGTAATCAGAAGCATAATAATTGTATCATAAACACTAAATTTTA
Organism: Clamator glandarius; assembly: GCA_033459285.1. Lineage (NCBI taxonomy): Eukaryota > Metazoa > Chordata > Aves > Cuculiformes > Cuculidae > Clamator > Clamator glandarius. Next base: position 1,056,106 of record JAUNZM010000174.1, read on the forward strand.
CCCAGCTAAACTGTCACTGTCCTTCTGCTGTACTGGATGGCTAATGGGAACTCTATCTGCTACGGAGGATCTGGAGCAGGTCTAGCATTTGTTTGTATTCCAAGTGACTGCATTAACACAGGTAAATGATCATGACAACAACATAGCATCTCATTTATTTATTTATTGGTTTGTATCAGTCTTGTTGTGAACATGTTGATGAAAAGTATCACAAGCTGTGAATTAATAATAGGTAACAACAAAATGAATCTGTCACATAATATTTTTCCATATAAGCACTGGCATTTTTAGCTCTTCATTCAGTGTTTCAGGGTGATTTCAGAAAATGTTTCCAGTGGATCCAAAGAAAGTAACATGACTTTGATCACCCTGTATATGTTAACATCTTGAAATAAAGCGATGTAGTATATGACTATTTAAATCCTCACTTTTGCAGTGAGCAACATGTACGGAAACACATTTACAAAAGGACAATGTTCTGCATTACTGAATTCATGACTGAAAATGGATTTCTTTTAGTGAGTGTGGCTAGTTCTTTTATTCTTTTATTTGTAATAATAGGAATGGTCTTTTCAAAGTTGTAGAATCCTCTTTCTTTCAGTTGAGAAAATGTTTTTGGTTTGTTGATAACTCCTTGAAATTGAATATGCTGTATGAAGATTTATGCTTTAACAGAATATTCGACTGCAAGTTTTAAAAGACTGAGCATCAGAGACTATTGTATTTTAGTCTGAGACTGAATTTTTTGTATGCCAACAGAAATTTGCAGAATACATGGCCTGTATAAATAAACAGCAGAGCTGGAGAAGCTGTACTCTTCAAATGGTTCAGATGAGTCACTTTCTTCAAGTACTAGATGTACATTATTGTGCTTTGTACCAAAGCAGTTGCAATAAACAGTATATTTATATTTTTAGCAATTAAGCTTCACTGTTTTGAAATAAAGTCATTTTTGTCTATAGATACCTTAATTTTGGTAATAACTTAAGGGCAGTGAAATGAATACAGGTACTCTGTCTGCTTTGTGATAAAGCTCAATTAAGACTCAAAGGATTAACTTTCAGCATGGAGTATGTGGATTCTTTTTTTAGAAATTACTATTAAATGATCTTTAAAACACTGTTTCACCAAACAGGTTGCTGGAGGCGGGGCAAGGAAAGAAAAATATTACTCATCTAAACTCAGTGGCTTTTTAACTCTGTCATATCTTCTTTAATAATTTCAATGAAGTGTATGTGTTTGCTTGTTGGTTTTAATCTTTGTTTTCTTTTTGAAAGGACTTAGTTGTTAACCCGGGATTTTTATATTCTTCTTCATCAGAGACGCGTTTACAAAAGCAGAATGCAGATTCTGGTGCAAACTGTACACCAATGTACAGTTCAGAATGTGCCATTCTGAAAAGTATGTCTTCTATCATAAACAATTAGAGTGTTTCAAAATAATCCTTAGTTCTTTTAAGTCCTTTCTTGTTTGGTAATTTTTATAGGAAATTTAAGCTTCTTCTGTGGTCACAGACCCACTGAAGTCAATGAGATTGTATTGGGTCAACTCCCTCAGGATTTTTAAGCAAGAAAGAACTATTGGATTTGAGTAGCTTTCACTGAAAACATATGATATTCTACAGTAAGATGATTAATGAATCATAAAGTCTTCAATATTTGTAAAAAGTCTTGAGCAAATCACGTAAGAATCTCATTAACTGTGATGCAGATAATTCTAGAAAGGCTTTTATGATCCAACAGTTAGAAACAGTGACATAAAATGTGCATGAAATATGTTTTTGGTGACAGATGAGTAACTGAACTTTAAAAAAAAAAATCCCAGTCCAACCAGCTCTGAACTTACAGAGAAAATATCATGATCATTTGCCTTCAAATGTATTGCTTATCACAATAGCAAAAATAATTAAATGTTGCATTCTCATTACTTAATAGGGGGAATATTGCTATATTTTTCATTCATTAGTGAAAGAGTTAAAAATTACTTTATTTCCACTGAAGACTACTTTTACTGAGGGCCTGTGTGCAGATTTGAAGCGCATTTAAATTTCTGTTGTAGACAATTGAACTTATATCAAGTATATCAGCCCCAAGTTAGTCAATGATAAATTCAGGAAGTAATTAAAGTTCATTTCCACATAGAAGTTATTGAAAATGTGTTGTATATTAAATTTAATCATACTTCAGAAGTTTAAGAAATGCAGTCTTTTAGTTACAATACTTTGTCATAGTGGTGTATATTTCCCTTAGGCTTGTGGTCTCAAATAAGTCTGATGTTAATTCCACCCTCTTACTTTGTCCTAAAGTTCTTCCCAACGTAAAAGAAAATAAATCTATTTATATTTTAAGCCTATTGTGTACTTTGGTAATCATTGTCTAAATTTAAGGTAGTGCATCTTTTGGGTTGATTGGTACATCTAATTTAAGTATCAATATGGAATATTTTGTGCTATCTCAAATATTCAAATCCAGCACTTTTATTTGTGCTGTAGTTCCTGTTCTTTGAAAATTTTTGAACTCCAGAACAAGCATATTTCCATCTCTTGGTTAAACCATTCTGCCAGGAAAGGGTATTTTTAAAATTTGCATATGTTGTCTATATGTGCTACATTATCTTGCATTATGAGAGTTAGACTAGACATTAGGAAGAATTTCTTCACCATGAAAATATTGAGAAACTGGAATAGGTTATCAAGGAAGGTTGTGGATGCTCCATCCCTGGAGGTGTTTAAGGACAGGTTGGATGAGGCCTTGGGCAACCTGATCTAGTGGGATTTCCCTGCACGTGGCAGGGGAGTTGGAACCAGATGATCTTTAAAGTCCCTTCTAACTTTAACTATTCTATTATTATATGAGCATTTTTCTGTCTCGTTTCAGGATATTTCAGCTGCACTAAGATGTACTGTGCAATCATTATAATCAGAGGTATTTTATTCTAATGCTGTAAAAATATAAATTCTGCTTATTCATATGGCAAACAAACATTATTTTTATGTAATTTATCAAAATCATTACTTTGGCACTTCTGGCAGAGCCCCTTCAGGGACTGACAGCCTGTCCCAGCCGTGAAGCTGCTGGTGGCACTGCTTTTTGCTTTCTCTTTGCCTACACAAAGTGCCTACATGTGCACCAACTAGATAAATTTGCACTCACTCTCCATGGAAGTAATTTCAAAATGTATCTCAAAGGCAGTATATGCAGAAGACTTTGCACATGTTCAAAACAAAGCATGTGACTGGGTTCTTTACTGGCTTAGTTCCAGAGCGCCTTATGAAATACAGACAAATTATGAGAATTTAAAGTAGGAAGGAAATTACTTAATAACACTCACAATAATCTACGCATAGTTGGGGGTTTTTTTCTGAAGTGCAGAATTAATGTAGGCATTAACTTTCTTTTTCTCTTTTCTCCAGAGAACAATTTAAAACAGGGAAAAAATCCGCATACTGTATTAGAAAATCTTCAGAATTATTATTGTATCTCAGAGTAAATACTGTGCAACAATGCCCAAACTTTTGAGAAAAACCTTGTGTTACTTTTAATGTGCAGTAAATTTTCTACACAATTCGTAAATTGTTGGCAAGCATGAACACAATACCTTTGGCAGAAATTAATTTATAGGATATGCACTCTCCTTTCTCATCTACCCTTATGTGAGTATTGCTCAGTATTTACAAAGCGTGAACATATAGCAGCTTTATAGCCAAATGCCTTCTCCATTTTTCAGTGTACCTTGCTATGTAGGTGAAAATTGTCCAAATGCAAACAGAGATGCTTTCATGACAATGGAGTCAATTATGAAAATCTATATCTCTTCAGCTGACTGGAAATGTCTTTTACTAAGTGTTTTCCATACTGTCTCCATACAAAAATTCTCTGAAGTGGCCCATGTTTCTTGGTAGTCACTGTCATCAAGTGAATACAGAAAAACAGAACCCACAAAAACACAGGATTTGCCAGTTTCATGATGGGGAGACAGAAAATGAACTGATCTTTTGTCTTCATTAATGTAAAAAAAAAAGATTTTTTGTTTGGTTTTGGCATAACCTCAGTAGATGCATATCTATATTTACATGACTTAATGTTTGTTTAACTGACACCCATCTCAGTTTGAGTTTATGAAAAAAAAAGGGTAAGCTTCATTGAAAAGGAAAAAAGACAGAGTGATAGGAAATACTTCCACAGAGGGTGACCGCTTTTAAAACAGAATGAAAAGACAAGGATGAAAACCTGGTGGAGGGTTAAAACGAATAAGATGTCTGTCTTATAGACTGTTGCTTAGCTTTATAGTCACAGCTGTACAGAGAATCATTAAAAGATAAATACCATTCCAAAACAAACTAGGTGAGAAAACAATGACATATTATATTGGTTCAAACTGCTGTTTCACCTAAGTTTCTTTCTATGTATTACCTTGAAACTACATTAAAATTGAAAATTGCAGTGCTTAGGTGTTAGGAATTGGAGCACAAAGGATCCTATATGCAAAAATTAACTATCACATAATTAATTACTACGATAATGCTCAGTAGAAAGGGATCCTATAAATCTCTTGGATAAAAATAGCATTCAAGAAATATTCTTCATGCATTTCTTCACTCTGTAATTAGGAATGTAAATCTCCTTATCTATACACAGTTCTACTGCTGGCTGGTGGTTAGAGTTCACCAAAAATATAGAGCCTTAGAGTTTAAATAAATAGAGGAGTTTGTAACATAGAAAAATTTAAGTCAAGTAAAACACTAAAGCTAGATTTGGTCCTTAGGTATAGAGCAAGTGGAGTGTGTGGAATGCTCTGCAAAGAAGCTGGCTAAAGAGCAAGTCTCAAATAAGAAAAGCTACAAGTTTGAATTATGCCAATGAAAAAATCCCAAAAATTTTCTACTTGAAAGGTTTTAGATTGCATTTATTATGAGGTTTAATTGAGACCACACCATACTGAAATGATTTGTGGCACCTATTCAGGAGTTACATAGTTTTACAAAGCGTAAATGAATTATAACCTATACATTTGACTTTCAGCTGTAAGCTGTAGAGAGCTTTTAAAGCTATTCTAGAAGTCTTCTGGAAGAATCATGTCATTTGAGTTAAGTCATTAGGGCACCTAAAAACTATGGATGAGGTGTTTGGTTTTTTTTTTCCTTCCAGCATAAAAACTTGGTGCAATATATGATAAAAATAAAAGTACTTAAGCACTGCAAAGAAAAAGTAGCTAGAGAATACTGTAGGTACAACTAAGCTGGCTCTGAAGTGACTATTTCAGGTATTACAGATCCCCTCCACCAGCCCCCAAGGTTGCAGGGGCTGCAGCCTAAGCTATAATAACTAGTTTGGGTTAAATTCGCTCACTGTCAGTTCTGTCATTTCAGGACTGTCATACCCAAAAGCAATGCAAAAGAAGAGGTTGATGTGAATCAGCATGCTTTTGCGCTTATTCCTCCCCTGGACCTGACATTCCCTCCACAGTGCCAAGAGTTGCTCAGCTGAATTCTGTGGGACACATACACTTTCTTAGAACCAGGAACCAAAGGATTTTGAGTGTTTTGTGGGTGTTTCCATGTAGGCATTTCCAAATTATCAAGAATGTTGATACTCATTCATTTTTCAGAAACTCAGTTCATTGTCTTCTGTTTAAGAATTTTAATATTTCCAGGAGACAAAAAAAAAAATCTAATCATGATATCTATAGTAATTTTGTTTTCATGGATTAACATTAACAAGTTATGAGTTTGGATTTTTTTTACATAAATCCTGAAGTCTCATAAAACTGCTGTGGGGTTGGTTTTTTCATAATTATCTTGCATGGAAGATAATATATTTTACAGAGATCATTCTTGGTAAAATTTCTAGTTTATCTACGAGCATATCCAAAACTTCACAAATGGAATAACTAGCAGATCTAGAGTCCAAAAAGCACTCATTCTTTTTCATCAAAAGAATTCTTAAATGTGTGCTGCAGCATAATGTATATTTTCAGAGAAAATGGTCCAGGTGTAAGTAATCGCTATATTTGTTATGTTATTCTGTGTGAGGTTGGGCAATAGGGAAATATTCCAATACTGCCTTCTATTCTTGTGATTATCTTTGTATTGCACACATTATGTCAGTATCTCAGGAGTGTATCTATTATAGTTGCTGCAGTGAAAGAAAAATTTTAAATTTCTGTGCCAGGTAATCAACTAAATAGGACGAGCTCACCTAAACCACTTTGGGGTTTTTAATAAAAATATCCCCACTGTAGCAGAATGCTTTACAAAGTTTTTTCAAGTTATCTGTATTTTGAAGCTACTGTAAGAGAATACTATACAGATCTTATGGAATACATGAAATACCCCATATAATGTTCCCAAACTTTAGAGCAGATGGTACTTGCCTTTAAAAGCTAACGTCAGGAAGCTGGGCTTTAGAATATCTATTATCTCACCTTCTTGATATAAGATATTAATCTTAATTAGAAATGATTTCTTGGAAAATAAACAGTATCCTGTACTTCTTTCCATAGTGCAGCTGTACATATTGCTACATTCTTTCCTGATTCATGCAAATGTAACTTAGAAAAGAATCCTGTAGTAAATAAAGGGAAGGTGAAGGACAGCTCTGATTCCTGGAACAGGACATTTTGGTTTGAGAATGCAAAGGTAGGAAAGAAGTGCTGGAAGAACAGTGCCATTTTTACTCTACAAATGAATGTATAATCTCCATGAAATATGACGCTGAAACAAATCTGAAAATAGCAGTCTGGTGCATAAAGCTGAAAACAAAATTTACTACCTGGCCAGCACTAGTAATAGTACAGGCTATACTAAAACTTTATGATAATCTTTTAAAGCTGAATAAAGTAATTTTAGATTCTACTGATATATTAGCTATTTGCATCAGTATAATGATGAGTTGTTCAGCAGCTTGAAGGAGAATAGTGTAGGTGAATCAATAATTCATGTCTCTGAATGATAGAACTAATATAGCAACCTCCTGAAATGTCAGCATGCAGTGTTAAGCCTATTAGTAAAAGGGCTTTTTCACAAAGAAGTTAAATAACTATTACTCAGAACAACAGACTACAGATCTAAACATTTAGAGACAGTCAAGTATTATTGAAAGTCTTTTCAGTTGGTACATCTTAGCTAAATTAATATTTCTGATGCGGTAAATGTTTATCTTAACCCCAGAAGAGGGGGAGATCTGTGAATCATGACATCACTTGTTTGTGGTGTCATATGGGAACCAAGGGTAGTAGTTGATCATGCATTCTGCGTTTCCACTTGCATTAACTAGGAATCAGCAGACTTGGTTTTGATCTCATACTTTCTTTTCACCTGTTCCCAGGCATGAAGAAGCAAAGTCAGTGTTCATGGCCGTATGCTAGATGCAGTTTTAAAGAGCATATTTAAGTCTGACAGGATCATAAACCAGAATATTAATATACATAATGTATACATTTTTGTTACAGTTAGAAAAGCTAAGTATCAGGATTTAGATTTTTTTTCAGGTGGAAATGAGAATAAGCTAGCAGTTAACTGTAAAACTATGAAAAAACAGCAGTGGCTGCATGAAGGGCCTATTTAAATAGATTTGTAAAGTGGATAACTGCAATCATGTAGCAGTGGAAGAACTGCTCAAATAGGCTCCTAATCAAGATCTTTCCCTTTATAGTCTTTCTCTGGAGTGTTCACATTACCAGCCATGAAACAGGGACAAATTTCTTCATGAGAAATAATTATCAACTGCTTTATGCTGTACCCTTAAAAGTGTTGAGGTGTAAGTGGACTATTTTTGTTCTCATGTTGGGTTTGCATTTATATTAAGCAAAGGTGCCTTTACACTGTCCCTGCTAGACATTTGTAGCAGTAGATCAAAATAAAGCCAATACCAATTCAACTGAAAAAAATGCAAATCACAATGAATGGTCACATTTCTCAGAAATAAGTTTAAATAGCAAATAGAATGTAACATGCAACAGTTTCACATTCAAAAAGGTCAGATTCCTAGGTATGCTACGGCTGATGAATCCATACGTGAGGCTTATGGCTGCTTTGAATAACCAAAGCAGTACTTTGCAGCTAGAGTGCATCAGTCTCCCTGTCCTGCTCTATGAGAACTACATATTGGACTTTTTTAGTACTTGCATCAAATGATAAGCATTTTTTTCCATGTAGCTCACGCATCCATTTAGATCACAGCTGCTTTTAGGATACTGACTACTTTCATATACATTTATTCCAGGCTGTTTAATTGTATGTGGTTCCTAAGTTTCCTGAGCAATACTTTTTTTTATCCTGATTTTCATATGTCGTCAGTCTAGAATACGTTGATTCGGGTCTAAATTTTTTTTTCCCTAAACAAATGCAGCTACACTAACCAATGTAAAACAAATGGATCAGAAGTGATAGGGTAGAATTCTGCAGATACGTAGCATATCACAGGATTGGGAGCACATCCTAATAGCTGCTTAAGCAGTAGGAACACAAAAATTATGTAGGCAGAATAAGACACTTGATATTACTTGAAGCATTGCAATAGTTTTTTAAATTGCTATCCATTAACTCCCTGCAAAGTCTAAATCATAGTTTAATTGATTTCTCATAAAGTACTAAAAATATTACTGTGTGAACCAAATGTCAGTTCCATAAATTGGAGAACTCCAAGTAAATGGAAAACAAACAACAAATGGTATTACATTATTTAAAATACAGATTTTGGTTAACTTTTCAGAATAATTTGAATTTTTGATCATGCAATACTCTGCAAATCCATCTATATATGTTTGAAAACTACAGATATGTGGTTGCTCCAAAATGTACTGTTCTGTTAAGTATAATACATTTACACATTATATATGTTCCAATATTACTGGTTTATTTTCTACCTCAAATCATAATCTCTATCTCTTCTTAGTTCTTTTAGCTGAATGTATTGCTTTGAGTTTTAGTGTTAATGAAGCTTAACGTTTAGGCCTTCTACAAAAGAGTTCAGGGTTATTCCTAGACTAATAAGTAGGGTAGGGCACATTGCCACTAACCTGACCATCTCTGACCGTCACCTGAACATCTCTGACTTAACTCTACTCTCTAGTATAGTGTTGGAGACAAGAATGGCCTTAAGGTTGGGCATTACCTTATAAAGTATTAATTGTCATGGGTCAAAATTTTCTCAGGAGGATGCTCAGAAACAGTAGGAATGCATGGGAATCAGTATATGAGTATGTAGCCTCACACAAAGGTTTCAAAAATACAGATATATTCCTTGTGGCAACTTCCATGCCATACTGAGGAGGGAAAATGTCACAAGAAATAAAGCCACTACTTCAAAAATAGGTAGATAAGCCAGCACTGCCAGAGGTGAGAGTTTATGAAATTAGTACCTGTCTGTTCTGACTCACTCAGCTTGATGCTGTGGATATGACCAAATGCCTCAGATCACTCCTGGAAAACTGAGTAAACAGGAAGGCAATACACAGAATGTTTAACAACTGAAGATTTCCAGGACTTTTGCTGGTCTCAGCCCTGATGTGTACTGGAAAGTAAATTCATCTCTCAACCTCCAAAGGCTGAAGTACTTTCTGAACATTTTGTGAAGAGTCAGACCTTTGTTTAGAAAGCCATGAAAAGCCTGCTAGTGAGTTTTCCAACTTAATGTTGAAAGTGATGATTCTGTCTGACATAAAGACAGAAATTACATTAACATTTTGAGGACTTGAACACATTTTAATAGGATTATGTAATATATAATTCTCTGTCATCTAGAAATATCTAGACATCCAAGATCTCCTCAAACACTTGAGATGCATCCTTTATCTCACCTAATACAAGACATCAAGAGTACAGAAATCTGAGCTCATATAGGCTTTTTCAGGGAAAGCTGAAGAAAATGAGTGAGAGTAGCACTTCCAGGAGTCAAATAATCTGACTGATTTTAGACTTTGAAATAAGGACGAAATTATGTCACTAGAGGTGTATAGAATAAAGAAATATAAATACTTGCAATGATATCAAGCTTTTTGATTGATCATTTTACTTTATCTATGCTGTGCTGATTATAAATTTTCTCCGAAAGAAAGAGAAGGAAGGAAGGAAGGAGGGAAGGAAAGGAGGAAGGAAATAGACATCATTTCAAAGGAGATTTTAAGGTTGGGGTTTTTTTCCACTTTTGACCACTACTATGTTCTGTCAAGAAGTTTTACTACTGAACCGAAAAATATAATTCTGAAATTAATACTGAATTTCACTGAAAATCTTCAGAAGTTAGAAAATGTATTTTTCCATATTTTCCTTAACGTGTTTTGACTTTTACCTGGTAATATAAAAGTTGTTCTCTTTTCAAATCAGAAAATTTTAATTTTGTATTTGGTTTACTTCTGCATAAAATGAGGTCAAGTGTATAGCTAAGTCAAAGACGTATTCTTCTCTGCATCACACAGTTCATGGAACTGAAGTTTTAAATACATGACAAGATAATGATTCTTAGTACTTCAGTATTTATGATGGTGATATATTTTTTTTTACTTCCCAGAGTTTGAGTCTTATCACCTTGTTTTTTGCTATGATATTTGAATTTGACTGGTTTACATGTATTTTTACACTGTGTTATTAAGACTCTTACAGTCTTGATTTTGGTAAAACTTGATTGTATATTGAATTGTTTGTATATAAAGAACAATGAGCCAAACCCCAATCTGATGCTTCAAAGTTAACAGTTGATAAGTGTTCCTCTGGTGCAGTAAACTAGTAATTTTGATTTCTAAACAGATTTTTTCCACTTTCATAAGCAGTAAATATAATTAACATTAGTATTGCCTAGGGAAAAAACCTCAGCAACACAATAATGATCTTGTTTTTGATGAACACTGGCTGAAGAGACATATAACTGTTGCATCAGAGGACCCTAAATTCTGAAATGAAAGTCAATTTCCAGCTTAATCTTTTTGTTGCAGTAGATTTTCCCCAAAGTGGTTTTGATGCCCAGTGTTTTGTTGCCTACAGAATTAAGGAATTAGACATGATTTGAGACACGGATATCCCTTAAACAGAGTTATTCACAAATAAGGATAGCCAATTTCGTTCTAGTGCTTTAGTGCATCTGGCATTATTAAGTCTACATTGTAGATCCAACAGATATTTTCCTTATGAAGCAAACCCAGCTTCTGATTTTGTTTTAAGTAACAGAAATGAATAACTGTTATGTAGAAGTATCCAACAGTTTCATAAGTCACTGTAAACAATGTAGCAACAACAGGAAACCTAGAGAAATTTAGACGGGTGCAGCTGCAAATGCTTCTGGCTTTTGTTTGTTTGTTTGTTTGGTTTCCTTTTGTTGTTATTTATTTATTTAAATTTTGCATTACATGAAAGCAACAGAGGAACGAAGTCTGTTTTTCTCTTTGTCCTGGAGTATAAGAATTAAAGTAACGATTCCATACACTCATATATTTACTTTAACATAGGCAGTGCCCAATTATAAATGCAATTCTTGTTTCAAACAAAACCAATGAAAACATGAGTCAGAATTAACTCATCAGTAATTTTTTAAGATAATGGAAAACTTTAAATTTTATCATTAATGGTAGCTATTAATATATGTTCATATATTTACACACAAAAGTACACTTATATTTATGTATATTATTTGCAAAACACCTCTATGTTTAGTAGAAGCCTGTATAAAACATAAAAAAGATGCATATCTTACCTTGTTGTTGTTATATTCATTGAGTAGGTATTTCAAAGAGCAACAGATGTCCCTGCCTATGGCTAGGGGTTTGGAATTAGATGATCTCTAAGGTCCCTTCCAACTCAAATCATCTCTGATTCTATGATTCTTCAAACACAGGCACAGTCTTTCTTTTTTATTAGATTTAGTTGATTTTTTTTTTTTATGGACAATTGGGAAAACTCCAGTCTCTAGTAATTAAAAAGCTCTTCCCCTCAAAAAAAAAAAAAAAATTCCTTCTTGGCATTTTTTCCAGACTTGTACTTTTATCATGTAATAACTACAGTGTTCAAAATGATTTAAACGAAGGGAATTCATTAAAGATGTATTCAACCGTAGTCCTCTCAGCATGAAATTTATTTGTCTTGTGTCACAGTAGGCCTGGACTTCAGAAGAGAAGTCTTTGTGGATAGAGAAGTAAAAGAAAGAAGTTTGGGAATTTTTAAAATAATAGACCTTATGAGTTTTTTCAATTTGATTTCCTAAATATACGTGGCTTCCTAATCTCCACTGACTGCATCTAGAATTCTGTGATTTTTAAGGGAGTCATTGCTTTACCTACTGTCAAAAAAGCTGTGGCAATTTCCAGAAATAACAAACACTATTTGCTGAGGTGGCATAGGAATCTTCTTACTCAGAACACAGTAAATGAGGAATAACTGCCTGTAACACCTTGAACTTCATAAGGTTAAGGCTGTGAGAGAGACAGAGAGAACCCAGCCAAACTGAGATCTCATCTTGAGTACTGTGTCCAGCTCTGGAGCCCTCAGCAAAGGAAAGACATGGACCTGCTGAAGAGGGTCCAGAGGAAGGCCACAAAAATGATCAGAGGAGCAGAATGACTGTCCTAAGAAGAATGGCTGAGAGAGTTGGAGTTGTTCAGCCTGGAGAAGAGGAGGCTCCAGGGAGACCTTATTGTGGCCTTTCAGCAGAGAAAGGGGTTGTACAAAAATGATGGGAACAAACTTTTATGCAAGGCCTGTTGTAATAGGACAAGGGGTCATGGTTTTAAATGAAGTGATGGAGATACAAACTAGGAGTAAGGAGGACATTAATCACTGGAATAGGTTGCCCATAATACTGGTAGAAGCTTCATCCCTGGAAACATTCATGATGAGGTTGGATGGAACTCTGAGTAACCTGATTAACCTGAAGATGTTCCTGCTTACTGCAGAGGGGCTGGGGCTTTAAGATGACCTTCAAGGTTTCATCTAACTCAAACCATTCTATGACTCTATGATACTTAGCCAAAGAGACAAGAATTTTTTTGAACGTTAAATTATTAAATGTATTATTTTGCTTGTTTGGTAAGTCACAGAAATAATAAATTGTAGATGATATTTGCTTTGACTGCAGCTGTAAATTGCTTCTTTTATGTTTGCTAAAAAACCTGAAAGGTATGTATCTGTTCTAAGTGAAAATTGAACAAGCCTAGCACCAAGGAAATAAACAGCATTTGTTCAATTATAGATTACTTTTTTCACAATTTCAGAAAGGAATTTTAAAATAATAGTGTCAGTGATAACAAAAATAATGCAGTTAATGGAGAAAAAGTGTCTCCTTCCATTTGAGTAAAATAACATATTAATTGTAGATTTTTACTCTTGTATAAACTGGATTATTCCTGATATATTCAAAGGAGGGTAAGCAGATGCCACTGTGGAAAATATATTCTTCTAGAACATGTTATTGAATGTTTTTGATCAATAGAACAAAAATATTTTCTGGTGTGTAGAAGTATTGATACTGTAAAATTAGGAAAGTCAGTGTTTCATGGAAACATTGGCATATATATTTGCTCATAAATTAATCAATGATCACCTTTCCAAAAGTAAATCTAACACAATGGTTGTTTCTTTCTTCTCAGAAGGAAACCAGGCAATCAGAAGGAAAGTTAAAAGGCACACCAAACATGAACTTGTCTGTTGCTCTTAACTTGATCCTGTACATGTTGAAGGTGAAAACGCACAGGGAAACATATTAAAGTTGTCCTAGCACTTCAGCAGTGCTTTGCTGTAGTAACAGTGGTCTCAGGACATACACAGAACCATGTTTGCAAAAGGTGGTAATAGTTTTACTACATCAACCAGTCTAGTTTGAGACAATTAAATGGAGTATCAGGCAGAAGTGGTTTTCTTCAGATCTGAAATAAAAGCAGAAGTTTCCAAAACTAAATGCTAGTTGGAAACAATTGCTCATAGTTTAGTCAGATATTAAACACCTTAATACACAAGGCCAAGAATGTAGCGCTTAGATTACTCTGATGCATTTCATATAAACCGCTTGAGCTTAACATTCACAATCTTTGTCTCAGTAGTTTATGGCTAGTCTGACAGCTAAACTAAAAACTAATAATAGACGATGTATTATGAAGATATGGATTTATTGGGTGAAGGAGGGAGGAATGTCCAAATTTTTTGTACTCCTTTCGTCTTTCCTCCTCATGAATTTATCCTGAGACATCTGCTCTTCAGCAGAGACTCAGTTGTGACCACTGTCTGAATTAAACTTATCATCAATGTCTGGGTTTGGACTTTGGATTGAGATTCATCCTGCTCAGCTGTCAGCTTTAAGCAATTCACAGAGATCCGTACGTTAGAAGTGCGGTTCCCTTGAATCTGTAAACAGGAGAGAATTTCAGTTCTGCCTCCCTAACTGGGACGCCTCTTGAGGTGTCCAGTTCCCTCCAGGGATGCAACTGAAGTAAAAGGAATGATGCACATTTTTTGAAAGATTTTACAAAGAAAATTCATGCAGTACTTCCAATGACAGAAGTAGGTCTGTTCACTAGAGAAAGAACAGGGCATTTTAATTGAAATCAAAGCTACACCAAGGACTACTATTCACCTTTAGGGGGATAGCCACGGGAACAAACAGAAAATACATTAAAAGACAGAAAATGGGCTTTGATAGTGTATGGAATCAGATTTTGGTATCTACACTTTTAATAACGATTTCTAAACAATTTATTCATGCAAGTTAGAAGGATGTTGTAGTGTAAATATATAAATATTGTCAAGATATTTGCCCTACCAGAACTTACGGTTGCTACCACCTAAACAGACTCAATAAAGCAAGGTAACAAAGAAATTTAATTAATTATGCTGCTACTTAATTTGTCGAGAAACATTTTAAGTTTTCATCTGAACATAGTGTATAAAGGCTAGAACAAAATTAGGTGAAAAACAACAACAAAAAGTGACAAGAAGCTTTACCTAAAGAAATTATATCTGTATTCTATTTATTGCCTTCAAAGCTAAGTATAGTAAGAGAAACCAGGCTCATTGTACTGGCATATGCCAGGCAAGACAAAAGTACTTTAGGAAATATGAGATATGAGACAATTATGATTAATAAGACAAACAGAAGGAGTAAAGAGAAGTTTAAATTTAAATTTAAGAGAAAAAGCATATGACAGCAATTGCACCAGAAAAAGAAGAAACCTAGGCATATAAAAATGTAAAATACTTTCCTGGGGAGAGGAGATAAAGAGTACACACTTGAAATGGAGTTGAGTTCTATGACACAGCTAAATTTGGGATATATGAGCAGCTTTTTTAGCACAGGTAAGTTCTGCTGAAGGAATCATAAAGTGCCTATATATGAACATACGAGATTCAGCAAAAAGCCTATGTAAATAAGTAAGAATCATTCACAGAAAGAAAAATGCAAACATATGAGCTTAAATGAAATCTACTTTGACAACTAAATCTGGGATATTCACATTAAAGGGTAAGAAGGAATCGCATATTTAAAGATGAACTACAAGCATAAAGTATTTAACAAAAAAAGCCAATGTAACAGTATGCCTTAATCTTGTCAGTCGTCACCAAAAATGTTTATAGATTCCAGTTTTACCTGTTCTTTTGCATTTATGACACATCAGCAATTAGCTAAATATGTTTGCCTTGCATTATAGCTGCATATGTAACATAAATTCACTGCAGGGAGCTGGAATTCAGCTGTACTTCTATTTATTATTCAATAAATAGCTTTTCATCACCAGAAATACAGCAGATGTTAATACCTGCCTTTAGTTTAACAAATTAGAGCTGCTTATAAAAAACAAGATCTCATTCTTACAAAATTTTAATGATGCTAAGACTCAACAATGTATTTTAATAATCCCTGTGACAAGTGTCGGCTTCTCATACATGAATATATATAGGCATAAATATGTGGATTCCAAATCTGCTAACACATGTAATTTATTCAAAAACTATCAACTCTTAAAATAACTTTCAAAGAAAAAGCACTTGAAGCTGCACTTGAAACAGCTATCAAAATCTATTTCTGAAATTAAGAGTGAGGTTATAGCTTTGTAGGATAAATTGCTCTATGAATGTTATGTGGGAGGTCATCTTGCCAGATGGCAATTGAACTGGGAAATGATGGAACTTTTACAAAAACACTGAGATGTCCTGAGTGGTACTAATGGAAGTTTAACCATCCAAGTAAAGAATGGAATATATAGAGGAGAGGAAATAAGACTGAGGCTATGTTGACGGATGTGGCACACAATTGATTTTTAACTGAATATGTGCATCAGCTGAAAGGGAAGGAAATAATAATGGCTCTGGCATTAAGTAGTATAGTCAAAAATATGCAATTAAATAACTCTGTACTGCAAATGGATAAAGGCAGAGAAATTAAAAAAAAAAAAAACATGATTTTTTTCCTGATGTTTGTCATTTGAAATTTAAGAAAATCATCAAAATTTTTGGAAAAAGGCAGGAAAATCATTATTTGGATATATAATTGTCAAAGGTTGGCAGAGAGTCAAGAGAGAGAAGGTATGGTGGGAGGGAAATCAGTGACACTTAGCCTAAAATGCCTTTTTGCAAAAAATCTACAGAGTAGTAACATTTCTTAAAAGCAGTGATCGTCTGGTGTGCTTGGGAAACTATAGATTTGTGGGGACAAGTATCCCCTTTTCGAAAGACTAGAGATTAGCAATTCAGCCTTCAAAGATCTAAACAGTGTTCCCTCAAAGCTAGCAGTTTATTTGAAGAGGGCA
This sequence comes from Clamator glandarius, assembly GCA_033459285.1. Classification (NCBI taxonomy): domain Eukaryota; kingdom Metazoa; phylum Chordata; class Aves; order Cuculiformes; family Cuculidae; genus Clamator; species Clamator glandarius. The sequence goes on from JAUNZM010000174.1 coordinate 1,072,828, forward strand.
TATTCTTGCTCTTTGAGTGGGGAAATAAACACGAAGCAGTGAAGATCAGCCACTGTAGTAGTTTGCAGTGAGTAATTTATTTGTTTGTTTGCTATCTACGATGTGCTAGTGTATGCTCTATTTTGTTCTATTAAGAGAGAGTGATCTGTGGAGAGGAAGGCAGCCTGCTAAAAGGCTTAAAACCGAACTGAAGCAGGCAGGATTGCTCTTTCCTGAAAGCTTTTAGAAAGTGATAAGTGGCTTGGGCGACTTCTCAAGTGCAAGGTGAGATGCACAAGAAGAAGAAAATAGCAAAGTAAAAATGCAGAGTGAGCACAGAGAGACTGCATAGGCCGCCACAAGGTAAGCCTGGAGAAGAGCAGGGAACAGATGGGCACTGAGGTCTTAGCATGGGAGGAAAAAAAAAAAAAGACTTCTAAGCAACAAGATGAATATAGCTCATCTGCCTTTTTATATTAGTGTCACCCTGAAGATCTGTTAAGGAACTTTGTACTCCAATTGTATCACCACTGTTCAATGGAAAAATGCAGGCAGATTTAGCTTAAAACTTCTTTTTAGTCAAAGTTCCCATCGCACAGCACCTTATGGAAGTTTAGAATAAGATTCTAATGAGTACAAATCGCCATATGAACTACTGAGGTTGCCTTTATTTATATCCCACGTTTGACAAGGGATTTTATTTGTGTCTGTATTTTTAAATGCTCCGAAGTATTATTTGTCAAAAATATACGAACCAAAAGTCCATAGGGAGAATCTGGCCATCAATCAGTCAGAAGCTGACAGTCCCTTTTTTATCAACCTGTAATTCCTCACTCTACAGAGGTAAAATCAAAATTATGTTTCTGTTCCAAACCTCTGGTCTGGCTGAGCACGCAAGATTGTTTTATTTGTTGAAAATGAACTCTCAGCTGCAGTGGAGTCCCAGCAGTGGAGCATCTCAACAGTTGACCTGAACTTTTTTCTGAGTTTGACCATACGAATAAGCTGGAGTCAAAACTCTTCATTAAAACTCTGAGTAGATTTTAGAATCATCTTGATAGAGGATCCAGAAAAGCTTTTTGTTATTTTCCACTTCCACAGAAATATCTTATTCATTCTTCTCACTTGTCCATTTGGAATGATTACAGAGAGTAGTTTGTGTATTTCTCCTGGGTAATCAAATCAGATATAAATATGTCCAAACTGCTTCTTAAAATCTTGAGGACAAATGTGCAGCTTTGATGACCTGTGATATCTACACAGATATGTATTTTCCTAAAATACCAGAACACCTGGCCACAAAGAATGAGTGAAAGCAGTCCAAGCACAGTAATGTAGCTATAAATTTAGTCCAGAAATATACTTACCCAGCCAAAGCTAATGGAAAAGCTTACAAGAATGAGGTTTTCAATGCAGACATAGAATTTGAGGCTGTGACTTATAGAAATGTATTAAGTTTGATGTGATATTTATTGAGGATTTTGTTAATTAAATCCAAGACAGAAAGATCTACAGATTTCTGTAACTCTGAGACTGTAGCTTATCCATGTCTGATACAGGATTTACTTAGTTACTTCTGCTACCGTAGATATCAAAGAATCTGTCAAGTTAACTATTCTGCACATATTTCCACCAAAGTTCATACACGAGTATCTCAGATTTTTAGTCCTTTGATGGACGTAGTAATTGTTACAAGGCCTTTATGGAAAAGTCTTTGATAGTTTTTACATGCCTATCTCAGACTGGCATAAATAAGTTAATTATCTGATACAGTATGACCATCATTTTTATTTAAAAGCAGCAGAAAAGGAAGCATCATTGATACCACTATTTATTTTTTGTTTAAAATCCAAAGATAAAATCTCTAAAGTACAAAGTAGGAGACTTTAGACTTCAGGCTTTTTTTAATCTGAAAAGTAAAATAGCTTCTGGAAGTTTACTACTCTTAAGATAAGGCAACTTCTTCATCTTCTTTTCAATCTGTCTCTCTGTAAAAAAGGCAAGAGAAAAACCTGGAGAGCAAAAGGAGGACAAACAACTGAAAACTTTACCCTCTAGCTAAGTGGTTAAGGCAGCCAGCTAGTAGCCAGCAGGCCGAAACTTTAGTCTCAGTATCAGCTCCTATTTTACCCAGTAATCTAATATAAAATGTACAACCAGTCCATGGAAAAGATGCCAGACCTCAGGCTGCCTACTATCAGATGCAAACTCTAACAGAGTCAGGAACCATAAGCAGACATACAGCTCATATGGGTTTTGGTGTTTAATTTTCATGAGTTTCTTTGTCTTTTTAAAATAGCCACACAAACAATATTGGTGTTTTTCCATGTGCTCCTAGTTTCTTAACTTAAGTTAATTAACTTGAAAGTCCACAAAAGTCCACCTTGATAATTCATCTCCACTGTCTTATTTCAGTTCAATTTGAAAAGTCTTATTTACAAATAATGCAAGTTGTGGTGTTGGTGGAAGATGACAAGAAAGATTTCTGAAAGCTGTGTCATGCTGTGAGTGTAAATTACAGTTAAACTCCTCTTATTTAACCAGCTCATATTTAAAACTGAAGAGAGTTTTACTATACTGTGAAACACAATTGTCTGTCACTGTTGGCCTATTTTAGGATTTTTGAGTGATGTTTTTTTCCAGGTTGGGTACTTAAGAGTAAGAAAAATGCACCGGGTTACACTATATAATGTGTGATCCATTAGCAAAAGGAGTCTGAGACAGCACTATGAAAGGAAAAATGTTCATAATGGATAATGAGAAGATATTCAAGAATGTGAGTACATGACAGCTAATGAATGAAGTAAGGATTGATATTGACTGTCCTCTTCTTCTGTGGCATAGCTAAACTGTAATCTAGACAAAGTCATGGTGGTCAACTTGGAGTTACTGAATATTGTTGCGGAGAGCATGAGTGATATGGGTCCATTCAATTCTTCTTCCTATAACTATGTTCTTTCTACCAGCATTCCTTATCACTCCATCGTACCCCTGCACTTCTGCACTCTAATGTCCCTTCTGTTCACATTACATTTCCTTTATTTCTTTATGTCCCTGGTCCCTCATTCCATCTACCCTGAAGTTTCCCCAACATCTCTAAACAAAAAGTAAGCCTATTAATATGTGCTCTCCACAATCTTGTCCCAGTCAGACCAATTCCCACACTTTGGCATTCGTTCTAGTAGTAAAATCCTTAACATGCACTTATATGTATATGACAGAAGAGCGTTTATTACAGAATCTTCCCATAAATATATTTCTGTTAGCCTCCTTATACCAGTAAGTATCTGCACAACTGGGATTGGGGCAATTGTGTTCCTTTTAAGTAACACAATTTTCCATGTAGAGATGAACATAATGGTGATGAAGTCTTATGCTTTGTGATGCTATGAAAAGTTTAATATTGACCACAGTTACTTCAGTCCACCCATCTGTCTACAAGGTTTATATGTCTTTATGCACTCCTTGTTGCTATGTGTGCAAGAAGCAAATGTTTTTTAGCACCTTACTCTAGTCCTTGTTTAAGCAGATTGTCTATTTCAGCACTTTCTTTCTTTCCCCACCCTGCACTACAATTTGACCTTGTTTTAATCACAGGAGGATAACAACATTCTCCAGAGTCCTGAAAGATTCCTTTACTGTCACATGCCTTGTGATGCTCTTACCAAGTCTTGTCTCTTCTCTTGATTTCTTTTTCTCTTTCTTTGGGAGTAATTTCAACAGGGTAGGAATTCTGACAGATCTCTTCTTCCACTTCTAACCTGCAAGTTTTGCTGTTCTGTTTCAGGCACGTAGGTTAACTCATCCCCTGGGCCAGATCTAGGCTGCTACTTGGCCAGTTCCACTATGTAGTCGGGTTGCATGAGTAGAACTTGGCTGAACGAGCAGAACAAAATGATTAGGTTCGGGACCCCTGGAATTGTAATTTCAGCTTCTGCCTTTCACTGCAGCACTAAAGATTCAGCCCAGCTCCCATGACAGCCAATCTAACATAAATTGCAGCTATTATGGAATTCAAGCTAGCATTTTGGGGTGTGCTTGGGAACCAGATTAAGGGCACTCTTGAGCAAAAAATTTAGCTGAAACTGCAGAGAAGACAGAATTTTGAAAAGAACAAATAGATGGTAGATAGAAAAGAAGACACAAGCAAACAAGGAAAAATGTTGACAGTTACTACGTCTTAATTATACAGAGATGCTGGGATATCTATTGAATTATAAATAATCACTGTGCCTTCAAAGTGAATTCTATGTATCATCAGAAAATTTAGTATTCTATTACATGTGGATATTTCAAATATCTTAGCTGAAATTTCTAAATATATTTCCTGTAAGAGCTATTCAAATAGATGAAGACTGTTTAAAATTAAGCAGCCTTGAGATATTTTTTTCTTGTCTTTTATATGATGGCATGTAAGAATCTTGAGAGTTAAATAAAAAACAAAGCAGTGCCCTACAGGTTTTGGAACGTTAAACTAAGCCTGAATGGTGTTCAAGGTCATTAGCTGTAATGGGGTCATCAGCTCAATACCCTCTGCAGAACTTTTTTTTCTGTTTAGCAGCTGTGTTTTACATTGAATATGTGCTGATCACAAACTTACAAGTAATAACCAATTTCTTTCTTTCATTAAATGTGCCTTTCATAATGCCAATAATAGAGCCCAAACAAGCCCTCCTTAAAGGATTAATTTTCTGTTTAACTCAGGTGGCTAAAATCTTTCTACCATTTTCTTGATGCTTCACAATGAGTGGCCCAGATACAAAGTCGGTTTTTGTGTGCCACTTAATGTTTTATTGTGCTGTTCAGAGGGCCAAGTAAACATGGTGAATCTTGGAATAAGCAGAATTGCTATTATTGGCCTAAGTTAAAGAGGTTTTTTTTGTTTGTTTTTTTTTTTCCATTCTGGCTAGAAAGGCTTTGTTTTTTCCTCCAGGTCTGGGGAGAGGAAACAATATGGAACTAGTAGAGCAGAAGTAACAGAAGCCAGTAATTGCACAGAAAGGTTTCTGTTCCTCAGGAAATAGCTGTCTCAAGTTCTTCCAGTGTTCTTACTCTACTGGTATCTATTATTTTAAATCTATCCTGTGAAACAGCCTCCAACATTAAACTGCCTAATGTGAATATTTGTGGCTCTTTTCTGTCCTTGATTGTTTCTACACAATGCAATGCACATTCTCAGCAGGAATCCCACTGGGGCATGGTGCATTGTACATATAATTGCTGAATATTACAGTTGCCCTCCAGCCACTGGTACCTTATCTAAGTATTCACTACTATTCAGCCAAGCGTACTTGCCTCATAGACAGGTTTGTCTGTGGGGAAAGAATTATAATCAAATGAAATAAACAAGAGCATAGGTGAAACATCTATGTAAGCAGTAATGTGTTAGGGTAAAATAATTATCCATTCAAATAATTTAAACCTTAATGTTATTAATCCAGTAATTTTTTACCCTCACTGAGTTAGTGGAGCTTTTCTTCCAGGCAAAAGCTTATAGATGAATTTTTGTCTGATATTACTGAAAACTTCTGCTTATGTCAAAGAATGCATTTACAAAACACTGGTGTCACAATTTGAAATGTGGACACACTAGCTCTTTTCTTATTTTGACATGGGATTAAGCCTGTTTACATGTCTATACCCATTGCGTTTCCTGCAGACTTTATATCAGAAATTCCTTTCTTAATAAACCAGGGGGAGATGGCTGGGGAAAGTCCAGTAGTAGACTTGTTTTGGAATATATCTCGAGAGCTGAAGGATAAAAAGACATATTCAGTACAAGTTGTATGAAGTACAGAACTATTTAGTTTAAAAGTAAATGCCAAATAAATCCAGAAAATTGTTATTTGTTATGAGCTGTCAACCCATCATCATTGATCACTATTTTCTAACTGCATTAACCCAATTTATACTACCTTGGTTTATAATTTCAATTAATTTTTCATTTGAAAAAGATTAGTGTAGTTTGAATCTTTTGGACCAAGAGAGCAAAACAAACTTCTGCAACCCTGAAACTCAGCATAGGAACTTAACTATAGATCTTGCAGATTTCCCTATGAAAGATAACCAATCGTTACTCAATTCAAAATTAAAAATGGCATTTCATAAATATTTAAGCTGAGCTTTTTAAAGATAGGGACGTAGCACAACAGTTAAGCACATACATTAAGAAAATCTTTTTATTTTCCATGGCTGAAGGCATCCCTTGTTACCACCAATGCAAATACAGAGAAGTTCTGAATCCGGGTTATTTTCACAAAGGCATTACACTTTGACAGTTAAACCTAGAAAATGTTTCAGCCAGAAGTAAAATAAATAAATAAAATCTGATCACTTTGCTAAATCATCAGATGTTGGCATAGTAACTTGCCTGGGGCACATACGTAATTATCCAATTAAAAGAACATCTAGTGAGCTATCAAACTCAATGCAAATGATGGGGAAAATAATATGTCATATGGTATCTGAGAAAAGGGGGAAAGAATATTTGGTCTGTGTGAAGTTACTGCTTGAATGGGGAGCAATGGGGTGAGCAGATCATTTTCTAGCTAATGTTGGAAGTCAAAAATAGAGGAGATTTTGTCTGTGTGTGTTAGGTAATTTTTTTAATTTAAATATGGTATACTGCAACATTCTTCCTAATTGAAGATTTATGACTAACCTTGATAACCCCAGCAATGATATCCTATAAACTGACTAAAAAAGGAAATGCAGATATATGGAAATACAGATATAGATTCTTTCCTTGTTACTTATGACAGAAAATTCTGCTGCTAGTCAGAAAGCACTGACAAATACATCAAGTACACTGTGTTTAATACAGAAAGCCAGAAAAAAAAACAGGCCTTCAAATCCTCAAAAAAAAAAATAGCCTCAAAAAGTGTGCAAGTGGTTCACCAGATAAATTTCATGTAACACTTAAATCCTGTTTATCTTTTTTTTTTTCCCCACATCCAAAATATTAAAGCCATCAAATGCGCTAAAGCAGCATTTTGTGGTCTTAGTTAACATTGAATCTGAAAGTATTTGGGTTGGTTTCACAGTCACCCTTCTCAGAAAGAAAGCTGATATTTTTTTCAGTCCAATTAAATTTTCTTACTGTTCTATAAGCTTGACAGACATCTATCAAAAATACTAATTGATTAACAGGGGAACAGGACTAAAAAATTATGAATGATGGGTGACCTGCACTAGACAACTCTCCATTAAGTGGAAATAGGCTTTTCTAATAAGAATGCTTCTTCACTGCTAGGTCTGTACATGAAAATATCTGTATTTTGTAAGACTGTGTACTAATCTCTAGTAGGCTGAATTAAATAGAAAAGTGCATGTACAATGTGTAGTTTTTGAAAAGGCCTGTATTCCTATGCATCCCATCCAGATACTTCTAGATTTCATGACAGGTAATCTAATCTTCACAATTCTTCAGTTCTCTGATATCTTTCATGCATGAGGAGAGCAGTGCCTGGGTCCATCTAATCCTTGTAAATTTTATGATACTAGCCTTGCCATAATGACAGCGTGTTTACAATCTCCATGACTAACTCTAATATGCCTGACAATGTATTTAAATCATAGAATCATAGAATCAAAGAATAACCAGGTTGCAAGAGACACACCAGATCGAGTCCAACCATTCCTATCAAATACTACACCATGCCCCTTAGCACCTCATCCACCTGTGCCTTAAACACCTCCAGGGAAGGTGAATCAACCACCTCCCTGGGTAGCCTGTTCCAGTGCCCAGTGACCCTTTCTCTGAAAAAAATTTTCCTAATGTTCAGCCTAAATCTCCCCTGGCAGAGCTTGAGGCCATTCCCTCTTGTCCTGTCCCCTGTCACTTGGGAGAAGAGGCCAGCACCCTCCTCTCCACAACCTCCCCTCAGGTAGTTGTAGAGAGCAATGAGGTCTCCTCTTGGCCTCCTCTTCTCGAGGCTAAACAACACCAGCTCTCTCAGCCACTCCTCATAAGGCCTGTTCTCCAGGCCCCTCACCAGCTTCCTTGCTCTTCTCTGGACTCACTCCAGAGCCTCAACATCCCTCTTGTGGTGAGGGGCCCAGAAATGAACACAATATTCAAGGTATGGTCTCACCAGTGCCGAGTACAGAGGGAGAATAACCTCCCTGGACCTGCTGGTCACGCTGTTTCTGATACAAGCCAAGATGCCATTGGCCTTCTTGGCCACCTGGGCACACTGCTGGCTCATGTTCAGTTGGCTGTCAACCAACATTCCCAGGTTCCTCTCGTCCAGGTAGCTTTCTAGACAGACTTCTAGTCTGTAGCACTGCATAAGGTTGTTGTGCCCCAAGTGCAGGACCCGGCATTTGGACTCTGCCCAGCGGTCCAGCCTGTTCAGATCCCTTTGCAGAGCCTCCCTGCCCTCCAGCAGATCCACACTTCCACCCAGCTTAGTGTCATCTGCAAACTCGCTAAGGGTGCCTTCGTCCAGGTCATTGATAAAAACACTGAACAGGGCTGGACCCAGCACTGAGACCTGGGGAACCCCACTTGTCACTGGCCTCCAGCTGGATTTAACACCATTTCCCACCACTCTCTGGGCCCGGCCATCCAACCAGTTTTCCACTCAGGAGAGTGTGCGCCCGTCCAGGCCATAGGCCGACAGTTTCCAAAGCAGAATACTGTGAGAAAGTGTGTCAAAGGATTTACTGAGGTCCAGGAAGATACATCCACAGCCTTTCCCTCGTCCAGCAGCCGAGTCACTTGGTCATAGAAGGCGATCAGGTTAGTTTGGCAAGACCTGCCTTTTGTGAACCCATGTTGACTGGGCCTGATCACCCAGTTCTCTTGCATGTGCTTCATGACAGCACACAAGATCATCTGTTCCATGACTTTCCCTGGCACTGAGGTCAGACTGACAGGCCTGTAGTTCCCTGGATCCTCCCTGCGACCCTTCTTGTAGATGGGCACAACATCAGCCAGCCTCCAGTCCAGTGGAACTTCCCCAGTCTTCCAGGACTGTTGGAAGATGATGGAAAGGGGTTTGGCCAGCACACCCGCCAGCTCCTTCAATACCATTGGGTGAATCCCATCCAGCCCCATAGACTTGTGGGTGTCTAGTCGGGCTAGCAAGGTTCTGACCACCTCCTCTTGGACCATGGGCACCTCATTTTGCTCCTCTAGCTCCTGAGTTTGTACACAGAGGGAACAATTTTCTTTACAATAAAGACTGAGGTAAAGAAGGCATTAAGTACCTCAGCCTTTTCCTTATCACCTATCACCATTGTTCCTTCTGCATCCAATAGGGACTGTATGGTGTCCCTAATCCTCCTTTTATTATTCATATATTTATAGAAAGATTTTTTTGTTATCTTTCACAGACTTTGTCAATGTGATTTCTAGTTGAGCCTTAGCTCTTCTGATTTTTTCTCTACACAATTTCACTTCCCTCCTGTCGTCCACCCAAGAGGCCTGTCCCCTCTTCCAGAGCCCATAAACATTTCTCTTCTTCTTGATATCACTCCAGATCTCTCCGTTCAACCAAGCTGTTTTTTTCCCCTGCCGGCTTTTTTTCCAGAACATGGGGATGGCTTTCTCCTGAGCTGCCAGGATTTCCTTTATGAAGAGCTCCCAGCCCTCATGGACTCCCTTGCCCTTAAGCACTGTCTCCCATGAGACTTTGCCAACCAGCCTTCTGAAGAGTTCAGAGTCTGCCCTCTGGAAATTTAATGCTACTGTCCTGCTAACCACCCTTTTCACTTAGCCTACAGCAGAAAACCCTATCATCTCATGATCCCTTAGTCCCAGGCGTTCTCCTACCTCCACATCCCCCACAAGGCCTTCTCTGTTCACAAACAGGAGGTCCAGGAGGGCACCTTCCCTTGTTGGTTCATTCACCAGGAAGTTGTCTTCCACGCACTCGAGGAACCTCCTAGACTGCTTCCTTTCTGCTCTATTGTACTTCCAGCAGATATCAGGAAGACTGAATTCTCCCTCAAGAACGAGAGGCATTGATCTAGAGATTAACCCCAGCTGTTTATAGAAGAGCTCGTCAGCTGCTTCTCTTTGGCTGGGTGGCCTGTAACAGACTCCCATCATAAAATCTACCTTCTTATGGGCTCCTCTGATTTTAACCCACAGGCACTCAATCTCCTCATCGCCACAATCCATTTCAACAGTGTCCAAGTCCTCCCTTACAAAGAGAGCTACCCTGCCTCCTCTCCTACCCTTCTTATTCCACCTGAAGAGTTTGTACCCCAGTTGTAAAAATGGAAGTAACATTTGTCTCAGATGGAGTGATGCACTTCACTTGTAACAGAGAAGCGGCAGTATTTTATTGATAAAGCAATTTAACAAATTTTAATAGTAAATGTGATAGTGGTTTAACAAGATTTGATAACAAGGTAGACTTGATTATTTACTGCATAGAGGACAGTGCCAGACAGAATTGTCAGGTAAACCCTCCCATTGTGTTGTGATTTACAAAAAGGTTCCCCCCTACTTTCTCAACTCCTTCTTAGGGAGGAGTCTAAGTGCAGCTGCATCCAATCCCAGTCCCAGACTTGGACTGGATGGTTTATTGCTAAAGGATTGTATATGCACAATCAATTCTTTATATGATTAGCTAAGATTTAAAAGTTTCAATGTACTTATTCCCAGGTCAGCTACCAAGTATCTGACATGATAAGGATTCTCTCGTCCTTCAGAAGTAAGCTTGAGATGCTTCCTTACTCAAAGGGAGATACTGGTGTGCAGCTCACTGCCATGCAGGAGACCTCAAAGGGCTCTTATTCTACTTGCTCTTTGTGAAGATGACTGACTCATAGTCATATTTGACTATCAACTACAGATGTGAGCTTCTTCCAGTTTTGACTTGATTCAGAAACTGGCCAGCACTGTTGCCAGGTGTGTATTATCATGGATTAGCCTTTGGCTATTATGTCATTATCTATCTCCCTCATATCCACCTAGAGCTGGATGCAGCCATCACAGACACATCCATCCCAACCACTGTTAGCGGTTATTGCTTGAGCAGTATTATTGGAAAAGGTCAGGATAGCAGGGGGGGAGAGGGAGCACGTGAACACAGCAGTCAAATAAAAGCATGAAATCTTGATCCTCCAATTACTAAACTAAATTATGAGTGCTCCAGAATAAATGTAACATGATGTTAATTAAATGCTGTATCACAGAGCATGTACTTGCCAGACAGGGCATTTTCCTTTGAAGGGAGCTCTGAGTAACCTGATCTGGTTGAAGATGTCATTGCAGGGTGGTAGGAGTAGATGACCTTTAAAGGTCCCTTCCAATCCAAACTATTACATTGTTCATATATATATGTGTTCATTACATTGTTCAAGGATATATACACAGATACACGGGTGTATATCCACACATACAAGAAGGAAAGAAAACAATATAAATCTGTTCTCACTTGTACGAATCCTTTCCTGAGAGTTGATGGAGCTGAATTTCTCGGTTGCTCATTTCCTCCTGTCCATACCACTGTCTTATGGCTGTGGTAAGAAAACACTGCCCTTTAATCCATGAGCCTGAAGACCAAAACCCAGATATTGCAAGTTGTTTCTGGAGAGGGAAATAGCAAAATATTATGATTCTCTTAGGAATGTTGTATATCAGGAAACCTAAGGAAGTTCCCTTTGCATGGTACTGACATCTTACAGGTGTCTTTGAAGGAAAAGGAGAACGTTTGTTCAGCTGTTACACAATATCATAAGACTTCCAAAATTTTCTCTTATTCAACTGAAGTATAAATTGCTCTAGGAAGGAAGCAATTTTCTATAATGTTAAAGGAATAGAGAAATGGTGGAACACATATTGTTAATTATGTGAAGATAGCTACAACTCTGAAATGCTTTGTTCTGAGATAAGACACAAAACATTTTTACTTTTCCTATAAGGTAAAATTATAAGAAGCATATTTGGCAAGATGATCAAAACAGTGAGGGTTATTTATAAATTAAAATATTCTTTTCTTCATTAGGTTTTTAATTCTTAAAGAGATAATAATTTTGAAACAATTTCCTTCCAATAGGAAAAAAAATATGGAAAGCAAGTTCTTCATTACTTTTAGGTGCTTTCTTGCAGTTTTGTTGGAAAAGAGTTTCTTTGATACAACATTTAGGACTAAATAATTCAGCCTTTCAGTTAAAAAAGTAATCTTCTCTAGCATGAATTATATGATACATGCCTATCAATGCATCCTTTTGGTGCATTATCTAGAAAGTAGGCTAGAAAATGGAGAGAGACAGGAGAAGATAGAGGCTTCTGTTAGAACAGACTTTCCATTTTCCTTGTGCATTCCTGGGAAAATTATAAAAGTACCAAAAAGCAGTTCAGTTCTGCATAAATCTTAAAATGCCAAGTTTTCCACAATAACTTATGATCTATGTATAGCAAATCATTCCTAAAATTAGAATCTTTCAAAAAGTGCCAAAGAAGGTGTTACCTTGCTGTCAGCAGAAAGGTGCTGTAGACAGAAAGAAGGGCTTCATCATGGCTGTTTTCCACTACTTGGAGAACTAACTGGCAAGTTATCAATTCAAAACTAGATATTCCAAGTTTGACCAGAATTTGACTAAATCAATTTGACTAAATCAGCATGACAGATCACTCCTTCTGCAAATATATTACAGAGTACTTTCTGTAATGACTTTCTGTGGGTTTAGAACCCGCACTATGATTCTATGGCCATTATGATTAGTAACAAAGTATGTAACTCTATATAAAAAAGTCAACAGCTCAACAGGGTCTATGCTCATGTTCATGAACATGTTATTGAGTATGGATCCTTATATCACTGTGACTTGGTAGCAGTTTGAACTTCAGCAGACAAAACTAGGTAACACGACCTTTCCTTTTACATCACATCACGTGCACACTTACAAAAAGACATTGCAAAGCCTAGCATTTGCAAATTATTGAAACCTGTAAAAAAACTGATGAGTCTCAAATGAAACATATATTTTCACAGCCATAGACAAAAAAAAACCAAACCAAAACCAAAAACAAAAAACCAAACCCAGGAGTGTAGCCAAATTTAAAACTATTTTTGAAAAGAATTTCATAAGCTTAGCATTACAATGCAACATGAATAGTGTACCCTGTGCCATTTCTGTTACATTGCTATAACTTTGTGAACATAGCTGAAGTAAGCCTGAAGCTCATTTTTGCATGGTTTGCTTGTTGGGGTGTTTTTTTTCTTTATATTGTTTCAGAAGATTTTTTTTTTGAAAGTATAGAAGTATTATACCTTGTCCAGAAATACTAGCATAATTTGAACAATTACCCATAAGTAATCACTTAAAGCAATCACTTAAAGATTCAGTAACTGTAATTTGTCTGTGAGAAATTTCAACATTTCTGAATAAAAAGTGAAATTTTCAACTCAGCTATGAAACAGAAATTAAAAATTTCTTATAATATCTTTTTGTTCAGGTTAAATAATTTGCATATTTAAAGTTGTTTATAGTGGTAGCATATAAAACATTAAATATTACATATACACATATATATATGGGTACTTTATCCAGTCAATGAATTAATGCCTTGATTTTGAAAAAGTCCTTTTAGAAGCAGAAAAATGTCTTACACTGGAAATCTCGGAACTAGTTCACGTTTATTGTAATTTTCATGGCACCATGAGAAAAAAAACAGTACCATCAGTGAAAAGGATTCTAGATTTGGTAATGTGCCCAACATATTAAGAAAAAACACTGGGTTTTGGAAATTGTTAATGTCAAAAGAAAGCTGGTCACCATGTCACAAGTTGGAGTCATTTAATGACTTAAAGATGCTGTAGGTGAAATACATGTGGACTGAATGACCATGCAATTAAGAAAAATATTTAACGAGATGAGCCTGCTAATCATTTAGTGTACTATTTAATTTGCACAAAAGGGCATATTTTAGAGCAAGGATATCGAAGATGATTTTTACTAAATCATTTATTTTAATAGTTGTTTAGCAGGAAGTTATACGGATTTACCAATGTTTGCATTGTTTTAGCCACTAGCAACAATATGATATTATTGAAAGCTAATTTAGGACTCACTGTTATTTGCTACTCTGATTGCTTGCCTTACTGAGCAAGGCAGCCTGAGGAAAATAAACTGGAATAACACTATGTCAGGATACTGAAATGGTAGAAGCTCCAGTCTAAGTGATCTAGGGTGTTGCCATTTGCAGAAAGCCTTTGTATCCTAAGTCCTTTGCTTGAAGTGTATTTTCTCTTCTGAATATCTTTTATACCAAAGCACTGTTTGATTTCATGACGTCATTCTCAAAAATTTCCTAGGATCTAAGCTTTTTTTTTTTTTTTTCTTTTTATCCCTTTGGCTTCCCTTCTCATCCAGTGACTCAGATTTGAAGAGGTAATAAGAAAAAAGGAAAATTCCGTTTGAAAATATCACTTGAAATGCTTTAATAACTCCTTTGCCTCACAGTGAATATTGACTTGTGCTGCTGATAGGCAGGGGGAAGGGTTGCACCAACTAAATGGAACCCATTGTTATTCTGCAGTGTCTCATTTTTGTGCAGTAAGCTTCTAAAGAAATAGGTAAAGAGTGTGTTTAGTATAAATGAAGGTTTCTGTGGAAATAGGGGAAGGATGTCCTTTTACGGACTCTGTAACTGTAATATAAAAGATTATGCAGAGCATTCAAGTTTGTGCTAATTCAAAATAGAAATACATATTGTAATGGATGGGACCAGAATATCTGTGGTTTTATTTTTATGTGATGCAAAGTAAAATGTTCCTGTAGTTGCAGTTTAATTTAAGATTTGCTCTTAAAACCGTGCTGCCAATGCACACACCAAATAAAAAGTAGCCTTTACATGCTCCTTTTCTTCCTATGCCTAGCTTAAGCTATAGAATAGAAATTAATTTAAGACCCTACTTACTTCAATAAGAGAAGCCTTGTCAGTTTAATTGATTCTTGGTCAAAGTAATATTGATTAGATAAAAGCAAATCCATTTCTTTCCCAACAATTAAAACATTTAAATAGGCTCTGTCTCCCTTTTGATTAAAGGCCATGAGACTACTGGCAGCTGTCCTTATGGCTAATGTTGATCATCAGCAAATGAGTTAATGTACATTTATATTAGTACCCATCTTGTTTTATTATAATACTCTTCTGCATTAAGGTCTCTAATGTTCATCTATTAAAGCCTGGAAAGTCATATAAAAATTCATTACTACATCCTGGTATAAAAACTGTTTAAAATATTTTAAAATACTGTTTAAAATTTCTAGATCTGAGCCGATATTGAGTGCTTTTAGTTTTTATGGTGGACATCAAAGTCTCTTAAGAGTGTTGAGCACTTCAGGCTTACCACTTACTTAAAGAGTTTAAAAATTATTTAAATACCATCTTTCAGAATTCAGATCTAATTTACTTGCAGATAAGTATTTTAGCAGTTCTTAAGTCAAAAAAAACTTTTCCCCAAACCATCCACACAGTACATCCCAAAGAAACTTACGTGGAATTTTTAACCTTAAAGTTATCACTTCTGTTTAAGGTCTAGTGTGTCTTTCTAAGAGATCTGAAAACACTAAGACTTCTAAGACCTCAGATAACTCACTTTTGCTAGCAGAATAAGATCAAAAGTGAACACTTTTAAGTTCCATGTAAGTCTGTCTCTACTAGTAGCCAATAATTGTAAGAAACAGCAGTTGCAGGGTGGTACTGCCCAATGTGATATTTTCTCAGAGGTCTCTGATGTGGTACTCCGTGGGCTGCAGGGGTACAAACTGCTTCTCTGTGGTCTTCTCCACTGGCTCCAGTGCCTGGAACACCTTCTCCCCATTCTTCTTCACCAGCCTTAGTGTTTGCAGGGTTGCTTACCTCATATTTTCTCACTCCTGTCTCTCACAGCTACTGCAGAGCATTATTCACCCCTTCTTAAGTATGTTATAAAAGAGACACTACCAGTGTTGCTGATGGGCTCAGCTTTGCCTAGTGTTGGGTCCATTGGAGCCAGCTGGAACCAGCTGTGACTGACACAGGGGCAGTCCCTGGTGTCTTCTCACAGAGGCCACCCCTCCATATTCCCGACATTGTCATATGAACCCAATACAGACAAATTAATAACATCCATAATATTCTAAAATCTATATGTATTTGCAAAACCCTTTCAAGGTAGTAGCACAGGGAGGAGGACACCACCAAAGTACAACAGTGCCGGCACCAGTTGCTTCTGGATATGGAAATAACTGGAAGGACTTTTAAAGAAGATTAAATCTGAGAGAAAGAACAACAGAAGCTTGAGCCTTGTTGTAGAGTTTGAGCCTTGTTGGCAGTAGCTTCAGACCTGAGTCTGGAAGTTCTGCAAAACTGGAGTTATCTTTTTCTATCAGTTATATATCCTTTAATTTGTTTCTACCTCTGTCTGTAGTAAAATTATTTTCTACAGCTATTACATGCAGAAAGTGGAATGACAAAATATTGTAAAAAGAAATAAAAATTATTTCTATCATCTTTGTGATTTCAATAATTTCATTCTTTTAGTTGAGAACTTGCGTCATATTGTTCATCTTCTGGTATATATTGCAGTTTGTGTATTAGGTACTGCTGCAGAAAATGCATCATTTTTCACACAGATTATATTATAGAAAGAAACAAAAATGAACACTTCTCTTTTCATGGCATTGCTTGTTTATGTCAATGTTTATCCTCCTTCACACATGTTCAGTCATGAGAATGTAACTGAGGATGTCGATCTGTTGAAGGGTCGGGAGGCTCTGCAAAGGGACCTGAACTGGCTGGACTGCTGGGCTGAGACCAACGGCATGAGGTTTAACAAGGCCAAATGCCGAGTCCTGCACTTGGGGCACAACAACCCTAAGCAGAGGTACAGACTAGGAGAAGCCTGGCTGGAAAGCTGCCAGGAGGAGAAGGACCTGGG
The DNA here is from genome assembly GCA_033459285.1 of Clamator glandarius. Lineage (NCBI taxonomy): Eukaryota > Metazoa > Chordata > Aves > Cuculiformes > Cuculidae > Clamator > Clamator glandarius. The sequence goes on from JAUNZM010000174.1 coordinate 1,089,693, forward strand.
GGTGTTGGTTGACAGCGACTGAACATGAGCCAGCAGTGTGCCCAGGTGGCCAAGAAGGCCAGTGGCATCTTGGCTTGTATCAGAAACAGCGTGACCAGCAGGTCCAGGGAGGTTATTCTCCCTCTGTACTCGGCACTGGTGAGACGGCACCTCGAATCCTGTGTTCAGTTCTGGGCCCCTCACCACAAGAAGGATGTTGAGGCTCTGGAGCGAGTCCAGAGAAGAGCAACGAAGCTGGTGAAGGGGCTGGAGAACAAATCTTATGAGGAGTGGCTGAGAGAGCTGGGGTTGTTTAGCCTGGAGAAGAGGAGGCTGAGGGGAGACCTTATTACTCTCTACAACTACCTGAAGGGAGGTTGTGGAGAGGAGGGTGCTGGCCTCTTCTCCCAAGTGACAGGGGACAGGACGAGAGGGAATGGCCTCAAGCTCCACCAGGGGAGATTTAGGCTTGAGATTAGGAAAAAATTTTTCACGGAGAGGGTGGTTAGGCATTGGAACAGTCTGCCCAGGGAGGTGGTTGAGTCACTGTCCCTGGAGGTGTTTAAGATGAGGGTGGATGAGGTACTTAGGGGCATGATTTAGGGATTGGTGGGAATGGTTGGACTCGACAATCCAGTGGGTCTCTTCCAACCTGGTTATTCTGTGATTCTGTGATGACCATAGCTGTGTGTGATGAAAGTTTTAGACAGAAGCATCATATTTATCATATTTAATTTTATTAATCCCTTTCACATGTTCATGAGTATTCTAGATTTTAGCTAGCATTTAATAAATTAATAAAAGTTAAGCAGGCAAAAAAATACTACATAGTAAGGTTTCCTAAATATTTCTGAACTCTCCTATTTGAATCTTGACTTTGTTTTGATTACTCTTACTGTTAGCTGCATGTGGTTATTTTTTGAAATGCAGATTTTCCCAGGTCTGGTAAAGAGCAAGGAAAAGCCACTGTACTTTGATAGGTAAGTACAGAACATCCTAATAAACATGGTGGGACATGGCTTCATGTTTTCTCCCTACAAATGTGTCTGCAAATACTTCCCCGTGTGCCTAGCAGTAAGCAGTATCCCTGTCTGCTTTTTTAATTCCAAGTGTGGGTTGGCAGGGCAGGAGACCAGCCAGCAAGTTGCATTTCTGAATAAAGTCTTATAATTGCCATTTAACTAAGGGTTTAATAAGGTTAGCATTTGTCTAAAATAACCATTGAAATTTGCAACACTATTTTTTGTTAGAAAGTGCTCAACAGGGAAAAAAACCTATAAAAAACAGTAATTATCTGTGAGTTAAATCTCTCTTTGCTGCTTCACCTACTAACCATGCCTCCCTTCTAAAGCCATAAAACCATTCTACTCCATCCCAAGACTCGGGCCATAATCAGCAGTATGATTTAACTTCAAGGAAGATCTTTCAAACATAGCAAGCCTTTCTAGGCCTTTAACCATTAGATGAGCTTTCATTTTTTGCTTTTTAGTATATGATGGCTTCATCCTGCCAGAACTTCTAGTCCCAGGGTATATTAAACAGCCTACAGAAACAATCATTTTGCCAATGAAAAGTCACACCGTCCTCCACCACACCAGGTCATCTCTCCCACCCTAAGCCCAGCAGTGATGTCTCCACAGGAGAAACACACTTACCTCCTATGTCACCATGCAGATGGGATAATGTTCAGGGGGAGATAAATGCAGGATCATGCTGACAATATTATTATTGGAGCAGCAGAACTCTGCAGTTTCCCTAAGCAAGATTTTTGGGCACAATGAAGACTCCGGCCCAAATATCTGGTCCAAAGAGCACTGACTATCACTGGGAGAAAAACCTTTTTCTCTTTCTTTCCATGTCACTGTTCTCCTGAGAGTTAATGACTTATTTCCTGCGCAGTGTGAGGAAACTGGTGTGTATGTCTCTCTCCTGGGAGTATCTGTCTCCCGATCTGCATGTGTCTGTAACTGATACTGCTTTCTGGGAACTCCAGGCACACAGCAGCGTGTTTTGATGTGAGAGGAGGTGGCAGGCTGAATTTCCTCAGTTTTTGTTAGTGTCAGATTAAAGACAAGGATAAAAGGTTACAGCATGTTCTTTCTTTTCTTACCTTTTAAAACTGTATTAACCTTCTTATGGAGGAAATAAAAGCTTAGCTGTACCATTACAGTCTGACCTGCCCTTTTAAAATTAGACCTGCTGAGACTTCCTGAAAAATATCCAGAAGTGCTCTGCCTACTTGGTTTGGTCTACATAGTATGTACTTGGTTATAGACAACTTCCTTAGAGGAAGAACTAGTTGAAAATTTAGTTTATCCCTGCTCTTTATTCTTTATTTTTTCTTTCCTGTTGACATCAATTTGGCCTCAGGTTCACTTGGCTTCTCATGTACCTAGATCCAGCACCAGGATCTTGTTAATCATCAAGATATCTAAACAGTGCTTAGATGACACTTAAGCACTTTGCTGACCAGTGCTGGCACCTCTTTGCAGAGGAGCTAAATCACTCTCAAGGCTATGCTGGCTGTTATTAGTGATCCAGATATCTGCTGTACATGCAGATGTCTGCATATAGACATCTAAAGCTAGACCTAAGTTCCACCATTACAGGTGCAGAAAGGAATATATGTCAGCACAGTGGAGGTGTTTTAGGCACTATAGGAAATCTGAAATAGCCGTAGATACTTCTGATTACTGAATTAAAGCTGAAAGGATATAGGGCAGGAATACTGCATGTAGGTGCTCTCTCACAGTGGAATTCACCTAGCTAGTGGCAGCGCAGTGCAATGACATTCCTCTTTCTCTGCAGACCCACAAATAAGCCCCATGCTGCACTGCAAATGGAAGGAAAAAGGTGTAACACTATGGAATTACGTAGGGGGAATCAGCTGAGGGAGTCTCCTCATTTATATGTGTCAACTCTCACTGGTGTTTATGATTCATAAAACAATCAGGGTCTAAATCTGGATCTCAAGTTCTTCAGCAAAATTCAGTCATGCAGACTTTGGTTTAAAGATATATCTTCTATGTTTTATTATTGAGTGATTTACATGTGGCTATTTGTAACAAAGAAATCAAAAAGGGTTTTTATCTTGAATTGAAGTGCAAATTGAAGCAGGAACAGTTAAACTGTCAAAACAAATACCAGTATAAGCAGACTTGTCTTTGTATTAGAGATGAGTTTTGGAAGATATGGCTTGAGAAATAATACAGTCATTGGTGGAGCGTCATATTACACACCTTCATAATCTAGTGAAGGAACACTTTCTAAATTCTTTAGTCACAGTGGTTCCAAGAATCCAGACCTCTGATTTTTTAGAATAGAGCATTTTTGAAAATTCTTAATGACTTTCAGTCATTTCTTGCTGCTCTAAATTTGACAGTTTTTCCTAACCACCCATTTCAATACATCCAACCACAGCCAAACATTTCTCTCTCTCACTCCTGATTATCCCTGTTTATGTTAACCCACATTTCTGGCACCCTGTCTCACAATGATTAGGATGGTTGAGCTGACAGTAGGCATTTCTGCCATAAGTGTCCCTAATTCCTGCCATCACCTAGCATCTGCTCAGTCACATCCTGCTCATCAGTGTCTTAATCTCCAGCTCCATTTATCCTTAGGGCAAACATCTTCTCCAAGGATTCTTTGTCTGCTCTGTTCATATCAACAAAGTGAATGCTTTTAGGAACTATGATTTGACTTGACACATGCAGCCAAATCCAACTGTTGTCCTGTGCAGGAGGCAGCAGCACATTTCTTATGCAAGTGTCTTAATTGACTGTAGTGGTCTGTACTATTTCTTTATTGAAGAGATTTTGATAATGTCATTATAAATTGTGTAGGTCTAATGACTTCCATTCATGGAAACTGCCATATTAAAATAATCCTTTTTAACCTAAATGCTTGTTTCCTGTGAGTAGATTTTTAAGGGAAAACAGGTCAGTGATGTTTTGGCTGGACTCTACTGTGTATTGTAATTTAGTGGCTATTGCTGATGTTTCCTATATAATATAAAATTATACCAGTTTAGTAAATCTACTAGAGTTACACCAATTTGTTCTAACTGAGCATACAGTCTTGGCTTCTGATTGCAGAGTAACTTTTACTGGGACTTAGGTTGAAATGCATTAAAATTAAAAAAAAAATGCATTTTGCCCTTGCAAACTTGTTATAAGGAATGAAATAGACAACAAATAAGAAAACAAAAATCTTCAGCTGAACTGTGTTTCTTCTCCTTTCACAACACTGAAATGAGAATTATCACTGAGGTTTGTTAGAACAGAAATGTAGCTCATTAAAGCAAAGCTCTGGTAGTTTCACAGCTACAACTAATGATTTAGGAAACTGCAAGCACTTTTGGCTTTGGGGACCAAGTTCAGATGATTAATGATGTACACTGTTCAAAATCCTAAATAGACTTGAATAAAATAGTGATCTGAAAAATATAATTAAAAAAGCCCCAAACTAAGAAAATCTGAACACCAGTTTTTGAAACCTAAAGCCATTTCTATAAGACCAATACAGTCCTGAATCATACACTGATACAAATGGAAATTGTAGGTCCATATTTACCTGTGCATCTAAAATACAACTTTCTACAATAGAAATTTGTTTTATACTTAGATAACCTACAATTTCTGACAACATTCTTCTTGAAATTGAACAAATGGTTTTTTTGTGAAACTTTGCTATGATGGCTTGGGAATGAAATCTTAGTTTCTGGATGATGTTTAGTATTAAAATATCAAATAAATAGATTTATTTTTATAAAAGGAAAATGCCTCAAGCCTGAGCCTTTATTCCGAAAAGAAAAAAAGAAAAAATAAAAAAATACAGTTTCTAATTAATTTTTGCTATTCAAAACCTAATATCTACATTTAATCTGAACGATCTTTTTGCTCTTCCAAATTCCAGTTCTGCTGTAAAAGCTGGTTTTTTGTATGGAAGGTATGGGATAGTTACCTAGTCACTGAAATCCTTGATTTCCATATAAAATTTGTTCACTTACTTTCCTTCAAAAACTTTGCTCCAAAACAGCATAGATTTGGACAGCAAAGTAACATTCTTAGCAAGTCTTTCCTCACAGATCAAGGTCAAATTATGTATGTTGTGCCATTTAGCACTAATGTGTAATATCAGGACTATGGAATCATGGAGATGTAGCAGAAGTCATGGTCTGCCTTTACAAATTGACAGTATCAGTGACTCACAGAATGATACCATATGTTTCTTCTCTTAAACTCTCCCTAAAATGTATTTAGCTCTCAGACAATATATCTAAGTATCAAACATTTTTTTTTTTCTTCTGGCAGTTAATTTTTTTTTTCTTTTTCTCCCACTTTTCTGGTCTTTTATGCTGTGAACAGTGGCCCTTGGTAAGATTACAGACCTCCACAACACTGCACTCACCCTCCTCAATGGGACGAGGGGAGGAAATAAAATGGAACATCTTGTAGGTCAAGATAAAGAAAGGGAAATCCCTTATCAATTGCCAGCATGGGAAAAACAGTTTAGAATTTGATAAAATTTACTTTATTGGGATTGAAGTAGATTTGGATTTTAAGAGTCAAAGGCAAATTAATACAACACCTTACCCTGACCATTACACCCCTTTCCCAGACTTAATATCACCCTTTCATCTCTAACTGTCTGCCTCTCTGCCCTGAGCTGCGGGGGACAATGAGGAATGAGGGTTGCAGTCACTCTGTAACTCTTTTTCCTCCTCACAGCTTTCCCCTCCTCCATGGGCTGCAATTCCTTCAGGGAATACCCACTTGCTCTAGTATGGGGTACTCCACAGGCTGTAGTGAGGGTGTCTTCTCTACCATTGTCCTCTCCACAGGCTGTAGGAGAATCTCTTCTTCATCATCTGGAGCACCTTCAGCCTCCATATTCACTCACCTGGATCTATCATCAGGAAAGTTTAAGGCATCACTTTTCCTTTTTTTTGTTCCCCCCCCCCAGTGCTTTGTGGTGTTTTTGCCATTTTTAAATCATATTTTTCCAGAGGCATCCCAGTTGTGGCTTATGGGCTCAGCTATGTCCTTGGTGGGTTGGTTGGAACCAGCTGTGTTCCTCACAGGGTACCCCTGGCCTCTCCTCATGGGGGTTCCCCCTACAGCATCTGCTGAGGACACCTTGGCACAGTGGATAAAGTAAAACTCATGTCAGCATACAGAGGAAAAAATTGAAGAAAGGAACAATAACAGATTCTACATACATGTTAGACATTTGTCTGGGAGGGTTCAGGTTTGATTACTTAGGCCCTGGGATGGTGGGAAAACCTTGTTCCCCAGGAGGGTCACGGCACTGCACCAGGTGTTGGTTTTGAACCTTAGCTGTCATTGGCGCTCTGAAATTCATAGCTTATGAAAGTCTGATGTACATTAGCCTACTTTCTGCGAAGTTTTATAAGAGTTTGGTGGCCCCTCAGGTGAGTTGTGAAATACATATTTTATGGTAAGAAGCATAAACCCCAAGTGTGAACAGATCTGTTTTTATAATTTATTATTTTAGTTACAATGAATGTAATAAATGAGAGGGGAAAAAAGTTTGAAACACTGCATTTTTTACTGTCAACTACTAATTGGCTAAACTTAACAAAGGATACTTTTTCTGACTTATTTAGCCATCTAATGACCTTACACAATTGCCTGCAAGTTTCCTTATGAGACAGTTTTTGAGATTAATTTTTACAAGTATTCTTAATTTTTTGCCAATGCAATGACCATCTGTATGGTAATCTGGACATCATGACTGTTTAAGGCAATCAAAGGATAAATTAAAGTCATTGGGAATTCTATTTCTTCCTAGGCTAGATGTCACAGAGCAGACATATATTATTAATTCTGGAGTCTTATTTTGACAGGATTTGATGTCAGAAGAACTGTCTCATGAGGCTTGTTGTAGAGCTGAATGACAGAAATGTAACAGCGTAGTATTCTCCCATTTCTCTGACCTGTATCACTTCTTTCCAAGAATGCTAACAGATTCAGTAGAAAATAGTTGATACACCATGTGATACAGCAAATTAAGAATATGTCAAATTAAAACAGTTATAGAAGATATTGTTCATTTATAATATAAAAGCCACATTTTCCCTTTCATCCAAAACATGATCTAACTCTGTTTAGAATCAAAAAGTATTTGGAATTATTTTTTTTCCTATCCATCTCTCAATCCCTATCTATTTCTTTATGAGGTTTTAATAAGTTTTCAGTCATTTTTGTTTTCCCTACCACAGCAAAATATACTGCAAACCTTACACAAAATCAGCTTCTATTTGTCTTGGCTAACATGAGCATCTGTAGTGATTGTGATACCTTGCTCAAATATTAGCTAAGGTGATCAGGCAAAGAAGAGAAATAAGGTATTTATTTTTACTTTTCATCTTTTTGATAAGTAGGACTACTGAAAAATGGAGATTCTTAGCCGAGTTGTCACTGTACTCTAAAGCAAAACCATAAAATCATGGGACACTATATAAAGTCGTGAACTTTCAGTAGCTAGCCAGTATCTCACCCACAATCTGAATTCTTCTTGAATCATAGAATGATAGAATGGTTTGCCTTGGAAGGGTCCTTAAAGATCGTATAGTTCCACCCACCCTGCCACAAGCAGGGACACTTTCACTAGATCAGGTTGCTTACACCCTCATTGAACTTAGTCTTGAACACCTCCAGTGATGGAGCATTCACAACTTCTCTGGGCAATCTGTTCTAGTGCCTCACCTTTCTCACAGTAAAAAACTTCATCCTAATACCTCATCTTGTCACCACCCTCCTTGATAAATAGCACCTCCTCAGCTTTCTTGGAGGCCCTCTTTAGTACTGGTATAAGGTCCCCATGGAGCCTCCTCTTCTGTAGGCTAATCAAGCCCAACTCTCTCAGCCTGTACTTGTACAGGAGGTGCTCCAACCCTCTAATCATCTTCATGGCTTATCCTGGGTTTGCTTAAACAGATCCATGTCCTTCCTGTGCTTAGTATACCAAAACTAAACGCAGTACTCTTGGTGAGAGCAGAATAGAGGGGCAGAATCACCTCCCTCAGCCAGTTAATCACCCTTCTTTTGATACAGTGCAGGATGCAGTTGGCTTTCTGGGCTGCAAGCATACACGAGCGCCCTTGAGTCCTTCTCTTCAAGGATACTCTCAATCCATTCTAAACCCAGTTTTTAACTGTAGCACTGTCCATGCTTATGACAGAGATGTTAAACAATGTGACTCCCAATATGAACTCCCGAGGAATGCCAGTTGTTACCAGTCTCTACTTGGGCATTGTGCCAGTGACCGCAACGCTTCTTTCTGAATTACATCTCTGTACTAGATAACCAGTGGGGACACAAGGACATGCAAGCATCCTTAGAATTCAGATATAATCCAGATTTTCTAGAGCCACATGGAGTATTTTTCTCAAGTAAACTAAACATCTGACTTCTTTGTGATTTTGTCTACTTACTTTATTGGTAACGTAACTAGTAAAATGGGTTAATATAATTTTTAATTTCTAAACATATTTTAAGTGAATATGATGACTTCTACATGAAAAAATATGTAATGAAAAGAGTACTTAAAAAAACAATCAAAATCAGGGTAGACTTGTCAGTTTTCTTTTAATGGTAGAAGGAGTTTTCTTTCTTGAATAAGACTATTTTTCCTGGATGGTGAAATTACTGATTTATCAAGTCTTTTTTTCTGTTTTTTTTTTCTCTCTCTCTAACTGTTGCTTGTAGAAACAGAAAAAGAAAAAGATCACAATGAGAAAATGTGATCTTTCACTGTAGTATTCCAGTGCACTAAAGTATTTGAAAACCCATATATCTGCTTTAGTACCTCTAAATAATGTTCTGCTTGGCTTTTTATGCTTTGCATACCCCTACTGTGTGAGAGAAAGGGTAGATGTATTCTCCTGTGTTTACTTCCATAAATACCATGCAGTTGTCCGTGTTACAGCAAAGCAGGATTTCTAAAACAGAAATTAATAGTTGCATATCAAAATTCCCAGAGTTATAAACAAAACTTCATGTGTGCAACACAGATAATAGTCTCCTATTGAGACTTGTTTTTTCTTAGACTTTTCTTAGGCTTTCTAAAAATAAACAATGACAGTGAGGCATGCATGGCCTTTCAGTTCTTACTTTCATATAGAAAACTTTTTTGGCACAATTTTTCCCCCTTTTTATTGTAGGTAAGACCACTGGATCCATCTTGCCCTGGACACCTTTCTCCCTAAAGTTTCAGAGACACAAAGCATATGGAATCATTATAATATTCTTATATGAACTATTATGATCTGGAATAAACAACACGTTGCACAGTGTGTAGTTCAAATCGTGCTCTAAAGGTCTCAGGGAATACTTTTTCCATATAAATTTGTTCAGTGTATCAGCCATCTCTCTCCTATTTCCAAGGCTCTGCTAGTGACATGAATCTAAACTTTGTTTATCATCTGCATTTCAGTTGCCTGAAAATTTTAGTTTTTTCAAAAAAACTTCAGAAACCTGATGCTCTCCAGCTTGACAAAAAAAGCTGCTTCTTTTACTTTTATCTCATTCAAGGAATTGAAATCACTCGAAGTCCATCATTTTTTCATTTCCATAGTTTCCACATGTTTTTTGGTTTTGATCACTACCTGATATTTCAGCAGCTCTGCCACACAGATCCAGCAATCTCTCATCTTACATTCTGTCTCTACACTTTCTTCTTTCTCCTGTGTTTCTATTGATGCTGAAACAACAATGAATAATCTAAATTTAAAATCTAAATTGGAAAAAAATGCAAGCTAACATATTTGCAGCCAATCATTTCTGTGATCTGTGGCAACAAGTTGTATCTTGTATTACACATTAATACTCTTGGATCTATCATCATAAATAACTGAACAGCATTCACAGTATGGCCTGTCTGGAAACCAGGCCTTAGGAGTTTCAAAAGGATTTGTAGTGAGGCACTTTGTGGGTTTTTTTGTGTTTGTTTTTCCCCAGGACTTCCCAAACTGGCAGGTTCTTTATATTTTCTTCAGTTTAATAACATTAACTCATAATGCTCTGTTTTAAAAGGACAGTAATAAAAAGAAAATTCTTTGCATATGAAGTGGTGAAGATTATCTTTACAGTGTTCACTAATTTGTTAATTAAATGATAAGTTATGTGTTTAGATTATCTGATTTCTACAACAGAATAACTAAATACATATAGGTCATAAAGATAGGTAGCTAGATAGAAATCAGTGTATTTTGTGCTAGACAAGAAAAAAATTTTACTTAAAAATAATTAAAATTTCTCTTTCTGTCTGTGCTTACTTTGGGATGAGGTTAACAAGGCATGGCAAAACTTCAATGGCTATTTTCAGAAATCTGAAATTAAACAGTTTTGGTTTACAGCCCATTGTGTGGAATAGCTAGAGACAGAAATACTTGAGATAACATCTTGTTCTATCCTATTCAAAACTGAAGTTTAGGAAAAAGTTGTTATTTACAAATGGAACAGATTTGAAATCTGCAAAACCAATAAAATGTTACTGTAAAAAAGATTTTATAATTTCTGCAAATGTCTATGTGGCAGAACTTTAATATATGAATATCTTTCTTCCCAGAGGAAAAAGAGAGATGTGATCTCCTAATACCCATCCCAAGTCTGCAATACTTAGACCATAGGAAAAAGACACTGTAAAGAATGGAGACATTGTCCCTGACTACTAAATGCACTGGCAAAAATAATCTGAAAACAGATCTTGCATCTACAGAACTTTTTGTTGATGCCTTATTCTTTTCCCTGCATCTTTATTCCCAGTACTCATTACAATCAAAAGGTACTGGAAAGCTTCTGAAGGCATAGAAATTTCTTGATTGTTCAATTTCAACAATGTCAATTTGCAGGCAGCAAGGATTCAATCTCAATATGAGGGACAGGCTAGTACAAGTTGTCAGTGTGTATATCTCTGACAGATACCTCATTGAAGAAGTGTTTCTGGTGGTCAGAAGTTATTAAAATATTTTCCTTGGCAAGGAATTAATAAGGAGAATCCTTCAACTCAAGGAGTTCAAGTGGATTTTGTAATAAGCTCTAAATGATGTTGGTCCACAAGCCATCCTTATGAGGAGGATCTAAAAGAGGGTCAAGAAGAAAGGCATTGATCATTGTTTTAAATGAGCAATCATTACCATACTAAGGGGGTCTGATAAAAGGCAGTGTGCTTGAATTACCAGTTAATATAATTTTTCAAATTCTTTTTATCAAGTTAGGCACTTGGAGACAGCAGGCAATGATCTGTAGCATCTCTTATGGAGAGAGGTTTTCCTTCTCTCAAAGAAGTGGTGTATGCCCTCTTTCTTCACTCTTGTCCTCAGAAGTAAGAAACTGAAGAACAAAACCCCTTGAACACCTGCAAGATGTTCTCTCTCGTAACTGCTTTTCTGTTCTTTTCTTCTTTTCATATTTGTATTAGTCATTATTGCTAATGTTTCATTGGTGCTTAACCAGGCTCTTCTTCCTTTTCTTGATATAAGCAAATGAATGTTCATTGAATGCACAGGAATCCTTATAGAAAAAGAATAATTAGAAAACTTCACCAAAACCCTACTACTTGATTTTAGAATTACTTTAAGAGTTATTATGTATTCTGCACCCATTTTCTAGGCATTGGCCCTTGGATTAAACTGGAAATGATCATATGCTGATTACTACATTTGATGCTTTTATTTCTTTACCACAGGGACTGTGGTATTAGTGATTAAGGAAAAATGCCCATTTCAATATGTAGAATACCTTCATCCTTATTCTTTTTCTGAAGTAATTTATTTGGCATTCTACTGAATGGAGTACTTTTTTGTGTTCTTGTATTAGCAGTTGTATTGTATGAACATTTGACATTAAGCATGTCTTTGAGGAATACAAATTAGCCAGTTGCTGTCAAGAGTCAGAAGACGAAAATAAGAATTTCCACAGAAGCATTCAGAGATGGTCCAGAAAGCGTACACTTTCTGTATGTGGCTAACATGTTGATCATAGTATGACTAGCTTTCTAAGTTATATTGTGTATATATCAGTCTTCCCTCATAAATATTCTATTGCAATATTAAAAAAATCAAGTTGGAAAAATGAGTTGTCTTTTCTGAAGACATACATGTAAGTAGGGACTTTGGGCACGAAAGAAATGCATTGTTTTCAGAGGACAAGAGACTAAAGAGCAGATTTAGAACACTACAGAGGGTAAATGTTTGCTATTTAAAGAAAGATGAAAGCAAATGAAAAAAAATTATGGACAGGATAATACAATGGATGAAGTTCAGTGTTTCCCCCGGCCTTGTGTTTTCACAGTGTCTGTTTTTTTAATTGCAAGGAGTACAGCTGTACCTGAAAATAGAGAAGGCTTTGGAAGAAGTCTCAGAAATTCAGTTCTGACTATGTTCATCTGAGCCAACTTGGGGCATGCTGATAGGAGATACTTCCACTCCCAAAACTTTCCTTATGATGACTCTACCTTCTACATACCTTTCCCATATGCACACGTGTTTCCATACATGTAACAAGATTACTAAAATATTAGTTTCCACTAGGTAACTGAAACATTGACTGTTTTTAATATATCCTTCCCATTTAGCAGATAGAAGTTCCACTTCAATAGAGCAGCTCTTCACATATTCTGTAGTAGAGGAGTTCAGTAGTATATGGAGTATATAATCATTACAGAAGATATATATTTGAAATATCTACTTATCAGCTAATAAATGGAGAAAATTTCTGAACCTATAATTCTGAATTTATGAAAGTATATGTCAGTGATTCAGCATGCTGTGGTCATACCTGTGGTAAGAAAATTGACCAGTTATTTAATTTTTGCATTTTAATATTAAAATTACATCTCTGGAAATATTATTTTGTAAACAGTGAGTATTTAAGTGTACCTCCTAATTGCAGTTCTGGATGAAATTGAATGAATTTCCATTTCTTTGTTATGACCGTAATTTTAAGAAACTGTGCTAGAATAAAGAAATTCAACAAAGCACTTCAATGTACTTGTAATGTGTAAAATCCTTGGCTAGGTCTTCAGATGGGTTAAACCAGAACAATTTAATTAAACTCGTTTGTACTCTAGTAATCAATACCAGCTTATGACGGGAACTTTTATGTTTATTCATTCCCTTGAATCTGCTAGAAATGCTCAAAAATTCCACATTCACGATATATGGCCTCTTGTCTAGATTTGAAGCATATCTGAAGTCTTTTATCAGTCATTATCAATCAGAGTATGTCATTCTATTCCTCATTAGAAGTCCAAAATTTGATTTAATGAAAAATTATGAGATTTTGTCTTTTATGTTTCTTCTGCGTGAAAACAAATCTTATTGGTTTGAAGTTTGGTTAGGGCTTTGGTTTGGTTTTATTTCAAACTGAATAAAAAAAAATTCTAATTGCTGCCTGGACTTACAGCTAACACCATAAATTATGGAAACCCTTGTTCAATTCATTAGTCTCAGTATCGTAACTCCAAATCTATGAACTCTTCTGAAACAGGAATCTGTCTTTCATGAAAATACAATGATATGACACTAAAAACACACACATAATTAGTTAAAGTCTCGGTTAATATTAATAGTGACCTTTAAACAAAAATATATTAATGTGCAGACAACTAGCTGTTATCAGGAATCGTTCTTTTAGAGATACCAAGTCAAGATATCTGTTTATAAACTTTATTCGTTCTTGTTACCTCAAATGTGCTTTTTGTCTGTGTCTTCCTAAGAGTCTTAGAGACCCAAACAAGCAAACATCTGAATAAAAATGGAGAGGAAAAGACTTGATGTTTCTAGGAGTTTTCATAATTGCACTCTGCCCCATTTCAATTCATTTTAATTATACTCAATTGAATTTAAATATGCTTAAGTACAACAAAGCTTCTTATTTTTGGTGTAGTGTTTCATATTGCAGAGTATATGGTTCCCTTGTATTTCCACAGAGTTTAAAAAAAATCCATTTTGTAGGTATTGATGATTGAAATGTACATAAAAAACTACGTGTCCCTATTTGGAAAATGATTATAACAAACTTTGTATGTTGAAACAATGTCAGTTGTAATATTCATTATTCATTCATGGTGATAAAATATCATTACACAGAGTTAAATAATATAGTAAATGAAGTAATAAAAATGAGAAACTAATATCAAATGGCATTCACAAATTAAAGAAAAACATAGCTTAACATTTTGTGTATATGAAATACATATTATAACACAAACTTATTGCATTATCTGGTAACATTAATGTCAAAGCCTGTGAGAAGTCCAAAATTTTATTACTTTTGCAGCTGCATTTTTGAGGTACAATAATGTTTGTCCCTTTTTAAGAAGAATTGAAACAAAGTAATGAAAAGTCCTTTGAGAGCTATTCATGGAGCAATGTTGAACAGTTAATTGCTGCTGATATTCTATGAAAAGTTAGAAGTTTAACTTTGAAAAGTTTTATTCCTTAGATATAACTCTTCCTCTTACATCTTGATATTCTTCCAGGGAAACTCCCCTCCATTTCATTTTACACCGATAATATTTTGCATTGGATAATACACTATCAATATAACTGTCATTTATGTAAGTCATGGAAATATGGGGTAATTAAAAAAATGGCATAAGAAGGATGACTTGGTGAGTAATGGATAAGAGCTTGGCTGGAAGCTCAGAGCAGACATAAGCTAGATGCAAGGACTTGAAAGAAGCATAAGCAAGCTGAAAAGAAAAAGCCTTAATACTCCATCACCCTCACAGTAAAGAATTTTTTCCTCATGTTAAGGTGGAACTTCCTGTGTTCCAGTTTGTCCCCGTTGCTCCTCGTGATCTTGCTGGGCACTGGCCTCAGCCTCTTGGCACCCACCCTTTAGATATTTATAAGCCTTGATAAATTCCCCTCTCAGCCTTCTCCAGTCTAAACAGACCCAGGTATCTCAGCCTTTCCTCAGAAGAGATATGTTCAATAATTATCTGTGTGGTCTCTCCCGGAATTCCTCGTCTTCCTTGAGCTGGGGAGGCCAGAACTGGATACAACACTTCAGACAGGGCCTCAGTAGGGCAGGGTAGAGGAGGAAGTTTTTAATGCACCCCAGGATAACATTGGTCTTCGTGGTCTCAAGGGTAGATTGCTGGTTTAAATGCAGTGCAATAGATGCAGAAACGGGCTAAACAGTGGGAAAACTTGAGTAACAGTACAGACTCTGTGATTTGAAAAAGCAAGAAAACAAATGACAAAAAAATTACTTTCTCATCTATGAAAATGTAAACCAGAACAGAAAAGATAACTAGGAAGAGAAGGCTAGACTGATAAAAATGTGTTTTGGTTTGAACTAAAGTAGGATCGGTTTTCTAACTTCAGCTAAGTCTTCTCTAAGCAAATTTAAGTATTAAGTAAGTATGTTTGTGAGACAGTGTTTCTCTCTAGCAGTGATAGCACAGGGCATTGGTATTTAGCAACGCCATAACAATACTATAGTTATTTCTATAGTAACCAAGGTCATCTTCAAGCTAATGGAGTGCTGTAAGTCAGAGGCAAAAAAAGGTCGCATTTGCACAGATGGGTGGACAGGACAGGTGACCCCAAACTAACAGAGTATTCTGTCCCATATATCATAGAATCATAGAATCACCAGTTTAGAAAAGACCCACCAGATCATTGAGTCCAACCATTCCTATCAAACACTAAACCATGCCCCTCAGCACCTCGTCCACCCGTGCCTTAAACACCTCCAGGGAAGGTGAATCAACCACTTCCCTGGGCAGCCTGCTCCAGTGCCCCATGACCCTTTCTCTGAAAATTTTTTTCCTAATGTTCAACCTAAACCTCCCCTGGAGAAGCTTGAGGCCATTCCCTCTTGTCCTGTCACCTGGGAGAAGAAGCCAGCTTCCTCCTCTCCACAACTTCCTTCTAGGTAGTTGTAGAGAGCAATGAAGTCTCCCCTCAGCCTCCTCTTCTCCAGGCTAAACAACCCCAACTCCCTCAGCCATTCCTCATAAGGCCTGTTCTCCAGCCCCCTCACCAGCTTCATTGCTCTTCTCCGGGCTTGCTGTTGTACTCAGTGTAAATCTGAGAGCTCATGACAGTCAATCTCTCTTCTTCAATGCCCAACATCCAGTGAGGACCTCATCTGTCTCTTTCCCCTGGATCCCGAGGCCATGCAGACCTGTGTCCATTTCCTGAGCCCAGCTCCCTTCTGCTGCTCACCCCTTCCCTGTGCCTGCTCTGCAGCATTTGTGGTGATGTATAGTCATAGAGAGGTGGGGGCACAAGTAATATATTTTTGTTGTTGTTATTATTATTATTCTTTCATTAAAGCTGTTTTAGTTTTAATTTCCAACCTGCAAGTCTTTTACTCTCATTTTCTCTTTCCCTGGGGCTGGAAGAGAAGGGAATTCAGAGCCGAACTGCTCAATTTTATCTGACAAAATTGGTCAGGATGGGCTAAACTTTGACAAGTGTAGAGCCTCTTTGACAGTGTTTCTGAAAAAGTTTTCTATTACAGCAGGACTTTCATGATAAGCAGGGTCAGGGTGTAGGGAGCAGGGAGATAATTTTATTCTACTCATGAAATAATTACTTTTAATTTTTGGACATTTAGTGACATTGTAGTCACTCATAAATTTTCTTAATGTGCTTGCTAATCTTCCAGTGGTTTAAACTGTGTATATTCAAGTGTGTGACGCCAGTTATTTTCACGGCAGTGAGTACTTCCATAACATCTAGGTATTACACAGAGTCTGGATATCTTGCTGACAGGATGCTGGCTAAAAATGATAGAAAAAAGTCTTTTATGTCAGATTCCAAATATAAAGGAGAAAGTGAAAAATATCCACAGCGCTGTTTGAAAGGTCTCTCCTGTTATATTCTTGATGCTTTTGCACAAATTTATCCCTAAGAATACAGTAGACTTTTGTCAGTACGAACAGGCATCTTTGTTTTTCATTTCAAAAGCAGGTAAAGGTAGTGCTCTGAAAGGATTCATGACTACAACACTACAAACCCAAAAGCAACAAATGAGCAAAACAGAACCAAAACAACCAACAAAAAGCCTTAGAAATTTACCACTCATTTTCTTCATACTTAAATGTATTGTTTTATTCACTGATAACTACAGATTTATAGCTTCTCTTTCCATTCCTCCTAACAAGACTAAAGTTGCTTTCTCCTTTATCAGTCAGGACTGTTCTTTCCTCATAAACTTGTAGGCTTTGTTTCTTGTATGTTCATATTATATGAAAAGCTTTCTCTGAACCTGTACATCAAACCATGCATTTCATCCTATGCGAAGTTCTCCCACTGCCCTCACTTCCTTTCAGTGTACTTTCTGCATCAGTCAGAGATGATAACAAAAAGAGATATCTACCAAATTCATTTAATTTTTCCATCTCCTTTTTAGTTTTCTGTGGTCACGTTAAAATAAGTTGCTTACGTTATTGTTATGAATTGCTTCTATGACATATCTACATCTTTATTTGGATTAAAAAACAGAATAGGATCTATGATTTTATATACAGAAGAACCAAACTATTTCAAAAGGTTGAGCTCTGTATTATAGTTTGCATGTATTTATGCTTATGTTTAAGTAATGAAGTCAAACAAAGCTTTTATGCAATCTATTCTCATATATGGAAAAAGAGTATTAATATACTAATTCAAAATAGGAAAATTATATGGCTTTTTATGGGTAACATATATTCTACACTTAAATTCAAAATGTAAAATTGGCAGATGGACAGACAGGAATGGATATATAAAGGAATAATGACAGAATTTTGCTCAGCATACTAGGAAATCTTCATATGCCATTTATGTGCTGGATGGAAAATTTCACTCCAGTATTTACTCCAGTGAAAAACAGTATGTTTCCATGCAAAAGGTAATGATTTAAAAAAATAGTTTATTTTGAAGTATGGGTCTTCAACTACTTGAGAAACACAAACATTGATCAGTTGTAAGTGCCAACAAGAGACTTACAGTGAAACAAATGATAGAAAACACAAGATTATAAGGCAAAGAAACAAAATTCTGAATAAAAAGCAAGTGAGTGCCTCTGCTTCAGGTATTCTTTTGCTGAACATCTTTTCCTGGCCCAAGGAATAAGTTCAACAGCAGTTTGTTCCCATGATGCTTGTAGTAATTTTCTGACTTGTTGGATGAAAATGCTTGAAGGCATTGGCTTTCTTCCTCCAATCAACTGAACAAATCAATTCCAATATTCACGGTCAGCTTGGGGTCTCTTCATCAAAGTCTACCATCAATTTTGCCTCATTATATGTAGCACACGGAAATGTGGTTGCTGATTTGAGATAGCTTTAAAACATCTGGTTTGTAAACATGAAACCATTCCAGGCAGTACTGTTTGGTTATGAATAATTCAGTACTCCAGGGTTTAGTCTGTACCTTATCTAGACAGCAGAATTTTATAAGTCCTAGGAGTCAGCAGTTATTTATAGAGATAAGCATATTTTTTTTTTCTTTTCTGGAGAACCTTACTCGGGTTCAAGCTCTCAATCTATTTAAATAAGATGATCAATTTCAGTATGTGCAGAGTCTGGTTAAACGCCAACAGCAGCAACAACAAGAAGCATTTAAGAAAACTGTAATGAAAGCATCCTTATTCACCTAAATTCAGTAATCAATAATCCTTTACTCTGACATAAAACAGTGTTTTATCATACTCCTCTCCAAGGTGAGTACAAAAGTTTAATTCGAAGTCTTTTAAGTCCAGCAGGTATGAGGTATAGACCTTTTGCCACATATGTCAATGCCAGAGTGAATCAGGAACCAGAAACCACATCTTTGTAACACAGGTCTGGACTAAAAAACCGCTCCACGGAACAATTGATTGTATGAGTACCAGGGACAATAGTACTGAAAAGAGGTTCCTAGCTCAAAATCTATAGTCCATCGACACTGCACAATACATAATATCTTTGCTCTCTTAGTTTTTCCTGCCTCAGGAAAAAAAAAATTAAAAAAGAAAGAAAAAATGCGGAAAAAGTCACTCTTGATCTACAATGTAGAGGCTAAAGTGTAAAGGAGTTCAACTAGTACCCCTTATACTGGAATAACTAGTGCTGTCTCCACTTAATCAATCCCTAGGAACATAAACTCAGATAAGGAGTGAAAAGGATTTCCAAAGAAAAGTGTCTATTCTTTGAGCAGCAAAATCGATAAGGTGTATTCTCCCATAGGTTTGATTCCTGTAGAATTTTATGCATGTCTATCTAGGCCCTAAATGAAGCTGGCAACTCTTCTCACTGCTGAAACACACGTAACATCCTTGCACCCACTGGATTATTTGAAGCCCAGTCTAGAGAAACTCACACTATGCATTTTCTTCATAGGGTCTCCCATTAGATTCACTGGCAAAGGCTCTCTCTTCACCTGAGGAATTCCAGTTTTTATACCATTTGTAAATTGTTACTAATATCGAGATTTCTACTTACCTGTTTTGTTTAGTAGATTTTGACTACAGGATGGGAGAGAGGAAACAGACACGAATATGAGTTAAACAGAACCACACACAGAAACATACACACACACACACATACACACACGTGTTCTCAGTATCTATATGCACGTTATACTAAGAAAACTGTGCTAGAGTTTCACCCCAGGACATAACCACAGTCAAAGTTAGTTAATGACTTCCTATAAGGCATCAGAAAAATAGTCTCTAGTCAGCTGAAACTTACATTGAAAATCCTCTGCAGTAGTTCTTTCCTTTTGTGTGAATATGAGTATTTGAATTAAAATTCAGAATATTTAACTGTTATTTAGGCTCAAATTATTTCAATTACTTATTTAACCAGTTTTTAAGCATAGATACAGTCCTATAACTCATCTTCTGATGACCACATAAAAATGAATATCAAAGATGTTTTGATGTTAATGCATATTCGTTACATGCTTTAATTTCACTTGGACCTGATGAACTCAAATCTTCTTGTACTGTTTTTAACCAGATTCCACATTCTACATTTTGTAAATCCTCATTTTTTATGCTCATAAAATCCTGTACAAAAGTCTTCCACACAAATAAAAATGGATATTTGAACAGTTAGAAGAAGCAGATTTAATCTTTTGTCTTCTGATATTTCTGGTTAAAACACAGCTATTACTGTGTAAGTAAATGAGCTAATTTGTTATGGGTAATTAACTGGTCAGATATCTGCAAGGAATTGTTCAATAGTCTTAAGCATTTTGTGTAGATTACCATTAAACCAAGTTTATAGTGTATTAAAAGTCTTAGTGCAATTTAGCAAAGCACATTTTTCAACATTTCCTAGAGTCATGAAGGAAAAATAATCAATACCAAAAGACTCTAACTGAGCTAAGAAAAGTGTAATGAAAGCCAATATCTGGAGTTTAAATTAAGAGTAATTCTAGTCAGAAATATGACATAACACTTCAATAACTGATCAGATATTGGGAGTGATATATTCTTCACCTCCTCTGAAGGAAAATCTTCCTTCATAATAATATAAGCTATTGCATACAATACAGGAGTAACTGGGTTAAATTATCGTACCTGTGTTATAAAAGAGGTCAAACTTTATAACTTGATGGTCCTTCCTAGTTTTAAGATGAAATTTTCTGCTGCACTCAGATACATTTAATGGTTTTGAATCTGCAAAGTATTAGGGTGGCTGAATGTCTGTGAATTGAAAAAATAACCACTACTAATTTAATGTATTAAGAAATGAACTTTCCCTTTTTGTACTCTGTTTTGCTAAGTTCTTTTCCTCATCAATATTTGCTCTTCATAGGGGATACTTGTCTTCTTGGTTACGTGTTTTTTTGTCTCCTACAGTGTATCAGTGTCACTTCAGTTAGCATAGTCGTAGTACTAGGGGCTGTGGAAACAGAGTGCCTTAGTCTGTGATTAATGCAACGTGCTAATTATGATTTTTTTTTCAATTTGAGCTCTAGGACTGTCAAATCTCTCACTTTGATCTTCATTGTATTTACCTCAAAAGCCCTCTAAAAGTGCCATTAAAACATCCTTAACTTACCAGAAAGAATGGGGTTTTTTTTCAGTAATGGCATTAATCCTAGCCAAGATTTGTTTATACATTTTGCAAATTTCAGAAATATTTTACTTGAAGAAACTGAAATAATGCCTTTTTCATTATAATCTAGGGTGTGAGGTCCCATAGTGGTTTATTATTAATGGGTGCACTGTTTTTTAAAAAAAAAGCATTACTCAGAAAATCACAAAGTTCAAATGTTTCACCTTTGCATAAATTCAAACCATATCAGATCTAAAAAAAAACCTTGAAAGCAAGCCACACACATTTTTTCTTACATCCTCTTCATGCAAGGTAGAATAAAGGATACATGCCCAGGCCATTTTACTCATCGGCTATTCTTAGAGTTTTGACTTACAAGCTATTAGTGTTGTAGAAAGGTGCATTATTGTGCAGGGCACACATAGGTATAAAACAAGGTCAGTGTGCAGTGCTTCACTAACATGCTACAATTCCTGGGTGATATTCATCTAGTCACTTGAATGGGTCATAGGAGGACTTAAATGTAAACAGAAAATTCATTCTTAGTAAAAAAACCATTCTCCAGGTTCATGTCTTAACACAATCTGAAAGAAACAGCAATCATAAACAAAGGATGTAAAGGGTGGAATCCAATCTGACAGTTCTGAGATTTATTAGGGAGATTAGGGAGAAAGCAAAGATCACTATTTGAATTTTTATTTTTGTTTATATTGTCCTTATATTTATTCACTTTTTATGTCTAAAATGTTATATTATAAGGGTGGTAACAGCATAAGTGCTAGTACAAAAATTTAGTGAAAAAACATATCATTATCACTTAGATCAACAGTGAATATCTTATAGAAAACAAGGATTGCATAAAATACCTTTGTTCACTCTTGACTTTGCTATGCTGAAGGGAAGTCTTAACAATGCCAAGATTATCAGCCTGGCTGCAGCTAAACACATTCATAAGCATAGAACAACCACACATCAGTAAGATCTTTAACTGACAGTCTCACCGCATTTCAATAATGCTTCATCTTCAAGATCTGCCTGCATTACAGTGAATCCTGTTCTCTCACCACAGGATGTGAAATTCTTTGTGTGTGGTTTGTGTGTGCATAGCTTTCAAGGAAATGAACATAATCAGAATAAGCCATCTGTAATTAACTAAAGATTGTAGTGAAAGGATCTATGGAATGAATGAGTAGTTCCCTTTTTGGTTAATTGTTAAAGTAACATAATCTAAAATTCCAACACAATACATTTCCAAAACATAGAAGTTCTGGTTTGCTTTAGCAAAAATATGTTAACTGAATATGGTGAGCTTACAAGGAGAATGACAGTGCCTTTTACGGGTAAGCTTTTGCCATCTGCTGCGATGATTTATTCATTCTAAGGAAAAGGCAGGTGAAAGTACAGAAGGGAGATAAATAGCAACAGATATATGCTGAATTGGGCTGTGATTGTGCAAACTGTTTCAATGTTAATGCTGATGTTGAGGCAATTGTTATCATTCAAATGGTATGAAGACGTGCTATTATGTGTACTTGAGGTGCAAAATATTGAAGATAAAATGCAGAAGATCTATTTTTAGGCAAGTAATGATTTCCACTCTGGCTTTAGATATTCATCCCTTATTATGGATAATATTATAAAATATTTATGTATACTTTGGCCTTTCATACAGAGCAAATTCTAAGGACAAATTCTGATGAAAGAACTCTGCATCAAAGATTCCTGGGAGCTGTGAAGATTTTGCAATAAGTTTGCCTTATTTCTAAGTCTGTACTATTGAGTCATTTTCCTACAGTTTACTGGGCTAGATAGATCTTTGTGTGCCTGTGGTTTGTACGTGAATAGCCTTCAAGGAAATGAAGGTAATCAGAACAATACATCCTGTATAGCTGTTCCTTTGTGGAAATAAAGGTCCAAAAATCAAGACCCTGGAATTTTAAATGAAAGTTAGTGCAACCAAGTTCATGAGTTTTATCTGATGATAATTTTATTATTGTCATATTCCATTATTTGCACTGGGATAGTTACTATTCTTTATAGAATCATAGAATGGTTTGGTTTGGAAGGGTCATCAAAGATCATCCAGTTCCAACTTGCCTGCCATGGGAAGGGCCACCTCTACCAAATCAGGTTGCTTGAAGCTGCATACAGCCTGGCCTTGAACAGTTCCAGGAAAGGGGGATACACAACTTCCCTGGGCAAACAGTTCCAGTGCCTCACTACCCTCATAGAAAAGATTTTTTTTCCTTTTTTTCTAATCTAAATGCTGGAGCATGTGCAAAGAAGGGCAGTGAAGCTAATTAAAATCCTAGAGAATAAATCTTACGGGAAGTATCTGAGTGTACAGGCTGCCCAAGGAAGTCATTATGTCACTATCTCTGGAGGTATTTAAGAGACCAGTAGATGCAGTGTTTAGGGATGGGGTCTATTGCTGAACTTGGCAGTTAAGTTTTATAGTTGGATTTGATGATCTTAACGGTTTTTTCCAACCTAAATAATTCTGTGATTCTATGATTGCTTATTTCCCTTTTTAAAAATGAGGGTTATATTTCCTCTTTTCCCACCAACTGCCACCACTTCTCAGAGATTATGGGTAGTGGTTTAGCAGTTTCATCTGTCAACTCTCTCAGGACCCGTGGATGAGGTCCCATGGACTTGTGTACTTTCAGGTTCGTTAGACAGTCTCAAACCTAGTCTTCTACAGTGAATGTTTCTTTGATCTACCAGTCCCTGCCTTTGCCTTCTGTGACTTGGGTGGCATGGCTTGAGCAGAAGACTGTTGAACGAGATGCCAGTGGTATCTCAATTCGATGTGTCTAAATTAAACACAAATTACTGTTTATAACACATATTACTCTGAGTTCCAGTAAATGAATGTGGCTTATTAAACAAAGCAAATGGTAGAATAATCTAAATAGTCATCTGCCATACAGCTGTATTTCCTTATCTTGTCAGCATAAAAAACTAGTGGTGTAATAAAACATAGACAAGGCAAAACCAGCATCCGCGTGGAGCTGAAAGTGTGTTGAGGCTGCTTCTAAACCTAAACTGCTGGCAAGAGCATGAGCACTGTGAAAGTAAAGGCTCCCTGTGAGCATGTTCCAGCATTAGTCCCAGTCAACACTCTAGTGATAGGAGCACTGGAGAGCTTGCAGGATCTTTCTTCTGCTGGTTGCAGTCTGCATGTATAGGCTTGACAGGACTATATGATGTGTTTTCTTCTGCCCCTCTGTGCTTTAACTTCTACTCTTCTCAATATTTTTGTTTCTGCAGGAGATGAAGGAAAGTGCATCTACTTAGAAATCTGCTTTTCTAAGGAGATGGAAAACAGATTCAGTCGATGGGAACTAGAAACACTACATTTCCATCCACAAGGCCACTTACATGAATATGTAGTTATCTGTCTGTCTGTCACTTTAAAACAAGAGAAGAGTTAGTTGCACCGAATCTGTTTCTGAGATGGAAGAATTTTGTCTTTTGGAAAGAAAGCTAAGAAAACTCTGGGCTTTTTCCTCTGCTCCTGTCCTTAACGCTTTTTTGGTGCAGAATTTTTCATGTGTCATAGCAGGCGTCAGCAGATGTAATTATCTTTTGTTATTTCATAGCACAGTTTATGCTTCTATATTCAATTATTACAATTGCTAAATTAAAGTATTTTATGCATTAATCATGTAAAAATATTAGCACAGTGATTCTAAGCCTTTAAAAAGTTCCATTTGTCATAGTATAAGGGGAATTAAGCTGGATAAAAACATTATCTGTGAAAATAAGCATGATTCACCAAGATGCAGGGTTTTTGCTGTTTCCTTCTGTGAGCTAAAGAGGATCCTTTTACTGCTGATATACTGCTGATATTAACTAATTCCTCTTAAACTATTATGATTAAAAAACCCTAAAGAATATATTCCAAATAAAAATAGATCCTAAGAGGCATTCATGTTTTCTTTGAAGTGCTCTCTGACCCACGGGAAAAATTTATTTCCAAGTACTTCTCTAAGCACTAAAGGAAAATGAAGAGATCAGAGCTTTCTAGGCTCTGTAAAACATTTAGTTATTTACAAAAGATTCAAAAATGATAATTTAAATTTCCCAAGAAGTAGGAGTAAATAACAGGGGTTTATTTATTTAAAATTACAGTATTGGAATGATACCTGACATTTACAGTTTGAGGTGGAGAAATTACAAAAGACAAAACATAGAAAAGGTTACGAAGAAAAATGAGGATCTTTTTAAAAGCATCTTTTTAAAAAAATAATAAAATAAACTGCATCGGAATGGAAATGTGGGAGATGATAACTACCTTCATACGAAAACACCCTTCCTTTCCTGTAGACACAAAAGAAGTAGGGGTTTGACCCAGTTTGGCCGATTTTGGAAAAATTAGGTATACTTTTTTATGGGAATGCAAGAATCCTTCTCTTGAGTCAGTTTCAACAATTTGAATTCTTTCAAACATGAATCCAATTTAGTTTGCCTGAAAGTTCTTCCATCCAGCTACCACACCTCCCAAATGCACACTTTGGAAGCTCTGTAACTAGCCTTACTACAGTGTCTAGGGTAAAGGTGTTTTTGTATTATTCATCTGCCTCTACTGAAATCAATGAAAGAAGCTTCTGTTTGCTGGACAACAGCTGTAACATCATTATTAAATCCTCTCCAGTACCCTATTTTAATCAATAGGTCAAGAGATCTTGACAGTCTGTATTTTTACTAATATTGATCTTGATGACCAAGATGGTGCCCTCAAGTCTAACCATTGATTCAAAGAGTCAGAACTGTCAAGTTGGAGGCCAGATTTATGCTATTAAATACATTGGAGATTGCAATTAAAGACAATATTACACTGTCACATTTTTCATCACAAGCAAAGACTCTTCCCACATATATTAAAAATAAAATGAAATGCACAGATATACTGGAGATATGTGCACTCTATTTATAGACTACATTCAAAATTGAATCACGATCTCTAACATAAGCTGATGTCCTTCTATTTTTCCTGAATTTAAAAATGTAAGAAAATATATTTTAGGAATTGATTTTTTTAGTTGCATTCCCTCCCTCAATTGCAATTTATTTTTGAGAATCCCAATCAGAATACTTTTTTTTTAAACAAACCACTGAATACTGGTTCAGAATCTCAAAAGACATATAGACAAAGAAGGAGAGAGGATAGATGTATGAATAGAATATTATCTATATAATAGTGTGCAAGGAATAGACCTGTTTTGCTATAAAGTTTTAGCATTACTACAGAAATATACTGGGCCTATATTTAGGTTTTCACAATTGCCAGTTTTAAACACTGTCACTTTCTACTTTTACTTGCATTTTTTTGGCTTTACAAGTTGTTTTGACCTAAAAATCAGCACATTTACTGCTATAAGCAACATTTTGGAAAGTTTCAAGAGAATGGGAGTTTCAAGAAAACAGGTTATTAAGATTTAACCTAACTGGAAAATTGAGTTTCAGTAATGTTCCTACAATTTCTTGAAACTCAGAAGTGATTTTCTACCTAACTTTTATATTTTCTGTGGTGTTAAACCTCAAAATTTATATTCCAGATAACTGTCAGCATATGTACATTGAACTTGCTCTAATTAAGTGCATTTCCCTTTAGGGACTAAAAATGGTCATATGACTGGTTTCTTCAGTGGAGCTGAAAGATGAGAAATAGTCAGAATATAACAATGTCACCATCTTTAAATGTGTATTCATTTCTAAATCTTATGCAAATAATGAAGTTTGAGTTTAGCTAACTGGATAATGATTTTTTGAAGACTTACGCTTTTTTTTTTCCGAAGTGACTGAGTTGAAAAAGCATCAAGCGCATACTACAAACCACCCTTCTACATGGACAATGTCAGAAAAGAGTTCATTTGTTATCTTTATTGGCTGTGATTGAAGGGTCAGGATTTGAAAGATTTTAATTTCTTTTTCTTTCCTTTTGACTTTCAAAGACAGCTGAAGAAATAAAAGCATAAATAGCAGAAAATTGAATTTAATTTCAAGCTTATCTGTCTAGATATAAAGATGTTTTATTCAAAATGTATAGCCATATAAAAAGTCATCTCACCTTCTTAGAATTCTCCCATTAATTAAGAAAACTATTACTTATAAATCAAATAAAGTCAGGACATTCCAAAAGAGAACAAACAGATAACGTATAAGTGGTGCACATTTCAAATTTAAAACAAGAAAGATTTTTATGCTGCTATATGTATTTTAACATCTCTCCCCACAATGGATGTAAAGAAAGAGGAGTGTAATGATTGCTGAGAATTTCATATGGCGATTGACAGTGTGACAGATGATCAATATAAGTGGCAAGACAAAACAAGCCCAGTCAAATAGATACATGCTCCAAATATGGTAGTTTTTCAGGTAGATCCACAATAAATATCCAGTGCAGGATATGGATGATATCCAAGTTGTAGTTAGTTCTATTTGCACAAGTACAGTGAGTAGAGAAAAAAAACAACTTTTCATGTTACGAAGGTCACAGTAATCTTAATATAGATTTTTGCAGCTAATTTTGAGTAAATCATGTTTTCGTCCAACTATTAGCACTGCTTTGTGTTATATTCCATCCAAGGACAGTCCTTATATTATTTCATCTCCAATTTAAAGAAAATATCTTAATTCAAGTGGGGTTAATAGATGACAGTATTATGAAATTTATGTTGTTTTTAAAGGAATATCAAAATCAATTCCCCTTTTAGAATGTATTTGAAATTATGAACTGATTCCATTTAGCTTTGCATGTATGTATTAAATTGCTGTTATTTGATAAATCTATAATAATCTATAACCGAAATGTTTTCTAAAGAGAAGAAAAAGCTTATCCCTTTGTGAATGCAGCATCATTCATTGAACACAGCATCATTCACTAACTCAGCCCACAGCTATTATTGGCTAACTTGTAACCTCTGTGTTACTATGGTCTATGTACTAGTTGTAATAATGAAAATTCATATAATACTATATTTTTGGTTTATGTTAATAACAAGCATGTTTATTTAAATAGTAGTGATTTTAGATAAATACATTACTCGCATAAAACCTCATAGCCAGATAGGACAATTTATTTACATGAAACACGTTTCCAAGAATAGATTCATTTTTCTGGTCATTAATGGTTATTCTGGGTATGTGGAAAGACCTGTACAAAAAATCCTTCATTGTAGCTTTTTGCTTTTTTTTACTATTAGTAATTTTCAGTTAAGAAATAAATATAAGAATTGTTTTAGTTTTGTACCTACATGAGCACACCTCCAAACAAACTTCTCTATCTGCTCACTTTGTAACTGTTAGTATGTGTTGTGAACATAAATTAAAATTGTTTTATCTTTTTCACAACAAATTGCTTCTTCACTTATATAGCAGAAAGAGGCATGTGTGCTCATCTTATGCAACAATGAAGAACCAACGGCTTTCTAAAAGTTAAGGACACGGGCATGTATAGGAAGAGTAATTTGCTAACGTGTCTTCTGGAAATTTTGTTTAGGGGCAGGTGCGTTCCAGTTTCACATGTTGAAATTAATATGCTGCAAATATTTATATTATTAGATAGATTTATTAAATTAAGAGTCCTTTCATAAAATTGTGAGACTTTCTACAATACTTTCTTCAATGTGCTCATGGCAAACTTAATTAGAGTATTCCCTAAATCCAATGATCAAATACATTGTATGTTGGCTCCTCTACCTCACTCTCATGCATATTCAAAATAAAATCTAATTTATTTTGTAATTCTCTTGTCTTATCAAGTCAAAATCAAAATTTGGAAAATTTTGTTTTTGTATATCCAGAGTTACAGGATGACATTTTAAAAAGCCAATGAATCTGTCATTCAAAAAGGAGAAACTTGTTAAGGAGGCAATTCCTTTCAAGAGGGATGCAACTTGAATTTTAAGCAGATGACCTGCTGCGTCTGCTTCATAATTCTTACAATGAATCTATGTAGGTTTCATTTCTGTCTGCTAATGTGACTCAACTTGTTGTACATAAAAGTGTTATAAATATTGATGATAATTGTTAATCATGATACAGTGTTCCATGTTAGCAGCTCATATATTCAGAAGATAATTCTGGTCCTTGGGAAATGTCAATCAATCATGAGAAGGTCCCCTGCTGAGCAAAGGTGAGGGGAAAGAAAAAGTAAAATAAAGAGAAAAGGAAGGGTGGGAAAAGGAAACAAACACATCAGCATTTTGATTCAAAGTACTAGAACAGTTTTGATATAAATTACTTGACTGTTCTCTCTATCTATCTGGTTTATAACATGGTTTTGAAACAGATTTCTTTTTAAGGACACAAAATAGAGAATCCCAGTCCAGGAGTGCAGGGTCTCCAGCCCCTGAAGGGGACACAAAGAGCAACAGACAGTTCTTTGGAGAGCTTCAAAGCACAAGCATGGTAGGGATGCTAATTACAGAGTAACCTACCCACTATAGGCCATATAGAATCATAGAATCATAGAATAACCAGGTTGGAAGTGGATCGTGGAGTCCAACCATTACTATCAAACACTAAACCATGCCCCTCAGCACCTCGTCCACCCGTGCCTTAAACACTTCCAGGGAAGGTGAATCAACCACCTCCCTGGGCAGCCTGTTCCAGTGCCCAATAATCCTTTCTGTGAAAAAAATTTTCCTAATGTCCAGCCTAAATCTCCCCTGGCAGAGCTTGTGGCCATTTCTTCTCGTCCTGTCTCCTGTCACTTGGGAGAAGAGGCCAGCTCCCTCCTCTCCACAACCTCCTTTCAGGTGGTTGTAGAGAGCAATGAGGTCTCCCCTCAGCCTCCTCCTCTCCAGGCTAAACAACCCCAGCTCTCTCAGCTGCTCCTCATAAGGCCTGTTCTCCAGACCCTTCACCAGCTTCGTTGCTCTTCTCTGGACTCGCTCCAGAGTCTCAACATCCTTCTTGTGGTGAGGGGCCCAGAACTGAACACAGGATTCAAGGTGCGGTCTCACCAGTGCCAAGTACAGAGGGAGAATAACCTCCCTGGACCTGCTGGTCACGCCGTTTCTGATACAAGCCAAGATGCCATTGGCCTTCTTGGCCACCTGGGCACACTGCTGGCTCATGTTCAGTCACTGTCAACCAACACCCCCAGGTCCTTCTCCTCCTGGCAGCTTTCTAGACAGACTTCTAGTCTGTAGCACTGCATAGGGTTGTTGTGCCCCAAGTGCAGGACCCGGCATTTGGACTCTGCCCAGCGGTCCCGCCTGTTCAGATCCCTTTGCAGAGCTGCTCTTATTCATGTAGGGAACTTGACAAACTCTTTGACACACTGATCTTGCCCTACTGTGCTAAACTAATTCCTAATGTATATTACTCCTTAATTTGCCTTAGTAAACTACAAGGAAGCCTAAAAAATATACATTGGGCTAACTGATTGTACTTGGTTTGGGTTTCTTCATACTATCTGATATAGTGCCATATTTTGCATTAGTAATGAAAACAGCATGGATAACATAGGGATGTTTTAGTTATTGCTGAGCATTGTTTGCACAGTGTCAAGGTCTTTTCTACTTCTCAGACAGTTCTACCAGTGCGTAGGCTAGGGGTGCACTAGGACTAGACCTCTGGGCCACATAGACCTAATCCAGTATTGCCCTTTGCGGTACCTCCACAGTTCTTGCCTCCAACTAGATGTTGCACTGCTGATCACCTCCCTCTGGGTGCGACCATTCAGCCAGTTTTTAACCCACCTCAATGTCTGCTCATTCAGCCAGTATATCAAAAGCTTCTCTAAGAGGATATTATGGCAGAGGTATTACTGAATTCCAAGTAGAAAATACCCACTGCTCTCCTCCCCTCTGCCAGGCCACTTATTTCATCATGGAATTTTATCAGACTGGTCATGCATGACCTCCCTTTGGTGAAGCTATGCTGACTACTCATGATTATTTTCTGTCCTTCATATGCCTGGAAATGATTTCCAGGATTAGCTGCTCTGTTACATCCCCAGAGATTGAGATGAAGCTGACCAGCCTGTAGTTCGCTGAGTGGTTGATACATTGTTAGCAGAGTAATATTATTAATATTTTTATGACTTGTGTCACAAGATGAGCTGGAGATGCTGTTTTACTTGATGATATTTGTCCATGCATTAGTAACATGGTGTGTTCAAAAACGTATCAAAGCAAGTCTGAATATCCAAGAGTGTTCTAGCATTATTTATTTGGAAATCACTGAGACATTTAAAAAAAAAAGGAAAAGGTAAACCATGAAAAGCACACAGAGATACTTGCCTGTGCTTAGCTGAGCCAGATATTTTCATCTGAATCTATAAAGGATTGTTTCCCAGTGTAGCAGTATTTATTATCTTCATTTTACTGCAGCCTTTATCAGAGGTGAACTGGTAGAACAGAGAAGCAAGGGAAGGAGAAATGGAGGAAGGAGAGAAGGGCAGAAAGGGAGCAATTCAGAACACCAGTAGTGAGGAGAAGGAAAGAACTCACGGGCTCTTTGGGTCAGACAGTTGCACTAGCTGCAATCTGAGTAGGTTTTGAAACAGGGTGGTGCGGGAAGAGGGTCAAGA
This sequence comes from Clamator glandarius, assembly GCA_033459285.1. Taxonomy (NCBI): domain Eukaryota; kingdom Metazoa; phylum Chordata; class Aves; order Cuculiformes; family Cuculidae; genus Clamator; species Clamator glandarius. The sequence goes on from JAUNZM010000174.1 coordinate 1,121,242, forward strand.
GGACAACTGCAGACACTTACTGCTTCTAGGGTGATGGCGGGGGCTTCAGTTCTTTGCCTAGTCAGATGGGCTCCCTTTAAGGACGCAATGAAAAGAATGACTTTATGCAGACATTCATATGCATTGCAGTAACATTTTTAATACAAATGAATGTCTTTGGTGTTCACCTTATAATTGTTCTAAACCTGGGATCTGGTCCAAATCAGTACACTTTTAGTATTACAATTTCAATGTGTCTAACTAAACTGATATTTTTAGAACAAAATTTTACTATTCTTAAAGCATTCAAAGCACATATCTTCCCCCTGCACATCTATTTTGTAATCAGTGTACTCTGTTGATATTCCTTAAATTCCTGTATGACTGACCACAAAATGTATCTCTGATTTTTATCTTGTTTACTCTACCTATGTTGAACGCACATAGAACCATGATATCCATGTGTCAATTCCCAATGTAACTATTCAATGGCTTGAGTAGAAAATGATGTGAATGATGAAGCAAAGCCACAGTGGCAATTGGTTAGCAGCTAAACCCTCTTCACTCTGTGATTATCACAATGCTGTACTGCAGCACCTTCGTCTAGATTAGAAGGCGATTCATTTGACTTTCCTGATTTGTTTTTGGTTTTGGTTTTTTTTTTTATTTACAGGAACTATATATTGTCTGTTCTTTACTTCTGCATTATCTATTCTCTTTGAGTGACTTATTAAGAAATGCTGTTTCCCTTGCAGCACTAATAGACCATTCTTTTCTAGCTGAAGGGACTCTGCTATCTGAAGAGCAGCATGTTCCCAAAGTGAAGTATGGTGACAGGCAGGAGATTTTATTTTGTTTACCTTTTAGACAGAGATTCACTGTTTGACTTCATGCAAATCACTTAGGAGGTTCAAATTTACAAGCATTTGCACAATATTTGAGTGTCTTAATTTTGTTACCTACCACAGAGTTTTGTTCTGAGAGGCGCTCAACACAGAGAACAGCAGTTAAATGCAGTGAGAGCTGTAGGTACTTGACATATCCAAAATTTATAATAGAATTAAAGGGTTTCAAAATTAAAATCTTAAAACCCCTGGTGATTTCAAATTTTTTTTTAATGATACTATTCCTTGATTTCTATATATGCAAAGAGAAAATAGTCTTCACAAGGTCTGTTGGTTGAAAGTGCTTCTAAAACTGTTTAGTATTGCTTGTGTTATAAAATGAAATAGTAACTTAGCCATGTTAATATTATTGTTACACATACTGGAAGTGTAACAGAAAAGACCAGATGGAAATAACCCAACTGAAACTTAGACTCAGTTTGCTAGGTTGTGGCTATTCAACAGGACATCTAATAAACAAGATTGAGTTAGTCTTCACTGAACATTGATTCACATTATTGGGTGTCTGATAAGTCAAACCAAAATATTAATTATTCATAATCCTGTCTTTCCTCCTAGAACGTGTCATACATCTGTGAAAATTCATGTATAGTTACAAAGGGGAAAAAAACCCCAAACCATCCCATTAAATAGATTTGAAAATAAGTACTTTGCCACAATGAAAAAGAGAGAACAGAATATCATAAATACCACATATATCACCACCAGCAAGTATATGTATGATTAATAAAGTGACTATATATGTACAACCATCTATTAAAACTACTATCAGCTATCAATAATATAGTATCAATCAATACTATGGTGGCAGTCAATAAAAGCAAAAATCATTCATAGAGCAACAATCAGTATAACAACCAATAAAAGCAACAACCAAGTAGATATATGCTATTACAGATTACTACAGATTTAATATTAGTGAAACAACTTATCACCAATAGAACAGCAGATACACTTAACGATAGATTACTTATGGGGAGGACAAATCAATCATCAAGAAAAACCTAGGCATCCCAGAGATAGAAGGACAAACTAAACCAGCCCCAAAGTGGGCCTTAATAGGGCACCAATAAGGTAAAAGTTGGAGTTTCACTTCAAACTGTATCCACATCATGAAATCGGGAGTAAGACTATGAGATCTTGTAGAAAGTTTTACTGAATTCAATTTGTTTAGTAAAATAAAAGTGCGTACAGCATGGGAAGTTTGCAGAGAAAGGCTCCATTTAGAATAAAAATTAAGCCCTTTTCATACTGAAGAGATGTAAGTGGGGTTAGGACACTACCACTCTGGGTAGCAAATAGGTGCTGTTGATGCCTATTCTTGACTTGTAATGGCCAGTAGGTGATGATGTCCCTGTTCTTCCAGGCCAATCTTGTTTTCCCAGACTGCTTACACTTCTTTCTGACAATAAACTGCCATTACAGTTTCTTGGGGCTTGCGCTTACTGATGATATCTCAGGCTGTCACCTATTTTTGGATACCCCACCTGTGCTTCAAAGAGGTCAGCTGCACTTTTCAAGGATCTGAAACCCAAGTTTTCTGATACCAAGGCCTAGTTCCTAGGCTAGCAGCTCTCAGGCTGGCAGGCATTTTCTTTTCTTAGTAATATTCACCTTGCTAACCAGGCTACCATTTTGGATACTTTAATCAAAAAGTTACAGTATTAGTTATGATTTAAAATAAAACCCCAAGCTCAAGCACAAATCACTGTTATTAAAATTCTGCAGGCTTCTCTACTGATGCTAGAAAAACAGGAAAAAGAAGCTAAATATTACACCACCTACAAACATTTGCCCAGTGGGCAAATGGTCTTCTTTTAGAGCCGAATGTGTGTTCTGAAATATTCATGTACAAAGTTGGAAATTTTTCTGCTCTAGAATTCTGCTCTTTGAAAATCTGCACCTAAGCAAGTATTTTTTTCTGTTACAGAGCTCAACAGTTTTCTGGAAATTCTTGTTATAACTTTCATCTTTATTGGCATTGACTGCTAGTGACCTTTCACTTGCCAGCTCATCCATCCATGTTTTCCCTCCTGGGAAAATGGGTATTTACCCTATCGTGAAAAACACATTGATATACTTCAGACAGCACCAGTGCTAAGTGTTACAGATACTACAGTGACAACTATTATTCTTATTTTAATGCTGGGGGCGGGGGAATAAGGGCTGTTCTGGAATCACACCTACTTTTCTGAAGTTTGTAGAAGGAGGGTGCATGTGAGGACATGTACGACAGTGTAAAAAAGTATCTGTGAATATCAAGTTGTCCTTTAAATACGGTGGTTACTCTATGTTTAAAGGCTTGAATAACACTCTCAAATTCTCTTTACCAGACAAAAATTTCATTAAGTTTTCTTTTATTAATGATTGACCTCCAGAGAGTTTGCATATATTTGAAAGAAATTCTTAGATTCACAGATCTTATAAAATTTTTCCCACAGGTTGAGTCCATTAACTACAGTGAATGGTCTAAAAATCACTCTGAGGATCACAACCTACCACTCACTATGTGATATTTATCATTCCCTTGTGCCTGCTTGCCTTGTGCCTGTAAATAACAGTTTCTCACAACTGCAGAATTTGGCTTTTTCTTTCTAAGTGGAATGATTTTCTTCTTCATTTAAGTTCAGAACTAGACTTGGCTTCTCTTGACCTGACCAAATGATTGCCCATCACTTAAGTACAGAAGTGCTTTCTCACTTCCAAGTAAATCAGTTTAAATCCTTGCTTATGTTCCATTAAGGTATGTGTTATATATTTGATTCTTATATGAACAAATTTAAAGCAGAAATTAAAAGATAATGGGTGATGGGAGAAATTACTAACTCATGGAGTAGCTATAGGTGTTTAAATTATCTTGTCTTTTAAAAGGCTTGGGCTGAAATATGACATTATGTGTAATGACCAGTATGCTTGATAAGGAGCCTGAGGAGCAATTTCTTGTCTTTTAGATTTTCTGGCATATCTACCCCCGTCTCTCTTTTCATATTCCCTTATAATCTTAACCTGGGAAGACTATACAGTATCAGAAATAGATTGAAGCAGAAAAGCAGAAGAAAAAGAAGCTAAATGGAAAATGCTGCATTAAGAATTCAAAAGCAGTCTTGAAACACACATACACAGTGGAAATAGTTCAGTTTTTCTAGCAAGCATATTCTTCAGTGCAACCTACAGTACAAGGCCTCCCAGAGGACATTTAGGAACGCAATTGTGCTTGATTTTAAAAGAAACTACATTTGCTGAGGAAGGTGCTGTCTATCTTATAATCATCACATAGTCTGGTTGCACAGCAGGATCATCTTGCCTGCAGTATAGACACAGATAGTGAGACCCACTTCAGACGTCTAACGATGCCTGGTGTTTTCTCCAGTTCTGTGTGAGAAACATTACATTGCTGAGAAAAACTTTCATCCACAGAGCTCATGTTGCCTTGACACATTTTAATTATTGTAAAATATTTGACATAATAGGGAAAAAGATTAAGTAGGAGGAAGATCTGATTTAACCACTTCAAGAAGAAAAGTGGAACTACTAAATAGGCAGATGAATGGGTACTATTTTTTCTGAACCATGCTGCATTAGAAGCAGTAGATTTGTTTAATAAATGTAGAAGGGCAAGTCAATTGCCAAGGTATTTTAATAAAAAAATGAAGGATATTGCACTTCTGCACAGAATGAAACTTTTAAAGGGCATAACTTTCTTGTGAGAGGTTAAAAGCATTAGAAAGATCTATACCTCTCTCAAGCTACATTTTCTAGCTAACTACAGCAGGTCTCAGTCAAATATCTCCCCAAACCTATTACCTCTCTATTTCCCTCTCCTACCTTGCCCTTCCACAATATTTAATAACTTTATCACTGCTTCCCCTTTCCAACGTATATAGATTCACTGATTCTTAAGTGGTCGTTAATGAGAATGTAATCTGTCTTCTCTGACTTTCACTGGGAAACTGCTTAGCCCTACAGTAAGATATTCTTCACATACTTCCTGCATAGCCCTTCTGTGGATACTGATTTTACACTCTTCTTCTACTTTAATTTCCTGTACATTCCATAGCGCAGCATCTATTAGTCACAGAAAGTGGGAAAGTCTAAGACTCTGCAGCTGCAGTACTCTGAGGCTTGCAAATAACCACAGAAAGGTTTTAGACCTTTGGGTGTAATGGGCTGTAAAAGCAAAAGCTGTGATTTATAGTTTCTTCCAGTTACTGAAACCTAATGGCTAACCCATCTTCTATGGAATTCAGTGTTCTGCAGGTGTTTAAGATGTATTGAGAATTTCTAATAAATAGTAGTCCTTTTAATGCATTATGTTACCATGTTATTGTGCAACCTTATATGCACAACTATTTTTTTGACATTTAGTTCAAAGCTGAAAATAGTACAAGTTTATTTTTATTTTTAAAGCAAAGCTTGCTTTACAAAATGAAGTCTGTGACCATTTGTAGCAAAAAATCCAGATGAATTATTCCTGTGACTTCATGTTAAATCAGTGAAAAGTGAAAAAAATATTAATATATAGACATATAGATATGTATAAACACACAGTAATAGCTTATATTGTATGTACACTCTCACACAGATCATAGATATATACCTCTGTAACTTATGCAAGAGAAGAAAACTCAAGGAAACAGAAAAGGTAACTGCAAATAATGCCTAAGATAAGTGATTTGGCATTATTTCAACAGAAAATTTCTGCCATTATTTCTGTTTTCCACTACAACACTGCCTCCCAACATGCACATTAAGGATGACATGATTCTTAAGGGTAATGGCTTCCTTTCCCAGGTATGATGGTAAACCCTGCAGGCAAATGATTGATCTTTTTAATAACATCTAGGAATCGGTTCCAGAAGGTGCTGTGAGGAAGTGGAATTTTTATGCTCAAGCTATTTTTATGGCCAAAAAAGAAATGCACCTTATATGTAAATTCAATAATTTATCATTAGTATAATTTAAATCCTAAGTGTCTACTTGAAAAATTCCTATTAGTTCTAGAAAAAAAAAAATAATATTGCAAGAGAAGTGGGAATTTCCTTACAAACATACCTGATATTTATGATGTTTATGATGTTAAGTTTGATTTTCCAAAGCATTCTGGATTCAAAGATTGGCTTCAGTCAGAGGAGAGGGTACAGCAAGATATCAGCACCCTGAGTCCTTCACAGGAACTCTTTTGGTTGATTTATTACTCCTTATCTAAGATTCATGTAGGGACATTTTTTATTTTTTTGTCAAGATGCTCACAGCTTGCTATTTGTTCACTGGTTTTCAAGTGCATGTTTCATCCGAATTTACTATGTATGACACACTTATAATATATAGACACATGTTCTTTATTCTCTTTATTGCCTGTAAAACTAACTGATTTTATCAGGTCTGTTCCTCCTTAGCTGACCATTAGTGGGTTGTTTATAGCATTGGGTCTCCATCATCACCCTGTGTCCTTTCTCTTGTTGCTCTGCCCGTCTCTGCAGTGTATCCTCCATCGTCACTTTCCATGTCTCTATTTCTTTATGTTATGCCATTATGTAAGAGTCATAAAATTAGATTATACACAGAATAACTATTCATTACTGATACGTATATGAAAATTGTAGTATGGAAGGAAAAGCAAAATGAAAGGTACTCAGTTACCTGGTCATATCACAAATTGCTGTTACAGCTCTAGCAGCTACAACAAAATTTAACTAGGTAAAACAAGTTCAGATAAAGTAAATCTGATGAACCCAAATCAGCCCCCTTGTGAAGTTATTACAAAGACTTTGGTCTCTTAATAGCAGTGGCAATACCTTATTCACTGAGCTACAGAATCCATTCCATTCAGAAAAGTATCTAGTACCTTTTTTACCCTTTAGGTAAATGAGATTCTTCATGGCCAGGACCTGAAATATCCAGGTGCTAACTGGAGAATTTCTTATTTTAGTCAAGAAAAGAAATAGTGGTTGTGTGGAAATGCTTCTGCTGGAGAAGGGAATTGAAGCTCTTCCTCTCAAAGATATTTAATGGCTCACCCCTTTCAGGATGTGTCTGTAAATGTTTGCTAACAAATAAATGGTTAAAAGACAGAGCACTGACATTCCTTACTGCAGGTGCAAAAAGTGTGTCATGCAATACAATTTTGAAGGTTTATAAGAATATGAACTTTTATTACTCTGGATTTATGTGGGAACTAGACTGGGAGAAGAGTGTATGTCGGCTTAGTCACGTGGGTATTTACATAGACAATTATCATTAGTGATTAAATCATACAAATCTTGTAAGGGAATGGGAAGTAAGATCTAATTCTCTCTGTTCCTATATAGTGGTTTTATCACTGATTTTCTGAAATCTGTCTCTTCATAATCTTTACAAAATGTCACTGTTTTCTACAAGGTAAGACAGCTCTAATAGTAAGGTCTGCACTTTACCTTCAACTACCTTACAAATCTAAATGGCTGCTGAACTGCAGATGCAGCTTTGAATCATTCAAGCAGTCTGGGATTGAGCTGTAATGTCACTTAGCTAAATTCTTATCCACTAGGCTGGTCTACAAAAAGTTAATGGGAACAGCATCAGAATATGTCCCTTATACATTTTTTTTTAGAAAATACATAGTGTAAGTCTAAACCACTCTCCAGTCCCTCCATTCAGAGCCTTTCTAAAGGTAAGGTGTATGTAAATTTTTCAATTCAAACTTCAAGACCAATACAGTGAGGAAAGATTGTTCATAATTCTCAAGTGCATTAGGTATGAAATTGATAGTTAGTTCTATGGCAGTGCCTTTGCTGGAAGAACTTCATACATCTGTTTCCTGGTAGTGACATAGACAGGTCTGATTAAGACAGTTAATTGACTTTTATTTATTTATTTGATTATTTTTTACGAGGCCCCAAATTATTTCATAGATGAAGTTTTCAGCTGCTGACTGATTCCCAGAAAAAACATCTTAAGTAGAGAAGGATTTTAAACAGGAAGACTTTCTTGTGAATCCTTTAATCATGATAAAGTATTCTGAGAGTCAAAGGAAGAAGTATCTGAGGGCGTAACTCAGGCTGGATACAAGAAAAACTGGGAAACAGGAAAACTTTAAGAAGTTATAACTGTGTTTACGGTTTGGTTAATAAAGGTTCCTGGAGGAAAAAGACTGATTTGCAACATTTGTGTGAAAGTTAATCCAAAAGCTCACATCACATCATAAAAGTGCTGTGTTTTTTGTTTTGGTTTTTTTTTGGGGGGGGGGGTTTGGTTTACTGTTTTTTGCTTATATAATAGAGAATGCTAGTTATTGTTCTAATTTACTCTAAGTGTTGCAATTTGTCTGTTGTTTCCAATTTAGCTTAGTGATTGGATATCTAGGTAGAAGAGACTGGTTCAAGCAGTAATTATTTTAAGGAAACCTTAAGTTTTATTTTTTAGGATAAGCCTTTTTTAGAATGATTATGCCACTGGTATAATTTCAAATTAGTAATTTGAAAATGACGTAATCAACAAAGCTATAATTGCATGTCATCTGGAGTAGATCACTTAAAAATAATATTATGAGGCACCATCTTTAGAAGAATGCTCATGAGGTGATTTAAATTCAAACAACAGATATTATTTGATATTCCTTCCATTATTGATGAATATAGAAAATAAAAAAGGTTATAATCTAGTTTTGTAACTTTTCCATTCTTCTCAGTACTATCCTTTCTTTATAGGGTAGCAGATAAAAAAGAAATCTTAATTCCTGTTTATTTTCTTTTGTTGTTGCAATAAATACCATGTTTCCCATAGCAGCATAAACCAAAGTACTTTTGAATCCAAAATCCATTCTGAAACAAAAGTGTATCAGTTCTTATAGCCAACCAACAATGTCATGTTATGTGACATACAAGGAACGAAACATTTGAGCCATATGAACAGACCTCCACATTCCAGATGGTCTGAGTGATCTAAGGCTTCAAACACAGCTCTATACATACCTATAACTTTGGGGTTTTTTTCCTGTTCCACAGATTACCGAAAAGGAGTCTTGATACATTTTGATTCAGTTCAGCATCATCAGTTTTAACTCATACAAGAACTATTCTGTGGATCTCATTTCAGTTTTGAAGGACAACTTCTGTACAGCTAATAGGAGATTTGAGGTAGTAGATACTTAAACTAAACTTCTTTGGAAATATGTTTTTGAATTTTATTTCTTGCATCTATTAGTCTATAAAAGTAAAATCAAACAGAAAAATTTTATCACAAATATAATGTGAATAAGCTTATAACTGTAGCTATTTCAATGTAACATGATCTCATTGTAGAAGACAGCAGGTTTTTTACAAGAATCTGAAATCACAGGCAAATTATCATGAAAGAAAACCCAAAGCTCAAGGGTAATGTATCCTGTGTGGCAGTGAGAATTTGTTTCCAACTAATACGAAGTGGTTTGGGTAACTCAGTGTATGTTTTACTGGGATATTCAAATAGATACGGTATTAACGAAGCAGGAGAATGTCAAAAGTGGTGTGTTCATTAAGAGAATATTGTGATACAAATCAGAGTGATATAGCAGTTGTAGGTATGAGTCATTTAAATCTGATATTCATTATCTAGATGAATGATGGATATTCATTTTAAATTTATCATTAATACAGCCACAGATGGAAATAAGATGGAGTAAATGTCTGTGGTTATCTGTTAACTGATGTGCTTCATCATTTAATAGCTAAATGACTTATAATTGTGTAGTTCAGAACACCTCTAATTAATTTTTGAGTCGAGTCTTTGTTCTCAACCTCAAACTATGGTTTATTAATAGGTCAAAACAAAGAGCTTGCTAAAGTGTAGTGTGTGGCTGTGCAAACATATTTGGAAGCACATAGTTCATTTTTGGATGTCAGATGTTTTACCTGCCTACCCAACTAATTGACAATATCAGAAAACTAGAGACATTGTAATGAATGAGACAGACAGTGACCTCCAAGCAAGCATAGTTGAATTAGAAATGATGAACTCGATAGGAGTAGATTCACAGTGTCATTTTAAATATAACACAGTTTAACTAATTTTCCTGATCTTGAAAAAATATTGCGACTACTAAAAAAAAATAGGAAAGATTGGCAGATGAATTTTAATTTGTTTTCTCCATATTAACCTTACTTGAGTATCAGATTTATCAAAGGATGTTCTTTATTAACAAAACCATTTTGGCTCTCAGTGCAGGAAAAGTAGGCATTCTAGCTTCTAAGGGGTCTTTTTAATGTTCTTGTGCAAGAGGCGGTAGGAGGAGATAAGAAGGAAGAGGTTTTTTCTTCATAAGTGAAAAATCATTCTCTCTTCTTTTTCTTGTGAAAGAACAGCAAGGATAAATGTAAACCATAATTTTGTTTGAAAATTTAACTTTCTACAGATTTCTGTTTCTCCAGAAAATATCTATCTATGTCCTGACTAATTGTGTATACTGTGTCCAAAAGAAGTTATTCTTTAGGCAGGAGGCTTTTGATAGTCCAGTTTTGAGAAATATGCTGGGATAATTCATGTCGATATTCTTTCCACATAAATCTACAATATCAAGTGTTAAAACTAACTTCTGTCTTGGCAGCCTTTGTGCGTAATCTTAATTCTGTCCTTTGCTGCATTATGGCAGAACTGAGTCTGGTGTCTGTTTCTTAAATTCATGTATCTCATTCCTAATACATATTAGTATTCACTTACAGAAATTCCTGTGTAAAAAAAATAACATAAATTGCCAGTGAAACACAACTCACACTGTGTTTTGTTCCATTTCTATAAAGAAATGTGATTTGGCACAATTTTATGCCTAAGCAAGAGCTCCTTATCCACTAGTGAAGAATATGCCTTCAAAACAATATTTTTTGTACTCCATGTTCTCAGCCTCTTAGTAAGTACACAGTGTGACATAAAAGAAGTTTAGGGAAAGCACTCAGTTCCTCTGACTAAGGTCCAGGAGTACACTTATCCCTCCTTTCCCAAAATGCACAAGATATCAATTTTTTTTTGTCTAAGGTTCTGCTGATTCGTCTGCTTGTGTTCTTTAATTTCTGTGAATTTATCTTTTGTTGGATTTCTTGCTAATAACACTTATATACACAAATGTTAAATCAGAATAGCTGGGGCATATAAAAGTCATTTTACATTAATCACTCAGAAAACGTAGAACAGTAGCAAAACTTACATAAACAAAAAAGTGTATATTTTTTAATAGTCTATGTCAGTCTTTTCATAGTATCTGTCTTCACCATGTGAACCTTGGCATAGTGATGAAGATGAATAGATCTTTTTAGCACTGCTTTTGTTTTTCCATTTTGGGAAAAAACTACATCAGTCAGTTAGGAAAAATGTTTCTAAAATTAGCTGGATGGGGTTATATTAATATTATTTTAGAAGATCTGAAATTCTAAGAGTTGTAACAGTGATGGACAGGTACAAGAGTAGCAGTGATTTCCAAAAATATGACTCTGCATTGTCTTCCAAATGCGAAGATTGCAATAGATTAATATACTGAAAAAGTAGAAGGACCTGACATGAATTAGTCATTTTCTCTGTGTGGAATTTAACAGTCCTTAAATGGCTCATGCTGGATAAAAGAAAAACAGAAAAACGACCTTTATCTTTGTCACCACTGCAAATCATGTTGTTCCACTGTTCCAGTGATGCGTAGAGGTGGAAATAATGGAGATGAGTACAATAGACTTTTCCATAGGCTGAGTTTTCCAGGTCATTTAATTCTCTCTAGTGTCTTCAGAACCTTTCCAACAGAGCTAATGATAACAGATTGCCACATTATCCTGTTCATGGTGACCTGTTTGGGTAGCTGCCAGAAATTCCACTCACTCAAAACTATGGGTGAAAAAGAAGTGTTTACTGAATACACTTCTGCTTACAGTAAAGGATTCAGGGCAAATAATATATTATTGAGAGCTTCATGTGTTAAGTAATGATTTGATTATTTTGAAAATTGATACTTTAGATCAGGGTTAATGCTCTGCTGCAGCTGGTTTTGAGCTTTCTTTGCAAGACTTTCTCCTTCTGCCAGTTTGTGTTCTATGGGAATAGTTCCCCCAATGTGACAAAGTTGTTTCTTCAGCATATAGTCAGCTAAAACTATCCACACTAACTTTATCATTCAAAAACCAGAAATATATGTGGTTCTGAAGTTGATGAATGTAGGTATTTTCCTGGGCATTGTGCTTCCTTTTAGGGTGCAGAAGCTTAGTAAAGTGCAAAGGAGAAAGTCTCATCACCTGTGCATATAGTGACTTTCTGTCTCAGACACTGACAATTTTGAATTTTACCCTTATTGTTTATATCTCTAGCTTTAACATAATTTTCTGAGAACCAGGAAGCTTGAAATCAGAAACACTGTTTTTCACCATGTAAAAATGAGTCTGTGTTTAATTAATTATTTTAATATAATAAATGTATAGAAATCTGTCCACTAGGTAGTTGAATATTCAGTGATTCTCCATTCCAGTCAGAACAAAATAATTATGTAAAAGACATTCTTTCTAGGAGTTCTGCTTTGCCCTTCCATGTTACTTCCAACTAACTTTTAACGGCTAGGGGGACCTAATATTTTAAATGTTTACTGTTTATTCAAATGGCTTTCTAATCTTGCGTGCTTTAAGAAATATCCTTTTTTTTTCTTTTTTTTTAAATACATTTAAGTTCATATACAAATGCTATACTTGTTCCATATCAATGCAAAATTCAGTTTAAGAGTATTAGCAAAGGTAATTTACTATGCAACAATGATTCATTTAGGCTTTCTAAGTAGAAATTTGTTTTCTAACATAGGACTGACGTTTAAACTTACACTGAGCATTTAAATCACCTGCATAGCTTTTCCTTAATTGTAGATGACAGAACTAGAAATACCAGTGTTGAAAAAAAACATGAAATCTGTTTAAGATATAGATGCTCTTGTCAGAAAAGGATTCTTTTGGAGTCAGTTTCACACGCAAAGAGTGCAAATTCCGATATTACATAAAGAGATTTATCTGCTGGATGTAAAGTGCGGCAGTACAGCAGCTGCTTTGCTAGCAGCTGAATAATTTCACATGAGTAACAACTCCCTCCTCATGGTGGGGAGAGCAACATCGTCTAAGGAATCATGAGAGTTATCACAAGTAGTAGCATTGATTGTATCAAATTGATTTTAAAAGGAAGATTTAAAAGGTTTTGGACATCTGTGCCTGGTATCTTGTTGGCAAAGAGCATTCTTCTGTTCTGAGAAGATTTATGTTTTCAAGGCCTGAAAGGAGTATAGTGATTCTCCTCTTTCCTATATTTTTGCAATAGAAATAGCTAGAATATCAGTGGATTTAGACCCTGAACTCACTAACATTTCAATTTTATGTTGTACAAAATTACTTAATTTTAATTTTGTAATGAGGTCTTCAATTTTCTGCTGTATTGGTTTGCAAAGGTTAAAAATGTATAAAATTAAGACTGGATGTTAATATATATATATTTTTAAGTCTTCAGATTAATAACTGAAGTCCTGATAGACTATAGTCCTGAAGTATTCAAATATTAATATCATCTTCATTAATACTGAGTACATAACTTGATGGATTAAATAGTGATATATATGTTTACAGTTCACTACAGACTAATGAGAATCTAATGCATAACATATTAATAGTGATTCACTGCCTTCTGTTAGAGTAGAATGGGGAAGGTGGAAATACTATTTTAAGTCGTTGCATATCTTCAGATTTCAGATCTGCCATAGATCTCTCTCCCTACAATGATTATTATTTTATGAACCTTGATGTGTTCAAAACAAGAAAAGATTTTATCCTAAGGTAGTTTTTAGGCTCAGTCTGACATTGCTATACAGCCTAACCAATGACAAATCATTGCAAAACAAGTAGTTCAATTATCTCCTTGCTACCCTCCCTACCCAGCAGCAGATCCTTAAACTGTATACCCAATTGCATTGGAAAAGGGATTGGGTCTGGTTTTGTTTTGTTTTGTGGTTAAACCAGTATACTAGATGCAAGGGAAACTTCAAGGCAGCAAGACTTCCACTCTCTGTGGTAACTTGCTGTCAGCTTGACTTCGTTATTGCACTAAGCTACAAAGTATGGTTTGATTTCAGAAGCAGGGAAGATCCCTGCACTGACAGAACATCAGAAACCCCAATGTGAACGCAAATGTTGAAAGCAATAAGCATCTGAGTCTTGAAGACAGAGAGGTCATTGACCACGTCTTTTAAGACACAGTTTAACTATTAACATTTTATATGGAATTCAGATATTTGGATGATAGCTGTAGAAATCCCTGAGCCACAGGTAATTTTTCGTGGTTTTGTTTTTTTTTTCCAGCACAGAAAATTGATGGACTGAAATAGATAATTAAAAAATCAGTAAGAGAGCCTAAGTCTTGTGTAGGTTTTTCATTATACAGTTTATACAGACACAACATTTCAGAATAATTAACTTCAAATAAGCATGTGTGTATCTGGTTTTGTATTATACATGTATACATTTCGAGTTTTCAGAACACATATGTTTACAATTGTTGTTTTGTTTTATCTCCCTACACTTTAAAAAAAGCTAAAATATAAATGTGCTTACAACATACTGCCTCTTACATGACTACAAGGAGAGATAAGAAGGCTGTCAAAACACTTTGATTTTCTCTCGTTTTCCAAGCTAAATACAGATTCGTATCTGATATCTTGCAAATATCCATGTTTTAAAATTATTTTTGTTTGCATAATGTGGAATTTTTTAGAAAGATTCTAGGCTACAAGTAGCAAAATAAAACGCTTAGATTATTTTCTGGACTGTAAACTACAGAAGAAATTTTGGCAAATGGGATATATTTATGGGTGTTGCAATGATTTTAAGAATATAGTAGAAAGTCCTTAGCCTCACATATAAAAATTAAATGATTACGTAGTATAAGAGAGACACTCTGAAAATAAGCATTAAAATCCCTAACATGCAACAGAACTTTATCAGCAGTTTCAGGGGGAAAACTAGTAATTAATTCTGCTTTATTTGTTGTCATTATACTAATTGTTGCTATTTATTTGTGATAGCAAGTATATTTTTCCTTTCTACAGTCCTTAGAATGAAAGCTGTTTCGTCCTTTAAACAACATGTGCAGTGGGGTTTCTAAAATTTTGTAATTCTTTCAAATTCATGTGACTGTTATTATTGTCATAATTTAATATTTGATGCTGATAGAAATGAGCTGCAAAATATTTGATTACATTTTGCAAGTACTGTCTTATCAAGCTTGTCATTGCCACCTGACAAGCAATTGTAGAAGTCAACAGTCTTGTTAGTTAATGTTAATGATTTGGCAGTCACACATAATTGGCTCTTACCTTGGTTTTCATGTTTTTGTGGGATCATGTGGGGACTTTTTCATAGTATAGACTTCAGAATTACTGACAGTGCAACTGTAAAATCATTTCTTGTAATTGATGTTTGCCAGGATTTCCTATCACATGAAAGAAAATAAACAATTGCCAAATGTGGTAAAATTAAGTAGCTCTGTATAAAAAAAAAAAAAAAAGTTATCTTCCCAGCTTGCACTGTGCTGAAGAGCTTGGTTCCTGTCTCCTCAATGACCCCCACAATAGGCACCTAGGGCTGCTGTTAAGTTCCTGCAAAGCAATCTCTGCTCCAGGATGAACATGCCCAGCTCCTGCAGGCTCTCCTCATGAAGCAAATGCCCCAGCCCCACCTCCTTGGTGGCCTCCCTGTACTCCTTCTGTCTCGTCTGTCTTGTTCTGAGTAGCCCAAAACCAGATAAGGTATTCTAGATCTGGAAATTCTCATAGAAGTGGGAAATAAGAAACTCTTTACCTTAAAAGACATGATTCAGAAACATGACTGAAATGACAATTTTTTCTGATTTTAGACCAACTCTGATTTACAGACATGAATCAGACTTTTTCTAATGTACCAAAATAAGAATTTGGCCTTGATTTTACCTTAGGCATGAACTAATCATTACTCAGTTCACAGACTTGGGGAAAAGTAATTCATAGTATTAGATAAGATAAATGCAACAAGTCATAAAATAAAAATAAAATTGTGGCCTTTTTTTTATTGTTTATTCTCTAAGGGATACACAAATGAATTTTAGCTACCTTTGGGGAGGGTAAGGACCATAGTCCCTTGATCAGGACAATAATCCTTGTACAGAAAGTGTGGAAGTACAAAAGCTCTTCTTTGTCATTCAGAGAGTCAGAAATACGTTTCTATTGGCTTCTGCAGATTAAAGTCCCAGCTACCATATATGTTATATGAAAATCAGTTTGCTGTCTTGTGTTCATTGGAAATCCAAAGCTATTGCCGAGGAGGAGCTCAGGAGGCTGAAAGTAATATAGAAAAACAGCACTATGCTTTTCTCATTACAGAATAGTTACTAAACCACAATATTTCACTTTCTTTATTTCTCTTTCATTCGATAAATTACCTGACTTAACTATCCCAGTTCAGTGACCTATGTAATAAAATTATTATGGAGAATCTTAAGTATTTTACAGGCTAATTATATGATTATTTGCATAAACCGAAATTTTGATCTGAACTGTTGGAATAAAACAGAAGGTAGATCAACAGGCAGTATAGCTGACAAATCTGAATTCCTAGATTTTGTTATAAAAGCCCTTGAAATTAAAAAGTCCATAAAACGATCAACTAAAACCCAGTTCAGATTCTACTGTAGTTAACAGCAAGGCTTCCAGTAGTTACAAGGGTGGCAGAGGTCCATTAAATTTATAGAAAGCCAAAGAACAGCTTACAGTCTATCTAAGAGGTAGAAGCCTATTAAAATTCTACATATGCATTCTTTTAAAAACAAAATATATATTGACACTTCAGGAAATTTGCAGGGAACATACTAACTTTCACTGGAAAGGCACAAATTAATTAAAACTCAGTATAGGAACTGAGTGGACATATGAATTCATGGAAAGCCAGAAAATATGAAATAACATGGAACTAGATCTTGAAGGTGTAGCATATCACTTCTTGTGTTTGTATATCAAATAGACTACAAAGAAAGAAGAACAAACTGAACAAAAAACCTTCCCAAATAATGACCAACTAACAAACAAAACTCATTGAAACTCTGCAGTGATTAGTCAGTTCAATAGCTGTTAGAGAACTTTTAAATTATGCCTTAAGGTGAGTTAAACACATGTTTGTGCTTTTATATATATATATATATATATATAAAATCAACTAGGCAGAGTCCTACCACAGTTCACAGTTCTACACAGAGTATGTGAAGATGCATAAAAGCAAATTCCTTGTATACCCTTGCATCAGCACCAATTTGGAGAGTAGTTTCATGGGACATCTCAGCCTAGCCAGCCCAGCTTTGCTGCCCGAAGTCAGTCCTTGAGCTCTCCCATTCCAGGAAGGATTCAAGACAAGGCTGGGGCTGTCTCTTACCTCATCCCATGAGAAATTCACTCCCTTGCAAGCAACCCTGTCTCTGGCATACTTCCTTCCAGCTAATTTAACCCCTTTGTAGTTGGACCTTCTTGTCCTCCATGGTGGATCATTCCTCAGTCACAAATTACCACTGCTAAGGACTTACAATTAGATTTGCCTCTTCATAGCTAAAACATATTTAAGATTTGGGAGTGAAGAAGGAAAGAGAGGGTGACAGAAAACCCTTAGAAGGTCATCTGATTAAAACAATATCTGATGAATGGCCAAGTTACATCAATCGGGGAACAAATGATCTAGTATAAAAACTATAAGAAGATAAAGAGAAAAAAGATGAACAGCTGTGTCAGTCAAATAATTGCATTAGCCACTTAGAAGGCATGTCATACATTGCAACCTTTTAGCTCACTAGAATGTGAGGACCAGAGCACAAAAAAAAATAAATACAAAAATACTCATTGCATAAGACTACATCAACTTGAAAAAAAAAACCAAACCCAAGCCTAGTGAAATAGATGTTGTAGTGCAACAACTACAAGGGGCCCACATTGTCTGTTTCTCTGTTTTTAAACAGTTAAGTAAAATGCATAGCATAAAGAGTGGTAGTATAACTGCTGACTGAATAACTAGGTGATAGAGGAAACATAAGAGTTTGTGTGAGAATTAGACTGGATTATCAGGAACTAGGCTTGAATTTCCACTTCTACTTTTGCTTTCCCTATAGAATATACGACTGAGCAATAGAAGAATGAGAGATTTTTCAACATTAATTCTATTACTTATTTTTAGGTTCCCTTTTATAGAAAGGAAAATGAAGATGTACTATTATCCAACGGAGTTTCAACTAAGTCATCAGCATTATTAAAACTACAATATGTAGGTCATAATTTGTAAAAGATACCTGTTTATGAACATAGCAAAAGAGTAATAATTCAAATGGGGATGAAGAAAGACACCATTTTAAATCTGAGAGCTTTTCTTCAATATTTTTATGCTTATATGAAATCTATTACTGTGAGTTTGTTTTCTTTACAGATTTTCATGGTAAAACCAAATAAAATGTTAATAATTCTTAAGACCTCATTATAAGTCACTATGAAATGACCATATTTTTAAATATGGTAATTGTCATACATAAGTAATCTGTCGTGTTACTAAATTTAAGAACAATTTGGTTGGTGAGGAAGAAATGTGTTTTCCTTTCATAGTGCATTCATTTTTCATAACAAATTAGTGCCCACATAAATTCAGTCTTCCAGACAAATGAATGTTCAGTTAAAAGGGAATCTAGAGTTTTCATATTAAAATAAATGCAATCTTAACAACTGAATTAATGAATGCATATGGAGTAGTCTCTATTTAGCTGAAAACATAGACATGGTAAGTTGTATGTAGCTAAAATACACTTTTTGCAAGTGAGTGTGCATTTTTCAATTCCAATTGTACAAGTTTAGATATGTATGCATGAATTAGCATTATTTCTTTATTTGTCTTTAACCTTGCTTATAAAAAACTTGCCATTTGAGAAACAACCAGTCAAAAATACTCATTTTTAAAAAGATAAATTAAAAAAATTAGTCACTCTTCTTCCACACACTTTACTGCATGCCTGAGGCATGTTGGCTTTGAGCCTTATTTCTGAATCTCTGTTTGTAATTCATGGAAAGATATAACAGAACATGATTCAGTTTAGCAAATATCTAAGTCATCCTCAGGGTATATGTCAATAAAAAGAACCTGGGATGCCTCATCAGGGCAAATCGTCCCAATATTACATACTAATATTAATTTAGAAACATTCTACTATGCTATGTTACACAAGTTATCTTGTTAAGACTTTGCAAAATGGGGTATGCAGAGAATGTGTAGCAAGATTATATTTTGTATCTCTCTAAACCTTAAGAAATATAACCTGCATTTAAGTGTGAAATAATTGTCTTCAGAGTATATGCTGTTTGTATTATGCATTCAAACCTTATCATATAACTCTTACTATGAAGTGTTGAAGGAATTACGTACTTATGGCTAGCAAAACAGAACTTCACAGTTCTTATTATAAAAGCATTTTGTCAGCATTTGGCTTTCCTTTGAAGGTCAGTTAGTCCCAACTGGCATTCCTCAATCAACAGGTGTGATCTCCATGTTATTTAACTGTTAGAGTCTTTATCTGCTTTAAAGGACTATACGTATATAGTCCAGACTGAAGTCATTCTGACCCGTATCCATCAATACATAGTTATATTTGCCACTTCTATTGAAATATCAATATTTCAACAACCTTCATTATTTAATGGCAGTCCAGTCCCCTACTGAAAGTTTATGCTTAATATTTAGATATGCTATATGTTCAGTTTCTGGCTCCTGGATGTTCCTTCCCTGTCATATGTTTAGAGCTTGTTCGAAGACATATTCTTTGACCAAAAAGTCTATCTATAATGATGTTGGACAGAAAAACTGCTCAGCTCATGATGGTTTCAATCAAAACTGGTTTGAAGTGATTTATTGATTTAATAATAGACACATAATTAACCAGCAACCACTGAACCATATATTCAGGATCAATATCAACAATACTAAAGATAAATCACAATGCTGGACATACATAAAATTTTAAGAAACTCCTTTACATTTCTAAACACTGTTTTATGTCTAGTCCCTAAAAGTGAGAATTGCACACACTTGCACAGTTTCTTGCATACACTGGCTTTACCTGCACCCTATCGACTCATTTGCTGGTGGGACAGCCCTCATGGGCACACACCTGTGACACCCCCCGACACCTGCACTGCACTTGTCTAGCTACCTGTGGACCCCAATAGTGTGGATGCTCTGCCAGCCTTAGGCTTAAACTGCAACAACAGTAGGTCAGCTCTGATGTTCTCAAACTGTCATGGTCTTTTGTACTTCTTTTCATGCTCAGTTCTTTGTTTCCAAAATATCTTGATAACCCCCTGTTTACCATTTAATCCAGAAGTCATCAATATCTTCCTCTCTAGGATTGTCATCATTTGGGCAAATAGGCTCTTGAATTGTGCTGTGTAACCCACTCACTTGGCACACAGTCCCATTACAAGTCTCCCAGCTGCTGTTACCTATGGCAAGAGCAGCATGTGAGCACCCTAAATGGGAGAAACCTCACTTGCCTTTTTTGATCTGCCTTTCTACCAGACTTCTGTTTCTACTTTGCAAGTGAGAGGAGAGTCTGGAAAGTCAACAGGCTGTAGAGTGCTGTTGCGTTTGTTGGAAGGTTCGGAACCTGCTGAAAGCGAATGTAGGGGAAATCCTTACACCATAGTAAAGAAATAAGAAACAGAGCATATTGATTCGGATGCTAGGAGATCTCTTGCTGCCACATAGGAGAGGCTTCAAGCCTATTCTGTAAATGTTTTGGCTTAAGATCATCCTTAAGCATCTATGTATATATATTTACTGGTTTAAGAACAAAGCGGGCTGCTGGGGATGATGCTGCTTACAAAGGATAGAAGATTCATTATAACGTATTTACGTTGTGATAACCAATCTGCATTTGTTTATCTTTCCTCTAATTTCCATGTTCTTTAAATGATTCAACTAGAGTGATTAGAAATATTTGAATAAGTGGCAGATTTACTACATCTTGTGAAACAAATAATTTATTTTAGTTTTTGTATTAATGAAATGTATTTACTCTGGAATGGTATTGGTATTTATTGTCATTTGCACTTAGAGTTGTGAGAGAATATTTTATTTATTTTTTTATTCCTTTGCTGGCAATTTATTTATCTGTCAAATACTGAAACAGCCATACATTGTAAAAGTAATTGGTTGTAGCTCAAGAATAGAGTAATAGATATGTAGCCAATGGGTTTCTTTTGAATAATTAAAAACAAATAAATCTGAGCCTTATTTAGTACACTCTTACTTTATTAAGTGTGGATAGCATGTTTGACAAGGGATTTTGAGTTTTGAATCCAATAAAAAATGAAATGCCATTGATTATAGAGTTACCTATGTACCCTTTGGAATTTAAATCCCTGTATATTCAAAGGGTGGGTTTAGTTTTATTCCTAAAAAACCCTCCAGATAATAGAGAGATGATCCGCTCTACTGACTTGACTAAATTGAAGGAGAATGGGTTTATATTTGCATATATTTCATTTTGTGGAAATTACAGGAATTGGGTTTTTTTTAAAAAACAGAGATTTTTTGCAGTTGTAGACCTTTAAAACACTGCAGCTGACATTAGAATAACTGTATGTGACTAATGTTAACCTTCTTATGTCTAAAATTGCCTTTTAAAAATGAATAAAATATTAATTAAGGTTCATCTAATGTGATTCGTTTTTAAAGTATAAGATAAACTTATAATAGGTTAATGTCACCAAGAGCACTGAAGAGCAAATAATGTGTCCGGTTTTCTATATTAGTCAAGTAACATAAAAGCTTTTACTTTGACAACATTTGGAAAAACAAATGCTTATAATCTATTTTTAACAGCCCTTTCCCTTTAGAAACTTTGGAGTCTATTTGGATTTGTGTAAAATATATACACTTGATGTCACTGAAACCTAAATTTTGTTTTTTATGTATCAGAGTAAAACGATGACAACTCTGTGGAACTGGTTGCCAAATAACCTTTGTAAAAAATATATATGTTTTTATTTGCTATCAGTTAAATTTCAGCAGAAGATGAAATCATGGTGATGAAAAGAGAGCAGGAGCTTGAATTCCATACTCTTAATTTCATTTGGTTTCTGAAAGATTGTGAACATCCAGCCAATTCCTTATCCACCAAGTGACCCATCTGTCAAATTTATTTCTCTCCAGTTCAGAGAGAAGAAAGTTGTGCAGGAAAGTGTTGTATGCCTTGCAAAAGTCCAGGTAGATAATGTCAGTTACTCTTCCCTTATCCACCCGTAGAAGGTCTCCAGATTCATCAGGCACAATTTGTCCTTAATAAAGATACGTTGGTTGTTACCAATCACCTTATTTTCCAGGTGCCTCAGCAGATTTTCTAGGAGGATCACCTTCATGATATTGCTGGGCACAGAGGTGAAACTGACCTGCTTGTAGTTCCCCATGTCTTCTTTTTCTCATTATTTAAAAATGGGGGTTGTGCTTCCCCTTTTCCAATCTGTGGGAACTTCACTGGGCTGCCACGACTTCTCAAAAATGATGGATAGTGACTTAGCAAATTCATCCACCAGACTTCTAGATGCATCTCATCAAGTCCCATTGACTTATGCACCTTCAGTTTGCTTAGATGATCTTGCACCTGGTCTTCTCCTACAGTGGACAGTTCTTCAGTCTCCAGTCCCTATATTTACCTTCTGCAATTTGGGCAGGGTAGCTTGAACCCTTGCCGGTGAAGACTGAGACAAAATATAACTCAGTTGAGTTGCTTGTTTGCAAAGACTAGAAAAATCAATGTGATGCATTTGTGTGCACCAACCAAAACAGATGTTGTGATATAATAAAACTTTATTTTCACTCTAATGGTATTTTCACCACTATTTGAAACCAAGAGAATGCATTCATGGTGCCTGAGGTATCATTTGCTCTTAACTGCTACAGTTTGTGTGAATCTCAGCAAAGATTTTCCTTTAGGTGTGTATCAGGTGTATATGACATAGGTAGGGTGATCTGTGTTTGTGGAAACTTCCTCCTTCTTCCCACCTTCTTCAAGTTTGTTTGCTTAGTTTGGTGTTATTTTTAAATTATTTCATCTTTATCTATGAAGTGAAAGTATGAAATTCAAGTTCATCTTCGAATGGTGCCATTCCTGCATTTCAAAGACACAATTGCAAAGAAAAGTTTCAGAGCATCTCCAAAGTATCTCCAGATGGGGACACAAAACAGCCTTCTATTTTCAATGACTATGTGAAGAATGAAACATAATATAGGTACTGCATGTGTCTTGTGAATATCTTGATTTTGCTTAGGTTTAGAGTTGTCTTGCCGTACAAAAAGATCAGAGAGTGAAATTCATGTTGCTTCCTGGCATTGTGCATTTTCACTTTTTCACTGATATAAATTACTAATATCTTTGAGAAATACAATTTCTTGTAATCCTTTCTAGTTCATTTGGAACATTTAGCTTGATTTTTTTTTCAGTACTAAGCAGGTGGGTTTTCTTTCTGAAGATTAGATTTGGTTTGGTTTTTTTTTGTTTCTGTCAAACTCTTGAATACACAGCTAAGGCCAGACATTAAACTTGCACGAGCTGCTTGGAAAATTGCACTCTACAAAAGTGGCTTTCATTCTTTCTTGGACATAAGTACTGGGTTTGTAGCATTTAACCTCTGTAATAAGAATATAGCCTAAGCTGACTGAAGTGGCAAATATTTTTTCTGCATATGTTTTTATTATTGATAAATAGATGTCTACACGGGGAATCCTGCAGCTATCAACAATATTTGCTTTACTGAAGCTGCCAGCTGAATACCTTCAAAGCACTGGAGAACCAACAGTAAGCATGAGACCACTGCAGTGAATTTCAAAAGAAGAGATTCACAGCAAAAGTCTATTGATAAAACCTGTGCTTAATATTTTCATTGATGATATAGACAGAGAGATTGAGAGCACCCTCAGCAAGTTTGTAGATGACACCAAGCTGATATGTGTAGTTTTCACACAATTAGCATGGGTTGTCATCCAGAAGGACCTGCAGGAGCTGGAGAAGTGGGCCTGTGTGAACCTCATGAGGTTCAACAAGGCCAGGTGCAAGGTCCTACATGTGGGTCGAGGGGCAATCCATAGTTTCAAAATAGGATGGGGAATGATGTCATTGAGACCAGCCCTGTGGAGAAGGACTTTGAGGTGGTCATTGATGAGAAGATCGATAGGAGTTGGCAATGAACACTTGCAGCCAAGAAGGCCAATCATGTCCTCGGCTACATGAAAAGAAACGTCAGCTGCAGGTCGAGGGTGGTGATTCTACCACCATTTTCCTCCCTTGTGAGACCCCATCTGGAGCACTGTGTCCAGTTCTGGAATCTCCAACATAAGAAGGAAGTGTAACAATTGGAACAGGTCCAGAGGATGGCCACAGAGATGATCAGAGAGCTGAAACACCTCTACAATGATTACAGGCTGAGTTGGTGTTGTTCAGCCTGAAGAAAAGTAGGCTCCAAGGACATCTTATAGCAGCCTCCAGTACATGAAAGGGGTGTACAAGAAAGCTGGGGAGGGACTTTTTACAAAGGCATGTAGTAATAGGATGAAGGGGAATGGCTTTAAATTGGAGGAGGGAAGATTTAGAGTAGACATTAAGAAGAAATTCTTCATGATGAGGGTAGTGAACCCGTGACACAGTTTGTCCAGGGAAGTTGTGCTTGCCCCATCCCTGGAACTGTTCAAGGCAAGGCTGGATGGGGCCTTGAGCAGTCTGGTCTGGTGGGAGGTGTCCCTGTTTGGAACTGGATGATCTTTAAGGTCTATTCCAAACCAAAACATTCTATGATCCTGTGGTTCTATGGTTACACGCAGTTGTCTCTCACATACAAGTTAGAAATAGTGACCAATCTATTGTTCCATGATGATTACATATTGTATAATAAGCATCTCATGGAGTCTAATATTGACCTTGTAAGTGAGACATATGATAAGTCAGGCAGTGCTCAGCCAAATGCCAGGTCCTGCACTTGGGGCACAGCAACCCTGTGCAGTGCTGCAGACTAGGAGAAGTCTGGCTGGAAAGCTGCCTGGAGGAGAAGGACCTGGGGGTGTTGGTTGACAGCGACTGAACATGAGCCAGCAGTGTGCCCAGGTGGCCAAGAAGGCCAATGGCATCTTGGCTTGTATCAGAAACGGTGTGACCAGCAAGTGCCCAGGAGGTTATTCTCCCTCTGTACTCGGCACTGGTGAGACCGCACCTGGAATCCTGTGTTCAGTTCTGGGCCCCTCACCACAAGAAAGACGTTGAGGCTCTGGAGTGAGTCCAGAGAAGAGCAACGAAGCTGGTGAAGGGGCTGGAGAACAGGCCTTATGAGGAACGGCTGAGGGAGTTGGGGTTGTTTAGCCTGGGGAAGAGGAGGCTGAGAGGAGACCTCATTGCTCCCTATAGCTACCTGAGGGGAGGTTGTGGAGAGGAGGGTGCTGGCCTCTTCTCCCAAGTGACAGGGGACAGGATGAGAGTGAATGCCTCAAGCTCCGACAGGGGAGATTTAGGCTGGACATTAGGAAAAAATTGTTCACAGAAAGGGTCATTGGGCACTGGAACAGGCTGCCCAGGGAGGTTTTTGATTCACCTTCCCTGGAGGTGTTTAAGGGACAGGTGGACGAGGTGCTAAGGGGCATGGTTTAGTGTTTGATAGGAATGGTTGGACTCGATGATCAGGTGGGTCTCTTCCAACCTGGTTATTCTATGATTCTACACATATATATAAAATCTCAGGTGTTTGGGTTTTTTCTGTATTAAAAAGAGACTTTTTCAGAGCCATCCCATAGAGATCAGAATTCACATAAGAGGTTCAATTAATTTTGTAAATTTTAACTTGATTTCCTTGTTCAAGCAAGAATATTGAGAAAGAAAGTTCAATAATAATTTGTAGGCTTTCTCTTAAAAAGCTTATACGTCAACATGCACTTTATTTTGGTCCACTTCTATTTTTTCTTTCAAAAGTAGGCTTTCGTAACCTTTTGGGACAGGTTTTCCCAAGGGCAGTTTTCTGTAAGGACCATACCTGATAAAAAGGGGCTAAGAAGAGTTTTAGCTCAAGAAGAAGAAATCCCGATTCTTAGCTTAGAACAAGGTTTTAGAAACAAAACAGGTTATTACGCTTTCTTTGAGAGAAGATTAATCCTTTACATTAAAGAAGGTAAAATCTCAAGGGAGATTCCAATTGGACACAAAAGGAACATTTTACACAATAAGAACAACTAGCAATTGCAATAATCTCCCCAGGGAAGTGTGCGATTCCCCAACACTGGACACTTTCATGATTCAGCTGGAAAGAGTGTTGGCCCATCTCATCTAGATCATGGTTTTACTGAGAAATGTTGGACTAGATGATGCTTGAGATTCCTTCCAAAGCTTTATCATATGATTCAATGATTCTATGAAAATATTATGAATGATAGGTAACTCAGTAATTTTTCATATCTAAGCTGAGTTCATTAATAACCTGGAGATTCTATAATAATTTATAATAATAGGTTATTTTTATAACTGGACTTCAAAATCACAACATCTTGAAATTACCAAGAGTACTTATTGGACAATTATGCCGAGATCTCCGAAGTTCTTGCTGCTGTTGTTTTCTTGACAGAAGTAAATAATTCCTAAATAAAATGATAGCTTATACTCATACAAGTATTTTCTGTTACTTTCAGGTAATTAACAAGAACCACTATATTAAGTAGAACTAATGAGGGGGATTTATTTATCTTTCCTCCTGATTTATGCTAATATGAGTGCATCTGTAGTTTGAATTAGACTGTCTAATGCTGTTTTGAACAGGATTAGAATTTCTCAAAGGCTTTGTGTTCTCACATGGTTACCACTTCCATTCAGCTATTTCCCCACTGGTAGTTTTAGCCTGGATGTTAACACTAATTGCAGAACACTAAATAGTTCATTTTAATCTTTAATAAGTTTACATCTTTTCAAATTGATTCTTGGAGTGTGAAATCTCTGTTGTCGTTGCAATTTAACGTCTTAGGATCTCAGAATAGGAATATGAAATGAATCTTTTTCCATTGTTTTAGAAAGTAATTCAGTAACTATTGATATCAGAAAACATGATGCCCTTTTCTTGATTTTAAACACAACGAACACTTGTAATTATAAATTCCCTTTATCAGTGTATATCAGTGGTGACACTGACTGATCTTGGCAAACACTAAGAGCAGACAAATTCCACTGTAGCTTCATAAATGTCAATGTATGACATTGCCACAGGGAGTTGGCATATTTCTGTACTGATGGGATGGAAGCTGCAATTAGAAATGATTGACAAGGTGCTTTTTGTCTTTGGTGAAAAGAAGATTGTTGTGTCAAACTATCTCATTGTAGTAGCAATTCTTCTCTAAGCATTTGTTGTCCTGAACTTCTTTGAACCCATTTTGCATAATAAAAGAGAGATGGGGGAGGGGGGGCAAAATTATTGCACATTGTTGCTAAGTGACAAAATAGCAGATGTTCTGCATTTGCAGATAACAAATGTTTGAGTGCTATCATATTGTGATATTGACAGGTATCATCCAGAGGAAGACTTAATACATTCAGTATTTTAAAAAAAATTAATGAAAATTACCTGACAAAAGTAAATAATCTATTTCAGAAATGTTTTTTTTATTTAATCACATGATACGTAACCATTTTAAGAAGTTAAATTACCAGAATAGTGTTTTCTTGATCTTTTAAGTAGCTGAATATCTACATAGTCAGTCAGTGGAAGTGATATCAAGTTCCATCTGAATTTAAGGTGTTTAACAGTTGGCCTAGTACTGCTTATAATAAAATTAGTATTTAAAAATGGATTATTTTAAATTAAATATTATCTTGGAAGCACTATAGAAACACTGAAGAACAGCATAAGATGTCTTCAGAGAAGTACATAACTTCCAGAGCAGCATAATCTGAAATTATGAAGCTTTAATTTGATAAAAAATGAATGCCTTACATTTTTATTAAGACCTATAGATTTACAAGACCACTTGATCAGTTTGCCAAAGTATAGAGAACACTTTCACTCTTCCCTGTTTAAAGTCAGATAACAAATAGCTTCATACTTGAGCTTTCTGGTTTGTTTATTACTCCTGCCATTTACTTAGAGTTTGCAATTAGATGAATGCACAAACAATATACTTCTTTACAAGTCCTGTCATGTCTTCCTGGATTTTTCACAAAATTACAAAAACAAGAATGCAAGTTCCAGTTCTAGGTATAATGTCTGTGCAATTAAATGAAGCTTCAATGTATTGAGAAGTTACCACACTTAAATCTTTTTACTCTTCAGGAACCTCAAATTGAAAAAAAGTATGCACAAAGCAAGTCAAGGGGTACTTGCAAATATTTAGGTTTGGTTATAGAGCAAGACTGTGTGCATGTGCAAATAAACATGTAATTTACTAGATCTATTGAAACTGGAAGAAATACTTGGTTCTTACATCTCCTTTGGGGCATTAAGAAGCTCTATCATATGAAGTAAGGATGAGAGAACTTTCTTTGTTCAGCCTTGAGAGGAGAAGTCTTAGGGGAGACTTTATTACCATATACTAGCACATAAAGGGTGTCTACCAGAAGGATGGAGACTCCCTGTTTACAAAGAGTTACATGGGAAAGGTTAATTGGTATAAATTGGTCCTGGAAAGATTCCTATTGAATTCCAGAAGAAAATCTTTCATGATGAGAACAGTTAAACATTGGAATAATCTCTCAGGGAAGTGGTAGATTCATCTACGGTGGACACTTTCAAGGCTCAGCATAAGAGTATTCTGGGCCATCTCATTTAAGCTATACATCACCTAAAAAGGTTTGATCGGATGATCTTTCATGTCCCCTGCAACCTAGCATTCTAAGATTCTATGATACTGTGTTGAGTAGTCAGCTAAAAAGAACAACTAATCTAATTAATCATCATTGCTTGAAAAAATATTTGAACTTGCTTTGTCTGTACAACCAGAATCTGCCTAGAAGCAACAGGGAAGTTGTTTATCAGCCATTGTCACCATTCTGCCCACTTGAACAGATGGTGGAAATGATCAAATTAAAGATAGAGAAAGGTGTGCAAAAAAAGAGAAAATATTATGAAAATGAAGGGGAGGTCACTTCATTGCATGGAGACTCTCAGATTTAATTACCAGATGGAGTGAGAGGAAAGATACTGAATGTGAAACCCATCTTCATTTTTCATTACAAAGCTTGCCAAAAATTTTACAAAGCTCATTGTCACCACCCCATCACCCTTTCCTCTACTCTATTTCTACATTTTTTCAGAGGTGCTAGTAGTCTGACAGTTTGCTTTAGACTCAAAAAGGATTTTTTTTTCCTTTTTGAACCAAAACCGTCAGAAGCCTAGAGGAATTCTTAGCATGTTTTTTCATCCTACTCAAACTATCAAGTAGGCAAAATCAATTTGAGATGAGGTTGAACGATGGATTTTAATGTTTAGGAGTCTCCAGGAGATTTTAACTTATTTGAAATTAGTGGTGTCCCTCCTCTGTATAAGCAAACACATACAGACATTACATTATGGCTTATAGAATAGACACCGTGCAGCCTTTGCATTAGATGTACTGGCAAAAAAATTAAAATCTGTGTTATGCCTTTTCAAATCAGTCTGAAGTACGTTTTATTATCTATACTAAACAAGACTAGAAAAGGTTTGTCTG
This sequence comes from Clamator glandarius, assembly GCA_033459285.1. Lineage (NCBI taxonomy): Eukaryota > Metazoa > Chordata > Aves > Cuculiformes > Cuculidae > Clamator > Clamator glandarius. Next base: position 1,150,847 of record JAUNZM010000174.1, read on the forward strand.
TATTTGTATTTGTGTAGATCTATTTGGCAAAAATGTTCCTGAAAAACAGCCTACGTTTCAACTTCTCAAGAATTCTTACTGGCTTAGTTGTAGAACTGGATGATGTATTTTGTATTTAAAGCATATATAAGTTGAAAACAATGCTCATTTCCCCAGAAACAAAACACAGATATTTGAATTTCACATTAGTGACAATGAATGACTGTGCCTGTGCAAGATTATAAATAGCAGATTTCTGATTTAATGTTTTTGCCTCTGTATCTGAACTACTATCTGCTGCTGACAGAGGAGTTTGGAACTTTGATGTTTTAATTTTTTCCCATTAAATTAGAACTTCAGAGTTCTAATTTGAACTGAAATCTGACTCTGGTCAGCCTATTAGGCAGATAAGGCAGGAGACTAGCATGAATAAGAAAGAACCTCTTGGTCAAACTGAAACACAATAGGGAAATGCAAATAAAGTGCAAGCAGGGACATGCATCCTGGGAAGAACATAGGAATACTGTCCAGATAGGAAAGTAAAGGCACAACTGGACCTAAACTGAAAGAAGTGAAGAACAGTAAAAAAGGACATTGACAGTTAAGTCAGAACAACTGGCAACAACTGATATGGAGAAGTCTGAAGTACTTCCCCTATTCTTTGTCCTCAGCAATTGCTCATCTGTCATCTCTTGAGTACCTGAATTTCAAGACAGGTAATGGGGAATGAAATCCCATTCATCATAGAAAAAGATAAAGTTCTAGACTGTTTGAGGAATGTGTACACACGGAAGTCCATGAGACCTAATAAAATACATCCCATGGTCCCGAGGAAATTAGTGGATACTGCTGCCATGCTAGTCTCTATCATATTTGTGAAGATGTGACAGTCAGGTGAAGTCCCTGATGACTGAAAAGAGGAAAATATCCCATCCATTTTTAAAAAAAAATATTAAAAGGAGAATCCGAGGAACTACTGACCTGTCAGTCTCACCTCTATGTGAAGGAAGATCATGGAACAGATCCTCTTAGAAGACATGTGGAAGACATATGGAAGACAAGGAGATGATTAGCAACAGACAACATAGCTTCACAAATGGCAAATTGTACCCGACTAACCTACTGGTTTTCTATGATGGAGTGACTACACTGGTGGATAACAGAAGAGCAACTGATACCATCTATTTTTACTTCTGTAAGACATTCAACGTGGTCCCCCCCCAAACACTCTTGTAGATACATTGGAGAGATATGGATTTAATGGGTGAACTGTTCAATGGATAAGGAATTGGCTGGGTGTCCATGTCCAGACACTTACAGTCAATGGTTCAATGTCCAGGTGGAGATCAGTAGCAAGTGGTGCCCCTTAGGGATCCATATTGGGACTAATACTATTCAATATCTTTATTAATGACATAGACTGTCAGCTTGCAGGCACCAAACTGAGCGGTGCAGCTGATTTGCCTCAGAGAAGGGTTGCCATACAGAAGGACCTTGACAGGCTTGAAAAGTGGAGTTCAACAAGGCCTCATGCAAAGTCCTGCATGTACTGTGTCAGAGTAATTCCAGTATCTGTACAGACTGGACAATGAATGAATTGAGTGTGGTTCTGTGGAGAAGAGCTTGGCAATACTGTTATACATAAACTAGACATGACACAACAATATGCACGATATATAAAACCAATTTGCCCTGGGCTGCAGCTGAAGAATCACAGCCAGCATGACAAGGGAGGTGATTCTTCCCTTCTACTTTGCCTTCATGAGGCCCAGTCTGTAGTGCTACATCTTGTTCTGGGGTTCTCAGTACAAGAAAGACATAAACATGTTAGCTCAGGTCCAGAGGAGCACCATTAAAATGCACTTGGCCTTGTTGAACCTCATGAGGTTCTCACAGGCCCACTTCTCCAGCCTATCTAGGTCCCGCTGGATGACATCCCATCATTCTGATGTGGCAACTACACCGCTCAGCTTGGTGTCAAGGGTGCACTCAATCTCACTGTCAATATCATTATCATTATTTTCTCCACAAAGACTAGATTCAATATGAGTAGTAGATTTAGGCTGTGTTAAGTAAAACATGCTAATGTCCTAGAGCATTTAACTGCTGAGATCGAACAGGTCTATCCATGTGTGGACTGACAATACAGAGATTTATAGAAGGTAAAGTTTATAGATGATTTCAGAAGAATGAGCAAAGAGCACCTATTGCATTTGGACCAGACATTTCTCAAAACTGAAGCCCCAGAAACATGACATATATGTGCTAGTAATTCTGATTTTTGTGACTGTAACAGCTTGGGGCTTAGCAAAAATGAACAAGCTTTGCTATTAATTTCAGCAATAGAGACTCAAATTACTTAGGATAGAGTTAAGAAAAGTGACAAAAGGGCATACCAACATTACAAATGTAGAACTATGGCCTAAATTGTCAATCACTATGAACAACGGCAACAAAGGAGTGTTCATTCAGAATAATCAGCCACTTTAATAGTAAGCAGCACATGGGCTATTTATACTGTAATTGCAGTTATTGTAAGAGGAAAAAAAATCTTCTGGATAGAATTTTATTTGTTAGAAATATAGAAGTGCTTTTTCCCCATACAAAAACAGCATTTAGGAAATCAGTGGTACTTGCTTTTTGTCTTTCAATGACTCAGTCAATAGAGATATCAAATTTAATTTACATCATTGTTCATGTATCACCTTGGGTTAGCAGCAATAGTTCAGAATTTTTTAATCATCTCAGTTACTAAGGATAGCTCTGGCAGAGGTGTTCTGTGCTTTGAAGGACTATGCATTTGAAGTTTATTTACTGGAATCCAGGGCCAAAGAGCCCTAAATTGATTGTCTTGGACTACCATTACTACCAGAAGACAAGAGAAGCTAGATGTTTTGTAGAAACTGTATTGATATTAAAATTAATTTGAATTTTAATGCATTACAGAATAAGCAACATTGGAGCTAGGCTTATAGTGGCTTGACCACCTGAAAGTGAAGATGTGGCTAGATATTATACAGCATATAATAGACATCTGCATATATTGCTGAGGAAATACTGGGAAGATAAAAATATTTTCTATGTTGTCTGTCTGAACATTAATAGAGAAATTTAGTGTGTTTAAGTAAACATCGATTAACTCTTGCACATATGAATTCAGAGCCTCTTGTTTTCTCCTGATTCAAAAAATACCAAAGGAACAATTTGCACAATTTGACTGAATTGAGGGCCAGGAGATATCAGTAGATTCTCTAGATTCTGTTTAGGCTTTGCCTGGATACTCCTATGTAGAAGCCAATATCTAGTTTGGGTAAAATATTTTGACTGTATATATGTTCCAGAGATGGAACAAAATCTCTAAAACTGTAGCAAACCTTTGAGGGCAAAAGATCAAGTTTTTAAACAAAACAAATCTGTTGATAAAGAAATGCAAAAGTGTGTGGCAACACTGATGTAGAATTTAATCCCTTAGAGTGTTAAATATGTTCTTATTATAGCCTAAGAATTTTCAGCTTTTAATTCTCGGCCTTTGATTTTTTTGACATCATGCTGTTAATATATAAAACACTCCATCAGCTATTCTGTATTCTAAATGTAGTTTACTCCTGAACAGGCCACCTTTAATGTCTCCATTAGTATAAGGACTTGAATTTTTCATTAGAAAGCATAATTTCCACACCTCTGCATCAATACTAGCACTTCTCTGAACCCTCTCCAGCTCCTTGACATCCTCTGTGAATTATAAACATAGTATTTGAGTAGTTGTTACGCAAGAGAACTGTCATATAAACACAGTATTTATTATTTTACACATCAGAATTTTTTAAATTATTATTACTATTTTACCCACTACATTGGCTTGTAGTGATTTGATTTTGAAGCTATTAGGAGTTTTTCAGCCTAGAAATATGGCTGATGTTCTTGGTACTTAGGAGCACAATTTTGACTTTACTGGCATTGAAAAGAAAATGGGGCAGGGGTGGGATTGTTGAGTGTTGCTTTTTTTTCTGACCCATCAGGTAATCCAGGATACGTGGTCTGATTATTATGACATTTACAAATCTTAATTGTTAAGACTAGAATTTTTTTAAAGTCATTTTACATTATGTGAAATAGATATTAGGCATCACTAGTTAGACACCTTAGTAAATGACAATTCTTTTTACTCACATTATCAACTAGTTAGTGGTTCATTGGTTTCACTGTTCAGGATACTTTACAACTTGAATAAGAAATGAAAGTAATTTAATCTGAATAGTTTTGTTATCAAAAGAAATGCTTTTGTAAAGTCAAAGCATACTGTATCACCATTATTGTTTTTATCAGCAAGATTTATAACTTTATAAAAAAAGGAAAGATTCTTCTGAGACATCTAAGATCTAAGTTAAGATGTACTTTTTATAAATCCATGCTAATTTGGGTTAACTGCCTTCCTTTAATTATTAAGTATGCTATCAGCGCTTTTGTATAATTCATGCTAGTTAACACTGCCTTGGCTGTCCTTATTATTTGAGTCCTACTTGTTACTTCTCAACAGGTTGGCATGTGGTGGATAGATTGGTATTTACTTGGTTAATCCAGATGAAACTTTTTATTGCTTCAGCATCGATTTCCTTATATTGTCCTGGATTTTCTAGTGTTTCAAGGCTGCAAACAGGATGTCAGCATACCAAATTGCTCCTTGACTAACTCTTCTATAATTACTGAATTAAAACTGTGCTTTTGTTTAAAGCCTCTTTACTGTATGACTGATACAGCAAATTCTTCCTTGTAATCTAAATTTCTGATCTCTCTGATATAGCAATTATGTTGATGTAAGTTGTATGTCTGAACAAACTACATAGAGTAACTCCACAGATAATGTCTACTGTCTGAAATACCCTTATATTACTCCCTCGTAGGATTTTCTCTTAATATTATGTGAGTTGTAACTGGAAACATACTTCTGCCTTTTCCTTTTAGCTAAGAGTAACATTATTCTCTGGTACCATGGTAACTAACATGATATTTAACCTTGATCAAGACATAAATACAGGAAAATTTATTGTAAAATGTACAGGTGAAAATTTCCTTTTCAATGGTTGGATATATTTTATTTCCTGATTCCTGACAGTTGACTTTTTATCTTTTTTTTTTTTTTTGCCAGCCTGGGTATGTCTATATATTGACCATACATTTTCATATTATTCATTCAAATAGTACCCTGTACTTAGGCTCTCATTTCATAAATAATAATTCATCCATAATATTCTGAAAAGAGCAGAAGTCAGCGTAGTGTCATTCTACATGTCTTCATGGGTGCAGAGAACTGTAGAGTCACAGGAGTATGTGCAGAAATCAAATTGAGAATCTGCAAAGTAATGACAGCTCCTAATCTGCTTAATGCTGAGCACTATTTAAATAACAGAACAGAAAGATTTTATTTAAAAGAATTGTAACAAGTTTTTTCTTATCCTCTGTGAAAACAGAATCTGCAAAGTAAAAATTTTACTTGAAGCTTTCCAAATGGGTGCATCCTTATTATGTCACCAGTGCTATGACACTTTATACAATATTTTTTTTTAATGGAAAACCTTCTTTAAAAGTGTTTCAGCCTCTGCTGCCAAAGGGGATACATTTTAGATTCTAAATTTTCTCCTGAACAAGACTGACAGGCAGTTGGGAAGAAGATGTGCCTCTCCCTCTACTTCTTTCCTGGGTTCCTCCCAAATGGAAACATCTGCGATGGCATCCTTCGCCATATCATTTCCAGAGCTGTTCAGAAGCATTCAGTGGGACATTTTCCAAAAGGAAAGCAGTTCATGTGGAGCATATCTAAACTACTGTGCTTGCAGGTCACCAGTTAGGCCCAATAGGTTTAAAATGCACCGAACACTTTTTAATATATTTTCTTAAGGTATTTCTTAAAATATTTATGTCAGTGTTAGGTTATAAAATCATTAAACAGTGCTCATTCTTAAAACTATGATATTTCTTAGCAGTATGAATTAATTAGAACATTAGTTCAATTTTAAAGCTGAGGGAATTGCACACCAAAAACTGTCAAATTTCATTTGAGTTAGATACTGCTATGTGTCCTGGCTAATATGTTTAATAAGCAACCTTTATATTTTGTTATTGTCATGTCAGTCTGTACAGCCTGGACTGGAATTGGTAATGGTGACCCATTAAAAGAACATGCAATGCTGCTAATGCCAAAGTGTCAATGCACCAAAGACAATGAAACAATTACAGGAAATAACGTTTTCCCCAACTAAGTAATCATTGAGTCAGAAGTTTTCTTAAAGGACAGAAAAGAATGAAAATACCTCAAGAGCACTGTGTTTAATGTTGTCCTCTTATGCAAGAGTAATTTCTTCAAACATTTTAATTCTCTGCAACCTCTCAGATATTTATTTCAGTTTGTTTAAAAATACTAATTTTTAACCCAGGCAGGCCTTTTTTTTGGTAACAAAGATGATATATTTTGGTAACAAAGCTATATCTCCAGGACTGATAAGTATAATTCCAGAGACTCCAGAGACCAGAATAAATACCACAGTTCCCAGACTCTGAACCTGATCCTTTCTCATATATGTTAATTCCTTACATGAAAAAGTGAAATGCTTAAATTTATTTTTCAGGAAACAATATTTAAAGGAACAAAGGAGAACTTAGATTTATTCTATTAAGTTAATATGTTGTTGCTAGATAATAGGATTTTCTAGTCATTCTTTCAGTTCCCATGGATGAAAAAAAACCCAAACTTCTTTTTTTTATATATATATTAAACTGAGGCTATTTGTTCTTCTTACTCTAAGAAGGGTGGAGGATTTGTTTTTCAGGAGAGGTACTGTATCTTTGAGGTGAATAGGTAACGATTAAACACAAGCATCCTACTTATATTGCTTGGAAAACTCCTAAAGCTCATGGAGAAATTATTACAATGAAAGAAATCCTACTAAAGTAAATTTCAGATGTCAAGAAGGTACAAACTGGTGCAATGGTTTCATAGATGGTACCAAGCAAAACATCCTCTGCTGAGCACTTATTCTTGCAAAGCATTGTTAAAATACAGGCCTACCCATCAAAACCTGTTTTATGTTTAATGACAGGATAACTTTCATCACTTGTATCCTTAAAGCTGATCAGATTAGGGCGTAGAAAATTCATGCTGAGGCTGTAGCCCTTCACTATGCACTGTATTACATACCTGAGCAGCATCAGAGGGCTGAGTTTGGAGCCAGGATGTAGGGAAACATCCAAAGCCTCAATACCAACTTTAGTTTGAATTATAACATGCCCTGGAAACTTCTAGTTTTGCAGCATTTTGAGGAAAGTTAAGAAAGAGTAGGAGAGATTGATGATCTATATGTTGTGCATCTTCCTTAGTAGGCAGGTATTCTGAGTGTATTCAACCACTTTGACAGAGTTGATATGAAACAAAGAGTGCAGGTAAGAAAGGCTGCATTAGTAGAATCTCAGGACACTTCAAATCTTTCCATTGTTGAGACCACCTTGACCTAGATGTTCAGAGGAAATCCAAGATATGGAAACTTAGTTTAACTCCTTGAACATAGACAACACATAGACGGCCAGACATCAAAGAATCTCTGAACTCAGAGGCAGGCTATTTAGGGATAAATCTGAAAAGATATTTAGGTATCCATTTATGCAGAGATTAAAGGCTATCTGATGAAAGGCTTATGAAGCATTTCAGTGCCATAATTTTGTACTTAAGTGGAAAAAGAAAGAAAATATCTCACAGTAGTGTGTGTGGGGGGGGGTTGTTATGTTTTGGTTTGGGTTTTTTCCTGTGGAATATTGTATTATTCTTTCATTTGGATCTAACTAAATTATATTAGCTGAAGATGTGGTGACAATTCCAAGACATGGTGACAAGTGTTTGTGAACTGCATGTGTTTATAGGTTTCTGGGAAACAGGAGGAAGCTAAAGGCCATTTTTATGATTTTCTAGCTTCAAACTCCTCATGAATTTTGTATTAGCAAGACACAAGCTGAAATGCATTCATTAAATACTATTGTTTTAATATGATTGCATCAGTAACATTGTCTTTACACTCACCATTATTTATCACTTTTCCTATTGTTTCTCTTAAGGGTTTAGGCCAGCCTTTCCCTTAAGTATGAGGATAGTATTTGATTTTAAATGAGGAAGACTCAAATCACAGAAATATAGGACTAAAAAAAATAACATAAGATCACAGACTGCAAATTTTTTTTTCAGAAAATACACAAAACTATTGTGATGAATTCATTCATAAATAGTAATGAATCGAAGACTTCATAGAACTGTATGAAGAATAGGGGAGGTACAGAGAATTTTTCTGTGCTAGCAGAAAAATTGTTAGATAAAATTGGAGATGTTTGAAGACTGAAGTTACATATTGCACCTCAGTGAAAGTAATGAGAGTGATCATAACAAATCTGATCTATGACATCCATGGAAACATTTCACATTTAGCACTTTGGCCAACTCTATTGTTGATATACATTAAACAATATTTTCAGAGATACGTGTTCATATTCTTCTAAATAATTAGATCCGATTCAATAATCTTACTATAAGAACCTATGCAAGTTTGGCAGTTGTACTCAGGTATTTCTTTAACCTTTACTATTTATTTCAAGTTGCAGTCATAAAAACTTGTTAAGATTTGTGTCCAATTCTGTAGGAAGTTTCTCTAGTCCTTTCAAGAAAGCTCATGAAATCTAAAGTACTTTAGAATGATAAATTTAGGAGTAATAATCATTAAACAAGCTTATCCTTCATTCAGTTAAATTTCCCTGGAAATATCTGAAAAATAAGAAACAGGACATGTCTGAAAAGAAGTTTGAATAAAAAGTGGAGTGTTCCTCAGTAATATTAAAATGCAAAACCAATTACAAATCACAAACTCCTCTTTGCCCCTAGGAGTTTAAACAGATTATGATTAGAAACTAAAATGAATTTTTGCTTCTCATTATGCAGGGTTTGATTTAGTAATTCCTTAATGATTTCTTAATTAATAAAATCACATTTGTAGGAAGAGTGCCATTCCTTAACTCAGCCCAAAATTCTGATTCCTTTTGAAATCAAACTAAAATTTATTTTCAGAGAAATACTTGCCATAATGTTATTTAACCCTTACTGGGTCAAGTTCATTTATTTGGGTTTTTTAATTTCAAAAGATCTCTGAGGAAAGTCATCACTCTCTGGTCTAGCAGATGAGGAAATACCTGCAGTCAGTTATGGCACAGATAGATGAAAATTGTGAGAAAAGGCAAGTACCAGGTTTGTCACTTTGTGACAATTATTTTTGCAAAATAAGAATCTTTATACCTTTCAATATTTTGTAATAGAACCATAAAATCATATAACGGTTTGAGTAGGAAGGGACCTTAATGATCATCTAGTTGCAACTCCCCTGCCATGGGCAGGGACACCCCCATTAGACCAGACTGCTCAAGGCCCCATCCAACCCGGCCTCAAAAAGTTCCAGGGATGTAGCATCCACAATGTACTTGGGCAAACTTTTCCAGTGACTCACCAACCTCATTGTGAAGAATTCCTTCCTAATGTCCACTCAAAATCGTCCCTCTTCTAATTTAAAGCCATTCCCCTCTGTCCTCTCACTACAATCCCTTGTAAATGTCCCTCTCCTGCTTTCTTGTAGCCCCTTCAGTTACTGGAAGGTCATTACAAGGTCTCTTCACAGCCTTTTTTTCTCCAGGCTGAACAACCCCAACTCTCTCAGCCTGTCCTCCTATGGGAGGTGATCCAGGCCTCTGATCATCTTTGTAGCCTCCTCTGGACCTGTACAAACAGCTCCATGTTCTTCTTATGTTGAGGATCCCAGAACTGGACACAATTCTCCAGGAGGGGTCTCACAAGAGAAGAATAGAGGGGCAATATCACTTACCTTGACCTGCTGGCCGCGCTCCTTTTGATGTAGCCCAAGATATGGTTGGCTTTCTGGGCTGTGAGTGCACGCTGTCCACTCATGTTGATCTTCTCATCAATGAGCAGCACCAAGTCCTTCTCTGCAGAGCTTCTGTCAATCACACCATCCCCTATTCTGTATTGAAACTATGGATTACTTCAACTCAGGTGTAGGACTTGCACCTGGCCTTGTTGAACCTCATGAGGTTCGCACAGGGCGACTTCTCCAGCTTGTGCAAGGTCCCTCTGGATGACATTCCATCCTTCTGATGTGACAACTGCACCACTCAGCTTAGTGTCCTTATTACAAAATACTTACAAAAACTGTAAAACTAATCTTAAAACTAACCTGTTAATAAAAATTCACAATGCAAAGCTATATTTAATTTGTGTAAGTGTATATTTCAAACACTGAATGGGTCTCAGAAATCTGGATTCTGTTTAGGTTTAGTGTTGCATTTGGTTAAGCGTTTGATGATTAACTAAGCTGCTTAAATCTGTAGAATTACACAGTTAATCTTTTGCAGCCAGTTTCTCAACAGTGTGTTATTTTTCCACTACCAGACAGAGAATTCATACGGAGAAACTGTGTTACATTGATTTTGCACAGTATCTTAAATTTCTCTGAGTATGCAAGCTATTAAGGGAGGAAAAAAATATTATCAGCGTCCTTAAAAATCTAATTTGGTTCTTCTCCAGCGTGACTTCTTTACAGGTTATTGTTGCTTTACAAAGTGTAATGGAAGATTTTGTACGTAGTCCAAATGGCTACACATCTTCACGGTCATATGCTTGGTCAGTGTTAACTCTCCATGCACTACAAATTAAAAAAATGAGGAAAAGTTCTAACTATTTCTGAGTTATGTTTTCCCTACAATAATTTTGACGGCAATAACTTTCTCACACCTTCCAGTTTATATCTGAAAGCTATTATTAGGTGGTTTGGTAGCTTACCTTTTTTGCTTTTCTTCTTAATTTTATTTTCCTAAACCTGTTTCTTAATCTGGGCATGTTGAAATTCAAATTAACAAGTATATGCCTGAGAGATTCTTTAGATAAAACATTTCAATACAACATGATGGTAATTAGATCATGTAAACTGGAGTTTATACCAATGTGAGCAAGCTGGTATGCAAAATGAGAGAACAACTGAAATAATATGTTTTAGATGAAAAATTTTAATTACGTAATTATTTTTCAATGTAGCACAATATCTGAGAGGAATATTCAGGATCATTTTTACTTTATTAGAAAGGATTGATGTCAATGAAGTTTAACAAAAAAAGAATGTATTTAGAATGATCTAAAAATTAATTTGCAATACTTTAACAAAGACTTTCATTTTCCAATTTGTAACATATCATTAATACCTATACTATCTTATTAATTTTTAGTTACTTAATTTTATTCTAATTTTTAGTTTTCTAAAAAACTAAACAAATAATAAATAACACTTTTTGTTATTGTTTTTGTTGTGGATTTGTATTTGACTATATTTTATTTGCGTTTGTTTAATATGGACATTTTCAACTGAACCTGAGAACAGAAGGGGGTTATTTTTTTTCATTGTTTTCCTCAAAAATCTTATAAATGTGTAAAGAAAAATATTCTAAAAGGGGTTTCATTTTTAGGCATCCCATTCTTTAGAATGATCCTCCCCATCTATGAGCATCCAAAGTTAGGAAGAGAGAAAAGATTTCAGCTGTAATTAAACAGGGAAGCTACATCTGATTGTATAAATTATTGGTGATACACAACTTTCTGTAAATTCCTTTCTCTGAATTTATAATCTAGTGCCATGGAAGAAATAGCAACCTCATAACAACTTCAGAAAGTACATACTGCAGATTACAGCACCTTCTGAATATGTTTCCTCTTCAGAATTATGTGTGCCTTGTAGCAGCACCATCTAGGTTTCCTTGTCTATTATTTTGATTTTGATTGCCTTTCCCACTTCTAGAATTGCTACAGAATACTCTCTCTACATCAAATTCTCTGTGCTCTGATTTTTCCCTTGTTTCACTTAGAGATGACATCTTTAGTAAAATTCAATAACATCAAAATGTAGACTAGTTAAGCCTCATAGTGAAATAGTTCAGACATCACATTTATATAGACATTTTAGTTCCTGAAATATTCAAAGATGATAATGGACACAAACTTGCCCATAGTGTTCTGGGCCTTTGGGCGAGAATATTGCAACAAGGTCTCTTTAGAGCTGTCCTTGAAAACACTCTAAGATTTTTGTCTAGTGAGGAATGATGAGAAATAACTCCTTGAGGGTATGTTACTAAAAGAGCTGGAGACATCTGTACTCCTCAGGCTTCTCTTATTGTTCAGAATGACTCAACTTTAATGTATGCAAGAGGAGTAAGGAGTCTACCTTATAAAACTTAGTACAAAGTATTCTGGTTCTGTTGGGGTTTCTTTATTATACTGAGAATTTTTTGTACCTATGATGGAATATTATTTTTACATCAAAATTTGAAAATAAGAATTCTGTGACATGTTTAAAATTCAACGTTTGGGATTTTTTTTTTTAAATTTTTGTCACAAATAGGGATAAAATTCTGTTAGAAAATGTAGTAAAATCGTTCAACTCTAAATCTGTGTGCTTTACTGTACTATACAAGCAATATCAATAACAACATTGTGGCCTGTGGAAACCCTGACATTTTTCTAAGATGTGGCACGTGATCCTGCCAGAAAGAGGAAAATGACATTTTCAGAAGTGTGGTTTTTATTATTTGCTTCATAGTGGTCTAGTGGAGATTAACATTCTTACACCTCGTAGACAGAGATGGGGTCTCTACCTTGAGAGTCCTCAATACAGGAAATTTAAGTAATGGAATGAATTAGGGCAGCACATTATTGAGAGAGGCATCAGCAGCCAAAGGCCAAGGCTGCAGAGGAAAATTCAATTCTTCTCTATACATGTGTTCTTTAATAATGTTTTTTTGCTATTTGTTTTGGTGAGGCAGTAGTAGTAGCATTCATGGACCAGGGCTCTGCTATACCATGTACTTCACCACTGAAGGAATAAAAGAAAGTAATATTGTTGTTCTTCTTTACAGTTAATAAAACAATACAAAGATAGAGGCATGAAAACAAGGAAAGATTGATAATTTTCATTAGTGTGATGAATAACAGACTCAAAACATTGTCACTCACAAGCAAAGTCTAAACGAGAGTGTATTTCTCATGTTTCAATATATGCAATGATTTTGAAGGGTAACTCACTGTAAATTTGAAAATAATGTCCTGCACAGACAGATTATTGTTTTGAGGCTATTTAATGCCAGTTGTGATAATACCTTAATTAAGGTGTTTCTGTCTTTGAAAAAATTATATTATAAGGATATTTGTTTCCTAAAAGGTATGCTTTGGAAGCTTCAGATAGAACTTCATCACTGATAAGGGGAGAACAAGATTGTCATGGGTCTCATGGGTAAGAGAAAACTTACTACAGGATATCTGAGAGGTTTGTAGGATTGTATAAATCTTGTTATGGGAGGTTTTCAAGGGATTGTGGAAATACATGAAGCCTATCTGGTGTCTAATGGAAAGGACAAAGGTAGGAAGAGGGGGAGATCAAAGTAGATGGGGAGGAAGAGCTTTGGGAAAATAGAGAGAAGGGAGGTGAATGTAGCCAGTTCAGCGTAGGTACACTGCTGGTCCTTATCCTATCTGGCCAAGTCAGGAGAAATCCTTTGGATCCTGAAGTCCCCCACATTTGGCTTCTCTGCATGTATATCACCTAAATGATTCACTTAAAAGAGTCCATTCTTTTCTCTGTTATCCTAGTATGTTCCTGTCTATGATAAGGAGGCTTAGTACAGCTAAAGCGGGTTTATTTTCTTCTTATTGTTTTCTCTCTAGTGAGAAGAAAAGGAGACTCATGCTTCACTTCCCAATTATATTTGAAGGGTGAGAACCAAAAAACCTCACTTCATTATGGAGTGGAAAGGTGTGATAATAATGTAGGATACATATGACAACATGTACAAAGACAAAACGAATATTGAGTCTTGATAGTTTTCTTTAGAGTTTTAACAGGAGATAAGGTTTATACAATTTTGTCATTTGCCTGTGAGGACATCCTTTTTCTTCTATCCCATTAACAGTGGAACTCATTAGCCAATTCCAAAGAAATTTGAAATAATATTCAACATTGATGTTCATCAAAATTTAGTAATAAATCTAAGCAAAGAAAAAAAACCCACTCCAAATTCCTTTATTTAGGTAGAATATGGATTTCTGAATTCTATTTGATACCTCTGGTGAGCAAACCATTACTTACAGTGATTGACTTAGCACACAATATGTTTTCTCTTAACCTGCACCAATACCATAGGAATGCTGCAAGAAGCTGATGGTACTATATCTATGGATGAATGATTGTGAGGAAAACATTCTATAGATAAAAAAGCTTTGTTCAATTTTTTTCCCCATAGAAATGATCTAATTTTTTAGACATTCAATTTTCTGTTGGTTTTTTTTTTGGTTTGTTTTGTTCTTTCTTTACAGACTATTTAAATGTGTTGTTCATAAGTAGTCTTTTGGATAATGCTATTCTTCATAACTGCATTGAAATGAAAACATTTATGCTTTTTTTCTGTGTCATTATGGCTACATCTGACATTGATTAAATCAATTGGTATACTTGAAATGGGTGTGACGTAAGTATTTTTTGAGTTTGAACACAATTCTGCTGTTACATCAGCCTTTTTTTTTTTTTAAATGGTGTCAGGTGGAATATTTAATTCATTTACCATGTCAACTAAGCAGGTATTTGGAGATAGAAGATATGATCTTCATTCTGAATGGTTTTTAACTATAAGAATTCAAATATGAGGTCGATTTTTTGTTCATTTTTCAAATGTTTGTCAGGATAAAAGATGTTGTGTCATCACAGTATTTGTAGAAATTCCACTTTCCCTAAATAATATTATCTGTCCACAGAAATCAGTTAATGATTTAGGAGAAACTCTACTTTAGGATGTTGAAATATACTCATTGATGGATTGGTATGGCAGTTCTACATTTATCCCTGAATTCTATTGACTTCTCCATGAAGAAATTCAAAACCAAAGATATGGCTAAAACCACTGCAATGGGATATGACATCTATTCGTCTGTGTTAGAGGCATTACATATATTTTCTTTATCATATTGTAAAATGTGAGAATTATCATGCCCTGATGCTGCATTTTCTGAGGCTGAATATTCCTCAGTGTGGGTCAGCCTGTGCTCAAGGCATGCTGAATGTTTTAATATAGCAACCCAACTGTCTCTGCCACTGACATCTAGAATATCCTATATCCATAATTTGGTGATTGCCATTGCTACACTAAGGTTATATGACAGGGAGTAGTTTGGGGATCACTGCATATTTATCAATTCTAGATGGTAGAGACAAGGTCCAGATGGATATAGGAAAGTACATTTGGGTGTTGTAAAAGGGAGAGAAAACCCCAGAAAATATTAGCAGTTGTGAGATATATCTGTTCGTTAGCCATCTAAAACTCTTTAACCGTCGAAGTCTTAAGTCCATTTTCAATGCAGCCATAGAAAAGTAAAATACTTTTTGTCCTACTTGTGTTCTCTTCTCTGAGAAATATGGCACTGGAGCCTGAGGCTCCCCTGCAGCCTCAGCACAGCTTTGGGATACCTGCCAGCCTTCCTCCTTCCCTGCTTGTGTAGTCTTGTCACCCCTCTTTCAATTCCTTGTCCCTTTTCCTGAGGCACTTTAGCACACTAATGTTGCAGAAAACTACTCACTTTCAGGTGAGTTTTCTCCAAGGGTAACACAGGGAAAGAGATTGCAAAAAGTCACATCGATACCAGAATTAATGCAACTGGAGAAGGCACAAACTCTGTTAAGTCATCCTGAATACATATTGTGTATGTGAATTATGACTTTTTTGAGATATCACTCATCTCTGAAGCTACATCATTTTTTTTAATAGTGTTTGGTATTTACTTCATATACTGGATGCGAAAAAAGCAGGTATTTTGAAGCAGGAAGAGGACTATTTAGAAAAGGAAGATGAGGTGAAAGAGGAGCTTGTCAGGCAATGATCACATGGATTTAGCTGCTCTGCAGCTAAAGCCCCATTTCACTAGCTATCCTTGCTCACTTTAGAGCAATGGAAAAACAGGTTAATATAATCCATGAACACTATAAAACCTTGAATTATGTCTAGTAGTCAAACTGATTCCCTTCTTCCATTTAGCACTCACTGTCTGTATTAGCCTCTTTAGAGTTAAGCTGAGAGAGGCTGAATTTGAAGATTAATCAGCTACAGATGGATTGCCTAGCAAGGAATTAGTATATTTCTAAGAAGCGTGCTTTTTGTACAGTACTCCTCCATGACTTCATAAAGGCTATCAGTTTTTAATGCAGGAAATAAAGCTATAATATATATTGGATGGTGGGTTTTTGTTCTGTTTCGTTTTGTTTTTTTTCAAAAAGAGCTGTTTGAAATCCCCTCCCCTGGTAACAATCAGCAAAATTCTCATTACTGGGAACTTTAAAATGTGTGCCGGTCTGCAAAACAGCATGAGTTATGTGGGCATTACTTATATAATGAGTTTTGTGCACACTACGATCATATACTGGCTTTAAAATATACGCCTTTGGTGTGTTCATTATATCCTTCTCTCATCCAATTCTGCAATAGATATTTTCAGTCATTCATCACTGTTTATTATTATAAAAGCAATGACTATGGAACAACACCACATATTTTAATAGTCTCACATTTCAGTCCCAAAAGAACATATATGTTAGTATAAAAAGCATGGCAGAAAGTTTGCATTTCTCTTATTTACTTCTATGAATGCAACAGATCTGACCTGCTGTCATGTTTTCTTCTTTTTTTTTTTTTTTTTTTGTTTCTTTATCTCTGCTTAGTTAGTGGTGATCAGAATCAAAACCCAAGACACTTAAAATGGTAATTTGGTCATTGGCTGCTGATAATGAAAATTATTATTATTAATTTCCCTTCTTTTTATATTAGTATATTCTCATTTTAAATGGTTTATGAGTTTTTATGTTTTCTAGATGCTTATCTTTTAAAGTATTCTACATTTTTATAGGTCTATACGAGAATATTTAATTGTTTAAACTTTTAAAGATGCTGATATATCTCTTGTAAGGCGTATAGTGTGAGTAGTAACTTCATAATTTAAAGCTGTATATCACAGCATGTCATATAATTTTCTTATAGGCAGATCTGGTACTATGAAATTGATATGCTTGGTGCTACCAGGCAGTGTACTATTTCCTGTAAGTCTGTAAGTCAGCTTATTCTTATTTACCCTTGAGCTAGTCTCTGCATGGGGAGTGTTGTACTGTGGCCTTCTTAATAAACTTATTGATGAATCAAAAGAAGTTCATCCATAATCATAATTACTAGAGGATGACCATGACTAATTTAGTTGTTTAGATTACCCAAGACACCTTGATTACTGTTCTGCAGCAATAACCTGAATATTAAGCTTTGTGAAGCAATGCAGCACTGGATGCAGTAATAGATACAACCAGAGGACCAGGGCATAATCTGTCTGTTTGCTCCAAAATTGATAACCTCTTACTGCATTATTTCTCAAAGGGTTTTTTTACTGCAGCAGCTATTCCTATTATTCTTCTGATTGCAAACTAGCTTGCTTCAGTGCTTAAGAGTGATAAGGAAAGAGTAGATCCTCCATGACAAACTGCAAAAGCTTAGTAGGGATTTGAATAAAAAGTTTATGTGTTATAACATCCTCCTAGGAGAGGTGCTGGTGCTAAGGTTTCATATTCCTAGGCCCATAGCCATAGTAGAAAGGCTAATTACACTTATGCCAGTGTCTTCGTGAAGAACAAGTAATGAACCATACATTCCATTTAGGTATTTTTTTCCCCTATATTCATCAATATAGACATACAAGATTCCACGGAGAATGTACCTCACATGACTGCATTTCTTCTGTGGGTGTAAACACTACATGTAGTCCAACTAGAGCAGGCTGCTGCCATGAAGAATCATTTTACCCATTTTTCACTCCCTCCCAGACAGTCACTGTTTACTTTCCACCACGTTTAGTAATAATTTATTCACAGATGAGTAAGTTCAACCAGCAGATTTTTTGGAAGAGCAACCTGCTACCCAACCCAAAATAAAAGCTTCTGTCCAGATCACTTTAAATATAGTGTCAGGAAGGGAGAGGGAAGAAATCATTATACTCCCTCTATCAGCCAAGGGCTTGAGTTCTGCTGCAACTTGTGTCATGCAAAAAGTCACTTGAGTCACCCCAAAAGAATGAGGTATGGGGAGTTTATACCTCCATGGAGTCAAGGCATGGATAATTTGACTGTCAGGTGTAAGAACTGATCTGATCTAAGAAGATATTTGCATTTCTATGGAAGTGAAAGAAAGCTTATTTTGATTCAGAAGGGTGGTCAGATTATCAATGGAATGAAAGAGAAGTAAACTAATTTTACAAAAACAGATTAAAACTCTCAAGACCCACTGAAGGGCTCCAAAATGGAAATTCTAAAACAAGTCTGTCTTACCAAGACAAGGGTTTTATTCAGGGATAAAGCCTGGGGTACACGTCATGGAGAAAAATGTATACACAGATGCTGTACAAGTCCCTATCACACTTGTTAAAGGGATTTTTTTATTTAATCAGAGAGCAAGTATATTAAACACCAATTTCCTTATCATTTTTTTGTAATAATGTCAGCTTTTTAGATGTTTTGAATAACTTATTTTACATGCATTTTTCTTTAACCTAGCTTGAGAAGAGAAAGGTCTTATGACCTATAACATGTTCCTCACTGAAGAGTAAGGCAAATCCAGAAACCTGGGCTCCATAAATGTCCAATTACTCCATGTTCTCTGAAATACCTAAAAGGGAATGGAGAGATTTTGTGCATAAAACTTGCATGACCCTGGTGAGAAGATTGTGTTACATGGGTCAAGACTAGATAGAAAAGTTATCTACCAGGAAGTTGTCCGACATGCAGTTAAGATACAGGAAAATACACATGAAATTTTAAGGTCTATAGAAGCAGTTTGACCAT
This sequence comes from Clamator glandarius, assembly GCA_033459285.1. Lineage (NCBI taxonomy): Eukaryota > Metazoa > Chordata > Aves > Cuculiformes > Cuculidae > Clamator > Clamator glandarius. The sequence goes on from JAUNZM010000174.1 coordinate 1,169,821, forward strand.
AATTAAATCAGAAATAGATATTATTTTAAAAATTTGTGGGCTAAAGATCATTTAACGACTTGAATTATAGAATAATTATACTAGAACATTGTAATTATATTGAACTATCTTGAAACTATTCTTTTACAAAAGAATGAGAGCATATTATTAACATAAATGTGAAAGACTTCTGGAATAAACAACCTATAGAAATACGCTAGAATGATTATACAGCACGGTACATTACACAGAGATGAAATAAAGAATAAACAGAGATTCAAAACAGAAAAAATTAATTCAGTATACTAAGAATAATGCACTATTTCAGGTATCAGAAGTGGAATGCTTGTCTTGAAAAAAAAGAAGTTTTTAACTATCCATATATATAATGAAAGGAACTTCAAAAGATTGAAGTCTCATCTCTCAGGCTGTCAGAGGTCTGTCCAAAACAACGCAATCTGCATAGTTCATAGATCAATATGAACATTCTGATGTGAGGATTTTTTTTCCAGAAATTCTGTTTTTCAAATCAAGATAAAATAATGACAGTTCACTATCCAGAATAGCAAATAATGTCACAGTTAGAGTACTCAGTGGAATAAAACAACAGAAATTGAAAATGTAGCTTTGTCACCCCTTAGACTAAGAATTTGACTTAGGGCATACCACATCCAGTCAACTTGACAGATGCTTCAGTAATCTCGATTTCTCCTTGTTCTGACCACAATCAGCCACCATTATCAAGCTTTGACTGTAGATAAAAGCTAAAAAAACAGGAATATCTTATGAAAACAAAAAAACAAGCAAGCAATTATTCAAATGGTGGTTCTTGGATTTCCAGTTTTCTCTGTATTCCTACCATAAATGGACAGGATTGCAAGCAGAACTGATACGGTCAGTTTTAAGGACAGCAACTGGCTGCATTTTTGAGAGATGGCTTTTATCAGAATGTTAAATTAAGTGTGTCATTCTAAGTCTCTTGATACCCATGCTTGAAATATGAAGAAAAGATTTTAGATAGAATTAATTCCTACAGGGCATAAGGGATCATTTTTTTAATATAACAAAATCTTCTTTGCTACTTAAGTTTCAGTCTGAAAGATAATTGTAATATTTAAAAAGCATTTTTAATATTGACATTAAATATTAAATGCAAACTTCTTTTATTTTAAACATATACTATAATAAATACAACAGTTCAAGAGTCATAAGTCTGGGTATAGTTGTGCTTTCTGAATTAATTTTCTCTGTATCAAATTATTAAAAGCCTTTAGCTGGTGTATTTTCTTAGATTTTTCTTCTTGTTAGAACTGCTTTATTACCTAGCTGTTCTTTAAACAGTTCTTAAGAAAGTAATTTTAAATTAATTTCCATTTTCACTGAATTAATTATACCTTCTGTGTAGAAAGCATGATGTGTGACAGTAGAAGAATTCAAGTCAAATCCCCTGATATTACATAGAAGTTCATTGTAACACCACTTTTCCTGAACCTGTCAAGTCTGATTCTCAAAATGATCTTTTTTTTGACACTATTCTTTTTGGAAATACTTGTTATTCCTTAATGACTAAGGACCATTACATTACTTCTGTTATTTTGCAGGAGGTATCCTTTGTTTTAATTATTTTTACTATTTGAAGCACTGTTAAGTATTTCCACCTCTGGTGAGTGTTCTTTGTACCTATTCCTTTCTTGAACATAAGCACCCACTCATACATAGAATTCCACACAATATTTTAACAATAACTGACAACACTGCATTAAAATTTCATCATTTTTACTGAAAATATTTTGCATAATACATAAAATCATACAAATCTCTTTCTCCTCCAGATCAGATAACTAGCCCACAGTCACTGTACTACAAACACTGATAATTTCCCTTTGGTTTTCAACAGGTGAGTTCCAAATATATAAAATAATTTTCTCCTTTTCACTAATTGCCTTGAGTCTTCTTCCCACAAGATATATAATAATAGGAAATTTAAAGTTTAATATACTTGATATTCAAACTACAACTGAACTTTTAACTATTATTCATGAAAGTGAGAACACAGATCATGAGAGCATCTACAGTGTATATATTTGTTACAGATCCATCTGACTTTACTGGTCATTAGCACAAAGACATCTTTGTGCTTTTTAAGTCAGAATAAATCGTATTCCAAACATAAGAACATAGAAATAAGTGTGATTTTAACACTTCTTAGACCAAAACAAAACAAATTACTTGAGTCATCTCTGACTCAGCTCAGTCTATGAATAGCCAATACTCAGATTTTCCTTCAGGTAATTTAAATTTCCAGCTACTTGCTTCAGAGTACTAAAGTTTCAGAAAAGATGTTAACAAAATTAAAGGATATTGATATGAAAGACATTAAACAGACTAAAAGTCACGGTAAGCAATTTTGCAATTATCTCATTGGCAAGACAGTAGATACATAAATTTTACTACTGAAATGTATTCTTTACAGAATATTGTCACTATGAAAATATAAAATAAGGCTGTTATAAGTCCTCACTAAATAATGGAATTACCACATTGTGCATTCTTTAGATTTACTCTGCTCAAGGGATTGGCTGGTTCAGAAGACTCAATAATTTTTTGGGTTTGCCACGAACAGATTAGTACAGAATGCTCACTTCTGACTTTAAAATAAGGCGGACGTATTGATGCTAACTAACCTACCTCCTCATCTGCTGCAAGTCAAACTTTGCCAGGAACAAGGAGACAAAACGGCAGAGAGCAAAACCAATATAGTTTCTTAGAAAATTGTAAAATATTCCTCAGTTTATAAATCATAGAAATATTTTTTTTCAGTAGTAAGTTGACTCAAAGTGCCACGATGACTAAAATAAAGATAAAAGCATAAATTAGCAAAAGAGCCATTCCACATAAAATTACTGATAACATATAGTTTATAGTTAGCAACTACAAACATAAGAGTTCTCAGTGGTAATTAAACAATACACTTCAAACCAAATTAAGTAATTAAATTACAAACTTTTCACTCCATTTATTACTTTAATTATGATATATGTTTACTATGATAATACCAATCTAAGGAAATATTTCTAAAACGTTAGCAATCAAATATTTAGGAAGCTTGTGTCGGTCTTATTTGTTTTTTAAAAAATTAAGACTAAAAATGGTAAAAGCTACAAAATAATAATAAAAACCCACCAAAGCTTTTTATTGATGTACTGTATTGGTGAAAATGCCATTTTTAATAAAAAGAATGCAAATAAATTTTCTTCAGGAGATCTGTTGAAATCCAAATAAAGGGCACTGATACCCAAAAGTTCAGGTTAAAGATTAAAAACTATGTGAATATAGGAAAAAAATAAAGCCAGTAATGTACAAGTCATCAAGCAAAAAAATTTACATTAGTAAAATAAAGGATTAAGCCCTAAAATGATGACAAAAAAATCAATTTTTCATATGCAAAACCCCCATGTTTTATATATAAATAAGAGCGTAGTAATATTTATCTCTTTAGAAAGTGTACTAACCTGTTATATTAATAAAACAAGAAAAAGAATGACCAAAGATAATCACGTTAACAAATAACACTAATATTTCAGAATAATTGATCTTCCCTCTGATTCGAAGTCCAGAAGAATACATATTTTGAGTTAGTCTGCAATACTAGACAATTTAAACACAATGATTGATATCAAGTCTAGAATATATGTTGACTAATCTTTACTGGTCCAGGAAAAATAAAACTTCAGGTAGTACCAGTTTTGTGGCATCTTACCAAAAAGACAGAAAGACATTTTTTTGTTTATCAACACCCCAAAATTGGTTATTTTTTACCCTAGTAGTAGACAACACGAAATCGGAGGGCAGCTAGAAAGATAACTCACAGAAATTAATACACGTCTGAGGAAGAGCAGTTAAAGAACATACTCCATTATTTTCCATGAGGAATGTCAAAAAGTTTTAAGAATGTTTTCTCTGTATATTCCAAGGGGTTGGAACTAGATGACCTTTAAGGTCCAATCCTAACTATTCTATGATTCTATGATTCTATATTTAGAATTAATCATTTTCAGACTTCACAAGCACTTGATGCATTAATTTAATGTGACACACCTGCAGTTTGGGGGGAAGCTTGTACACTGGGAAAAAGGAAGTTAAATATTATGTTATAAATTGAGTTTTATGGTTAATAATGACAGTTAAATTCACAAAATCTCAGAGATGCCTTTTTATTAAGAATAATACTCAGCAGGTTTAATTATAAACTTAATATCTAATTCTCATTCAGCATATTTTTTTGAGTGTTTTTTGCTAGGAAAACTTAACTCTTGTTTTCTTCAAGGGTTATTTTTGGGTAGGGTATACCAGTCCTATGCAACAGGGAAACAGAAGTCCTTTATTATGAAGAACAAGTATCCTAAACCAACTTCCCAACTTTTAATCAAATAAATATATTTAAAGCTAAAATGAATAAAGTAGAATACAAGTTATCTAAAAAGAAAATATACAGAATGGAAAATTCCTGCTTTAGTAGGAAGAACTAAAAGAATAACCAATGTATTTGTCTGTCACACTTACAATCTGTCATTCTAAAGAAGAAAACGTTGTTTTGGCAAATTAAAGGCTTCCACATCAAAACTTTTCAAGGTACATAAAATAGTTGAAAGAAAATTTCATGTTAATTCATCATAGACACTGTTCAGCTAATTCAGTTCCATATTACAAAAAGTCTCTGTACAGAAAGAATACCTTAGACACAGCATGATTCCTAAGGCAGCTTGGTTTTCTGCCCCATTCCAAGAAGATTTCTATTGCAGCCATTCTGTTTCACTTGCCATAGACCATTTCTCACCCTAAAGTAGGTTCATTTTCATTCCTGGTACATTAGGTACTGTTTCAACCTCAGTCTGAATTGCTGTTTAATAAGATAAATAATCATAAGAAGCAATTACCCAATATCTAAGCTGATTTGTAGCAGTATCTGTGAGGCTGCAAGATTATCAGGAATATCACGTATATTTTTCTGTCCCTTTGCCTTCTATCTGTGAGAACAAATGTTTGTAAGTTGTCTAAACTTGGACTAAGAGACAGGAATTTGCAAAAATTCTTACATAGATTTAAATTTAAACACTTCATTTATCCTCCAGAAGACTATTCAATATTTCTTATTCAATGCTACAGGCTTGAGGAAGAGTGGCTGGAAAGCTGCCTGGCAGAGAAGGACCTGGGGGTGTTGGTTGACAGCCGGCTGAACATGAGCCAGCAGTGTGCTCGGGTGGCCAGGAAAGTCGTTGGCATCTTGGCTTGTACCAGAAACAGTGTGACCAGCAGGTCCAGGGAGCTTATTCTTATACTCGGCACTGGTGAGACCGCACCTCAAATACTGTGTGCAGTTCTGGGCCCCTCACCACAAGAAAGATGTTGAGGCTCTGGAGTGAGTCCAGAGAAGAGCGACAAAGCTGGAGAAAGGGCTGGAGAACAAGTCTTACAAGGAGCACCTGAGAAAGCTGGGGTTGTTGAGCCTGGAGAAAAGAAGGCTGAGGGGAAACATTATCACTGTCTACAACTACCTCAAAGGAAGCTGTAACAAAGTGGATGTTAGTCTCTCCTCCCAAGGAAAAGGTGATAGGACAATAGGAAGTGGCCTCAAGTTGCAGCAGGGGAGGTTTAGATTAGACATTATGAAAAATTTCTTTGCTGAAAGTGTTATCAGGCACTGGAACAGGCTGCCCAGGGAGGTGATTGAGTCACCATACCTGAAAACATTTAAAAAGTGGGTAGACAAGCTACTCGGGGATATGGTTTAGTAGTGGACAGGTATGGTTTGACTAGATGAGCTCAAAGGTCTTTTTCAACCTTAATAACTCTATGATTCTGTGATTCTTTGACTATTCAGTCTGGAAAAGAGATGGCTGAGGGAAGATAACATTGTATGAAATCACAAAGGCCATGAAGAGGCATTCTATGTCTCTTTCAAAATATAAGCCAGAAGTTATGGAACGCAAGCAGCAGGAGTGAGGTCAAAATACGAGTAAAGGATAGTGCTTTTTCCATTCAGTTGGCATATTTTTTACAGAGGATGTTAGAAGTTTTTATGCAATAAGGGGAAATCTGGAGTAGTGCAGGGAACTGAGATCTACAGAATTGCTAAATACATAAGAATTTCCTGAGATAAATGCAATTTCTGAGTTGAAATCAATTTTCAAACAAAGATGTATCTGGCCTATCCCATCCCTTCTTGAGTCATGCACTTTTATCAGTGTTTGATACAATGTACAGAGGAATATTTTCAATGTGCTTGGTTTTTGTTCACCCCAGTAACATCCTGAATGACTGCTGTAAAGTGAAACTAAGGAAGTCTCTGTTGTTGAAGAAACGTGAAATCAGTATATGATAAGTTATATGCAGTTATTGATTCTAAGAATAAAAATATATATGACATGTCAACACATCTATGACAAAAAAAAGCCCAGCTGACTTAAAGCTCCAGTAATTATTTTTTTTCTACTCAACAGCCTTTGATACTACTCACAGTGATATAATGCACTATAATATTATCACATTAGTTGAAAAACTGTCCAAGACTAATGATCATTTTTGCTAAGAAACCTGTTCTACCACAGAGATTTTGAGAATAACTAATGTTCTCTCTTCAAAATATACTGCTGGAGAAAAGAACCTCCTGGAGTAACGACCTGGAATAACAACTGAAGTTTGCTTTTTTTCAAGTGTGCATCTGTTTTAAGCACAGCTACACAATTTTATTTCCCTCCTTTCTAAATTTCTCACAAAGCTTCAGACTCGTCTGAAAGACAGTTGGCATCTGTGCAAGCTAGACAAAGTGGGAGGTAATAGAGTTTGACAGAGGGAATTGTCTAAGGTTTTGGATAAGTCTGTAAGAGCTGTCTCAATTAAGGGAATTTGTTAGCTTCTCAACAAAAAGGTTTGCTACTGGAGGCCCTAAGGAGATCAAATACTGCTGTCTTTTCAGATTGTATCATGGAAAGAAGCATTTTTCATCTAATGCTGACCATTGGACTACGGTCTACTATGCTAGAGGAAAATGCTTTTCAAAGGAGTATATTAGTTCATTGAGTAGTATTCAGAAATTACATTAGCACAGGAACCATAAAAACGAAAGACTCGATATGCTGATTTACAGTCTTGAAGGTTTCATAGTTTCGAAAAATGCCTCCCAAACCAAGCAAGATTAAATAACATCCTTTTAAAGAACTAAAAATTGTCTCTTCTGGTATTTGAATGTGTAGACATTCAACTGGAATTGGTGAGATCTAGTTCAAGCTTGTTTTCCTAGGTGTTATTCTAGGACGGGTAGTAGGTTTCTTTATTTCACATTTTTACCACTCCATTAGTACCACCCTGGTTCTATCATTACATGCCTAGAAAAAGATAGAAGAGAACTCTATCAAAGAATTAAAGCTAAAAAAATTTTTTTTTTTATGGCAACCAGTTTTTGTGAAAAAATCGTGACCTGTGGAACTTGATGCTGTTTTGAAATATACTCCCTAACACCATTACTCATCATGGACACCAGAGTCTCCAAATTGTGTTCTATACTGTAGAATTTAGTTTAATAAGCTGTGTAACGCTCCACATAAGTACATAGTCAATCAATGCCTCTGTTCATGTGCATGTAAAGTTGAACATTGTTCCTAGATGTAGATTTATGTGGACAGTGTAACGTCTCTGGCAGTGCTGAAGTCTGTGGAGATAAAAGCAGAACCTGAACCCTTCTGACAGAGCAGCATTTGCTCCAAGCAGCCCTCCCATCCCACCTCCATCTTCCCAGTCTAAGAGGCAGAAGCATAAAACCCACAGGATTCTCTAAGCATTTTATCTTTGGAAAGAAAAAAGTTATGGATGAGAAATCTTGATCAGTTCTGTCCCAGTGTAATCCTTAACAGAAAAATTCAACAAGGTAATTTATTCTGTTTAGTAGAATTAGACTGGTCTTTAAAATATAAGTCCCTGATTCTTTTATGTCCAATTAAAATAATATTTCAAACTTTTTCCAGTATGCACTTTAGTATGAATCCTACCTTATGGAAACATAATGAATCCTTTAACGCTTTAATTAACTAAGTTATTTTCAGCACATCTATGTTTGCTGCTATTTATATTCAATTTTATCACATACTCTAAATGAGAAAAAAAAGAACACGTTTCAGGCTTTTACTGAAGCTAAATATTTGCATAAATGAAGGTAGAAAGTATTAAAAAGTTCAATGATTATACAGAGGTATCAGCAAGTGTCACGGTATTTCAAACAAAACTAAGAAATACTGATTTACAAACAAGTACATTGAACACATCCTGCATAAAATATTTTCAGCCCTAAACCCATAGTAATATGCATCTACACTTCTCATTCTTTGTTTTAGCTGGCTGATCTTTACAACACAGAGTCTAAAGACAACATCAAATTTGTATTTGACCTGAACTTATGAAATATGAATAGGATCATAAAGCTCAACACTTTGAAAATAAGAATTGTCATTCATTTGCATTTCTGTTCACAATTCTAAGATTTTATTGCTGTCAGCTATGGCTAACCATCTTGTATTAGGAAGCAGCCAGGATTTAGAATAAGGTGTCCAGCATTACCCATTCTACCTAATAAAACATCAGCACAGCTTCATTGTTCATAGCATTGTCCTCAGTAATTTAATTCACTCCTATCTGCACTCAAGAGAGAGGACAGCAACATTTTCTGCCACTCTGACTATCAAGTAATTTTCCTCAGACTGTTAGACATTAAGAGGTAAGATAGTTTCACGTTTTAAATTTTCAGTCTCATTCTATGAATAAGGACTACCACCATAGTTTTCACTTATCTATTTTCAGCTCATGACCAAAGCTTCATTTTTATTGGTCAAGGAAAATGCATCACTACAGACATCATTTCAAGTCTAAATTCTTAATCAAAAAGAAAAAGAAAAAAATGGGAGTACAATTTACAGTCAGACTGTTAATACACTAAGGGCCTTGAATCAAAGTCTTCTGCAAAACTGTACAGCTTCTGATTAATATTCCATCAGAACTCCCACAGAAACATTGCCCTAGTTGTGCTGGACGCTTTTCAGGAACACGTTCCTGTTCTGAAGAGCTCACAGTTTAATTTCAAGCAAGAAAACTGAACAGCAACATGAGAGACTGGTGGAGACCAATAAACTAAACTGAAGCAGCTATTGAAAAGAAGTTAAAAAAAAAAAAAAGGAATGAATCATGGAATAATTTCTTCCTTAGGAGGCTAATGAAAAAAATTTGATTCTGTCCCATGGAAGCATCTATCAGTCCACATTTTTCCTTTTATTTTTCTAAAACCCTTACATTTACCATTTGTAAATGACAGCAATTCATCCACTTGAATGAAAAGTGACTAACAGTAACTACCTTGAAGGAGCAGCAAGAAACCTCTTATGGCAGCCAGCTGTGTATCCTGTGCATTCAGCCATAGCTGGTGTTTACCAGGAACAATTTCCTTTCAGTTGCATGCAGAGCTTTGGTGAACCTACCTCATTTCCACACCATTAAATTCTAAGCATTTTTTCCCTTCCACTGTCACTCACCATGATCTCTTCTGTGTTTTTCTGTCAAATCCAATAACTTTTCCAGCAGTCTCACTCTATCTAAGAACAAACCCAGACCTTGCTTCTTCTAAAGAGTCTTTTACTCATCCACATCAGTCTTTCTGAGTAGTTTGGCAGTACCTTTGAAATTGCTTGCCATCATTATTCTATGTTCACCCTGAAAGTATGAAACATCCAATGATCCCAGATGTGGTAAGCAGAGCCAATTTAACTAGGTTACTTAAAGGAGAGAGGCACAATTATTTACTTGCCTAGGCAGCAGTATTATTGTACCAAACATGAGGCAGTTTATTGCTGGTAGTGCCCTGAAGCGTGAGGCTTTACCTCCTGTAAATAAGATTAGCAGATGAAAAAATGTATTCTGTATTCATACAGCAGGATTATCAGCAAACCAATGCATTTCTGTGATGTTCCTTTTATTTTATTTTCATATGAGTAATAAGACAGCTTTTGTTAACCTCGTCTGTGAAAAAATGCACGTGTTCTAATATATAATGTTCGACTGCAAATTTAGATTCTAAGTCTTGGATCATCTCTTTAGTAAGAATAATAGAAATATTTCAGTCATAAATTTTCCTGTTAGAAGAGAAAATGTTGTGTCATAGAATCACTACAAATAACAGAGCAGCTCATGTATCATGTATATAGCCACTCATTAGACCATTTGAAATATTATATGCTTCCATTTCTAAGTTATCCATTTTACATAGGCATATATTTAAAACCAAAATGAAATACGCTGCACAAGTTTTTCTTGATGACTGTCCCAAAAGCTGATTCTGATCATAAACTATTTTTGAGAAGTCACTGAAAATGTAAATCATCTGCTCATATTAATTCAATGCCAGTTCAAGTACACTGTATTTGTCATCTGAAGCACCATAGTATGCTTCTGAAACAGGCTCATGAAAATTTATCATATAGTGTCATACTGAAACAACAAACAACTTCCCTGAACTGTTTCTATATTTACTATAAATCCATCCTCTTACAAATTACTTAGTTTTATTTGCAACTTAAAATCCAATGTGATACATCTCTGCACAAAACCCCTAACCTTCTGAACTTTCCCTGAACAGCAGAGGTAAACTTAACCATCCTGAGTATGGATTATCTGAGTTGATTCTACATGACACTTGAAATATCTAGAGACTTGCTTCCCAAGGAATGGATGGCATTTACTGTCTGCAGGACATAATTCCTTTTAAATATACGAGACAAATTGGCACAACCAGAATTTACATTTCCTCCTACAGCATTCAAAAATAATGACATTAGGTTACACAGAATGTAAATCTTTCATTTGCATTTGCAAAGAGTAAAATCAGGACCTTGAATTTTATGAGCAAACTTCCAGCTCTTCAAGGAATCACTCAATAGGACCCTCAGGGAAACTACCCTCAGGACCAGGGAGCAGAACAGAGCTGGCAGAATGTTTTCCATAGAGCACAAGAGCTCTTAATCCCTAGGTGTAAGAAATCAAGAAAATATGGCAAGAGACCAGTATGGAAGAGTGGAGGCCTGCTGGTTCAACTAAAAGGCGAGCAGGAAATCCCCAGGCAGTGGAAGCAGGGACAGATGTCCTGGGAAGAGCATAGAGACACAGCCTGGTCTGTAGGGATGAGATCAGGAGGGCCAAGGAGTAGAACTTGGCAAGGGCTACAAAGTAGAATAAGAAGGGCTTCTACAGGTATATCTGCCAGAAAAAGGAGGTTAAAGAAAGTGAACTCCCCTGATTAACATGACTGGCAAACTGGTAACAACAGATAAGGAGAAGGCTACGATACTCGGCAACATTTTTTGCCTCAGTCTTTACTGGCAATCACTCTTCTCAAGCCTTTCAAGTAGATGGACTACAAGACAAGTACTGGGGCAGCAAAGTCTTTCCCACCATAGGAAAAAATCAGATTCATGTCCACCTGAATCTGAATCCAAATCTGAATGTACTTAAGTGTATGGAACCTGATGTGATGCATCTCAGAATCCTCAGGGAATTGACTGATAAAGTTGCTAAGCAACTCTCCATGATATTTGAAAAGTCGTGGCAGTCAGGAAAAGTCCCTGATGACTGTAAAACAGAAAACATTGCACCCATTTTTGAAAAGGGCAGAAAGGATGACCTTGGTAACTACCAACCTGTTGGCCTCACATCTGTGCCAGGAGGATCGTGGAACAGATCCTCCTACAAGCTGTGCTAAGGCACATGGAGGACAGGGAGGTGATTCAACAAAACCGACATGGCTTCACCTAGGGCAATTCTCGCCTCACCTGTTTAGGGGCCCTCTATGTTGAACTAACTACATGAGTGGACAAGGGAAGATCGATGGATGTCATTTATCTGCATTTCTCTATGGTCTTTGACGCTGTCCCCTATAACATCATTCTCTCTAAATTGGAGAGATATGGATTTGGTAGGCGGACTCTTAGGTGGATGAGGAACTGGTTGGATGGTCACATCCAGAGGGTCATAGTCAATGGCTCAATGTCAAGATGGTGATTGGTGGTGAGTGGTGTCCCTCAGGGGACCAGCATTGTTCAATATTTTTATCAATGACATAGACAGTGGGATTTAGCACTCTGAGCAAGATTGCATGACACCAAGCAGAGTGGTGCAACTGGCATGCCTGAGGGATGGGATTCCATCCAGAGGGAGCTACTGAAGCTTGAGAACTGGGAAGTTATCTGATTCTATTTCATGATTTGAAAAAAAATGCATATAAATATATTATAATCTTTGCTCATAATTTATAAAAAAAAAGCAAAACACTTTTTTTCCAGTACACGTGTTAGATACAATGCTGAAACTGTCAGCTGATAGGGCAGGCAATTGTTGCCTTCATTACAGATAATGGCACATTTACAGAACAACTAGAAAGCTATACACTAGAATAATAGATGGCATTCTAAGATGTATCCCTGTCCAGTCATTAACCAGGTGAAAGCACTTTCTAATACTGACCAACACTAGGATCTAAAGACTGAGGGCAAAAATCCAAGCTACTAAATTCCTTGGTTTAAACAATTAACAGACACAGGGGAAAAAGAATGTGTGTAAAAGGAATTGGAGTTCCAAACAGATGCAGACATTCACAAAGAGAAACTACTTTCACATCTTGCAAGTAGAAAATTGTCTCTTCGAGGACTGATGCAATAACACCCTTCTTTTGGAGGAAAGGTAATAAACAGACATGGGCTTTAGCATATTTAACAGCCATCTAATTTCGCATAATCACATCATTCAAAATACCACTACAAACAAAGAAGTGGTAAAATACATGCAAATTCCCTTTATTAATTCTTCCTTCTAAAATATCTGTTCTGGTCTCTACCCGCCTCTCCCTTCTTTCTTCACTCTAGCAATGATTTCTGCCTCTCACAGACTTGATTGCTCTGATGACCTCAATCAAAAGGCAATTATCCAGCAAGGATGGAAGGTAATTATTCCCATCAAGGAGAGATTGAATGCACCTGAATAGACAGCTGCAGTTCTTCCAGGGATTACATTATTACTGTAGAAATTACCTCTATTAATTTGTGATGCATGTCAAATTCATGACAAAAAGTTTATTTGTTTGCAGGACAACTACTTTTCCCATTTCAACTCACTCACTTTAAGATAAGAGCAACTTTCAATTGTAAGTTACTTTATTATATAAGTGACAACTGTCAGCACGTAACCATCTTCTCAGGAGTGAATAAGACATAAAACGAGGAATGGGAATTGAAGCTCCAGCATGTTATATAATTCATAGACAGAGCCTAGATATCTTAGCCCAAGCTTTCAAGAATTCTGCTGTAGGGACAAATGTACTTGGACAATAAACAGTAGTAAAATCAAAAAGATAAGGCTCAGAAAGAAAATAAGTTTACTCAGCCTATTTACCTTCAACCCTAGATGGGTAAACTAGAGTAGAAAGGATATAAAATCTGTAAGCCATTAAGAAAGATTTATACTTCAATATTAACAACAATGTCATATTTTTAAGAGGCTGACAACCTACCTGAGCTCAGACTGCTGAGGACTTGTAAGTCCTCAGACTTATAAGGTACATCTAAAATGCTGACCCTTTTCTGGGAATTCTAGGTAAGGTCTCTAATCACTGGAATCATTCCACACAATGAGATTCTGCCTTCCTTAGACAGACTTACGTGACTGAGAAATGGGATTTCCAATATAAAAATCAAATTTCAGTAGATTAGGATATATTTCTTTAAATAATCTAGAAGTGATCAGATGCTTCAGAATCACAGTAGGTAAAACTGGTCCCCCTTAGAGTTGGTGTTTGCCCTGATTAAACGGGAACATTTCCCGTAGTAATGTTGACCTAAAAGTTGAAAAGCACACAAGGATCAATCAGAACACATTTCACTCACTTATTGCTGAACTATAAAGAATTTTAATAGATTATCAACCAATAAACATGTTGTTGCAATTTATTAGAGGCTTTTTCTCTGCATAAGTTTCATCTGTACATCTTGCATTTTAATACAGGCAATATATGTAAAACCATTCTAATGGTCATAAATCTCAGCACTAAGGTCAAACAATGTTGAGTTAATTAGATACGTACATGGCATATTTAGTTTACAAATAGAGAATTTACTATTTTAATCTCAAATCTCTTCATTTTTGGAACTATGCTAAATCCACTGATTTATAAAATTTTAATTTTAGCATTTTTTTCTATAATCTTCCTCTAGAGCACTAAATTTTCCAAAATAATTTGTATTCTTATTATAGCAAAAATTTATCACACAACACTCTCTCTCTTAACGTGTAGTCCAAAAGAACCAATTTTCTCAGCATCTTCAACTTTTCACTATGACCTCCATCTTCTCTCTGTAGTTCACAGAAATATGAGAGGAGAAGGGAGGGAAGAAGGGAAAAAATTGTGAAAAAAAAAAGCTGAGAACAGAAGAGGGCAAGTATTTGCCCTGCCTATTTCAAAATTCTTTTTTTATTTTTGAAAGTAAAACTACATAGCAGATTTCTCATCCTCCACGTGATAATTTTCAGTTTAACTGGCTTTCCTCTTGCATTTTACCATTGATAGAACATAGAAGTCCTGGTTTGGATTCATTTTTCTTTCTGCTTAGAGCTATGATGTGGTCTTTATCTTGAAATTCTGAATGGTTAATGTCATACATTCGTCCATAAAATAACTTTTCTTTTTCCATGAACAGAATAGCATAAATGTGCTGTAGAGCTGGAAGTCTCTACAGGCCAGTGCTGTATTAAGTTATGTGCATCAGATACGCATGAAAAAAAACAGAATTTTTTTTTTCTTCCTGGAGAACTTTAGATATGTGTGTGACTTCTGTTGAAATTATCTTTATATTCATAATTACTGTAGTTTAACTAGCTTTTTCAAGTTTGTGTGGACCTTGCCTGACATGAGTTTAATGGCTCAAAGCAAATGATTGCCCTTAGCCTCAGTTGCAAGGCTGGAAGTGCTGGAGAGAGTCTGGACTTGTCTAGGGAGGAGAGACACGCCTGAGCCTGTTACCTGTTCCTCCCACCTGATCAGGTTATGGGTGGGGACAGAGAGATTAAAAACCCCAACAAAGATCTGCAACCCTCTCTCTGTGCAACTCCCTGTAACTTCGTCTCTATTTGTATGTCTTGACTCTCTCTGTCTTGTCTGCCATCTCTGTCTGTTGTCTCTATTTGTCTGTTCTCTCTCTGGACCCCTCTGTGCAACTCTCTGTAACGTCGTCTCTGTTTGTCTGCTGTTGCTGTTTGTCTGCTGTCGCTGTTTGTCTGTTGTCTCTGTTCTCTCTGCAACTCTCTCTCTCTGTTTGTCTGCTTGTCCTTCTCTGTTTGTCTTGTCTTGTGTTTGTGTTATTGTGTGTGGACTCCCATCATCTTCTGGACCAGCCGGACAAAGAAACACGTGCTGCTCCATTTGGAGCTCCTAAGGTGGTGACTCTCATCTTTCGCACCTGTTTATCTCTTGTAACTCTCTTACCCTTTTCTATCTTCTCTCATTTTCCTTCTTTTCTCCTTTTCTCTTTGCAACATGTGGTTGTTAACAACGTTGTGAAGTGTTGCCACTGACGGGCTGTTTCAGACACTTCTGAGGCTGCGGCTTTTCCATTCTGTGCTCTGGCCTGTGTGGATCATTTGAATCCAGTGTAATCATTTCAATCCAGTGTTTTAAAGGGCATACATCTTGTTTAGTGAAAGATATAGTGTACACCTATACCTCCAAGTGATTTTTAATTACATGGGAGCTGTGCTGGGAAAATTAACTCACTTTCTCATGAAGAAGGACTTAATGCCGCTGGCAATAATTTTGCCCAACTGTGTTAGTCTTGTTTCTCATCAAAGCAGAAACACTCAGTGAAGGCTTACTGTTTAGAAGAGGAAGATTTATAAAGCATTTGATTATATGGTAACCTCAGATGAAAAACTGCCAAAAGTTAAAGACCAAATTTGGCTTCGGCATTTTACTTCAATACAGCTAAGATTTCATCTGAAGCTCCTATTCTAAGAATTCTTTGACAAAATTGTGCATTCTATACATTTCTATGCAAAGATTATAAAAGAAGAAGCTAATTATCTTTTTCATTTTATTAGGAAAAGAAGTGGTCTAGAAATTATAACTGACTTACAGTGGGACTGAGTTAACAGTAAAGAAGCAAGTGCTTATGGAACACACAGAAATTGCTTTAATTTTGTAGCCTTAGAATTGCAACAATATTAGGGAAAATTATGTGATGAATGTCTAAATTGTTGAGTCATGGAAATGGTTATCAGTCTTATCTTATTGAAGTCATATGCAGGGATCTGTTTTGTATTTCAGGAGTGGTGCCAAAATAAGCAATACCCATATACTGCAGTGTTTTCCATGGGAAATGCATTTTGGGAAAGTAAAAGGCAATAATTTCTCAACCTCAAAAGAAAGTTGTTTTGTTTTTTTTTTTTCTTCCGATGAACTAGCACATCGGTCTGTATTTTCGTTATCCGGAAAACAGTGTACATTCTTTGCCATCTTTGCTAAGCATATTAAAAAATATTTCCCTTTCTCCTTGTTATCATTGCTGGCCACCCCTGTAACACAGAATACTTTGGGTTTTGATACACAATTCTAGTGAATCTTGCTAGGCTGGTATGACTTATCCATCTCCAGCTTTCCTGTTTTTTCCTTAGCAAAGTTCACTGCCCCGGTGGAGAAGGTGATGAAAAGAGAACACATTCTAACATCATCAGTTTGCATTCTGATGCACAAATTTAAACCACTAATGAAAAGATGGTGTTTGTGTGGTTTTGCTAGACCAGGACATGAAGTTCTCTCTTACAAGGCTGAAAGCTTCTCGCATTAAGGCAAGGAATTCACATCAGAGCAGGAATATGCTAAATCACCCCTACAAAAGATATTTGGCAGAGGTCTTTGATTTTGCCTTACGTCCTTCCCTATACGTTTACATAGGTTCTACATCTTGGCGAATCATTACAGGCTGTGAAGGTGCTTCTACCATCTAAATAGAACTTCATGGTCCAAGTAATATACCAGACCTAATCTCCAGCCCTCCTAATTCATTTTACCCTCCTAAGCTATTTTAGGTTTCTGTCTATTTACTTATTAGATTTTCAATTTCAGAAGTGCCAAAAATGACACAATAATGAAAAGACATGGCATTAAACCATAAGAAATGACAAAAATTTTGTGCCCACTTCCAAGTATGTGGAATCTGCACATTTATTTTATTGGATTCCACTGTTCATTTGAAGTGATGATGCATGTCATTGATAGAACTCTGATTTCCCACAAGCCTCTAAAGAAATGCTAACTCCACAGCATTTTTGCTTAGAATATGCCTTTCATATTCTAGCTATAAAGCTAAAGTGTTCTGAGCAGCAAATGCCATTTGTATTTATCTCATAGCAATTATTTTGCTACAGATGCTGGTTACTTGTGGATTTTTATACCACTATGGAAGCTCAGTGAGACTATCTTTATGTTGATCAGGTTGCTGGGATTGGAAAATGATATCAATTTTAAGTGCCCTATCATCACAGATTTCACTATAAGAGAAAATTTTCTTTTGGCAGAAGAAATAATCATTTTTTGCTATGTCATCAATGTGAAGATAGGTAGTAAATATTTTTTTAATCTGTGTTGATTTTTAAGTAAAATATATTCAAATCTAGGCACAAATACTACTAGCATAATATTTTTCTTTTTTACAATCCTATATGTTAGAAAGATAAAATAGGTCATATAAAAATAAACTTTTATTTTTGTGTTGGAAATATCATTTGATAAATCATTCATGATCATTAAATACTAACAAAAAACTTAATATAGAACCCCAAAATAATAATAGATTTTGGATAGCTTTTAATTGCCATTAAACTGGGTTTGAAATTTTTAACCTAATTTATCTGTGAAATATTATGCTGTCATGGACAGAAATATTATACACAGTTAAGATTTACAGAATCACAGAATCGCAGAATAACCAGGCTGGAAGAGACCCACCGGATCGTCGAGTCCAACCATTCCCACCAATCCCTAAATCATGCCCCTAAGTATCTCATCCACCCTCACCTTAAACACCTCCAGGGACAGTGACTCAACCACCCCCCTGGGCAGACTGTTCCAATGCCTAACCACCCTCTCCGTGAAGAATTTTTTCCTTATCTCAAGCCTAAATCTCCCCTGGCGGAGCTTGAGGCCATTCCCTCTCGTCCTGTCCCCTGTCACTTGGGAGAAGAGGCCAGCTCCCTCCTCTCCACAACCTCCCTTCAGGTAGTTGTAGAGAGTAATAAGGTCTCCCCTCAGCCTCCTCTTCTCCAGGCTGAACAACCCCAGCTCTCTCAGTCGCTCCTCATAAGATTTGTTCTCCAGCCCCTTCACCAGCTTCGTTGCTCTTCTCTGGACTCGCTCCAGAGCCTCAACATCCTTCTTGTGGTGAGGGGCCCAGAACTGTACACAGTACTTGAGGTGTGCAATTTAGAATTTATTGATAATTTAAGGTATATCAAATAGCTGGATCTTTAACAGTACTGAATCATAGACCAATTTATTGTTTGGCAAGGAGATTGTATGGAATCTATGATCATCAAAACAATGACTCAGTTACAGTTTTGGATATGAAAGTCTACTGAAATGTGAGAGCTTACTTGCTTAATTAGTGTTCAAGAGTCAGGAGGCTTCTACTATGTTCTTAGATTTCATATTTGACTTGATAGATATCAGCTTTCTTCTCTGGGAATTTATGCAATGTGGATGCAAAGATTTTACATTGCAAAAAAATCAGCCTTGAATATTTATGTATATGCTCAAGGAAAGAGTTGTTTGTTTTTTTCTAATTACATATGTATTTTTCAAATTGATTGAAAAAAAAAATTAAAACTACAAAAACCTTATTGGTCTACCAATGCTATAAGATTTACAGTGGTAATACTGCAACTGAACTAGGCAGGTATATGTCATAAAACATCATTATCAGTTATGGTTAGTAAATCATGACCACGAGCAGAACAGATGACTTGACAGTTCATTAGGAAAGACTGAGTCAGAAAAGAAGATGCTTTAATAATGAAAATACCTGACATTCTAGATACCTAGTCTTAACATACCAGGGGAAGAGGGGAAGATCAAAGTTTACTGAAATTAATTTCTATCCAGCACTTTTGTAGATATTACAACTACAAAAGAAACATTTGGTACAAAGGTAGCTATTAGAAAATTTTGATTTATTAGAGTTTTGTTTCTTTTAATTTGTGTAGGGGAATAACTGTCTATAATCTGTCCTTCTGGCCCTGTGGCAGCTGCTGATATATTTTCAATATTAATCATTGTTTAAGAAGCTGAAGGAGCATTCTGGAAAAAAAAAGATAGAGAAGTTGTCTGTAAGTTATTCATCCTAATTATAAGCAACAATGCAAGATAAAACAACAAATATTACTGTATGTTTGTTACGATTCTGAGCAATACATTGTACTGCATTGGCAACAAACGGGAGCTGGAAGCCGTTGTGCAGCAGGAAAACTATGACATAGTTGCCATCACTGAACCATGGTGGGATGGTTTGCACAACAGTAATTCTGCAATGGATCACTACAAACTCCTCAGAAGGGACAAGCAAGGAAGGAGAGGTGATGGGATACCTCTGTATATAATTGGGAGCTGGATTTTCTAGAGTTTAATCATGGTGATGACAACATTGAATCCTTATGGATAAGAGTTGGGGAAGGCCAATAAGACAGAGTTCATGGTGGGGGTATTTTATAGACCACCTAACCAGGATGAAGAGGCAGATGAATGGTTCTATAAGCAGCTAGGATAAACCTCACAATTGCTAGCTCTTGTCTTCATGGGGGACTTCGATCTACCGGATCTCAGCTGGAAATATAATATAGTGCAGAGGAAACTGTAGAGAGAATAAACTGTAAAATCTGGGAGGTTTGGAGAATAATGTCCTAACATAACTGGTAAGGGAGCCAAATAGGGAGAGTGCCCAACTGGATCGGTTGTTTATAAATAGAGAAGAACCTGTGGCTGATGTGAGGATTGGAGGCTGTCTTGGGGATAGAGACCATGGTATTGTAGAGTTCTTGATTCTTGGAGAAGTGAGGAAGACAGTAAAATGACCTGCCACCTCGGACTTCCACAGGGAAGACTTTGGCCTGTTTAGGAGATTGATTGATTGATAGAGTCCCCTGGGAGGCAGTCATGAAGGGCAAAGGAATCCAGGAAGACAACATTCTTCAAGGTAGAAGTTTTAAGGACGCAGGAGCAGGTTGTCCCCATTTGCTGGAAGACAAGCTGTAGGGGAAGGAGACTGGCCTAGTCAAACAGAGAACTCTGACAGGAACCCAGGAAGATCCCAAGAGTTTATGACCTTTGAAAGAAAGGGCAAGCACCTTGGTAGGGTGACAAAGATGTGAGGTTATGCAGGGAGAAATTTAGAAGGTCTAAAGCCCAGCTACAACTTAAATTAGCTACTGAAGTAAAAGACAATAAAGATTGTTTCTATGAATGTATCAGCAGCATAAGGAAGGCTAAGGAGAATCTTCAGCCTTTATTGGATGGGAGGATATGGAAATGTAAGGGAAAAGGGTGAGGAAAAAGCTGAGGTACTGAATGCCTTTTTGCCTCTGTCTTTAACAGTAAGGCCAGTTGTTCTCTGAGTACCCTGCCACCTGTGGTGGAGGACATAGATGTGGAGTATAATGTAGCCTCCAAGAGGAAATTGTTATTGACCTACTACTCCACCTAGATATGCACAAGTCTATTGGGCCACATGAGATCCACCTAAGAGTGCTGAAGGAACCAGAGGAGGTGCTCAGTAAGCTGTTTTCAGTCATTTATCAGCAGATCTGGGCAAGTGGCGATGTCCTTTGTGACTGGTGATTACTAAATATGCCTCCCATCAACAAGAAGGGCCAGAAGGAGGATTCAAGGAACTGCAGGACTGTCACGCTGACCTCAGTGCTGGAGAAGGTTATGGAACAGGTTGTCTTGAGTGACAACATGTAGCAGTTACAGGATAACCAGATGATCAGGCTAGTCACCACAGGTTTGGGAAGGGCAGGTGCTACCTGACTAACTTGATCTCCTTCCACTACAACAGGACCAACTTAGTGGACAAGTGAAAGCCTGTTGACATTGTCTACCTAAACTTTAAGTATTTGACACCATTTCCCATGGCATTCTCCTGGAAAAACTCATAGCTGGACATGCATACTCTTTGCTGGAGGAAGGTGAGAGGCAGCACCTGTGTCTCCATCACCTCCCCCTGCAGCAGCGGCTCAGGACCTTGAGCTTGGCCTGGCGAAGGGGAGGGGGGCTCACTCCTGCACCTCTCCTCCATTGAACCCAGTGCCAAGCTTCATCCTTGGGGAGCCCTGCTGCTGCTGCACCACCTCCACTATTCATTGCTGTCACCACAAAACAAACGCACAAAAGGCTAGCCTTCAGAGAAAATACTTAAGACAAAGAAAGAAGCAGTCAGGCTTTACAGAGGTTCGGTAAGGCTAAGTGGAGCCTTGGAGGTCTTCGAGGCCAGGCTGAATGGGGCCTTGGGCAGCCTGATCTAGTGCAATATGGCCCTGCCCATCACAGCGGGATTGGATACAGGTGAACTTTAAGGATCCTTTCCAACCCAAACCATTCTATGATTCTATGTCCTGCAGTTGGACCAAAACAGCACCATGCAATGCTACAGGATTGGGGTAGAATGGCTGTAAAGCTGTGTGGCAGAAAAGGATCTGTGAATGTTGGCCAGTAGCCAGCTGATCATGAGCCATCAGTGTCCACAGGTGGCCAAGAAGGTCAGCAGCATCTTGACTTGTATTAAAAATAGTGTGGCCAGCAGGAATAGTGAAGTGATTGTCTCCCTGTACTCGATGCTGCTGAGGCTGCACCTCAAGTACTGTGTTCAGTTTTGGGCCCCTCACTACGAGAAAGTCATTGGGCTGTTGCATGTGTGAAGAAGGGCAATGATGCTGGTGAAAGATCTGGAGCACGTGTTTTATGAAGAGTGGATGAGGGAACTGTGGCTGTTTAGCCAGGCGAAGAGGAGGCTGAAGGGAGACCTTATCACTCTCCACAATTGCCTGAAAGGAGGCTGAAGCGAGATGAGTGTTGGTTTTTTCTCCCAAGTAACAAGGGGTAGTAGAAGAAGAAATGAACTCAGGTTACATCACAAGAGGTTTAAACTAAATATTAGCAAATATTACTGAAATTAAACGGTTGTCAAGCACTGGAACATACTGACCAAAGAAGTGGTTGAGCCACCATCCCTGGGGGTATTTAAAAGGCATGCAGATATGGTGCTTTGGGGCATGATTTAGCAGTGGTCTTGGCGGTGTTAGGTTTATGGGTTGGACTCTATGATCTTAAAGGTCTTTTCGTTGTGTGTTTAGACACAATGAATGTGTCATTTGGTTTCTGTAATAAACTAGACAGAGAGACAGATAAAGGAAAAACCCTGTAACCACAAGATTGAATAGCAACAGGAAATGACTAGTCCTATAGAAAAAAATAATAGGTAGTATAGGGACAGTAATACTTAGTCATTTCCAGAAAATAAGCTTCAAGTACTTTTTGAAACACTTGCTACACTCAGAGCATATGCTTTTCTTGAGTTTGCCAAATGACATGTAGGTCTTTCTTTAATTGTTTATTTAGGAGCTGGTTTGTCATGAATAAGTGAAGTTATATCTTTAAGGCAGGTATTGTTTTGCAGTTTTAATCATGGAATTTCATCTGCTTTTGTCACCTGAAATATAGATTAAGGAAATAGGTTCTGTGTAAAGCTCAATACAAAAAGAGCAGCTGACATACAGCTAGATATTCTTCTTACTATCAAGCATTCTATCCTATTGGTAACACAAAACAGAAAACAAAGTGGAGAATTTGTGATCTTTCTGTGGAATTTTAAGATGAGTATTTTAAAGCCTGTTATTGTTTGGGGTGGATTTCTCAGCACATTGTGCCACATCCTATCATATTTTTTGTACTGAGATTCTAAAGCTGTAACCTAGTCTGTGTAATTCAAAATCATATTTCAAACTTGAACCTGAAGGGAATTGTGACATTGAAGAAAATTTCTGAATTTTTTTTTAGATAAATATTTTATTCCTATTTGAATATTTTCTTTTTGAGATCTCAGATTTAACTGAGAATAGCCAGTCTTGCATTCAGTGAATACTGCAAGTTTCATGTTAACAAATTTATACAAACTGAAGGATCAGGAAAAGACTGTAACTGGGCATCGTAGGCAATTTATTTTAATAGCAAGACTCTTCCTTTGATATGAACTGAAGCCTCTATCGTCCTTTTAAAAGAAAAGCACTAGCCCCTGCTGTGCTTTCCTCAGATTGACCACAGGGTACATCACTCCAGTGGAACATTTCCTTTTTATTAATACTTGTTCTAGTTCTTTTATAATTACATCAAGAGAAATACGTTTGATTTTTGAAGAATGAGATTTATTTTTTCAAAGATACATATGGATGACTTTTACCAATGCTTAAATATCTGACCAAGCAATTTTATTCATGAAATTCTGATAGGTCTCTGTCTTAGTAATATTTCCCCAAACAGGAAAAGTACTCTGAATCAACACCCTCATCTATGCTGCTTCACTCTGAGGGAGGTCCTCCCTGTTTATCCTGACAGTCTGGATGAAGTACAAGAAAATCTCAGAGTGACCTAGCAATTGTTTTCTTCAGTGCTCCAGGACTGATATTCTCCATGCTTGCCAGACTTGTCTGAGTGAAATTTTTAAAGGAAAAGTAAACATCTTCTTTTTCTAAGAAGGCATAAACTGGAAAATCATTACTAATATTGAGAACAGATGTAAGGAATTGAATTTTTTAAGGGACTATTTGTTTTAACAGTACTAGCAGTGTTTATTTCAATAGACTTGATAACTAGCACTATACCCTGAGAGGTCTCCTCCCCTCATTGCCAGTCACTGTGATTCCCGTTGACTACTACTGCTCACCAAAGGATTCTAAAAATTCTCATCTTTCATAATTAATCAAATCAAATTATCATCTTAGAAGAACTTGCTAATGAAATACTGTCAGTGACAATGTTAACTTTGGACATGCAATAGTATATTATGAACCTTCTGGCAAGGTATCCACAGTGCTGGCAACTAGTTGATGAGTAAACAAATGCCAGTAAAGCCTCTGTAAGTGGAAGTAAGTATATTTTCCATAAAGTAGAACTACATTAAGGAAAAAAGTATTTTTGCAATAATAAGAAGTATGGAATATTAATTAGTGTAATTTGGAGACTGAAATAAAAAAATTTTAAGGGAAACATGTATAGGTTTGTTGTGTCTGTACATCATCTGCCTAAAACATAGCATGGAGAAGCTGAATAAGCCTCTTTAGGCAATAGGGTAGTAGATAGTATATTAGGATAATAGATGGTACCCTGAAGCAAGAGCTAGGGCAAAAGAGCTGGCAAAGTTGGAATGGTAAAGGACAAAACTGTAGTAAGGAAGAGGAATTATAATTGACAGAGAAGGCTGAAGGAAAAAACAGGCAGAGAATGGGAAATGCAAAATATTTGTGCATGGGAGGAACTGCTTTGAATATAATCATAAATTTTCATATCTCACTGAGTTATAGCATCATGTAGCTGTCCAGCTTCTGCTCTTTTATGTCCAAGGTGAGCCTTCATTCCTTCAGAAGTAAAGTTCTTACACTTGCAGAGGGAATGGAGTGATGAGGCTCTGGGCTGGATTTGGCTCCCATGCAGACCACTGCTTCCTGTATCAATATACAGCTATAGCACTTGGCTGCTGATACATCATCCTTTGCACAAATTTAGTCGTGTCTCCACAGACTTAACCATGAGAAAGGATGCCTTGTAAGGTGGAACTCCAGAACACAACACAGAGAAAAGCTATATTTTTAAACAATGACTATTGAAGGACAGATTTCCATAGAAAAGATGTTTATCAACTTTGTCAGCTAGCAAAAGCTAAGTAAATCTTAGAGGACAGAAAACCCCATAACTATAAAATTCCATGAGAGTAAGAATCATTCTTATACACTAGGCTTGATTTTCTTTTCTGTTGATTTCTTAGTGTGGTCCACACAGACTTCTGTCTATACGTTGAGAGAATGTAGTGACTCAGTTCAAGGCAGGCAGGGTCGCAGGATAGATCCTTTGAGAATGACTGAGCCTTGCATGAGCCTGAAGCAGGTGCAAAAAACAAGATTTGGGGTCAAGAAATCAGAGTAGCAAATAAGATTGGTAGCAAACCAGTACAAATCCTGTTAAAATAAAGTATCTCTGCTTTTATAAGAAAATGAATGAGATAAAAAAGTTATCCCGTCTGAAAACTGATTTCTTTAGACAATGTGAAACCTTTTCTCTCTCCAAGCCATTTACTAGAGTTTATAGTATACAGTAAAAGTAATTGCATTTCTTCAAAAATCCAAAACAGAACACACAAAAAACCATCCCCCACCCAAAGACATTCCAATATCAAATTATTCAAAGCACAAACTTTGTCATTTGGAGAAAATCTGAATACTAATTGACATGATTTAGTTTTTATAAAAGATAACACAACAAAATCTCAATGAATTTTTACAGAGAGTAACTGCCTATAGTTTTATTTCCAAAATGAAAGAGCTAAAATATTAAATTGTCTTTAAATGACTATTTAAAAATGTACACTTAAGAAAGCAACACTGAAACAGTTCGCATTTTAGTGGTGGTACAAAATTCATGTACTACCATATCAGGTACCAGTTGGAACGCATATAACATACCTGTTTTCTGTAAGCAATGCTAGAAAGATTAATTCATTTTGCACCATTGATTTTGTGAAAATCTATAAAGATTAAAATAATTGAGAAATATTTGAATTTCTATTGATAAATTCATAAAAACAAGTTTGTGCTTAGGAAAGTCTATTTTAGCAATACATTCTAGGATTGGAAAGAAAAGGCAGAATGAGCTGTAGTGTAAGAAAGGACTGCCTGCTGTGGTGCCTACATAAGGCTTATAGGATTTGAACAACAATTTAGGTGGTTAAATTCAAGAGCGGATCAGAAAGCTTATTTGGAATGAAAAGGGATCACATATTGGAATTTGCTGCTTCTTTAGCTTTTAGCTTTTGGTTTCTATAGTAAATGATCAAGGAAATGATGTTTGTGACCTCAAAAACTAAAAAAACAGATTGCTATGTATGCACAAACGTGCTGAGGCTCATGGCCACAATCCAGTTTAAAACAGCCTTCAGATGGTGATGGCTGCTAAATACACAGACATTTTTTTTTCCTTTTAAGCTGCAGCTCTCCTCCTTTCTCTTCAGACACCTGTCATTCATCGCAACTCAGAACTGATAGTTACTCTGATAGAATCTTGGTATGTTCCCCTTCCATTGTTAGACACGGAGTGAAGAGGAGCTTCTCCTGTTACATCTTTTGGCAATGGGGAGACTTCATTCTCCATTTCTACAAAGCAGATTACTAGAATATTTTTGTATGAAACATCTATTGAACTGGAAACAGGGATGTATGTCATTGAGTTTTCAAAGCTGAGATAGGCAGAAGACCCCATTATCCTCTGCTTATTTTATAAGAATAAATGTAAAACCTGGACAATTCCACACCTTAATGCTCCTAAACAGAGTGTGGTTTGGGGAGATTTCTACTTAGGATTCTGTTACCAAGAAATTATGCAGCATCCCATATTTGTATGGACAGAGGCATAATCTTGAGTGTCAAATTTAAATACCAGAACAAAATGAGAATTTCAGAGATTTCTCTCTGTTTGGTATTTCCTTTTGGGTCTTTCTGGGTGACTGTGCTTTGAACAGTCCTGGGACTGTACCTCCTGCAGGACTCTGACTTTCTATTGAACCCCAACTTACAGGAATGCCCTTTTTCAACAGGATGTCTGAAGAAGGTATTTCAAATAGCATCTGCTCTTTGCTGGACTACAGCTAATCCATACAGTCAATAGAATAATTCTATTCTTATATATATATTTATAAATTGATAGTAATTGAAAAATTACATACCTTTTCCAAACTGGACTGAAATATATCTTTGCTGCTTGAATGTTCTTTAAAGATGCTTAAGGGCAACCTCTCTGGCTTCCTAAGTACTGACCTAAAAGAATGACTTGATTCCAGGCTCTTAAAGATTATGTTGAAACCCATTTTACTCAAATTTTTACTAAATTACTTTGCCTCAGAATAGTTATTAATGTAAACATAAGATAAATGAAGTGAGTGTTTTATACCTAAATAGAGAGACTTGTAATTTGCAAACTTCTTTCAAAAAGCAATGGAGTCAGATGACATTCTGAAATCCAATTTTCAGGATATTTAGCTTGCATATTATACTCTGTCAACAATAATAACAAGCAGACAGTTTATTAACCCAAGACTTTTATCTATAACTTTTAAATAATTTGTTATTTAATATATTCCTCTTTAGTTGTCACTTACCTAATCCATTGGTATTTATTTCCTTTACTTTTGCCTCATTTCTTTCAAGAGGTTGATACTGCTTTGGAGTAGAATAATCAGGCTGCATCATTTTGTTGTTCCTTGAAGTAAAGATACATGGAAATCATAAATAATGCAGTGACTGCAGCACTAGAGTAAGGATGCCACCAAAGTCATGGTGAAAGCAAGGACTGAGTTGGCAATCATATGAAGGTAGTAGTAGGTATACTTTCTAAAAAAAGGCAAAGAGAAAAAAATGAACTGTGTTCATAATTCTTGCATTGGAAGAAGATATATATAAATTAAGAATCTTAGTGGTAAGAGGAGAAAGAAAAAATTATGCATTTTTTTTTTTCTAAGGGAGGATACTTCATAGTGTTTCAGATAAGACAACACTTTTTTTTTTTTATCATCTTTTTTTGCCCCCCAGGAAACAGAGCCACACATTCTGAAGAAAATATTTAGTGACGTTGTTAGGCATGGACATATGCACAACCAGTGGGGGAGCTATTAGTAAACTGACAGATCTAGTATAAATTAATTGGATGATAACTTTAAAAGATGAGATCTACAAAAAAGTCTACAACAATCTGGCCTCAAGGAGAGTTTACCTTCTATCTAAGGGAAGACAGTGTGATGTCATAACTCTGCTCATACTTATGTGATTCCAGTGCCTTCAGCTGGGAAAATAAGATTGCAAATGGATATGGGAGGTAAGCTGATCTTATAGTTAAGTCTGCTGAAAACTCTTGAACATTTGCTATAGCTGTATTGCTTTTGAGCCTTTTGAGATGTGAATGAGTGCTCTGAAGGAGGAACAACAGAGGTCATAAAAGAAATATGCATATATATATGGTTGTACACCTAATCAGGACAGAATTTGATGGAAAAAAAATCTTCAGAATGATTTCCAAATAGACTGTGTAATCCATTTGGGATGTGCACACATGTGTACAGACATTGTTGAGGTGCAAGCTCATGTAGAAAGATGTCAGATGTCAAAAAAGTGTTCTAGGAGCAGATGACGACTTTATAGACTTCTTAGTGCAATAGCTCCACTTCAAGTGAATGCACAGAGAAGTCAAATATGACTTCTGTGTGAAAATCAGGTCCTGATAATCTAGTGTGAGATTTGCTGAAAATTTTGCAGGTAAGCAGACTGAGCAGATAGCATTACAAATTCATACCAGTATGTTTCATTGGCTTTAGGGACTGATTTTTTGTAGTGACATAAATACTCATCATTCTCCTGAGGGTAAATTTGGCTTATTGTAGAATCAAGTATATCACTTGAAATAGCAAATGGATCACTTCAGAGTGACAGCTAACAAGTTTGTTTTCTCCTCCATGGAGTCACTATATTGTAACATTTCTGAAGCTTCACAAATGCATTGTTATTTTAAAGTACATACCTCCTACATATAAAGGCTGTTTCAGACACATTAACAAAGTATCTTTGCAAGCTAAATGTTACTGTGAAAAGTAAGCTTTTGGGACAGATTAGCCTGAAATTAAACTGAGTTTTCTCTAGATACCTATTTCAAATGCAAACATGAGATCTGGGGGAGTTTGGATGATTTGGGTTATTTTTGTTTTTTATATATTTATGTTTTTACTTGTTTTTTATTTAAAGTAGTCATCATTCCTGAGAAAAGTACTGTTGTAACTGTAATGGAGGAGAAATTGTGGGATGTTTTTATTCCTCAGGATTCATTCTTATTTTTGTACACACTTCATTAGGCTGGCTATCAGGCGCCAAACAAGCCAATCTTTCACTCCCCCTCCTCAATAAGATGGGGAGAAAAATAAAATGAAAAGCTCTTGAGTCAAGATAAATACAGGGAGGTCACTTACCAATTAGAGTTATAGACAAGACAGACTTCACTTGGAGAAAAAGTAATTTATTTATTGCTATTTAATGACAATAGGATAATGAGAAATAAAAACAAATCTAAACTGACCTTCCGTCATCTGTTCCTTCTTCCACTGTTTAACTTTTCAAGTGGGGTTCCCCAGGGCTCAGTGCTGGTTCCAGTCCTGTTTAATGTCTTTATCAATGACCTGGATGAAGGCATTGAGTCCTCCCTTAGCAAGTTTGCAGATGACACCAAGCTGGGAGGAAGTGTGGATCTGCTGGAGGGTCGGGAGGCTCTGCAAAGGGATCTGGACAGGCTGGACTGCTGGGCAGAGTCCAATGGCATGAGGTTTAACAAGGCCAAATGCCGGATCCTGCACTTAGGGCACAACAACCCTGTGCAGTGCTACAGACTAGGAGAAACCTGGCTGGAAAGCTGCCAGGAGAAGGACCTGGGGGTGCTGGTTGACAACCGATGGAACACGAGCCAGCAGTGGTCCAGGTGGCCAAAAAGGCCAATGGCATCCTGGTTTGTATCAGGAACGGCTTGACCAGCAGGTCCAGGGAGGTTATTCTCCCCCTGTACTCGGCGCTGGTGAGACCGCACCTCGAGTACTGTGTTCAGTTCTGGGCCCCTCACCACAAGAAGGATGCTGAGGCTCTGGAGCGAGTCCAGAGAAGGGCAACAAAGCTGGTGAAGGGGCTGGAGAACAAATCTTATGAGGAGCGGCTGAGAGAGCTGGGGTTGTTCAGCCTGGAGAAGAGGAGGCTGAGGGGAGACCTTATTACTCTCTACAACTACCT